>CM053403.1:16498710-16740685 GCA_028644305.1 Xerus rutilus | reverse complement strand
GTGTTTAATATGAAGAATTTAATCTGCTTATAATTTTGTGCAAAGTTAGAAAAATTATGATTGTAACAATTTTTTCTATTTGCCTCAACAAATGTTTTCAGTGAACAGTGTGTACAGCTTCTGAAAATTTGTTTTTTTCTGTTATGTTTGATAACATGTATTAAAATGCAATTTTTGAGAAAAAATAAAAAAATAAAAATAAAAAAAATCACAGGAGCCAATTCCCATAATAAATCTCCTCATATATCTCCTACTGTTCTATTTTTCTGGGGAATCTTGATTAAGAGATGATAGAATGGATGAATGGATGGATGGATGGATACATAGATAGATAGATAGATAGATAGATAGATAGATAGATAGATAGACAGATAGACAGACAGACAGAATATATCCAAGCTAATCAATTTGCAGGCATATCTGCACGTCTACAGACATTCCAAGTGAAGAGGTGCTGAGTTGGATGCCTCTGGCACGTGACAAAACTCAAGGACTTAGCCCACACATCAAAACACTTGATAGACTCCTCAACCTTTTAACAGAAATCCCAATTTTCTGACACCCAAAAGGTATCAAAAATACCAAAGTATTACTTGCAAAGATACCGAGTAATTGTCAGATTTCACTTCTCGTCACATTCTCGCCTGGGATATTAGGCGATATATCATTCTCTTATAGAGAGCTAGACAAAGAATAATGCTTTATTTGATCTCATTATAGAATGATCTCAAAGAGAGGAGGATACAGAATGCGCTGAGCACCTACTGTGTTCCAGGCATTGTTCCTGGTGTACCAGATGCACATTCTCGTCTCATCCTTCATTCGGCCCCTGTGTAGTGTGAATACTCCATAACACAGACTAAGAAGATGTTTAAACAAAGTTAACCAGAAATCTTGTGAATTAGAAAACACACCAGCTCCTTTAAGTTTCAAAAAGAAAACTGAGATTGAAAGATTATATGTCCACATCTTTCTAAAAAAAAATAAGCCCACACTTAAAATCAAATTCCAGGATGGAAGCTACAAATTGTAGAAGTGACTGGATGACATACACTAAATTAGAGAGATTATGTCAGTTTCCAAGGGTCAACACTGATAGCGAAACCTTATTGTCCTGTCACCACGGTCTCTGTGCTCCTTCTAGATGTCAGAAAGAAAATAACCAGACAAACACTGGGCAGATTTGAGAGCACTGTGTGAGCATGCTGCCTCGTCACCCTGTTTACAACTTACTTTATGCATCTACCACAAAATTCCAAGCATCTGTCAGAGACGTCTCACCATTTAGGAAGTAAAAGGAAAATATGTAAATAGTATGAGATTTTAGTACAAATCTAAATGGAATGATCCATTTTCAAAATATCAATGTCTGCTGCCAACATGGCTTAACAAAATAAAAAAATTAGAATGTTCACCAATGAAAACAAATCTCTTCTACACCCAAGAACCCCACAATTTCCCCAGAATGTCTTCCTGTAAAAAAATGGAAACATGCAATACAGACTTTTAATTTTCATAGGCATTTAAATTCATAAAATCAATTTCTTTTCATTAACTTCTTTTTACTTTGATAAAAATAACTCATCAAAACAATGCATCAAAATCAAAACATCACTTTAGCTGGGCACATTGCTTTAGCTCATGTTCCCTGAATGTCCACATCCAGAGCAAAAGACGCATACCTTTTTCATCTAAGGAACAATAGCAAAGCCCAGGCATGTTACCAAAAGTCATCTGATATGACCAAAATAGGGAGAAGCTGAAGGTTTTCTCATATTTGTGCAAGGTTAAGTCATTTTCATCTGGTTCCATCTTCCTTATACAATAAAGATGGAGGCCAGGGCAGCTAGATGTTTGATCACAATATAGAAGTCCTCCTGACCTCAACCACAAATATGAAAATTAATCTAATTCAAACTTCCTAAAGCTGTGTTCTCCTGATGTGATGAAAAAAGCAGCTGAATGTCCACACTCATGGCCAAAGAGGGGTAGTCATTGCACATGAAACTTCTCCACACAGAATTATCCATGAAAACTCTGCACATGGCCTGACCAGCAAGGCACACCCAGCTTTCCTACTTAGGAAACTCTGAGGGTTTGGGCCTGATTCCAGTCAGTAATGACATGTCAGTCCTTGCTTTGCTGATGGTATCCCCTTAGAGAAAGTGATCCACCCACAACTTTGTATCATGTCACCACCGCCTGCCCCAACACAGACCCTAATGTGGCTATCAACTGCCTAGAAAGTCTGGAAAAGTTCAAGGCAAATTTATGACTGTCCATGATAGTCTGCACACAAGAAGAGAAAAGAAAGGTGGTCTACAGAAAAAGAAGACTGCAGAAGAAAGGGGTGGGGAACAACCCTGGAAAAAGGCAATGCAAAAAGATAATCAAAACCACAACTGTTTTGGAAAGGACATTAACCTAGGAGAAAGAACATAGGTTTCAGTATACAATTGGCTACTGCTCATGAGGTATCTCTGGATAAATCATTTTACTTCACTTGATTTAGTTTCCAGAATGGCAGGCGGGCTTAGTAGCTAAGCCTTCAGCTACTTTGGGATCAGGCAGAGTCTGAGTCTCTGATAAAGAGACTCAGTCACTTGACTTTCTCTCTTTAGCTTCAAATATCTTGCATGTGCAACTGGGAGTATTAATTACCCTCTTCATAAGGATTTGGTGAGAATTAAATGAAAAGATACTGGTAAAGAAGTTAGCACAATCATGGACATAAATCATACAGGAAAGGAGGCATTAGCACCATAATAATTAGGAATTAGGAATTACTTAACACTTTTATGTATGTTTTCTTTTCCACAATATGGAGATACAGTACTTCACTAATACGTTTGCTGAGTATCAAATGAGTTAATACACACAAAGCACTTAGAGGAGTTCTTGGCACATAGCAAGGGCTCAATAAATATTTTATCACTATTATTGCTGTTGATGATGTCATTATCATTACCATCATCATCATCTCTATCATCATTAGCCAAGTGCCATCCAGGACTTGGAAGCACATTTACTGTCATCACTTTTGCAGATTAAAACCAGTTAATCATAAAATTATGAAATTATGTCTGCCTCTGTGCAGAACTTTGTCAATCTTGGATGCTGAGCTAAGGCTATTTTTTGCTGATGTTCCTATTAAATATGCAACAAGAGCAATAGTTTATTTCAGTATAATTCTTGGATTCTTTAAGGTTTGTAGTTATTCATAAAAGGAAAAAAAATTTAAAGCAACCTAAATGTTCCACAAGAGAGAAATGTTTAATTCAATGATAGTCACATAGCACATAATGTTGTTGAGCAATTAAAAGAAAATGTAGGCAAGCTTATTGAACTGAACTAGGAAGAGATATTGAAAGATGATGTAATGGTAAATTAAAGAAAAATATAAAATGGTACATACACTAGGATTGCAACTCTGTAACAACTAGGCATATAAGGGGAGTCCAGATAAATCTTAGAAACAGTAAGTTTTGTCAAGTTATGAGGATCAGAGAACTTCTCCTTCCATTAGCCATACCTTCTGAAGTATAATAATAAAAATAACTCCGATGTGCTCTATTAATTTGAATGCTCCAGTGTTAAGTACACAAAAACTCAGAAGAAAACATATTTTTGTTGTTTTCAGATAGAAGTGGAAAACAACAGTTTTGAATATAATCATCTGCATTAATTACATGCCATTTTTAAATATTAAATTAGAACTGGTCAAAGGCTAATCTTTAAATCAGTAATAGTATTACTGCTACAATTACTAGGTTAACCCCATATTAATTCATTATATCACATAACTGTAGTATATGAATGTAGTTTTATGTCCTTCTTTGCGTGGGTTTGCTGACGAGTTGGGAAGAAAGTACCAAGGGGTCCTTAGGGAGGACAGAATGGGGTTCCGCGGGTGGAGGGTTTGAAGCGGTAGGTCTGCGGAGTCACTTCACCCAGACTCTGGGGGCTGGTAAGACTACTCTGTCTGAGCAAGAGGTAGAACCCGTTTATTCCAGGAAGTGTAACAGCTTATGAACCTTCCTCGAACCAATCATGGCCCCGAGGTTACAGCCAATGGGTACCACTCTGTGTCAGGCCCGCAGTCCATCAGCATAGGGTGGAGAAAGAGGGAGGGGAGGGGTTGAAGGTATGGGGAGTGCTCCTACATATGAATGAATTAATACTATAACACTACCACTTAACTGCATATAAACTAATAAGAACTATAGATAGTTATGATGTACCACATGGTGTTTTGAAATATGTATACATTGTACAACAGCCAAGTCAAGCTACTTAACATGTGAGAGAGCTTTCTTTTTCAAAATCATCTCTGTGCCATGCTTAGAGTATCAAAATCAAGTGGGCCACTAGTAGATAACAGGGAAGAGTTTGAATTCCTTCATAGAGGCCCAAATGTGACTTCATGTGACACATCTACATAGTTATGTTTCCAATTTAGCCCTCAGAACCCTCAGTGGACTTTCTGTCTATACCCAAATCTTATATGTGAATGGTCTTGTCAATTCTATGAGAAAGTTCAGTAGTCTCCTGACAGAACTGCAGGCTGAAGTAAAGATTAGTTCCCGAGGTGTTTATAAGTGGAGACAAGTTTCAGATTAAGTAACATGAAAAAAATGCACTCTTGCTTATGTATGTAGTCTTATTCTAAATCTTAACGGTGAAGGAAAGTGTTAATAAGCTTACTGTTCACAAAGAAATGATTTACCAAATGATGAGGCATGCAGAACAGCCTGTTGGCCAGCCCCTCCCAGAGCCAACATCACAGCCCACCCACAGTCCTTCATAAGAGGATGCTGTAAAGGTATGACATGGAAAAAATTCCATGAACCCAACAATGCCAAGTGGAAATCCATTATTAGAAGGACACTGTGAATGGCTAGTCACCATTCTCAGGTTTAGCTTCTCCCTTCTTTTTCCTAAACTCTGAGAGATACTCTTAAAGGTGAACTTTAAGAGGAAATTATATGAAGAATGAATTGGTGTCCTAATCTGTTCTTTGTTGCTATAACTGAATAATATAGACTGAGTAATTCATAAAAAATAAAAGTTTATTCAGCTCAAGGCTGTGAAAACTTAGAAGTCCAGGATGCATCTGGAAATGGCTTTCTTGCTAGGTATATATAATATATATGTATTATATATATACAAAGGTATATGATTGATAGATAGATAGATAGACAGATAGATAGGTAGATAGATAGACAGACATCAAAATGGGGAAGAGAATACATCATCCCAAAGACTCAGAGAAACTTCCTGCAACCAGTCATTTGGGGAATTTTAGGAAAATAGTTTGGAATCCTTAATGAAGTAAAAAAGATATAAACAGTGAACAGGAGCAGAACCCCACAAAAGAACAGGGCAAGATGAAAGGACAAGAACTTTAGATGATTAAAAACAGGATGAGCAGCAAAGACCAGTAAGCAGAGACAAAACAGACCAAGGTGAGATAAGGAGCAACTGCAAGGAAATTAAATGTCCAATGGCAAAATGATGAGTACATGCAATAACCAACACACACACAAAAACAAGTCAATCCTAGTAAGGTAGATACAGCAGATGCTGTTGTTGCAAACAGAAACCTATTTTCTGCAAACAGAGGCTATCTTTGCTCATGTATCCATACCTCATGGAAGGAGCCCTATTCCCAGCTCAGGAGAAAATCCCTACTGGGATAAACTCATTTCTCTTACCATTACTAGTTTAAAGGAGCATATGTAACCTAGTGAAGCCCCTTGAGATCTGAGGTGAGGTCAGCTGAGGGCTCTGAGGTGGTATACAGGAGAACGCACAGGAGCTTCTGGAACAGGAGGTCTTCTTCTAAGGTGAGGGAAACTCAACAAGAGTGGGGCCTCTACACTAGGCATAGCAGCCTCTGTTACACTGACAGATCATGAGGTGCTGGTTGAGTCCTTTAGTCACAACAGCAAAAAAGCTAACTAAAATAGAGCCTTAACCTAATCAGTGTGTTAATCCCCTGATAGGGATTAACTGGGATGTAACTGTAGGCAGGTAGGTTGTGGTTGGAGGAGTTGGGTCATTGTGGGAATGCCTCTGGGGTCTATATTTTGTCCTGGGTGAGAATGGATCCATCTCTCTCTCTCTCCCCTTCCTGGTGCCATTTTTCCCAGTTGCTTTCTTTTGCCATCCTCTTCCACCATGATGGTCTGCCTCCTCTCCAGCCCAAAGCAATGAGTCTGTGGACTAAGACCTCTGAAAGCGTGAGCCCCCAAATAAACTTTTTCTCCTCTAATTATTCTTGTCAAGTCTATACAATAAGCAAAGATGTTATTTAAAAAAACTGAGTTGAAAAGTAAGTCTTGAGAATTCAAAGTTAAAGAGCTCACTGTGTTTTGAGTTAAATTAATTTAAAATTTATATATTGGCCTGTACTAAAAAAATTTGGTCTGTCTTTCTTCAGGAAGAAAAATTATGAAACAAAAAGAAGAAAAACTATGCAGCTATCCAAGAAGAAAAGTTAAAACTGTCTACCTCTGTACAAAAATAAAGTTGGTACCATGCTTCTTTGTATGCAATTTTAAATGCTAGAGACAATGGACAATCATCTACATACAGCAAATAATTTTGGTTCTCATTAAGTTTTCATTCACATAGCAAAACAATAAAAAATGCTTTCTTATGATATGCAAGGGATCAGAAAATATACCAAGTAAATGTGCTTCTTTAAAATTTTCATTGAAAGTATCCAAATTCTAGATTACATAAAAACTGAGGAGTTAGGCAGCATTGGGAATAAACATAGTTCATTAAGCTTCTTGTTTTACAAAAGAAAGTATCAAAATATACTTTTTCACAAATTTTCTAATCATAGAAATGGAGATTGGGGAATATTCTGAAAAATGTTTAGCGTAGCAACTACAATGACCCTATTGTTACTCATCGTGTTACTGTGAGAAGAAAAAGTATAGAGATTAATATCTTTCCTTAGAAGAAAAGATAAATATGTCTCTGATCTCAAGATGGGCAAGACTTACCATGCATTAAAATGAAATCAAGGTGAATTTTGAACAAGGGCTTCTTGCTCATGCCCCTCTGAAAATGTCTCTGGGAGCTGAACAGGGTAGTCTACCACATCATATGTTGAAGATAGTAGTACAATGTTTAGCTAAGAGTGGATTCTGAGGCCAAATTCACAGTCTAAAATGTTAACTTTAGGAACAATTGCAGGAGAGTAGTTATATGATGATTAAATGAACTAACACAGGAGGAGGAAGAGCAGATCAACTCTGGCTGCAGGTGTGGAGGAGGAGACCAACCACACTATGGCCCACCATCAACCAATAGGAGGCTGTCCTGGCCTACTTCCATCTAGAGACAACAGCCAGGACCAGGAAGACAATCCCCAAAGTCCCTGCATGCCTGTTACACCAGCGGTGAGGTATTGGGAACCAAGATTATAGGGTAGAAACTGTAATACCTCAGGTCGGCACTGCCAGAGAGGAAGACACATGAACAATATGAAAAAACAAGGGAAGAAAATGCCCCAATCAAACCAAGATGCTACAATAATAGAATACATTAACAGCACAGTAGATGAAATGTCAGAGAAGGAGTTCAGAACATACATAATCAAAATGATCTGTGAAGCACAGAATAATACAAGAGAGCAATTGCAGGCAACAATTGATCAATACAACAAAGAGATAAAAGAGCACATACATGGAGCAAAAGATTACTTCAAGAAAGAGACACTCTGAAAAAAAAAAGCAGAAATCCTTGAAATGAAGGAAACAATAAAGCAAATAAAAAATTCAATAGAAAGTATTACCAACAGACTAGACAACTTGGAAGACAGAACCTCAGACAATGAAGACAAAATATATAATCTTTAAAATAAAGCTGACCACACAATGAAAATGGTAAGAAACAATAAACAGAACATCCAAGAATTATGGGATAACATGAAAAGGCCAAATCTAAGAATTATTGGGATAAAGGAAGGCACAGAGATACAAACCAAAGAAATGCACAATCTCTTCAATGAAATAATATCTGAAAATTTCTCAAACATGAAGAATGAATTGGAAAATCAAATACAAGAGGCTCACAGGACACCAAATGTACAAAACTACAACAGATCTACATCAAAACACATTATAATGAAAATGCCTAACATACAACATAAGGATAGAATTTTAAAAGCTGCAAGAGAGAAGGCACAGATTACATACAGTGGGAAACCAATTTGGATTTCAGCAGATTTCTCAACCCAAACCCTCAAAGCCAGGAGATTCTGGAAAACATATACCAAGCTCTGAAAGAAAGAGTCCCAATCAAGAATCTTATATCTAGCAAAATTAAGCTTCAGATTTGATGACATAATAGAAACTTTCCACAATAAACAAAAGTTAAAAGATTATAATGAGAAAGCCTGAACTAAACAACATTCTCTGCAAAATATTCCATGAGGAGGAAATGAAAAACAATAAAAATAAGCAAAAAGAGGAACTACAATAAAGGAAAAGTCAATCAAAGGAGAAACCAAGTCAAGTTAAAAACCAAAAATAGGGACTGGGGCTGTAGCTCAGTGGTAGAGCACTTGCTTAGCATGCATCCTCAGCACCACATATAAATAATAAATGAATAAAATAAAGATCCATCAACAACTAAAAAATACTTAAAAAAAACAAAAATGAATGAATAAATAAATAAATAAATAAACAAACCAAAATGAATGGGAATACAAACCATATTTTAATAATAACCCTGAATGTGAATGGCCTAAACTCATCAATTAAAATACATAGACTTGCAGATTGGACTAAAAAAAGAGGCCCAACAGGGGCTGGGATTGTAGCTCAGTGGTAGAGCGCTTGCCTCGCATGCGTGAGGCCCTGGGTTCGATCCTCAGCACCACATACAAAGCAATAAAATAAAGACATTGTGTCCATCCACAACTAAAAAAAATATTTAAAAAAAAAAAAAAAAAAAGAGGCCCAACAATATGCTGCCTTCAAGAGACTCATATTATATAAAAAGACATCCACAGACTGATGGTGAAAGGATGGGAAAGATCATACCACTCAAATGGACCATGTAAACAAGCAGAGGTTTCCAGCTTCATATCAGATAAAGTGGACTTCAAACCAAAATTAGTTAAAATGGATAAAGAAGGTCATTTTATACTGCTTAAGGGAAACATATGTCAAAAAGACATAACAATCATAAATATCTATACCTCAAGCAATGGGGTATCTATGTATATCAAACAAGGCCTTCTCAATTTCAAAACTCAACCAGACCACAGCACAATAATACTGGATGTCTTGAACACACCTCTCTCACCACTGGACAGATCTTCCAAACAAAAACTAAACAAAGAAACCATAAAACTCAATAATACAATCAATAATTTAGAATTAACAGACATATACAGAATATTTCATCCATCAAGTGAATACACTTTCTCAGCAGCATATGGATCCTTCTCTAAAATAGACCATATGTTATGCCATAAATCAAGTCTTAGCAAATACAAAAAAAAACCCAGAGATACTACCCTGCATTCTCAAATCATAATGAAATGAAATTATAAATCAACAATCAAATAATAAATAGAAGCTACTCCATCACCTGAAGACTAAATAATATGCTATTGAATGATGCATGGATAACAGAAGACATCAGGGAGAAGATAAAAAAATTCTTAGAGGTAAATGAGCACTCTGATACAACCTATCAAAATCTCTGGGACATTATGAATGCTGTGTTAAAAGGAAAATTCATTGCATTGAGCTCATTCATTAAAAGAAGAAAACTTCAACAAATAAATGACCTGACATTACAGCTCAAAGCACTAGAAAAAGAAGAACAAATCGACACCAAAAGAAGTAGAAGGCAGGAAATAATTAAAATCAGGGTTGAACTCAGTGAAATTGAAACAAAGGCAACAATTCAAAAAATTGATAAAACAAAAAGCTGGTTCTTTGAAAAATAAATAAAATTGATAAACTCTTAGCCACCCTAACAAAAAGAAGGAGAGAAAAAACTCAAATTACTAAAATTCAAGATGAAAAAGGAAATATCATGACAGTCTCTGCTGAAATACAGAAGATAATTAGAAACTATTTTGAAAACCTATACTCCAGTAAAATAGAAAGTCCCAAAGACACGGACAAATTTCTACAGATACATGATTTACTCAAACTGAATCAGAAGGACATACACAACTTAAACAGATCAATTTCAATCAAGGAAATAAAAGATGCCATCAAAAGCTTACCAACCAAGAAGAGCCCAGGACCAGATGGATTCTCAGCCGAGTTCTACAAGACCTTCAAAGAAGAATTAATTCCAATACTCTTCAAATTATTCCATGAAATAGAAATGGCAGGAACCCTTCCATTCTCATTCTGAGGCTAGTATCACCCTGACTCCAAAACCAAACAAAGATATATCAAAGAAAGAAAACTTCAAACCAATATCCCTGATGAACATTGATGCAAAAATTTTCAATAAAATTCTGGCAAATTGCATACAAAAACATATTAAAAAGATAGCACACCATGATCAAGTGCATCCCAGGTATGCAAGGTTGGTTCAACACATGGAAATCAATAAATGTAATTAATTCATCACATCAATAGACTTAAAGTCAAGAATCATATGATATCTCTATAGATGCTGTAAAAGCATTTGCAAAATACAGCACCTCTTCATGTTCAAAACACTAGAAAAAACTAGGTATAGTAGGAACATACCTCAACATTATAAAGGCTATCTATGCTAAACCCAAGGCCAACATCATCCTAAATGAAGAACAATTGGAAGCATGTCCTCTAAAACTGGGAACAAAACAGGGATATCCTCTTTCACTACTTCTATTCAAGATAGTCCTTGAAACTCTGGCCAGAGCAATTAGACAGATGAAAAAAATTAAAGAGATACAAATAGGAAAAAGAAGAACTGAAATTATCATTATTTGCAAATGACATGATTCTTTACTTAGAGGATCCAAAAAATTCCATGCAATAGAACTTCTAGAATTAATAAATGAATTCATCAAAGTAGCAGGATATAAAATCAATACCCATAAATCAAATGCATTTCTATACATCAGTGATGAATCTTCTGAAAGAGAAATTAGGAAAACTACCCCATTCACAATGGCTTTAAAAAAATGAAATACTTGGGAATCAATTTCACAAAAGAGATGAAAGACCTCTAATGAAAAAGTACAGAACACTAAAGAAAGAAATTGAAGAAGACCTTAGAAGATGGAAAGATCTCCCATGCTCTTGGATAGGCAGAATCAATATTATCAAAAAGACCATACTACCCAAAGTGCTATATAGATTCAATGTGATCCCAATTAAAATCTCAACATTATTCCTTACAGAAATAGAAAAAAACAATCATGAAATTCATTTGGAAGAATAAGAGACCCAGAATAGCCAAAGCAATCCTTAGCAAGAAGAGTGAAGCAGGAGGTATCACAATATCAGGCATTAAACTATATTACAAAGCTATAATAACAAAAACAGCATGGTATTAGAACCAAAATAGACATATAGACCAATGGTATAGAATAGAAGACAGAGAGACAAACCCACATAAATACAGTTATCTCATACTAGACAAAGGTGCCAAAAACATACACTGGAGAAAGAATAGCCTCTTCAACAAATGGTGCTGGGAAAACTAGAAATCCATATGCAGCAAAATGAAACTAAACCCCTATCTCTCACCATGCACAAAGCTCAACTCAAAGTAGATCAAGGACCTAGGAATTAGACCAGAGATCCTGCGCCTAATAGAAGAAAAAGTAGTTCCAAATCTTCATCATGTCAGATTAGGCCGTGACTTCCTTAACAATACTCCTAAAGCACAATAAATAAAACCAAGAGTCAATAAATGGGATGGATTCAAAGTAAAAAGCTTCTTCTCAGCAAAAGAAACAATCAATGAGGTGAAAGGAGAGCCTACATCCTGGGAGCAAAGTTTTGCCACATGCACATCAGATAGAGCACTGATCTCTAGGATATATAAAGAACTCAAAAAACTTAACACCAAAAAACAAACAACCCAATCAATAAATGGGCTAAGGACCTGAACAGACATTCTCGGAAGAAGATATACAACAGATGAACAAATGTATGAAAAAATGTTCAACATCTCTAGCCATTACAGAAATGCAAATCAAAACTACTCTAAGATTTCATCTCATGCCAGTCAGAATGGCAGTTATCAAGAATACAAACAACAAGTGTTGGCGAGGATGTGGAGGAAAAGCACACTCATACATAGCTAGTGGGACTGCAAATTGGTGCAACCACTCTGGAAAACAGTATGGAAATTCCTTAGAAAGTTGGAATGCAACCACCATGTGACCCAGCTATCCCACTCCTCAGTCTACACCCAAAAGACTTAAAAACAGCATACTACAGTGACACAGCCACTTCAATGGTTATAACAGATCAATTCACAGTAGCTAAACTGTGGAAGCAACCTAGATGCCCTTCAATAGATGAATGGATAAAGAAACGGTGGTATATATACACAATGGAATATTACTCAGCATTAAAAGAGAATAAAATTATGCCATTTGCAGGTAAATGGATGGAACTGGAGAACATCATGCTAAGTGAAGTAAGCCAATCCCATAAAACCAAAGGCCAAATGTTCTCTCTGATAAGTGGATGCTGATCTATAATGGGGGAGTGGGCATGGGAAGAATGGAGGAACTTTGGTCAAAGGGGAGAGAAAGGAGAGGAGGAGACACGGGGGCAGGAAAGATGGTGGAATGCAATGGACAACAATGCCCTAGGTTCATGAATGACTGCACATATGGTGTAACTCTATATTATGCACAACCAGAGAAATGAAAAGTTGTGCTCCATTTGTGTACAATGAATCAAAATGCATTCTGCTGTCATGTATACCCAATTAGAATAAATAACTTTTAATAAATAAATGAGGTAACACATGCAAAGAGCTGAGCAGAATTAATGACACAAGTGTTCAATGAACATTATCTATCATCATTATTGCTTCTAGTTAGTCTTTTCAACATTGGATGAAATCACAGCCCACCAGATGTAGTCTGTAGTCCCTGCTTTTATGTCAACACTTCTCAAATATGTACCTTAGCCACATAATGTACTAACTGTATTCTGCTATTAATACCTTGTAGAATGGCAAATTCATTTCTTCCTAAAAAGTATAATCTAAGAGCAACTGGATCATGGTAAACATTTAAATATCACTTGAATTTCTCAAATACTTTCTGTTACAATATGTGTCTTTGTCAAGTAAATTAGTTCATCATTGGTCAAGAAGAGAAAACATCAATATAATGTCACATTTTTCATATGTTAATTTTTCTATCTTAATGTTTGAACCAGAAGTGACAGTAGCTGAATACAATTTGCCCTGCCATAGCAGAACATGGCGATTGCCAGAGGAATAAGGTTGTCCATGCCCACTCACCACCACATTCTTTTCTACTCAATTGGACCAAGGGAGTCTATCCTCCAAAGCTGTGTGCCAGTCCTCCAAATCTTCATTCATGTGCCCTGGCCTCCAAAACTTGGCAGCCTAAATCCTTCACATATTTACTTACATTTATCTCCTTAAAAGAACTCAAAGTGTGTACTGTACTGGTTCCTCATGAGAAACTCAACACACTTTTTAGTCAGAACTTTCATTGGGATTGTTATTATTTTGTGGTATTTCAAAGTTGCATGTGTTGTAATTAATCAGCCCAATATGATTTTTCCTACTTTTGCACATGATTTTATAGAACATGAGATTTCTCAGAAAACTATAAATCATGTAATAGTAGAAACAACTAATTCCTGAAACTAGCCACAGTCTTTTCCTTCTCCCTCCTCTCCCTGTCCTTTCAAATGCCTCATCGAACCCAGTTTTACATACAGTTGTAAAGAAACAGGTCTTGGAAGTCTTCTGTCTATTAATATCTAGGGAAGATAGCAGAGTATATTCAATATTTGAAGTGACAGATGTCACAACAAAGCAATATTCAGTGACCTCTATCCAAGGCCAGGTACTAGGCAAAGGACTTCTCATGCACAATGAAAACAACCTAAGGACGATTCTTCAAGAATAGTTTATTTTAAAAGTATATGTGTATACTGGATTCAATACTCAAATGATATCCAATAGCAAATGTCATTCCCTTTTGTGGCTGTTCTTTGATAATGAGTAATTCATACTTCAGGGAAACCTCACATTTCTTGAGTAAGCATGGGTTCACACTGCTAAGACATACTGCATTAGGATTGAAGAGGATGGTCTAGTTTAATGTAATGCACTAACCCAGACTCAGGAGTAATTACATAAGTCCCATGATGTTTTAAAAGAGGATGCTGTTTTCAATGAGTTATAAGGAAAGTTTAGCAGTGGCTACCATGGTAAAGATCAAGAATAGTATAAGCCCTCTTTTAATTTGATTATGACCAAAAAATCGTCAGTTAATAAAAAATTAGTCCAGAAAAAATTAAATATTTTAAATACTTTTATTTAAAATACATGTATGTGCATTTTTTACCAATTTTTTTATATAGACCAATGCTTTATCTTTGAACATGTGCCTGCAGATGAAGTTTGAGTTTCTTGTCTTGAAAATATAGCATTCATAATGCATATCCACAATTGCATAGTAATATTCACTGATTTCCATTTCCTGAAGTTAAATGAAGTATTTCAAAAATAACTGAATGTGAATTCTTTCTAGATATTAGTAATTTACTTCTAAATTCTTACAGATGTCTGAAATTTAACAAAATTAAATCTAATTTAGAAACCATTTCTGAAGTAATTGAATTAATTTTTAAATAAGTTTTTCACTCATCTAATATTTGTTATGTGATCACAATAAATACAACTGTCGTGAATGGTTCAGAAGTAGACAGCTTACTATGGGCAAATATACTACCCAGTTAGGACCAGCCAGGGAGACCACACAGCAGCTTATCCCCCACTGTGCTGTGAATGTCCGAATGTTGTACAAAGAAAATGGAGACCATTTATTAATTTGGAAGAAAGGAAAGACCAATTAAGTGAGAATTTCTAATAGAATATTTAGTACAGTCTGGAAGCACCTAGAGCTTAAGGTTCTGAATTAACTGAAACCCAGATATCAGGTGCCAGAGTATGGATAAGAAATCTCTAAATAGGATATTGCTTAGAGTTAAAAGATAATATTAGAAATTACCTAGTCCTATGTCTTTATTTAACAGAAGAGCAATTTTTAGCCCAAAAAATTTGGGTAACTAGACCAAACCAGACTTCCTCACTATAGAACCTAAGTTTTTACTTCTATCTAGGTGCTGATTATTCTCCATTTCTCACTACCCCTTCTCACAGCTACTTTCTACTCTTTTCCGGTGAGATCTGTGCCTCAGAAGACTTGCCTCTGTGGAATATGTCACCTAAGCCCCATTCCCCATGCCTCCTCATGGGGCTTAGATAACTGAGGCACTAAGAGGAGATCAGAGAATTGGAAAAGAAGAAGAGAAAGGTGTCTGCTCTCTCTCCTCCTGCTTCCTCCTTGCCACAGTTAAGGTAGTGGCCACCTTCCACTACCTAATTCCAGTCAGGTATCAACTGTGTGACCCAGCTGTGCTGGTAGAAACATTTAAAAATAGTAATGGCTTCTCGCTGTTACTAGTCCTAAATATTTCACCAACTCATGATGAGATCCTCTCCACCTCTCTGCATGTTATCCCTTCACTGAATTATTTCCTGTGGAACCCTTTTGAAAGTATGCCAAATATTTCTGGCTGGACTCTCACTGATAAAACCAGTGATTAGATCATCTTCCAATGGAACACTAAATCTTCACTTACTTATTTATACCAGGAATTTAAGGGCAACAAAACACCTTGATTTTATCCTTAATTTTCAGAAGTTTAATTACGATGTGTCTTAGCATAGATTTCATTGTATTTATCTTATTTGGGACTCATTTAGCTGTTTGAATGTGTGGGTTTATGTTTGTAACCAAATTTACGGAGTTTTCAGTTATTATTTCTTCATATACTTTATGAGTCCCTCTCTCTACTCTCCTTCTGGAACTCCAACAACACACATTAGCATTCTTGGTATGGTCTCACATCTCCTCCATAAATTTTTTTTCTTTTATTTTTTGTCTGTTTTTTTCTCTGTTGTTCAGATTAGGTAAATTCTATTGATCTCTCTAAATACTTTGATTTTCAAAAATGGAGATGTGAAGAAATTTTATTAGAAATATATTTCCTAGACATTTCCCTAAAAATTAATAGTTTGCCTTTCTTTCCAGAGTGCATTTAACTGAGTCCAAGTTTAACTGTCATTTTTGCAGGGAGTCGTTTCAAGTTTACCTTCATCATCCCTTTTACAATCTTGACTTGCATTGTTTATATACTTTAATGGCTTAGTTTCTGCTTCCTCCCCTAGAAAATAACCTCTCCAAAGACAAGGGCTATGCTGTATTCACTCCATGGTTTTTACAGAGTAGGCATTCAGTGAATATTATTTTGAATAAAAAGTGAATAAATATATCACATACCCAAACAGAAGCAAGTGATATTTCTTTTCTTTTCTTTCTTTCTTTCTTTTTTTTTTTTTTTTTTTTTTTTTTTTTGGTACTGGAGATTGAACTCAGGGCACTCGACCACCAAGCCACAACCCCAGCCCTATTTTGTGTTTTATGTAGAGACAGGGTCTCACTGAGATGCTTTTGAACTCGCGATTCTCCTGTCTCAGCCTCCCTAAGTGCTGGGATTACAGGTTTGCGCCACCGCGCCTGGCTAGCAAGTGGTATTTCTTGCCTATTTTAGAGATGGAGCTGAAGTTGGACCAAGAAGACATAGGTAGCATATGTACACATATCGTGGAGATCTTAAAAGGTAGAATCCCTCAGGTGAGAAGCCCATTTGTGGCCCATCTTGACTTAATAAAATAAACTTAAACTCGCATCCAAAAATAATTAAAGATCACTTTAAATTTGAATTCCAGTCTACTGAGGAAATACAAGAAAGTTTCGATTCATATGGCCCTGCAAATTCTTCCAACCTTAACCCTCCCTTCTCCCTCCCTATCCTCTTTCCCCTCATCTGGTTTCTTTTCTTCTCCAACTCTCTCACCATACATACACCAGCTGTCCCCACTTTTCTCCCCATCCTCTTCCATCCCCAGCTCCCTAAAGCCCACCTCAGGCCCAGCTGACACCACAGGCTCCCTCATCCTTCCTCTTGGCCCCACTTGACATTATAATTTTTCTTATCTTCTAACTCATAGTATTTTATTTTTTATTTTATTTCATTTTACTATTTTTCAGCTCTTCAGTTTTTCTGGTTCCTAACTTACCCATTACCCCAAAATGCATAAGAAAGGCCACGCAGCTAATGAAGGGCAGAATTCTTTGCTCTTAAATTTGAAGAAGCCAAGTGGACTAAGGTAAAAGAATTCTCCCATGGAGGGAGGCTGAGGAAGGACAGTGTTCTGCAGGAGAAAATAAAAATAAAATATTTCAAGGTTTTGCTGCTTCTGCCCTCCTTTTAGCCCCTTTAGAAGTGTTCGCCATTCACTTCTTCCTCTGTGCTATTTCTTCTCTGTGAGGTTTAGAATAAAGGTTTTTGAGCTTATGAATAACAACAACTCTGGGCTGACGTAGGAACTTGTCCACCACATTACCTTATCTGTTTGAAGAAGACAGAACACATTAAGAAACATTGAAACCCAGGCTGGGAACATGTGTTGAATTTTTGAAGGCACAGTTAAACAAAGCTTAACAGACAGGCTTTAGGCAAGAGGGAACAGCAGCAAGGGTTCAGGTTGAAGTTGTCTCAACTCTGCTACTTAACAGTACCGTGAAATCCAGTAAGATACTGAACATCCCTGATCCCGGTTATCTTGCCAGAAAATGGAGATAATAAAACGTCTGTTCCATAGGGTTCCTCTGAGGATTTAAACAATGCCTGGCACATAGTCAAATTCAATGAATGTTAGTTATTGCTGGTGTTGAATCAGACAAAGACCAACTTTGAATTTTTGCCTTATAATTGTCTGCATTATCCTGGAAAACCAGGAGGTGTGGGCTTAAATAGGCTCCATAGAGTTGAGACACATGCATCCACCTAGCCCGGGCCTTTGTCCAGTGCCCCTCACTATAGATGCTCTCTACAGAGCCTTTGCTTCCTTGACATGGTACTTTTTGCTTCCAGCAGAACTACAAAATATAAGCCCTCAAACACACCTGAGTTTTTCTCCATGGCACAGAGGTAATCATACTGGCACAAACAAGAGTTCTGCATGCTGAGAAATTCCAGGAGCCTACCTTCCAGAGGGTGGACCAGTGGCCCAACTGCCATGTGACTCAGAGAACGCCACTCCTTTGTTCCAGTGAGTTTCATAGAATTCAAGAAAAAGGGGGGCGGAGAGAGTAAGCACAAAGGCTAGGAGGCACCAGTGAGTGAAGGCGACTGTGTTTTATTAATCCATGTGATTAATCCAGCATGCTAGATTCTTTACAGAATCAAAACTTGCGTGGTTTTGATCCACATGGATTAGAAACCACTGTGGCGTTCACTGGCGGGCCGGTTCCTCCTTGGCTTTGTGCTTGAGTTGTATGCTTCGGAGTCTGGCAGGAACAAAGGAGAAAGAGCATTTATATGAGGACCAGCAGCACAGGCACTTTGACAAACGTCCTCCCCTCCCCTTCTGGGAGACACTTCCTGAATTTCCCAAGAACTAAGCCCTCAGATTGTATTTACATCATTCCCACCCCCCAAAAGCTAAACAACTGAAAACTGCCCCCCCAAACATAGATTTCTGTCAACCCATGAAAAGTGATTTTCACCCAGGAGGAAAATGACAAATTCATCCCAAGCTCTTTGCAAAAAAGTTGTGAGAATGGTAGAGAAGTATTCAAGGTTCCAATGTGAACCACCATTTTTCATGAGGGTGAGTGCCCTGAAAGAATTCTGTCAGAATTTGAGAGCTTTCTCACAAGCGTTAGTGTGAGCCTTCAAATATGCCAAAGAAAGAACAAGGGAGCCCCAGAGAAGTGGAGAGGGTGCTGCCCAGCAAGGCTCAGTCAGGCCTCACCCACCTTCAGTCACTCACAGTGGAACTAATTCAAAAGCACCATGGTATGTGTGAACAGACTTAGACATTACCAAGCCATTTCATCTCTTTTTATTCTACTTGAGAGCGGCAAAAATGAGTCTTCTCTAAGAAACCTCTGTGGTCTATAACACAGAGGTTCCTGACCTTTGGGAAACTTTTACAGAGAATGAATTGGGCTAAGCCTACTCTTACTGCCAACAGAATGGTAGGACAGAGCAAGAATCTCAAAAACCTTCCCAACGCACATTTGTGCACCTAAGAAGTGCTTCAATCTCCATTCTTGGTATGTCCTACCATTCTGTTGGTAATGATAATAGAGTATGGCCTTCAAGGGAGATTGGGCCAGTGCAGGTAAACAGGATCCCAGCTCTCCCTCTCACCTTCCTGATGCCCATCTCCCCACCTTCTCCAAGCTATGGTCCCCTCCTTACTGCAAAGACTAAGGCCAGCAGCTGGGACACCTCCCACATGACATTCTGAAGTCATAAGAAAACAAAGTTTATGAGGCTTCCTTTATAGAAACAATTTTATACTCCCCAACCCCTATAAGAATTTGTCCATATTTTTCTAAGGGCTACTCCCAGTATCCAAAACAGTCCGTGGTGCAGAGTAAGCATTTAATAAATACTTGTTGAACTCATTGTCAGTCAGCTAGCTTATTCTTTATGAAAATTCCCAATCTCTTTAAGGACAATTACCCTGATGAATGTAACTGTGTGTCCCCCAGCACCTAACAGCGTACCCAAAATGAAACAGGTTATTAGTAAGTGTTGTTGAATGTGATCTGTGACATAATCTGTTTATGTGCATTCTTGTTCTATTATTCATTTGCAAATAAGAAAAGATTTTAAAGTTATCCATAGACTCAACATAGGCAGAAGTCAGTTTGAGACTGTTTACCACCATTGAAACTCTGGGTGGTGTAACAGTTAGTTTTGCTGTGTAATAAACCATTCCAGAACTTAACTAGTTCTTCAATAAGCATATACATGTTTATTTATATATCATATATGTATGTATAGGTGTATATATATAAATAATATATATGTATAAATAATATATACATACACATATACATATTACTTCCCATGACTCTTTGGGTTGACTGGGCAGTTCTATTTGGAATCAGCTCACCTTGAGCTTGATACCTTCGGATGAACACATACTCTTTCAGGTCTACCCATGGTCAGACTCATTGGTGTAGGAGCAGCCTCACTCACATGGCTGCTATCAGCTGGGGGCAATCAGCTCATTTCTCATCATCCAGCAGGTTAGCCTTGGCACATTCATAGAAAGATGGAAAATTTTCCAACAGTAACAAGGCAAGCCTCAATTCACAGGCCCTTTTAAATTATCTATTTATGTAATATTTTCAAGTGCCCCATTGGCCCAAACTGGTCACGCAGTTAAGCCGAGATTCAAGGGGTAGAGAATTAAACTCCTCCTTTCAATGGGAGGTGTAGGAAAACACATTTCAAGGGGCCACATGCAAGAAGGAAATGAATTTTCATCGCTATTTTTGCAATTTAAGAACTTTTGCTTAGCCAATTTCTAAACAGAACTAGAATGATCTCAGGGACATGAGATTGCTGGGGGGTTTTGAGAGATAATGGGACTGCATCTGGGAGAAGCCATTTCAGGGATAAGAGCAATTGATCCAAATAGTATTTCAGATTTTGTGACTGAGTCTGGGTGGTGGGGGAAGGGTGACATCAGGTCTTATTCAACTCTGTATTTTCTTCTTTAAAACAGGTCCTCACTCAATAATTCTCCAATCCAGTAAATGGAAGAACCATCACCCTGTCTCTTCAAGCCAAAGATCAGGATTTTCCTGGATCCCTACCCTTCCCTCACCCCATATTTTAAAATTCGCAAGGCTAGCTGGTTTTATCCATCTAAAAATGACATTTAACACCTCCCTCTACTCATCTCCGTCTTCTCAGTCATCAGCCTCACTTGGGCCCCTTCCTCTTCCACCAGTTCTCATTTGTTCCCTTTTCTGTTAATTATCCAAACAATCATCATGTGATAATTTTTAAAAGTAAACAAGAAGAGTTACAATTCTACCTAAAGTCCTCCACGGCTTTTCTTTGAATTTAGGATAAAATTTTTAAAACTCTTCATTCAAACCTAGAATGTTCTTCCTAATCTGGAACCTGCTTGTTTTGTATCTGAATTCACACTCCTCTTTTCTTTCTTCTGGATACACTCATCTCTTTTCTATTTTTTGAACACACTAAATAAACATATCTCAGGATGAATGTTAACTCCTCAGAGTGGTCTTCCCTGACCTCCACATTTAAATAGGCCCTATCTTCTGTTCCTTGGGTTACTCCCATTAATTTATTTTTTTCCTCTACTTTCTTGATCTTATCTTTTTTAAAATGTTGGATATATCAGCTATTTTAATGTAAGATTTGTTGAAGCAAAATTTATAGAGAGTAAAATTCACCTTTTTGTGTCCAGCTGTGAGTTTCATCAAACATGTAGATTTGTAACCATTATCACAATTAAGACATAGAATGATCATTTCAGTCATCTCAACACAATTTCCCAAAAGGTTTTCCAATATCTGAAACAACTTCCATGTTTTAGCTGATGTGTGGATAAACAAACTATGGTAATTGCATACCGTGAAATACCATTCAACAACAAGACAAATCTCAAATGAATTATGCTAAATGAAAGAGGTCAGATTTAGGAAATTACATATCATATGATTCCACTTATAGGACATTCTGGAAATGGCAAAACTATGAAGATATTAAATAAATTGTCAGTTGTCAAGGACTGGAGTTGGGGAGAAGGTCCTTATGAAGGGGCATGAGAAAATAACCACTTCTTCATAGCTCTTATTATAATCTGCAATCATCTTCATTATTCATTTACTTATTAACTATTGCCTTCCTTAAAAGGCACCTTTCAAAAGGACAGGAACCTCATCTGTCTTATTCATTTCTGTGCCTCCAAAAGTTAACATGGTACCAGTGTCTTAACAGATGCTCAATCACCCTTTGTTGAGTGACTTAATGGATACATAAACGCTACCCAGATCACCCTTCTTCAATCTTCATCTTTGGTCCATAACCATATCCTGTGAGCATTACCTGCTAAATATCTCTCCTACTCATTCTTTTTCCTCTAACTTCACTGACATCTTCATGCTCTTATTGTTTTTCACTCTCATGATTATAATAGCCTCCAAAGTAGTTTTCTACCTGCAATCTTGTCCCCTCAATCACTATCTTTAACTGCTGCTGGATACGATCCAATTACATCACTCCTCTGCTTCCAAAAATAGTCAACAGCTCCCCATTGCCTAGCAACCAACCTAGCTGTGGCTTTTCTCTCCTTCCAGGTGCTTAACCGCAATCATCATCCTTCTTACTATTCACAGGACTCTGTGTCTATCCAGAAGTGGTTCCCAGAACAAAAATGTTGCCCATGTGTCTGAAAAGTTATGGCTACCTATACCGGACCGAGTGAGTCCCTCATGCCCGGAGATTCCCTGCTTGCTTTCTAGTCCTACCCAAAAATGCCCTGGACACCCCACCATACCTGTAGCCTCCATTTCTTCAAATTGGAGATAAATATCAAGGAATTTAGAGCTATGAGAGCAAGTTGTATAATTTTAAACCATGACATTTCTCAAATAGATAGCCATAATCTCAACTCTAAATATCCTGATATACTGAGTCTTGAAGTCATACATTTTTCATATAGTAATAGTAGCTACTTTTTATTGTTGTTGTTCCTTCATTTTATTTGTTTGGTAGTTTGTTGCAGTGCTGGGGATCAAACCCAGGGCCTCACACATGCAAGAGGCAAGTACTCTGCCATTGAGTTACATCCCCAGCCCTCCTTGGTATCTAGAAAAGCATTAAAAAGTTGGCATTCATTTTTATTGAATTACATCAATTGACTGGAGTGAAGCCTAAATTGCTCTTTTTATAACACTAAAAATACTGGGATAGGTCAAAATCTTTTTTTTTTTTTTTTGGTACCGGGGATTGAACTCAGGGGCACTCAACCACTGAGCCACATCCCCAGCCCTATTTTGTGTTTTATGTAGAGACAGGGTCTCACTGAGTTGCTTAGCGCTTTGCTTTTGCTAAAGCTGGCTTTGAATTCACGATCCTCCTACCTCAGCCTCCCAAGCCGCTGGGATTACAGGCATGCGCCATCACACCCAGCTCAAAATCATTTTTTAATACATGCCATCAAAACCCTAAACTATGAAATCCATGATGCAGTCATCTCTCAGATTCCACGGAGGATTGGTGTCAAAACCTCCCTCAGCAGATAGCAAAATCCGAGCATGTTTAAGTCCCTTACATAAAATGGTATAGTATTGGCAAACAACCTACATGCAATCTCCCATATACTTTAAATCATCTCTAGATTACTTATCATAACTAGTACAATGTAAATGCTATATAAGTACTTGCTATACATTTGCATTGTTCAGGGAATAATGATTAAAAACAGAAGTCCCCCCCAAGTCCTCAGTATAGACGTTATAGGCCTACTTACATTATCGATCTGCAGTTGGTTGACTTCATGGATACAGAACCCATGAATATGGAGCACCAAGTGTATTGGTTCAGTTTAAGGAATCACTAGTACTCATCAAAGAAAACTAGCTGAATAAATTAAGGCATGCCATAAAACATGCTACTCTGAAATTGAAAGAAAAATGTACCAGGAATCTCTCAATGAACTGATGTGTGAGAGCTCCAAGATTCAGTATGAAGTGAAGTCAGCTAGGTGCGGACTACAGCTGCCCACCTGCGCTCTTGTATTTATTCATATGCACTTGCATTTGTTCAGGGAAAGTGTTGAAGGATTCTCAAGAAAATGCTGAAAGTGCCTCCCTGTTAAGAGAAAGGACATGAAGCAGAATGGACTTGGGACGGGAATCAAAACTCTCCAATGTATACCTTTCTAATTTTGCCTCTTGAACCATGTCAATGTATTCTCCTCTCAAGCTTTTCATGTTTTATTAAATAGAAACAAGTTTGAGTGTATATTGCAATGTGGTTCTTAAAAGACTCTATTAAAATTACATTATTCAAGGACATTGAAACTATTTTAAAACTTATAAAACCATCAAAACCTTCCAATAGCCCTGATATCCAATATCCAAACATATAAATGGACGTTCATAATATCTAAGTTTAAGTGAATAAATAAAAAAGAACATTCTAAAATTTAAAAATAGTAAAATAATACATCATTCTCCAAGTGAAATAGCAGTTACTGTTTTATAATTGTCTCTAAAAATTTCACTTTCTCTTAGATAGTAAGTTGAACATGTGAATGTATTTACCCTCTCAGGTCAGTGAAATGGTCATCAAATGCAGTTTATAGAGAGCCCCAGGCTGTCATAATGGACTCTGGTGCCCATATTGTCTAGAAGATAACTAACATAACCATACATCATTTTGACTTGATACAAAATGTTACTCTTTTGCTTTCCTTATATCAATTTATTTGGGGAAACCATTCCTCCATTTCTCTCTCTCTCTCCATCTGTACCCCCCTCTTTTGCGCGTGCACGCACGCACACACACAAGCACGCACAATTTTTAAAAATTTAAGTGCAGCTGTTGATCAAATGGCCCATCTGATATACTTCATTCTCTCAGACTCAGGAGTATCAAATTTGGCAAATGCAGTCATTGGAAAAGAGGTGACAACTGTTACTAATAGAAGGCAAGAGAAGGCTTCTTATCTTTTGAGATTATAAGCTCTAAGAATCATCTGCACCCACAGCTACCAGGGAACCCAACATGAAAATCAAGCCAATTTTTAAAAAGAGATATAAAATCATAAGAACAGTGAATCCTGGATCTAGCTATGCTGAGCCAGTGTCCCTTTGGATTTACCAACTGAATATCCCAATGAATCCCCTCTTTTGTTGCCCTTTTGGAGCACAGCTTGAGTGATCTTCAATAAGGTCTTTATGATTTTTACTTATATAAATTCCAGAGTTTCTTTGGAAACTCCAGTCTTTCTTGAGATTAATTCTTAATTTACCTGGAAAATGTAGATTACTATATTTATGAGATTTGGAGAAATTCTTCATGTGAGTAATAAATCTGGAGCAGGGCAAGACAGTTCTTTCATGATGAGGGCTGGGCTGTAAGGTAGAAGAGAAAAATAAACAATATAAAATTAGGTCTGTGACTTCAAAAATAATCCATGCCACCTACAGTTCCTAATTTCCTAAATGAGTGAAAGTTTTCAAGTATTTGCTTCTTCATTATTGAAATGAAATAATCCCAAAAACAATTGCAATTGACTAGTTACCTATAGCATGCATGTCCCTCCTATGTATTTCATTAAAGGGGTTAATTAATGTATTTTCTGTTCCAAGTATCTTTATTGAGTTTTATATACAATGTACCAGACACTCTTCTAGACACTGGGGATGCAAGAGACAAAGTTCCTGTCCTCATGAAATAGACATTTGAGTGGAGAGTGACAAAACAATAAATATATTTGTAATGTGTCAGATGGTAATTTTTATGTTGCTAAAGTAAAGAAAAAGAAGTTTAAAGGGGATGGGAAAATGATAAAAGGAATTTGTATAACAAAGTAAGTGATGGCTTCTCATATAGGGTGACATTAGAACAAAGACTCTCAGGCAAAGAAAGGGTAGCCATGTGATGTCTTGGGCAAAGGTCATTTTGAGCTCAGCAAACAGCCAGTGTTTCAATGTAGAGAGAGGCAGGACATAAACAAGAGGTCAGAAGATTGGAGAGGGGAGGCTATCACATCAGGCTTGAAATAACCTTGAAATAAAAAACAGAAAATAAAGAGGGGAAAGAGCTACAAAGATACAGTATAAATAACACTAAATAAGGTCACAAGAAAAGATAATTTGGTTTCATTTAATTAAAAACAACTTACTAAATGTATAGTCAGCAGCAATTTCCCATTAGTGTTTATGTGTCATCTTTATTGTTTGTATATTATTGATTTGGATATTGCATGAATATTATTATTAGGATACTGAATATTATTGTGAGAGTAGCATTGCTTAGATATTATGAATAGTATATATGCAGGGTAGAATTAACTTGCAAGACCCATAAGAGATCAAACCATCCTTGCATGAAATACAGGATCTTACCAAAGTGTGAGGTTTTCATCCTATTACTCCACTTAGCCATATCACTCACCCAGCCCCACCATTCCCTAAGGAAAAGGCTTATGTCTCCAGCCAGAAACTTCGAACTGAGTGGAACGGTCCCAAGACAGCCCCAGAGTATGAATTTCCCTTTGCCATGACTATACACCACAGAAACAAGGATAGAAGCTTTAAAAGATGCATATCTCTTAAACGACAGCAAGAGATGGGAGCTGACTGAACCAGACCAGTTGTTCCTGTGACAGAAAGTGTACATCAACTGAGGAAGGATTAGAAACCCCTGCATTTTATAAGCCTTTTTGGCTGCCAGTGTTTCCTTTTGGTTTTCTTGGTATAGAGTGAAATCATCACAGATAAGCTATGAGAAGTGGAAGGAATGGAATTTTTACCATTTTAAAGGTAAAATGGTACCACAGGTGATAAGAGAGACCTTGAGACAGAAAGAAATGAGGAAGAGAGAATATTCATGACTCAGTTATCACAGCTGCCCACCTGGAGAGTATCTATGCATGACCACCTCGGAGGTAATAGTTGAGGGCAGGAGCTACAAAATCATGGTGGTCCATGTCCCAGTCTCATCTCCACTTCTTTTCGTAATAGAGATGAGACACCTTCTCTGGTGACACCCTCTCTGTCCCTCAATTTCTGCATTTGCAATCTGGGACTAATGCTGTCTCCCAACAACCATTATCCCCATGAAAACTTCAATTACTTACCAAAGCTAGGTAAGTAGTAAATCTACTCTTCCCAAAGACCACATTCTTAAAACTAGGCAATATTGCCTCCTATTCTTAGTTGATTCCACCAACAATTCATATGTCTGAACAAGGACAAGGCCACCCTTGGTCTCCTCTTTTAACCCTTAGCCCCCAGATCTGCTCAACACAGAATGCTGTCAGTCCCCCTTTCTCAAGGCCCTTTAGACCTACTCCATCCTCTGCAGTCCTTCTGCACCCATTAGCTCTGCCACCACAGCTCTGTTTGCAGTTCACCTCCATGGGATTCTCATAGGAGTAGAGATAAAGTTTGGACATAGACCATCATGATTTTGTAGCTCCTGCCCTCGACTATTACCTCCAAGGTGGTCATGCATAGATACTCTCCAGATGGGCAGTTTTAATAACTAAGTCATGAATATTCTTTTTCCCTCATTTCTTTCTGTCTCAAAGTCTCCTCATGGGATTCCCTTTTTCACATTTTCATTCTAAAACCTGAGTCTAAATATGGGACTTGCATTCTTAATAGTATTCAGCGATTTCTCATCATTTAAACAGTGGTTCCCAAATTTTACCATGCATAAAAATCACCTAAAGCATATACCAAAATGTAAATTTTGGTGGAAAATGCCTATGGTGGAGCCTAGGGATCTATATGGCTAACAATCATCACAAGTGATTGGTGGAGGTAGTAAGCAATTTGTTGTGATTCAATTGTGACCCTCATGTCACCTGGAATCCTGTTAGAAATGGAGATCCTCTGGCCCCATCCTAGATCTACTGAATCAGAATCTGAATTATGACAAGGCTCCCAGCTAGTTCTCCATGCACATTAAAGATGTAGACCTTGCTTTGATCTAAAGGATCAAATGCAAAATCCTTTCTCTGATCTAGAAGGCTAGTCAACATATAACTCTATTCTCTATGATCTAAGTATGACAAATTAGAGAAATGGAGGCATCCAAAGCTAAGGGAGTGACCTCCATATTCTTCTCTTGATCACCCTAGTGCCCTGCACTGTCCCTCCAACATGAGCAAGACTGCATTGTCAATAATGTGGAATTAAACTGAACAGAATCCATTTGTTTTAAAACATTCAGAAATGCAGCATTGTATTTAAATTAGACCTTTCATCAAGGTAGGAATTAACTGGAATGATAAAGAATAAAAGAAAAAGAGGCTGTGTCATCAGCCAGGTTGATCTTATTCCTTAAAACTTGGAACATTTCGCCATTGGGCAGGGGAAGCGGGTACAAAGTCCTCTCTGAAGACCTTGCTGCTTTGGGTTGATTACAGCCAAATCTATCCTCTTGTATTAAACACAACCTCCACCTTTCCCCCCCACCCTTTTTTAAGAAGAGCAAACTTTCCCCACAAAGATACAAGAACAGCAAATATTGATCTTCTTGACAAATGGTGCACCTCACGCCACAGGCCACTCCAGCATCTGCTCATTACCACCCAGCCCTCCCCTTTGTCAGGAAATAATGCCAAGTGGCCCCGTGTGCTATCGGCTGCAGATTGCAAATATTTAAAAGAAATAAATTTCTCTGAATGAAAAGCACCTTTCTTTGTTATCTAACCCCCTCTCCTCCCAAGTCCTGTTGATTCAGGGGCTGTGCATACTCCCAGCACCTGTACTTTCCAATTGTTTGTTTGCCAAGATCATCATGGTTTCCTTGCCTGGTTTTAGGAAACATTCTAAGTACAGTAACCAATGAACATGTATTTTCTTTCTCCCTTGACAATGTGTAAGGAAAGCTACAGCAACTGCAATTAGAGGTCATGGGGAGGCTGGAAAAGAAATTGGAGCGCCTCTTTCTGCATTTGTCCTGTCTGATAATGGAACAGTCATCTCCCCTGCAGACCAAAAGTATGTGTGCATGTCTTAGTGTTGGCAGAAAGTTTTTAAAATTGGTTTCTCTGAACCATCCTTTTATGGAACATTAGTACTTGAACAATAAGAAATAAGAATGGAATTTCAGCAAGTGGAAAATCAAACTATGATTGAGAATAGTCACTTAGAATGCTAAGCCAAGGGTCCAGATATAATTTCTCTGACATGAAGCATTATTTATGTGAGGTAGTCCAAGTATACCCTGTGTGGCCTTGATCATAGCTCTTAATTTTTTTCCCACTGAGCCATGTGCAGTAGTTATACTAAAATAAACTGCTGACCAGTGTATTGCTGCTGATGAATGGAGATGCCAAACTCGCCTCAGAGACAAATAGCCTGCGTATAAAGCTTTAGCCCCTTTTCTTACCCTAAGCAGAATTCTACTTCAAAGAGAAAGCTAGAGCCTCTACTATTGCTACCACTTGGGAGGACCTTAGTCACTTTATACTGCCCTACATACTTTTATTTTATTTTCATGTACAAGTATTTAGGGATTTACTTTTCTCCAATTCTTAATCCATATCGTTTGCAGGAAACAAATACTAAGACCTGAACACATCAGCATATTATCTTCTTTTGACTGCAGAGGTTAGAACCCCATGTAGTATTTTGAGATTTTGCTGAGACTTCCAGAATGGAGGAATGATGGTGAAAGATTACAGAGGCTGGGGCTGCTGCAGCTATCTTACCACCAGGAGACAAATGTCTATTGGCCTTGAATCACTTTTCTCATAAGACATCTTGAACTGAGCTGCATTCTCTTGCTTATTCTTCCTGGTGCCCATAGATCTATATTTGTGAGATGAGGGTTCAAAAGGCTGACTGTGTTCGTGGAAGTTTATTTCATGCCAGGTAAAAGTGGCCAGTTTTGATGAAGATGGTATGGATAAGGAAGGTACTCACTTTGCCTTAGTTGACATCATTCTCCAACCAGCTGGGACAAAGAAATCCTAGGTAATTTACGTATCCTAACAATGAAAGAGATGATTCTTGCTACAAAACCCTTACACCTAAAACAAAGAGGTATTTTGTTGTCACCAGTGTTAGCAAGCCATGGAGTGAGGAATTGAGTCCCTCTGCTCCATGCAGGAAGCACTCCATGGAACAGTGCAGCAGGTGTTCTGAATGACAAATCATGACTCTGCTTCCGGGTTCTTATAAGAGTCAAAAAATTACAGGAAATGTCAGAGGAAATATAAAAATGTCATTGCATAAATTTCAACAAGTTAATTTAGACTTACACAAAACCAATTTGTATGAAGATTGAATCTTTTTAGGAAAACTGTTCTAGAAAACTGTTCTAGAAAAACTGTTTAGAAAAATTGCAAGATTAATCAGCTCTAAAAGGAAAAACAAAGGATTTCCTGCTTTTTATACAAGGAATCCAGCATTTTATTTTGTACTGGGCGCCATAAATTATGTACCTGGCCCTGATTGTATCTATACAATTTTTCAGACTAAATCTTAAATTCTTGCAGGCACATACATGGACAAGGTCAAAAGTTCTGAACCCAATGAATGATTTTGGCACTTCTCACCTCTCATTCAAAAATGGCCCTTCTGTCCTGGAAGATCGCTTCCTACCAGAGCTTAATGAAAAGACTAATTAATATCTTGCCACTGGGAAAGAAAATAAGAACATCTATCATCTACGGAGTAGCTTCATTTCACCATATATGGTCTCAAGTTAGATGACTATCTGTACAGTATGTGTACTTTTTTTAGAATCTCTCTCTTTTGGCATCAAAAGCTGATGTAGTCTGATAACCTATTGATTTATGTTCTTTTGCTGTTTGTCTGGAGGATATCATGCATCTTTGAAAACTTCTATGATCTCTTTGTCACTACTGAAATAAATTTTATAGTAAAATATCTTAGTGTGGGGTTTTTGTTGTTTGTTTGTTTTTCATTATGCTGAGCACTCAAATAAATCCTTTAAACCAGCAAATTCCTGTTTTGCTGCTTTAGGAAATTTTCTTCTCCTTCTCCTTCTTTTTTTTTTTTTTTTTTTTGGTGGAAATAATTTCCCACCTTCTGTTCTCTCTGTTCCTCTTCCTCTCCTCCTCTTTGCTCTTTCCATTCCATTTTCCATTTTGTTTAGTTTTCTTTCTCTTTCTAAGGATTTCTTTATCTTCTCAACCTCATGATCACACATTTTTCTTATTACACATTTAATTTCCAATGTTTTTTCTTGGTCTTAGCATCGCTTTTCTTTCTTAAATACACCAACCTACTCTCACCTGATGGCTGTTCTGCCTTATTTGGTTTCTCTCTCTTTTGATTTTGGATTTGGGTTTGCCTTAGGACTATTACTTCTGTTAACATCATCGGCTTTCTGCATCCATGTTCCCCAGTCTCCTCTCCTCTGTGTGCTTTGGCTTATCTCAGGTCACAGGCTTCCCTCAAGGGTTCTACAGAGCTTCTACCACCTGCTGCTCTGTAATGGTACCCACCAACCTTAGCTCTGGATTCATTGGGTGGAGCTTCTTGGCTAGTGGGCCTTACAGCAGCACCTTAGGTAGTGTGCTTGTCTTTCCAGTGACAGATGCCTGAGTGTCAAATGTGAAAGGCATTTCTCTGGCATATGATTAGCCCAGAAAATATCAGGCTGCAAGCATTCTGGGAACAGAGCAGGAACAAATTGCCTGAGGGTCCCACAGGCCACTGGTTAAAACCTCAAGAAACAGCTATTTGAAGTGTCCTCATCATTCCTGAATTGGGAGCCTTCGATCTTAATTTTTCTAGAGAATAAATCCTGTCCTCGCCCTGTAGGGTGAGCTGAGAGGACATGGAACTCTGTATCCAGCTCTCACCACCACCCTCCCCCGGCCCCTCGTTTTAAGCCCTGTACCATTCTCTATTTAGCCGGTGTTGGAGGTAGCATAAACAGACTCACTTCTTGTCAGTCCCCTGTGTAGACGTGTGTTGGAGTCACTCCATTCTGTTGTCAGTTATTACTTTTTAACCAACTTCATAGCTTTCAAAAAATTACTGAACCTGCTCATCTGATAGGGTCTCCTCTCCTCTCCTTGTGTTCACCCTTGAGGGTGAATGAATTTTGTTTTAAAGCTGCACTTCTCCATCTTTCTTAGAATCATATGAGACATAAAAAATGTACAGTTTTTGTGGGAAGTGCTGGGGTAAACAGATGGGGCTACCCAAGGCCAAGGGCAACCAGCCCAATCTGTTCTGTTGACTCCACAAGGCCACTAAGAAGGCTAATTACTTTAATCTCTCTGCCTCCCTGAAACCTATTTGCAGCACACCATTTAGAAGTATCTGTTCTACCACTCGTGTCTTGGGCTTGAGGAGAGGGATAGAAGATATATGAGTGTGCTCAGTCTACCATATTGAATGTGGTGAGACAACCCTCATTCATCTATACTGTCTAGACTAGATTTTCTTTATTCTTGTCGAATCCTGCCCATGGTCCTACAGTGTGCATCCAGCTATTTCAAAAGGTATCTTCCTAATATCCTTTACCAGGAACACCACAGGCAACTGCTGTCTCTGATTGTTCCCCATGAAAGTCACAAAGGCCACGCTTCTATGCCACTGACACCACACGAAGCAAATGTCTGGCCTTACAATGAATCACTTAAAATCCAGAAGCCTGAAGCCCAGACACATTCAGCCTGAACCCCGGTAACTAAGAAGGAAGGGCTTCAACCCCCATCAATGAACAGAACTGCAATGAAGACAAAGAAAATGATTTGAAAAAAAGCTAACAGGATATTCATGATATCCTCCAGACAGTTTGGCAGGGCTGCAGAACAGTATCAGAGACCATGGATTTGGAATTACTCATTCCTGAGTTGGGATGCTGCCTCCAGCATTCACTGGATATGTGATCCTAGGAAAATTACTGCACCTTTCTGAGCTTCAATGCCCTCATGTGGAAGGTGGGATATAAGACCAACCCACGTCAGGAATGTTTAAGTGGGGGAGAAACAGCAAAAAACCTACCACAGAGGGAGAGAGGGAATGGGTGGGAAGAAAATATCAATGATAATTAAAATTAAAAGGAAAACATGTAGTTGTGAAGGAAAAAAAGAGGGTCTTAGAAAAACATTTGCAGACAATAAAGGCAGTCAGGGCCACAGTTTACATACACAGAGACACTTTGTCCCCACTATCAACCACAACACATGTCCACATACACGTGATCACAGTTCTCAGTAGCATCCGAGGTTCTTATTTCCTCATGTTGTTTCCCAGGAGAAGAACAAAGTTATTATCTCCACTTAGTTATTAATTGGCCTTCCAAATGGGGTCAGGCCTTCTTTTTAAAAGACCATACATAAAATTACAAGGGATCTCTCATCTCATCATTTGTCTTGCTTAGATGTCAGCCCATGCATTATTCTATATTGCAGGAAGCCCTGGGTAAATATTTGGGAATAGTGGACTGAGGATGTGTAAGAGTGCAGGGCCAGGCCATCACACACAGCCAGCCATGTGTCCCAACGTGTCAAGGGGAAAAGAAGGACTAAAATGGAAACAAATGTAAAATAGGTCAACATTTCCCTGACAGCCATCGAGATAGAAACCTAGACATATTGCTCCTCAAGAAAGCACCAGTTCAAGTTCCTCTCACGTTCTCCTGAGCGATGGGGTTTGGAATCATACGTGGACAAAGGAATCATAATTCAATTATCTGATGATTTGTTACAAAACACTTTGCTCACATCGAATATTGGGATGGGTAAACATCAGAGTACCACACCCCCCTCCATCCCGGGCTTCGCATTTCAGATTTCATTAGCCAATAAAGCCAGGTTTATGTATAATAAAGTTAAGCCCTTCAAACCACTGACCATGGAAACCAGATTTTGAAATAATTCAGATTTGTGTTTCTGTTCTTTCTAATTAAGGGTAATATCGGGAAGCCCAGACAGTGGGGAGCATTGTTCAAGCACCATGGGTTTAAGCAAGAAAATCTGATTATCAGCTCATGTCAGAAGCCAAGCGATAATGCAGCTTAGCATTCGTTTGGGCTTTTTCTTTGGTCAAAAGATAATTACCGTTCGTGAGGCCTTACGTAAGTGTATCTAATATTTAAGGCCCTAAAATTTATGAATAGCCAAAGCACACAATAGGCAAATAAGAATTACTGTATTTATTATTTCTATGGTTTCTTCCACCACGATAATTTTATTATCTAGCTAAGTCAAACCTCCAAAATCAAAGTATAATTTCTTAAAGGACAAGGAGTTAAATATGCCTGGCAAGGTTTTCTGCTCAATTTCCTCTGGTGAAAGTTATTTCTAACAAATGAGTAAGTAGAGTCACCAGAATTTCAATAAGAAATTTACTAAAAGGGACTCAGAGTTATCAATTGAGGTCACTGCACAAACAGATGTTAAGCTTCTGTAATGAGATTTTTTTTTATCTTTCATAAACGGTTATTTCTCAGTCTGATAATATTGATGATAAATGCAATGCTTGCAATGCTCCCTACAAAACAACAGCAAAAATTGGAAACTGGAAAAACACTTCTTGGCCAAAGCAGGATAGTGACAGAGCGAATATTGCCAAATACAAGCAACATTGACACATAATCAAAGAATAAGTGCTGGAAACCCAGAGTGGGAAAATTATGTGAAGCAGAAGCTAGAATTTAGGTATACAAAACCAAATCTAATTATGGGAGCAAATAAAACCAAGTTGTGAAATTCTGAAGGTCAATTTGCTGAGATTCTCCAAACCATAAAGAAGTAAAAGCTTTTCAAAGAGAAGGGTAACATGACTGTCCTTAACTACACATTTTTATTTCTTTAACAATAAATTTTGTTTTCCTGCTCATTATATACCAGCAGCAGCTAATATTTTATTGAGTTCTTACTATGAACTATAAGCCTTGTTAAAAACACTCTAGACATTTTAACTTCTTAATTCCTCCTAATGAAATCAGAATTTTATTTACCTCATTTTGCAGATGAGAAAAAAAATGGGTCATAAAGAGGTTAAATAACTTTCCTAACTGGTTCTCAGCACCCCAAATTGCACAACAAGGGTTACTTGGTCCTATCCGTCTTCTTTGTTAGAGCTGGTTTTTCTCTCTCAAACTTCTACCTTCTAGTTGAAATCATCTTTCCCATTAAGATTCCCAGAGTTTATTTATACTCAGCTTGCTGCTATGGGAGCCAGGCTCACTCAGACATCATCCTGAAGGAAAGGGAACTGGCACTTTAGGACTAAGCAGAATCACACTGCTGGCCCAAGCACCAACCATCAGCTCCAACCTTGAATGAATCACCAAACTCTCTGCTGAACAGCAGTCCAATGGGAAAAGCTTCCCTTCCCTTTCTCCTTCCTTCCCATGGTTCTTCAGACAGTTAGGGAATCCAAAGAACTTCGGGAAGTATGGAATACTACAGAGGGGTGAGCACATGGGCAAAACAAAGCAATTGGTGAAGGTTGGGAGCACAGGACTGATAAAATGAAAAGTCAAGATGGCTGCAGAGTGGTCACACACATGCACACACACACACACAGCGGAAGTCCTTTCCTGAGCCTTACAGATTAATGGAGGAGGAAGACTGCCTCACCCCCATCATGCGAGAACTGAATCTGCCACGGAACTCATTTTTTTTTCCTCTCCACTTGGACACTCAAATGGACTTTCAAAACTTGCAACCGCTCTGATCTGCACCAGTTTCCCCTCTGCAAGACTTGATACAAGCCCAAGCCCACTTTGTCTCAGCAGAATTTTGATTCAGTCTAGCCAAGTGTGTTTCCCAATTTGCAAATCTAATCTGCACCCTAATAAAAGTGTCTTTGCTTTGTTTTAAACTGGCTTATGGCTTGCTCATGATCTCTTTGTTTACAGGTGAAGGTATCAGAGGTAAAGCTATTAGAATTCATAGCTAGCACACGCCTATCTTCCTTACGCTTCTCTTTCACCCACATTTACAGCCCAGGTTTATTTGGAGGGGGAGAAGAGCTAAGAAAGGACAATGATAACTGTGCTGACAGAGAGGCCATGTGTACGATGGTCCACAGCACAAATGCTGAAGCTAGAAAGCCCAAGAGGAATCCTGGAACTACCATTCATTCCCTGGTGATACAATCTTATATTCAGAAAACCCAAATGATTACACACACAAAAACCTCATAAATTCTGCTAGTTTCTAGATGTAAATTCAATGTGCAAAAATTAGTTGCATGTCTATATATAATAAACAATCTGAAAAGAAAATTAAGAAACCAATTCTACTTACTAATATTGAAAATAATAAAATGTATAGGGATAAATCTAACCAAAGAGGTAAAATATTTGTACTCTGAAGTGGCAAAACATTGTTCAAAGAAATTATAGAGGGGCTAGAGATGTGGCTCAATGATACAACTCTTGTCTAGCATTTACAAGGCCCTGGGCTCAATATCTTTCTTTCTTTTGCAAGAAAACGAAAGAGAGAAAGAAAGTTAAAGGATGCATATATAAATTGAAAGACATCCCATATTTATGAATTAAAAGATTTAATATTGTTAAGATCACAATACTATGCAAAGCCAGAGATAGATTCAATGCCACCTCTATTAAAATCCCAACTTTTTTTCAAAATTGGAAAAAATCCATCCTAAAATTCATATGAAACCTCAAGAGACCCTAAATAGTCCAAAAAATCTTGGAAAAAGATGAATAAACTTAAAAGACTCACATATTCTAATTTTAAGATATATTACAATTACAAATCTACAGTAATCATTACAGTGTGATACTGGCACCAAGACGGAATGCAATAGGTACCTCAGAAATAAAATTTTGCATACATAGTCCAGTGATCATCAATAAGGGTCCTAAGACCACTTGGTGGAAAAAAGCAGCCTCTTCAAAAAATAGTACTGAGAAAACTAGATACATACATGCAAAAGATTAAGTTACCTTTACCTTACACCACATGCAAAATTAAATAAAAATAGATTAAAGAAATCAATAAAAAAACAAAAACTATAAAACTCCTAGAAGAAACCATAAGGGAAAAACCTCATGATATTGGAATTGGCAACAATTTCTAAGTTGACATAAATAAAGGCAATAAAAGCAAAACTAGACAAATGGGACATATCAAACTTTAAAACTTCAGTGCACAGAAAGACACAGTCCACAGAGTGAAAGACAATCTATGGAACGGGACAAAATATTTGCAAATCACGTATCTGATAAGAGTTTAATATCCAGACTATCTAAAGAATTCCTAAAACTTAACAAAAATTAAATAATCCAATTTAAAAATAGACACAAGACTTGAAGAGCTATTTATCACAACATTTTATACAACTAACCAAAAAGCACATAAGAAGTTGTTCGATATCACCAACCATTAAAGAAATGTAAATCAAATCCCAAAGGAGATACTACCTCACACCCAGTAGGCTGGCTACTATAAAAAACAAAGCCAGAACAGAAAATAACAGGTTTTAGAGAGAATTTGGAGAAATGAGATGTCTTGTGCCTGTGGGATTGTATGTGGAAACTGGTATGGCAAATCATTTAAAAATTAAAAACAATTACTATATGATCCAGGGATCCCACTTGCAAAAGCATTAAAAGCAAAATCTCAAAGAGAGATTCGTAGAACCATGTTCATAGCAGTTCATAATAGCCAAGGGGTGGAAGGGAAGCAATTCAAACATTCATTGATGGATGAATGTAAAAACAAAATGTGATATATGTCTGCAGTGGAATATTATTTGGTTTTATAAAAGGAAGTAGATGCTGGCACATGCTCAATATGGATGAACCTTGAGGACATTATGCTACATGAAATAACGGTTACAAAAACACAAATTTTGTCAGATTCCACTTACACTGGTTTACAGTTAGATTCACACAAACACAAAGTAAAATGGTGAGTTCCAGGTGCTGTGGAAGGAGGAATTTCAGTTTTATAAGATAAAATTCTGGGGATAAAGTTCTGGGGATCTGGTATAAAGCAATGTACATACTTAACACCACTGCACTGTACACTCAAAAATGGTTAAGATGGTCAATTTTATGTTGTGTATATGTATTTTAAAAACAAATAAATTCTCCTTGGGAAGACAAAAACAAAAATCCAATTGGCCATCCACAATGGATCCCATGGCCTCGCACAGGTTGAAGAGGGTTGAAGAGGCATAGGTCGAGGGCCCTATGTGGAAGAAGCAAAGGTCTTCTTCCCAGACTCCCACACTCCCGGTCCTGCCTCACTTGAGCACCAGCAAGGAACCTTGGTGCTTCCGGCCAGATCCACCCTATGGGTCTCTTCTGAGTTCATGTTGACTTCCATTACTTTTCCACTGATTCCCCACGACTTAACTTTCCTCTTGCATTTTTTTTTAAATTTTTGCTTTACACTTTGGGAGATGTTCTGTGACTTCTTACAATCTTCTACTGAAGTATTTTACTTTCAGCAATCACATATTTGATTCCATGAACTCTTTCTGTTTGTTGATTGCTTCTTTGTAAAGGACCCAGCTGTCCTTAGTTTATGGATTTTTCTGAGAATCCCCCCCAGGATACTAATTAGGCATCTTTTTAAAATGAAAATTTTCTTCTGGCTTTGGAATTAGGTTGCTGTCTTCCACTGCTGTTTTCTCTATTCACCCTTCTCGATCTTTCTGTTTTATGTAATTGGCTTTCCTTGAATTCTGGAAGTCCTTGATATTTTGAGTAATAGCTAAGGTTAATGAGTTTCTTTTCTCTTTCTGCAGACGTGATTCTCTTGTGAAAGAATTCAGGGCTTCTCCCAGTGACAGTGAGCTTGATAGAAAAGGTCAGGCATGAACTGACTGGCATCATTTCAAGGGTGGGTATGGGCTTGCAGGGTACATCCAGATGCTGGAATGAGAAAGCTTCAATCTAAGGCACCATTTCCAAACCATAAGTCCTGATTCTCCCCCTAAAAGTTTCCTTACTTTCTTTACGGGGGAGGGGGGGGGACTTTCTAGTTTTACTCTGGAGAGAAAATTGTACCTGCAAATCACTTCTGCCTTTTCCTCAACTGCTTGAGGCAGGGTGCCTTGCCAGATTAAGGAATTTGGGAGGAAGAACTAAGAAGCTACTTTGGTTCCATTGTCTTTGGGGTCTACCTTCTGACTTTAGTCCTAAGGTAAGGTGATTAGGGAAAGAACCTCCCCATAAGGACTTGGGGGATCCCTGAGTACTGCCCTGATTGTTCACATAAGTCTGCCATTCTGGGAGTCAGGGGAGAAAGCCCTCTTTTGCCATGCTCCGGAATCACATCCCCAGCCTATCTAATATTTTGACCTCTGGCGGCCAACCTCTCTCTATCTCATTTGGAATTCATGCAAAGAAAAAAACAATATGAAGCACTGACAGCTTAGGCCCCAATATGGTTATTTTCTGGTGTCTTGGTTTGTTTTTTTTCCTTCTGTTTCACTTTGTTCTACCTGGCATCCAACCAGTTCCTTGCTGTGCAGGGAGGAAATGCCCCACTGGGAGACAGCATCCAGTGGAACCGGAAGGAGCAGACTCTCCACTGTCTCCTGGACCCCTGGGCCCCACAGATGTCTGCTTCTTGACCCTTGGCACTGGGCCTGGGATGCTGGTTTCCACATTTGGTCTTCTAGACCCAAACATGCTAGGAGGCCCTGACAGCCTGTCTGCAACTATCAAGTGAAGGGTCCTCTCTGGTACACTCCCCAGAACTACGGCGAGGAAGGAAAGCACTCAGGGATTTATCTTTGGTCTGGGAACTCTTCTCCTGCCAAGAGTCTCAATCTTGTTATTTCTATTTAAATTAAGCTTTGGAAGCAGTTTTCTCCAAAATCCTATATTTTTAAAGACTTTTGAAGCAAAAAAAAAAAAAAAAATACTTTCTCAGGCATAGCTCTTCCACCTAAGAGAAATAGTGTGATTCCACATAATGAGAAATGGATTATGAGAAATACAAACTATATCACTAAAGGATGTTTTTCCTTTAATGCTCATTCTAAAAATCTTAAACTGTATAGAAGAGCATTCAGATTTCATTATTCTCAAGAGGGAATTAAGACTGAAAAAATGTTCACGGATGCTTTCAGGAAATTTTGGTGCATAGGTACCAAAATACATCCACTCTTTTTGTACACAAATGAAATGACAGTGTAACCAAATAAAGCTGCTGCCTCCTGGATCACATCAGTCTAGGTGCCACATTCAAAAGAAAGTGAGCCCTGTTTCCAAAAACCAGTTAGAAAGCAATCGAAAGCTTTACTGAAGAAAGAAGTGTTACCTTGCATGGCACAGAGCAGTGCTCGCTGAAATTCCTCATCTTTTTATCTTTCTCCCTAAAACTTAACTTTTTTTTTTTTTTTTCCGGTACTGGGGCTTGAACCCAGGGGCATTTAACCACAGAGCCACATCTCTAGCCCTTTTATTTACATATAAGCCAGCCTCAGCAACTTAGCGCTTTAGTGACAGGGTCTTGCTGAGTTGCTTAGGGCCTCCCTGAGTTGCTGAGGCTGGCTTTGAACTCTTGATCCTCCTGCCTCAGCCTCCTGAGCCACTGAGATTACAAGCATGCGCCACCACACCTAGAAAAACCTCACTCCACCACATGGTTCTCTCTCTATCCCCCTTCCCCGTCTCCCTTTCTTCCTTACCCCAAAATTGTTCCTTCAAAACTCAATCCACTCCAGCTCTAGTTTTCCCCTACTTCCCACCTTGCCTGTATATTATTTTTTCCCTTAGTAGCTCCTGTCCATTCCAAACCACAAGTAGCCTTTCTAGAACTCTTTCAGGTCTTTGCTATACCCATTACTGGATTAACCCCACAAGGGCCAGACATGACTAGCAGGTCCAAGAAACAAAGGCACTTTGTTTTTCAAAGGCCAGTATCTTTTTACATATGAGAAAATGCAAATGAACTCTTGGCAAATGTTGATTTGTGTCTGTCTGGTGTGGTTTCACATAATAACAACTAATGTATTTTTTTAAAAAAATAAATGAATCAGTGAACAAATGAGCAGATGAATAACTGAGAGTGTTAATAAACGACAGCGAATGCAGATCAGACAGCAGTTCAGCCTGGGTTACAGGGTTCCATCTCAACTACTCTTGAATTCAGTTTTCCTTACCTACTTAAAACAGGGAAGTATTTCTGAAAATCTGTTACACAGACTAAAATGAAATATCAATAAGGTGCCTACCATAGAGCAATGTAAGCTATGATAAGTGAGCAAAAATCATGCATCCATATAAATCATTTAATAGCTGAATCTGAATGCAGCGAACACTTCATGGATAGGGAAAATCACCAGAAATGTTCAAAATTCACAACATGGAAAGAGCTGTCTCCAATCCTGAGCAGGACGTAGGGGTATACATGACTCTAGCACTTTGGATGATAGTCATGGCACTATCTTAAGGGGTTGTTATGTGCTTTGATCTTCCAGTGACAACTTCAAAAATTAATTTTACAGGTATATCATTCATAGTTCTCAAAAAACATCCTACAATAGCAGCTATATAAGCACTTTAAGTTTTGGTCAATTTAAATGCCATCATAAGCAAACTTTCTTAAACAATTGCTTCCATGCAAGGTGATATTCAATGAAAACCAGTGTGTTTCTGGCCCTAGAAGATACAAAACAGCAACTCTAAATACAGTGGAAAGGACTTTGGAGCCACTTAGACCCAAGTTTAAAGTTTAAAGCATTTATTCCTTTACTCATTCACTCAACACAATTTAAGTAGTTTGTGTGTCAGGCATTATATTAAGCTGTAATTGAAATCATCATCATGTGTCCAGGAGCTTTCACCAGAAGGAGGCTAAAGAGCAGAATCCGATCAAGGCCAGGAACTTCGCAGTGTTCCCAAGCATGGGAACAGACATAAGACCTGGCACACAACCACCACTCGATATGTTATATCATAAGTTCAGATAATTATAGACCCATATTTGACTGGAGGCAAAATTTCTGTAGCCTCAGTTTCCTCTTCTGGAGGCTAGAGGGTTAGGCTACCTGCTTCCTAAGTAATCCAAGATTTAAAAAAAAAAAATACATCTTGAAGCCTCAGGCTACCAGTTTGTAGTTTATTTGCTCTGCTGAAATTGAATGTGTACAGCTTCTTCCAAAACTCAGACATGGTATGCAGTCCCCAGATAGGTAGACTTTATCAATGTAGCCCTGTTTTAGCTCTCATTCTAGAATATATAATGTATAGACTAGTAAGTTAAGAAACACTCAGGGCTGAAAAAAATAGCCTATTTGAAAATCTAAAGACTAGAAATTAACCAGTCACTTCATGTTTTTAGCAAACACACTTACCATTGTGTGGGGCTTCATTGTCCCCCTGGTGAATAGAGCCTTTAAAAATGTATACGCCTGGAACTGAATGCCGTGTCAAATCTATTGGCACTGCATGTTTAAACACCTGCATCTCATCACCAGCCCTTCATAATATTGTTAAACAATAATTATACTTATGATGAGTAATGAATCCAAATATATTCTTCCTTGAGATGTACTCATTCTTGTGTGATAAGTAACCCATTAGTAGCATAAAAAAAAGCTACCCAGGTAGAACAGGATATGTACCTACACCCATATAATACTCAATAAAGTTTTTAAATGATTATTTAAAATTGTAATGATGTCATCTTATTTATTAGAGAATTCTTGCCTGACTTTTATAAGAATGATTTTTGTTTACCACAGTTCTAAATTTCACTTGGTTAATCAAATTTAAATACTGTGTGTGGGTGTGTATACATTTACTTGTTTATTTACTTTGAAGTTTAACCAAGTTTAGTTTTGTTTTCTCCAGGTCCAACAGGAAAATGAAAACTTCAGATAAAGACTAAGCGTGCCTTGGAGACCACCCACACCTTTTGCTTAAAACTGACATTGGCTCTTCTGTGTTCAGAGAACCTCAGAGGAGCTAATTCACCTATTTCCTGAAGCATGCCAATCACTAAAAGAAACAGCTCCAACAAAAAAGAAAGGAAGGAAGGAAGGAAGGAAGGAAGGGAGGGAGGGAGGGAGGGAGGGAAGGAGGGAGAGAGATACAAAAAAAAAGATATGGGCAAAAGAAATCCTATTACGAGCTAACATGAATAGCAGCACACGGGTAGGCATTTCATATGTAACTCATTTGATGCTCATAACAACTTTATGAATTTCATGCCATTATTACTTTGTTTTGCAGTTGAGGAAGATGACGTATACAAAATGAGACAATATCTCCCAAAGTCACAGGGCAGAAAGTGGCAAAGCCAGGACCTGAACTCAGGCTGTCTGGTCCCAAATCTGCCTGTATAATCACTATCCTCAACCATTTTTCAGTTCCCACCCACTACAGCCATCCCAAAGCAGATCCCAGGAGATCCCAGGAGCCTCGGTATCACATTTCTCAGGTGTCGGGAATCCAATCAAGTGCTCATTGCTAATTCCAAACTTTACTCTGGAAGAGAATTAGTCTTGGGAATATCCATCTTGCCCTGAGCCCAGGTTATCTTCAGCCAACTGATAAGAACTTACTGCTCCTGTCCCAGATCCCTAAGGTCTAAGACTCATGTGACCAGTGTCATGTCCATGTGGGTAAATGAGGCTACTAGAACCTGGGTGAGTGCTCAAAGTTCTCTGCCACTTGCAGTCTTCGCGAAATCATTTGCAATGGGATCCTTTGATCCCCGGGTATTGCAGAAGAGTTTATGATAGAGAGGGCTAGTAGGATACAAAATTCTGCAAGGACTACCGCAGGGTGGGGTTGCTCAAAGACAGGCAACTGAAACCACACTCACTTCCCCATTGTTAGTGCTGCAGCCTTCGTGAAGCAAACAATCTTTGAGTATACACCCGGGAGTATGGAGTGAGGCCTCAGGAGCTGGACCCAAGAGGACATCCTGAGGACCAGGCCAGCTGCCCAGGCACCAGAAAACTGATTCTAGGGGAAATAGCCCCTAGCTCTTCTCCCACCTCCAGTAAGTCATGTTAAATGGCCCTATTAGGCCAAAGTCACATCCTGCAATCCACAGCCCAACCGTGACTCCTTTCCCCTCCCTTCAGAGCACAATCCCTAGTGGCTTCCTACCAAGCTAACCAAGATCTGAGACCCCAGATCCTGAAACTGGAGTTACAAATGAGTGGTTGTTTTCAACACTGTATCATAAATTACTAGACTACACGTTATGTATAGAAAATCCATGAGTGCTTTGATGATTTGGGGGGCGTTTTTGAGTGTGAAAGGGAGCTCCCTAAAAATTACTCTAGAACAACAGGTATAAACCTGAACTGCCCTAGGCAAAAGGGGTGTGTCCATTACCCCTCTTCATGCATCCTTATCTCTCTAATCTGCTCCTGCCTTTTTGCTCTTCCTTCAATACTCCAGTGTTGTCTCAGGAACTTTCTTGCTCTCTCGTCCCTCTCCTTGGAACCCATCCTCCAAACATCTTTATGGCTTAATCCTTCATCTCTTTCAGCTCTTGGCTAAACATAATTGTCTCCCATATTTTAAAAGGGACCACCATATTTTAAAAGGGACCACCAACTCACCCACGCACACACCCATCACCCCTTTAGGTTCTCCATTGACATTGAACTGCCGTAGGCTCTGCTTATTCACTGTGTATTGTCTAGCTTCCCCGGGGCCTGCATACATGCTTGGGCAGGTCAGGCCCTGCCAACAAGAAAAGCCTCAAGGGTGGGGTGGCCCAGGTTCCACTCATCAGGAATTGTGCCAGGACTTGGGGCTGCATCATCCTGGAAAAGGTGTGTCCTTCCACCCAATGGCATTTCTAATTTGTACAGACTCCTTATCTCCTGGCAGTGGCCCTCGTCTCTCCCCTCCCCTGGGATAGAGCTTTGCAGGAAAAAATTTGTTTTTCTTAGCCCCATGGAACTGGTGATAACTCATGAGCAGGACAGCCTCTTGCTGCCTGGCCTTTCTGTTTTGACCTCTCTCTCTGCTGCCTCCATAGAGATGTAACTGGTCCCAGTGGACCTTTCCGATGGTGGAGAGAGCGGCAGCACCTGCTGCTGATGGCCTGTTAATGGTCTTGGACCTGGAGGTCTGTGCAGCTTGGAGTTTTCTCATATAAATGTCAGGCTACTTCCAGCCTTACCTGTCAGCATTCCTACAATCCACTCTTCATCAAGCAGGGAATTCTGGGTCCCTTCCCCCATGCCACTAGTAAGCTGTGGGGAACCTGGGCTGCTTCCCCACATGCACATGCGCACAGGCTTTCTCCCCTTGAAACTACAATATTACTGCATTCCTAATTGTAAAATACTGATCCTTAAGATGAATGATGGATACACCAGTGTTGGTTATAGTTTTCTCTAGACCTCTATGTGCCTGAAATATTTCCCAACATTCCAGAATAAAAGAATATACCAACTTTCTCTTCTATGGCTCTTGCTTCAGATTGATGAGGGTCTGCCAGAACTCCAAACAGGAATAAAGGGACACAACAGGAATGTTTATTATATTATCTCTGGTACATAGGACCGAGCATTTAAAAAACACTCATGGTTTCCTAAACTGGGTCAAAGCCTGCTGCATTCTCCCTTTATCAGCTTCCTCTTTCTTCTCAGGACCAGAATGGAAGGTGGTCAAGGAGCAGCTGGTAAGTGGTCTTGGTTGGGAGCCAAGACGATTCTGTGAGAACTGGTGACCCAGGCCCCATATAAGCAGGCTCTGGGGTGAGTCTAGCATCTGGTTCAAACAAAGGCAGGTGACAGTTCTGTCAGGTTAACTCAGTCCTGGAAACCTGACCCATGCCAGGGGAATCACTTCATCTTCCCCAAACCCCTCTTGCTACAGCAGGACATGAGAACTCCTGAAAGGAACTAGTGGAAAAGAGAGCTGAGCCCAGAGGGGTTGTGCTTGCCCTCTTGTCTCTGAACCGTGTGGAAGAGTACAGCATCAGGACAGGGGTAGGGAAAGATTAAGAAGTGAGACTGGAAAGACTATGGATTCCCCTCTTGGTGTGTATGTGAGCGGAAGTAGGATTTGACTGTATGCAAAATATCATTTAGGGGTCAGATCCACCATGATGCCGTTTTCCATCCTTGGATGTATCTTCTCATGATCTGCCCTCGCCTAGGAAAGGAGCCCAAAGGAAATGAGGAAATGGATCTTTCACTTCTAAGAGTCAAGTCTAGGTGAATAACTTTAAGTTTTCTTTTCTACATTACTCTTTTTGAGGTACTTAGAAGCACTTGATGTCTTTCTGAACTCTCTTGATTGTCCAAAGACAGTTCACCAATTCCATCCTTTCCTTTCAATCAATGAAAAATGCAGGCCCTCCCCTGAAGACATCTCCTCTTTCTACAAGCTGCCCAATTAGTTTTGACCACAGAAGAGGTTTTACTCAGGGTAGGAAGGCACAGAGGTGGAAAATTTGACAGGGAATTCGATGTGGACCAAGATGTCCAGCCCAGCAAGGTCACGAGGTCCAGTGTGAAGCTAGGCAACTTGTGATCCTACTGACTGCCCTCCCAGTTTCTCCATAGCCATAACTTCTTACATCCTTAATCCAACTGGGGCCACTTTGGCTCCTTCTTGAAACACTGAGCCCTGCTCCTGGAGGCCTGCCCTTAGTTCTGATTCCATAACTCTCCAAATGATACTGTGAACCACTTAATTTTATTTTGTTCAATCTCTTCTCATTCATCAACCAGAGTCAGCTTCTCTTGCTTGCAAATAAGAGTCCTACTTAATACCCTATCAAGAATGGCACGTGCTCTTCTGTTCTTATCTTGCTTTTTCTCTGCAGTACTTGTCCCAATTTGACTTAACTGTTTATTATCCAGTTTTCATCCTGGGATGAAAACTCTACGAGGTTAAGATCTTTTGTTTTGTTCACTTCTACAGACTTCAATGGATGCCTGGCATCCATTGTACGTAATACAATTTGTTGCATGAATGAAACATCTAACACTTATTGATCCATTCAACTCTGAAGATTATTCTGTTAGAAACCAAAACCTATTACATTTATCTAGGATTCTATGTCCAGAGTTCCACCTCTAGTAAGCAACACTTTCTAGCTCTGTGTTGTATGATTCTAGGCAGAGAGACCAGAGGACCCCTAGTGAGATCTTCCTAGGTATGCAAATATGTCCCTTGTATCATTTCTGTAGGACACAGACTGTCAGCTGTCATCTGAGCCACTTATTACTAGTTTTACCAAATCAAATGAACATTTGCCCCTTTTTAAGACGTTCATGTTGAATATTAGAAAAGCCAAGCATTTATCAAAATTTTGGGAGGCCATTCTTTATATATATGGTGTCCCCAGATCACCTCGGCCACAGCAGGAGTTAATCCCCTGCAGGGATCAGGGAGGACTGAGGCTGAGCTCAGTATCATGTCATGTAAGGTCTTAAAGACACTCTCCTTCTCAAATAACTCTCACAAAAGATCTTAAAATGTCTCCCCGTCCATATCTGACTCACACCTACCAAGAAAACGATAGGCCTTTCTAGAATCCAAGTCACATGACCTACAACTCTACACTTATCTGACTCCTAACAGTCCTTAGAAGGCCTGCTGCGTGAAGGTTCCTGGTTCGTTCTTTTAAATGTCTATTTGAACACTTGCTGTGGAAGGGATGCATTCCCACATTACTAAGCAGCTTATAAGCAACTTTCCTGTGTCTTACCCACACAAAACACAGCTTGCATACATGCCTTAAATGGCACATGATTTCAAAATATATGCTAATGTATGATCACTGATTTGGCTTTGTATTTGAAAGGTGAAATTGCTTGAAAACATTTTTTTCCAGAAAGCAATGTGGTTGGTTTGTTTCCCACACATACACACAAATACTAGTAATCGTTTGTCAACAATACTATCAGGAAAGGGTCCAGCAGAGCAAAAGAAAAGCAAGCACTGGAGAGTGGCACTACTGGGCTGCTCCGTGGGAGATACAGTCAGAATCCCCTTCCCACCTCTGTGCAGAAGAAGGAGCCAACGACTGAAGCTGACTTCAAGTTGAGGCTGAGCAAATCCCATCCCATGCTGGACCACATGCTGGGGCACAAAGGGAAGACCAGTGGGGGCTCTGGTGCAGACCGGGGAGCTTCCAGAGCCAAGTAAAGTTGTTGCAGGAAGAGCAGCTCAGCCTCAATGGAGAAGTAGGGACAGAGGCTCGCCAGAGCACACCGGGCACCCGCCATGTGTCCAATTCATCCATTCATTGGCTCACTAAATACCAAGTCAGCCTCTCCTTTGTGCCAGGAGTTCTGCTGGAGGTGGGAATATGACAAACAGTGAGGCACCTGTGGCCTTGCCCTCATGGAGCTTACATTCTAGGACAAAGCAGCACTGAATAAATATTGGTTGAATTCATCAATTGAATAAAATGTTGAGCCAATATTTCTCTTTCTTCTAGTATGATTTCTTCATCTGCCACATTACCAGGTCAAAAGGATGACAATGTCCCAAAGTTGTGGAGAACTGGGCCATAATATTTGAAATATAGTAAAAAGACTAATGGAAATGTGACTTTATATTCACCGTTGTTAAAATGGACTTTGTGTATAATTTTTTGTCATACAATTAAAATTGGTATGAAACCATCACAGTTAGATATGAAGAAATATATTCACTTCCCTTTCATATAGTTTAAGTTCAATGGGATGTGTAACATACATATAATAGAACTCACAGCATTCTAGTGAGTGAAATGTTAGATATATATACACACAAAGAATGTAAGTATATTGAATATGAGCACTCAGGTTTTTTTCTTATTACTAAAAGTTTGCAATTAAAAGTGGAAAACCATTGTTTTGAATACTTAGACACAGATGAGCTTATGAGTAATTCCAGGTCAAGATGCTTAGGAAGAAAGCTTCCACCCTGGATGTCCCATCAGACCAGGTTCTCCTGGCTCTGAGGCAAGTAGACCTGAGTAAAATACTAACCAAACCTTCCTGGTAGATGCATTCCAGGTGGGCAGAACACCAAGTCTACGGGGCCTGGGAGGGAGGCATGCAGAGGGCTGAGCAGAAGAGGGGCTGCAGGAAGAGGATGAGCCCTGAAGCCAGGAGGTCCTGGAAGCCATCAAAAGACTTTGAACTTGATGGTCAGTGAAACGGAAGCCCACTGGATGTGTGTGAGCAGAAGAATGATATCATCTATTTATATTTTTGGAAACAATATCAAATCTTTCAATCGAGCTTTGACTAGAATTTATTTCTCCCACCATCTGTCTGGCTTGTGTACCTGCATCTCAAATAGCTTTAAACTGGGAGGGAAAAGCAAAGGTGTATAACATCACTTATCCTCAAAGGGATATTATCTATCACCTCAAACAAATAATTCTATAACTTGACTGTTTTCATTCAGCATTAAGTTACCAAGATTTATTCTTGATGGTGAGTATGACTGCAATTCATCCTTTAAACTAGTCACAACAATGCAGTGTATAAATATTCCACAATGTATTTACTCATTCTTCTGTTGATGGACATTTATACTTTTTAAATCTCCCATTATAAAGTAGATGCACCAGAAAGCAGTCTTCATTGAGCAGAAAGTCTCTGATTTCACACCCTGTTGGAAATTATTGAGTCAAAAGTGTTTGCATTTCACAACTGTGCTAGATTTTGAAAATGCTCTCCAAGGTGACTCTGCAGTGGTGTATGCGAGACTCCCTACTTCCCTACATCTTTGTCAACTGATGTATATGAAATAATCTTTATGGTTTCTGTCTTCATTTCTCTCAACACTAGGAAGGTCAAACATCCTTTAATATATATGAATAAATTACTCCTGTTATCTATTAATATGCACCTCATACATTTATTTTTAATCTTAAACTATCCTTGCCATCACTAGAATTAGCCCTACTTGATGTATTTTATTGTATATATACCACTGAATTTATTTTGCGAACACTTCATTTAATACTTTTCACAAATTAGATTGATCCGCAGTTTGTTTCTCTTTTTTTCTCAAAGTTTTACTAACCTCAAAAAATAAAGTATGTGGCTTTTTCTCTTTAGATAAGGATTCTCTGGCACTTGAAGTCTTAATAAAATTCAGCTACAAAACACTCTTGGCATGCTTTGTGGGGGAGCAATAGAAATTTCTGGATTTCTGATGCCACATAGGATGGAACTGGGTCCCTAGTCCTCACTTCAGCTGTCACAAGAGGAGTGGCACCCACGTATCACTTGTTGGTAAGCTCCAGAGGCATGATATCACTGAATCAGTGTAAGCTAATGACATTTGGCTCTGTCACCTGTCACTCCTTTCCTAATGAAGGGGTCTGTGATCCTCTTTCAGGAAGCTTTGCCTTCCAGAGCCCTTGACACACAAATAAAATGACTCCAACAACGGGAATTCATTGGTATCCTTTCTTCCCCAGCACAGTCCATGCTGGGAGTTCACAGAATCCCTTAGTTGCATGGAATCTTAAGAGGTCAAGTACTCAAAGTCCAAATGGAAGATTAACTAATGAAACAGCACAGTGCAGGTGCCTTTAGATAACTTCTCTGCTCCAGTGGAGTAAGAACCACTAGAAAACCAGGTCATATTTTCTAAAACTAGGCCAAGTTTTTTATTTTTCCTACACTTGGTCTTTTTCTTACAACTTAAAATATGAGTTTCCACATCCTTTGATTTCCACTCTCGAATTCTATTTTCAGTAACCTTCTACCACTTTTCATCAAGTAGTAACTTGGGGCAGTCCTCCTCGTGAATGTTGGAAGCGGGAGGCTGGAGAAGATAAAACTCTCTAATGTAGAGTCACCTCCTCCTCAGATGTTTGGGACTTAATGATTCCATCAGTATCTCTGGGTTATGTGGTCCTCTTTAGAAGACATTGCAAAGCCCTTCATGGTAAATAGGAAGGAAATAAAGGTAATCAGAGCCCTTGGTATGTAAATTTCAGTATTGGCTAAAAAGTTCTGTTTTCCCCCCAATCCTGCTTTTGTAAACAAAGCTCCAGTGGGACTAAATCTGAGAAGCCACCACAGCTCCATGACAACTGGACTGGCCAGCCAGCCATGGCGACCATCTCCATGTGCACATCACAGTCATTTATAGAGACACATGTTCATTGCAGGACAAACATTCACTTTGGCTCTCACTAAGAGCAGATCATTAGCCAATGAGTGGAAAGTGAGATGGGAAAGAACAGTACTGAGAGGCCAGGCAGCTTGCCTTTCCTCTGATGAAGCCAGTTCTTTATTTTTTATTGGTTATATTAAGACAAGATGATTGTGCTAGTTTCTCTATGTTGTGCCACATACAGGCACTAAAAGTGCCCTATGCACAGTGATTTCAATTCTTGCTATCAGATGACTGGGGCAGTTTTTCCTCAATATACATATCTGTGTATAAAGAATAAAGAGAGGCTGGGGATATAGCTCAGTTGATAGAGTGCCTGCCTCACATGCACAAGGCCCTGGGTTCAATACCCAGCACCACCAAAAAAAAAAAAAAAAAGCATGATTCTCAAACAGGGATTCAGAATGCTACAGGTAATGCCTTTTATCATCCTTCTCATTTTGTAATTTTAAAAATAAATATTTTATAAGTTACAATGTCAAAAAGGCATAGAGGGACAAATCTCAGGCGTAGAACACCAGAACTCCAAAGGGTGGCAGTGCGGAGGCAGCGGTGCACAGCAGGACCCCTGCTTACTCACTTTTGAAGGTGGTATGTTTCTCTCCCACAGGGTCACACTGTTCACAATGGGAATGTAGCAAAAGAATTTCTGAAAGAGTTGAAACAAAGCATTCAGTATTGCTTCAGTAATCCTCGCAAAAATTCACTTCCATTCCAGTGATGATTTCGAGGCAGATCAGAGGTGAAGGATCCCAACGATGGCTGTTCATTCACTGAGCGCCTGAAGAGAACCATGGTGAGCCCAAAACAGTCACCACCTTCAAGAGTCCAGAGCAAGCCGCGGGTAGGAATAAAGAATTGTATAAATAAATGTAAAATTTCAACAGTGACACATGTCATCGTGTGTCATGTTGATAGATGAAGGCAAGAGACAAAGAATTTCAATAATATTGTGATATGATAGGATGAAATGAATGAAATGCACACACTCTTTGCCACATAACTTTGATGTGCCTTCCGTGGGCTGAGTCAATCCCAGCTCAGCCAAATACAAAGTCAACCTGCAAACCCATGAACGCGAGTAAGAAATGGATGCTGTTTGTTGAATGCTGGTTTAGAGCTGTTTGTTATGCAGAATTATGATAGCAGAAACCCAAATGAAACAAATATACAATACATAAGAGATAATGCTCAGCGAAGTCAAGAAAGGCACCCCTGAGGACCCACCAAAGGTAGAGAATCTTGCCATTTTACTTAAAATATCAAAACTTAATACGATAACATCAGAATTTGTTTTCAGACTTTTGGTTTTCAATTTGATACTTTTTACTCAGCTAGTCACAATGCCCAGGGTCCTAGACATTTTCTTGCCGGACATTTGCTAAAATCGTGCCTTAACCTGTGATTAGACTGGTGCCACAAAGAGAGGCCCCAACAGCTGGAGGCCAGGACACAGGCAGGGGTCATACAAACAGTGGCAAGCCCATCTCCTCCTCTCCTCATGGTGCTTAGCATCTAAAGCAGAGATAGCAGCCAAGCATCTCACAAGCAGAGGCACGATTTCAACAATGCTAAATGCTACAGAAGAGAGACAGACATCTGTGGAACCAAGGAGCATAGCTGATATTAGGAGTGGTTGAGGAACAGGGGACTCCCAAATGGGGACAAGAAGACAATGGCTTCTCTGAGACCCAAGACCAAGACTAAAGGATGGTGGCAAGAGAAGTAGAAGGAGGTGACAGGTGGCAGAAGAAAGGTAAAATTACTGGGACCTGGAAGAAAGTCCAATAATTGGGGAGGGTAAAAGGACTTCAGAGCATTGAAATGCAGAGTAGAGTAAGGACACCATAAATGCAGGCACAGACAGGAGAGCGACCACAGTGATATTCTCCTGTGAAGTCACACAATGTGCCCTTTACAGAGCATCCCTGATATCAACTCTGCCGGGCACAATCAACGGGCTTAAGGAATGCCGGTGAACTCTGCTGGAATCCCAAAAGGAGTCGTGGAGTGGAAGAACTGGAGGGAATCCAAAATCCCCAACATCTATGTGTGACAGATAAGGACACTGTCCAAGATCACACAGCCACGCAGTGACAAGCCAGTGCTATGCTCAGAGTCTGGACTCTGTTCCACCCCATGACCCTCTGCTGAGATTCCAGCATATACATACAGCCTTCAAAATCCACCCATCTGGTTTGATTGGGAAAGGACCCCTCTTGTGCAAGAAGGAGAGGAATCTCATTTAAAAAGCCAGAATCACCAGGTGGAGTCAGGTGCGTCCCACAACCTGAATCTTGGTTCTCACTCTCAGTGGAGTCTTGCCCACTCTCCAGATGTGCACTTTCACAGAGCCAGTGTTTCTAACAAAGTCACCTGTGCCTGAGGGAGGCAGCACAAAGCATTGGATCCCCTCCCTCTACCCTGTTCTGCCATGTTTAGTTCTGTGGCGATGTCTCAGTGCTGCTGTTCAGAGCTAGGAATGTTGCAGATGGCACAACCGTTTGGCTTCCTTCGGAGAGACTGTGATGAAAAAACAGTGCCTTTTAAGGTTGCTCAGTACAGCCCCTGAACGCTTGTACACAGCAGTCTAAAATTTCTGCTTTCTAAACAATAAGGCTTCATGGTAGTCAATAGCCCAAAAATATCATGTGCATTCCCCTATTGTTTTGTTTTTTAAATTTTATACAGCTTTATTGAGCTATAATTGATATACAAATAACTGCATATATCTAATGTATACAATCTGATTAGTTTGGAGGAATCTTCAGGAGGAAAAAAAATAGACTGGGGTTATGATTCCTTAGAAAAGCTTTACCTTGAACTTTAAAGTAGATAAAAATTTCTTTTTAAACAAAAAAGCTATTGTAATCAACAAGCAGGAGAAAAGGCTTGAAAGAATAAAGTATCTGGGATATTCATTGTCAGTCATTAACCTGATTTTCTAATGAATATGGCATTAGGCATTCATTAACAATCATTTGTGTTTATGTTGAACAGCGGATGTATAATGAAGGTTGGTAAATGAAAGCAAAATGAAACCAGGGAATTTTGGACACTTATAAAGCAATTAGCTTGTTTGGCAGTAATTACACATTGAAAGCTAAATCAAGTGCATTTAGAAAGCCACAAGAGTCGCCCCATAAACCTGAGGTGCTTTGCTCTAAAATAATAATAATAATAATAAAAGCCTCTCTTTCCTTCCAATGAAAGAGAAAGGCAAAAGCACAGCATAAAAGACAAGCAAGATTCAGGTCCAATGGAAAGAAAGAGAGTTACAGCCTCTCTGTTAGAGAAGAGCCGAGTTACCCAAAACTAGGACAGCTCAGCCAATTAAAAAAAAAAGAAAAGAAAAACTCGGAAACACAACAATGTGAAACCAGGTGGTGTACACTGAAGGGTTCAAGTTTTGCTCCATCCACGCTCACAGGCACGCACACCAAGTGTACATACTCCCACCACCTACCAGTTGCGTGAATAAGAAAAAACTAATGTACAGTCAGGTACCTGGACAGCCATGCATCTCGGTAGCAGGCTTTCCTCACTAACAATTTGGTCTCCAGACCACAATCTTTCATTCTACTTTCAGGAACTCTGTTTTTTTAAAAGGAAGAGAATGAGGTAGATGTTTTTAAAAGGACTTGGACAGAAAGCATTACCAAACTGGTGATAAAGCAAACGAAGTAAGTGCAAAACTCCTGGCGGCCACAAAATTTGTCAACAGAGATGCAGCTACTCCAAAAATACATGCAAAATCCAATGAAGCTTTAGGGCGATGAGTTAATATTTTTCAAAATTTTTAATCTTACGGTACTTAACTGAGAAATACTAGAGAGGTGCTGTTTAAGGTAGGCGCAGGGTTTTCTCCCTTAGGGCTACAAAAAAATATGATTATGCTATGGGAGAAAATCTTCAGATGAGCCCATAGGTCTGAGCAAAGAGCCAGAGGTTTTCAAACTGGAGTCAAAGTCTCAATCATCCTCCTCAAAAAGGTCTGAAGATTCATGAGCCCTTCCCATCAGACAAATATCTTTGCAAATAAGGGGTTGCGAGCTCTCTCAAGGGTTAGTAACCAAAAGAAAAGTTCCCAGGGGGATCCACAAAGGGCAGCTGGCTTTGTGGAAACATTTGCAAAACGCTTGGGTGTACACTATGCTAAAGCAAATACTTGCTTTGCCTCTGAGACTGGAAGGCAGAACCGAAACCAGGAGATAGCTTTTGAAATCCTCTCTTAAGTCACTGGACTGATACCACATTTTTAAAAAGTGTATTTACCATGATGAGGTAGTGCATTTCTTTCAAAACATGTGGTCCCTCCTTAAAACGATAAATTACTTTATTTATACGCAGAGGATCAATATATTAAACTGGGGCTGGGTGCAGTGGCACACGCCTGTGATCCTGAGGCTGAGGCAGGAGGATCATGAGTTCAAAGCCAGCCTCAGCAACAATGAGGTGCTAAGCAACTCAGTGAGACCCTGTCTCTAAATAAAATACAAATTAGGGCTAGGATGTGGGTCAGTGGTCAAGTGCCTCTGAGTTCAATCACCAGTACCCAAAAACAAAAAACAAAGAAAAAGATATTAAGCTGAAGACCTCACTTCTCACTTATTTGAACCCTCTTTGAAATATTCAGATCATCTACTTAGTTCTAATCTAAGGGGTATTTCACTTGGCAGTTTCTTGGTTAGGGAATTCCTTACTAATTTTGATCAAGAGCTCATCAATAGACCAGTGCGCTTTGCAACAGTCCTGATACCTTTTCCTGAGTCTTCGTAGACAAATACATGTATCAGGAAATCCAGGGAATTCACTATTCTCAAAGGCAACTGCTACTAATCCAGGGCTTTATTGTGCATTCAGGTCACCTGGGGACTAGTTCAAATGCAGGTTCTAACTCAGGAGGCCTCTTGTGGTCCTGAGACTCTGCTTTTACAAGCCACACACAGTGTTGGTTCCCAGGCAGCAAGGCACTGATCCACGCATCCATGTAGTACATTACTAATGTAATAAGGTCCTCAGATCAAGACTAGGGGTAACGGAAGCCCTAGAAGTAGATCAGCTCCTCTCCAATGAGAGACCTTGAAAGTGTCATGATCCAGAAAATAAGCAATGGAGAAATATCTATGAGAAATAGAGTACATAAGGAAGGGTCTAGTCGCCACTCTTAAGCATCTGGAGGCTTCCTGGCTGCTCTAGCTTTGCTGAGTCTTTTCTGTCCACTTGTTTAGTTGTCGTAATCAAGGCCATTCCATTTATCAAATAATTATTGCTATGCCTTGCAATATGCCCAGCACCAAAGCTACAAAAACAGATGCAGCATAATCCTCAGAAGGCTCCCCGAGCATGATAACCAGCACAGCAATAAGAAAAGGAGAGTAGGAAAGGGACGGTAAAGGTGGACACGAGGACAGCCACTTTAACATGCTCCTACATGTTATAAGATAGTTCCTGCTTCTCAGAAAGGGTATGTCTTCATCTTGCCGAAAGTGACTACAAAATCCAGAATCAGGCCCACGACCAGTGCAATATCAAAAAATCAATCAGGAGGAGCTTATCAGCCTCTCCTCACCTGCATTTAAGCATAACAAGACTTCAGTGGTACTCCTGCACCTCGCGGGCGCGCTCACCAGGAGTTCTGAATCGCTCACTTTCCCTTCTAGTAAAATTGCCCGCTCACTTGCTTACCTCGGTAGCATTCTCAGTGTCCACTCTTGACTCCATGGAGCACAAACTCGATCCCGACTCCTGTAGTGAAGGGCAGGAGGGACGTGAGGTACCGGGGAAACTCCTCACCAGACCTAAGCTGAAGAAGGTTCAGACAAATGAGAAGCATCAGGAAGCGTCACTTCTTGGAAGGGATGTCAGTTGAGCTGAATTTTGAAACCAAAGCAAAATGTGTATCTAGTTGACAAAGAAAGAGTAAATGGGTAATAACAGAGGATCAGTATACAGAAAAGTCTAGACTAGAAGGACATTTCCTCATAGCAGCTGCTGCCAGGCGCAAGTGTGGGGTACTTCTACAATAGTGCCCCAATCCTCCACCATTATTTTTTTATTGTTCTTAGTTATACATAGCAATAGAGTATACTTGAACATATTATAGATACATGGACTATAACTTATTCTAATTAGGATCCCATTCTTGTGGTTGTACATGATGTGGAGTGTCACTGGTCATGTATTCATACATGGACATAGGAAAGTTATATTTGATTCATCCTACTATTTTTCCTATTCCCGTCCCCCTACTTCCCTTCCTTCCCCAGTCTAATCCAATGAACTTCTATACCTCCCTCCCCCACCCCTTATTGTATACTAGCATTCGCCTATCAGAGAGAATATTCAGCCAGTGGTTTTTTGGGGATTGGTTTGTTTCATGGTAGCATAATATTCCCCAGTTCCAGCCATATACCAGCAAATACCATAAGGCCATTTCTTCTCTGTGGCTATACTCCATTGTGTATATATGCCACATTTTCGTTATTCATTCATCTGTTGAAGGACAACCTAGCTATGGTTGGTTCCATAGCTTAGCTATTGATTGAGCCGCTATAAACATTGATGTGGCTGTGTCACTGAAGTATGCTGATTTTAAGTCCCCAAAGGACTATTGAATAGTCACTATTTTTATCATTGCATAGTTTGTAGGTGAGAAATCAGAAGCCCAGAGAATTTAATGATGGCCCAAGGCAACACCACTATTAAGAGGCGGAGATGCGATTCCAAAGTGAGGAAGCCCCGTTGTGAAGCCTGTATTCTTTTCACAATGTTCTAGTGTCTTCTGTCAGAATGCCTAGATGTGAGGTGTGTGGCATCAAGTGAAAAGACACCACGTTGGCACTGGGTTTCTATATAAAGGTCTCAGCCTCTATCCTTACTTTCCTCAACTAGTACTTTATTCACATGGAAAAAAACAATTTATCCCAATCCACTGGTGATTTAGGATTTTAATAGCCTTGGGCAGGTCTTCTACTGACAAAGAATTGTGGACTCCCTAAGCAACTAAGATTTTACTTTTGGTCCCAGTTTATGTATTACCTTTTTTAAAAAGGTCTAGATTTTAAAAAGTAAGATCACACAGAAAAGCTGAAAGTGGGCCAACAAGATGGTTTACCAAGCCACAGGTAGTCCTATGGAGCCCTCAGACAAAGTTAAAAAGAAAAAGAAAATGGCACCCTCTCTTGGCAGACACAGCCCCATGACAGGAGGTGGTTTGGTCAGTAAATACTCTTGTGTAGGGCAAAGCCCACCTCACATGGTGGCCCTGGCTGTCACCGACTTCAGCTGGAGTACATAGTATAAGGGTGAACATAAAAACCAGATTCCAGAAAGATAGTGGAGCAGAAATACAGGCTGTGGGTATGATACACACTACCTTTAGAAGTTTAACTATGAATGGAGAACAAGAGATGAGACAGAAGCCAGACAAGGCAGCGGGGTCAAGTGTTGACTTTTTCTCCCCCTAAATAATTAGAGAGATCTGGGAAAGCTTGGCGATAGAGGAGGGCCTGTGGAGGTGAGGAAGTAGGCTTAACACACACAATAGTTAACTTTAAAATCAAAAGCATCAGTTCCTAATTCTAATCCTCTCTTCAAGGAAAACAAAATCATCTGGGATTAAAAGACTCTTTAAATCTAAAAAGAGCTAAACCTGATTCCTCTCAAAATAAGTACTAAGACTCAAACTGGAATAAAATAACTTATTCTTTGTGTGTATCATGATTATGAATTGATTTCTCAATTTCTCATTGTCAGCCACTGATTTCAGAAGCCCAAGGCTAAAAGTGGGAAAAAGGACTTACTCACATATTTATATATTATTCTTTGTTTTATTAAAGCATAACTCTAGGTAAGCTCTTTGTCCAACCTTGGATACACACATAAACTGGTGCAAAACTAAAATTACATATTCTTTTTTAACTCCTACATTAACAGTTTTGTAGCAAAAAGCACTAGAATACTTCTGCTTGAAGCTCGTTCTTCCTTTGGTTGCTGGAAAATCCAGGAGATGGACAAGTTATATTACATATGGCCAAATATTAGCAACTTCCTTATAAATCAAATGATCATAATTTTTAAGTGTGGATAGACCTCGTAAACTCTTACAATGATTCACCTAACTTTAGCAATAACTATCAGGAAAACAAAGAGTTAAGGTTTAAGTTAATTGTATATTTCATCTTTTGACGTGGTTACCATTTCAGAAGACTCATTGAATTTTTAGAAACCCACCAACCTAGTCAAAAGAAATCACAAATCCTTAACTAACATATGCTAACTTTTCTTTAAGGAACAAAAGAAGCATCTTTGTTTGTTCCTCACCAGCAAACACCGAGCCATCTAAAAAGAGTTCTTTCAGTGGCAATGTTAGCAGGGAAATTCAATTGTATTTAATTAAGTTCTTCCCCAAAAAAACTGCACACAGAAGCATCAAAGAGGTTATCAGAGGTCAGATGCCTGTCATGACTTTCTGACCCTCCCAAAATGCAAAATAAAAGATAGTGGTATCCCCGCTGGTAAGACGGGCTTCCACATTTGTGTCTTCCCCTTTCTGCTTTAATTTAATAGCAATCAGGACAATATGGCTGCTTTTTTCTGAACAATGAGACGGGCAGAAGTTAGATTTACAGCGCTGCAAGGGGGAGGCTGGAGACAAGGGAGGCTCACTACGGCTTTTAAGGTTCAATAAGAACATCACTTTGATACCCATAGAAAAAAAACTTGAAAATCTATTTAACATTCATTGTGGTCAAAAATGGACAGATGTGCACTTCTGAAATCTCATATTCTAGAATTACTTTAAATTGTTTACTTTCTTATAGATTCCTTTTGAAAGGGATAGACACATGAATAGGATTTCTTCTTCCCTACCCAAAAATAAATGTCTGGTGGCGCTTTTAGCAGCTCCCTGACTTTAAAATATTAAATATTTATGATCCTTATATTCCAAATTTTACAATTTTCACAAGTCTACTAAAAATCTTATAATGAGCCTGTATGGACATCATCAGAAGTTTCAGTGTTTTTCAAGGAAACCCGACAAAAATTCATTAAGCCAAATGCTATTCAAAGTCTTTGATATTTAATTGCAAAGAAGTTCCAGACATGGAATTTACCTCCTTAAGACATTCCATACTTAGAAAATTATATATTTAAGTGACCCAATAAAAATAATCTTAGAATCTGGGACCCAAAGACATCTTAAAGATCATATAATCAACATTCCAGCTGATATTTGAATCCCTAATGCACTCCTGACTCACTGATATCCAGTCTATAGTTAGATAATTCAAAAATTCTGAATTCACTCTTCCCTCTGGCCACCCACTTCAAGGGAGACAATCTCTTCATAAGCAAAATTTGAAGACCTAAACTAAAAGGAGATTAGTTTTGAGGCCAAGAGCCCCAACTTTTAATTCTAGTTGTGTAGCCAATTTAGGAATTCAAGTAATTCATTTAATTACCCTGTCCATGCATAAAAAAGAAAGTAAAAGCATTTAGGTGATCATCTCTGAGCTAAGATCCTTGTGTTTTTGTGTGATTTTTCCTAAAGGGCTGGTTTGATCAAGAGAATGAATTTTCTTCAACTTGAACACCAACCCAGGTCCACCGGGGAGCGGCTGCCTGGAGACCCTTCCAGGTTCCACAGGAAAGAACACCATGACGGCATGGTTATCATGCATGGCCACAGCAAGTCCCAGGGTGGATGGGAAACTGTACCCATATTTACTAATTTTGCTCTAGGTTATGACTTGAAAAGAGCTATAAGAAGGTCTTTTGGGATTGCAACTTTGTTCTTGCAAGAATAGCAGGGCGAACAGAGCAGGTGGAAACGGAATGGTTATTTCCAGAGTAGTTCTAGTCTTGGGGACCTAAGCAGCTGACCTCCTTTGTTTCAGATCTGGAAAGAAGGTTAACAGTAGAAGATTTTGTACATTTATGTCCACTCACCCTCTTGAAAACCAATGAACAACAAAGAGCAAGGGTCGACAGTTACTGAGCACGTCTCTACGACCACACAGAGGAGGGACTATGATCTCCAGTCAGATCAGAAAACGTGAAAGACTAGATGCCAGGTCCAAGGATACTCAGTTCTCAAACAGGGGGTATGTGAACCAAGATCTGGGTCCAATGTGCCTCCCAGTACATGCCAATAACTTTTAATATTGTATTTAATTCCCTTTAAATACAGAAAAAGACCACGCTGCACTTGCCTCCTTCTTTGGTTGCCCACTCTGCAGCATGTTGCACATCTGCAGATTCATTGGCCAACTTTACTCATTATGTCAAGCTGACTGGTAACGAATTAATTTTCTAATTATGAAAAACCATAACAATGTATTACTCAGAGGTACTCAACCACTGAGCCACATCCTTAGCCCTGTTTTGTGTTTTATTTGGAGACAGGGTCTCACTGAGTTGCCGAGCGCCTTGTTGTTGCTGAGGCTGGCTTTGAACTCGTGATTCTCCTGTCTCAGCCTCCCAAAGTGCTGGGATTACAGGTGTGCGCCACCACACCCAGCACAATGTATTCTTTCCACCATCTTCTACTTTTGTTCCATATGGTATAGAATCATTGGGTACTAGAAAACATAGTCATCACTCAAAAGTAAAATCAGTACCCAAAAGTAAATTCCATTATAATGAAAGTAAATTCATCATAGACAAGTATCACTATGGTCAGAATGTCTCTCTTTCTCTGAATCTTTTGTGTTGAAATCTATAATACCAATGTGTTAGCATCAAGAGGTAGGGCCTTTGGGAGTGACGAGACCATGAAAGCAGAGCCCTCATCATAGGATTAGTGGCCTTGTAAGAGTCCTGAGCTTTCTTTTGCCCTTTCCACCATGTGAGGACACAGTGAGAAGGCACCATCTTTGAAAACAAACTCTGGATAGTCACTGAATCTGCTGGTGTCCTGATCTTGCACTTCCAGCCTCCAGAACCATGAGCAGTACACTTTTGTTGTTTATAAATTACCTAGTCTAGGTAATGTTGTTATAGCAGCTTGAACATACTAAGCCAATCATATAGACATTCACAGTCACATAGTACACACACACGGAGCCAGACAGAGAAAGAGACGAACTGAAAAAGAAAAAGATTATTTGGATCTCTATTTCCACACTAAATATAAATCACCAAGGAGTCCAATATTGTGTCCCCTGGTAACAGACCAGGTGGCCCATGCAGCAAGCACTTGCTACTACCGTGCTCTGAGTTTGTAGAGCATAATTAAGTAGACGATACTTAAGACACAGGTGTGCACTGCATCTGGACTTGTTACCAAGGCATCAAAACACCATCTGATACACCAGGATAAAGCCCATGCTCTGGAACTCTTTCTGCAGACTAATACTTTAACCCAGTCCAAATTTTTAACCTTTGAATGGGCAAAGTAAAATATCCTAGTTCAAAATCAAAATGGAAACTATGTTGAACACCAAGACCATTTTTATTTAGTTTTATCTGACTAAACATTAAGAGTATTTCCATTTGACTAAACCAAATAAATGGTACTGTAATACAAACACGTGCTAAGCTGTTTGTCAGATAAACTGGAAAAAAATTTGGAAGAGACTAATTCCCCACAGCAAAGAGAAAACATGACTTTCCTTTCCACACAGTAGGAGTGTTCTGAGAGAGGTGGAGAAACAAGAGCTTAAGACCCTCACATGCTGTATCCCTCTCCTGCTCCCTGCGCTAGCTCTGTGACCCTCAGTAAATAAAGGCAAAAGCAACCATTTATCAAATTCATGAGCTGCCAGGCATCTCATATATACTAGATCTTTTAATTATGGTCTGGTGAAGTAAGCATTAGAGAATTAAAGTGGTAAGTAAAACTTACAATTACATATATATGTATATATATAATATTATATATTATATACACACACATATATATTATCAAGTTAAAATTGTATTTTAGAAATAAACCATGTTAACAATCTGAGGAAAAGGCAGCCTTCCCCAAACATGGGGACAAAATATACAAGAACAGTAGAAAACTGTGGTCAGTTAACACCAAATCATATCTACAACATGTAATAGCATTAGCATAGGCATCCATCATCAGATGAATGGATAAAAAAATGTGGTTTATATACATGATGGCATATTATTTGGCCATAAAGAAGAACAAAATGATGTCCTTTGTAGGGAAATGGAAAGAACTGGACACTATGTAGAGAAAAATAAATCAGATTCATAAAGTCAAGTACTATATGTTTTCTCTCTTATGTGGAAGCTGTGGGGAGAAAAAAATAAACACTGAATGGAGAAGAGAGATCATTAATGTAGAGGAAGGGGATCGTGAGGACAGGGTAAGAAGAGGTACTGGGAAGTGAAATTAATCACATTATGTTTATGTATTATGTATATGCCACAATGAGATCCACTATTCTGCATGATTAATACACACCAATAAAAAGATTTTTTTAAATTTCCTGGAATTAAATGAATGATTCATGTGTGATCCTGAACACACAGAAGCTTAAAAGTTGCATGCACTTGGTTTCTGCCGAGAAAGGACTTCATGGTTAGCATTAAATATGGCCCTGGGTACCATGCCAATACAGTTATAAAGGTAAAGCAGGCAGACCTGGGAGATGGTCCTGAATATGGGATAGACCTCACAAGAGTCAAAAGAATGAATAAAGAAAATAATGTGTAAGGGAGAATAACTTGTTTAAATTTTTATGCATGTCTGGAAAGAACTGCATGCTCTTTCTCTTCTTCAAGATTCTGGTCAAGTCATTGAAATTAATGATTATACAACTACCCATTCACAGTGTCTCACCTGTCCCTCAAAAAAGTCAGCCCTGCTATTGGGGAAAAAAAGCCTTGGACTTGGACACAAGAGCCACCAAGCAGACTAATCCTCAATGACTTCCATTTTTAGCACCACTCAAGAATGTAGTACCTGCCTAGAGAAGGATCACACAAAGAGGTTATTACCTGAATGTTCTAGAAAATCAGGAAGTTCCACATCCAGCCAGATGCCACATCTGGTAAAAGGTGATGACCGGAGACCTAATCTCAGACCCCTTGAATGCAAAGCTAATTCCTTTCCCACTATATTTGCCTAACACTGGTCCATAAATCAGTTTACATGGAGCTCTTTGCTTTATAATTTTAAGACAGCTGCCGGATGATCTTCTGCAAAATATGACAGTCTGTGACTTGAGCTTTACAGTAACATATGCTTTCAGTGTTTAATTTGGTTTTGAACAGGATTAAATGTGCTGAAAATCAGACTTCAAGATATTCATAATGAGGGACGGAACACAATAGTCACCTTACGTGAAGAGCAATTATTTAACAAGAATTCACGAATTGCTTGATGGTGTTTTCTTCTGCAGACAGGCACAGCTGCCACGCTGAGAAAGTGCCAAATTTTATTCTTTTTTTTTTTTCTCTTGTTTCCAAGAAGAGAAAACCCCTATGCCTTGTGCAGGTTTCCTCATTCTTCTCACATGAGTCCACATGATTTAGCAGATTACTGAGCACCTTTGTCTTTTTTTAAAGTTTTCTTATCGGTCTTTGTGCAAGAGTGTGTATGGACGGTATACATGTGTGCAGCTAAGTATCATTTTCTTTGGCTGTCTTTATTACATTTAAACATTTTGCTGTCCAATAAGGGCACATTTATATAAACAATACAAAATTTGACATTAAAGCAATTTTGATTTCTAAGAGTTGTGATCCCCAGAGTTTTTCACATGATGCCTAGAGCTGATGAGGCACTCAGCATGGAAGAGAACCTTCCATAAACTAAGTTTCAGTGCATTGGAAGAAATGGGAGGAGTAGGCGGCGTGTATGTGAGGCAGAGCTCAACATATTAGAAATGTACCCACTTCCTTGGACATTGATAGCCAGCGATAGAGGGCATCTCTGCAGATAAGGTGATTAGGATTGTTTGTTTTCAAAAAGATGAGGCAGGAATGATGAGCTCATAGAAATAAGACACTGTTTTCCTTTTTTTTTAGTACCAGGGATTGAACTCAGGGGTACTTGACCACTGAGCCCCATCCCCAGCCCTATTTTGTGTTTTATGTAGAGATAGGGTCTCACTGAGTTGCTGAGCGCCTTGACATTGCTGAGGCTGGATTTGAACTTGCGATTCTCCTGTCTCATCCTCTCAAAGTGCCGGGATTACAGGCGTGCGCCACCGCGCCCGGCTGAAATAAAGCACTCTTGCTGCTGAAGAAGGTGTCAAGCGCTCCACCCACCCACCCCTACCCTGGCTTTGTTAACTCCTACAAGCAAGCAGTTAAGGCTGTTCCTTTGAGCAGGCAAAGGTGAATGTCTGCCCTGAGTGGCAACTTTCCACTCTATCCACTGTGTGAAAGAGATCTTTTGTTCCATGCTTTGCATGATTTTGATTTCATTTTCTTTCAAATCAGTGACCTTGAGAGCTGAATTAGAATTCTTCACCTCTGTTTTTGCTTTCTAAACCCTGAGCATTGTGTTGCAAAGCAAGCTATGTTACCTAGTTAAATATTTGTTTTCATGGCTGTTGGACAAAAGATATCACAACTCGTCTATTGCAAGGACAGTGGATTGGTTTCTAATGTTGATGTTACTTTTACTCAGAGTAAGAGCCTATCCTTCCCCATCTATTAAACTTGGACTATGTCACTATCTGGATGTGCCAGTTCTGGAACGGTTAGAATATAACTTTCCCAGTTTATTCTGGTATTCACATTTAGTCATTGGCCTTCCTCCTTATCTGCATCCAGATCCCAATCTTAATGATCCAAGAGACTGTGTACCTTTAAGCACTTTGTGAAGACAGACAATCTTGCTTATTTTTTAATTATCTTAGTAACTACTAAGTTACTAAGGAGATGCTTACACAGACTTACTGGCTGGAGGAAAGGATGGGTGCAGAGATAGAGGTAAGAAAAAAATGGTTGGACTGATGGATGACTGGATGGGGGATGGTGAATGAATAGATAAGTGGATAAACAAGCAGAAAATTCAATGGTTGGATGAATAAGTGAATGTATGAATGATATCTTTACATGAGATTCATGTGACAGAAACCACATTTTACAAAACCAGTTGACACTAGAAAAAGATTCTGAAGATTAACATTAATTAATTCACTAATTCTGGCTTAACCCAACTTTGTTCACAAAAACATTTCTAGAAGATACCTTCATTCCCCTGCCTTATGGCCAAGAGCTATTTACGATAGTTATTCTACAGCTTACATAGGAATGGAATTTAAATGAACTATTTCTAACAGATCTATTTCTAAAGTATTACATATTGCAAGAATTCCTCCTTTCAATGACTTAGAAAATATTTTCTCTCAACACAGTAACCTTCACATTGGAAAAAAAAAAATTCCAGATTTTTGGAGCCATTAATGCCTAAGCACAGCTCTCCTCATATCCAAAGCAAGGACCATGAAAGCCAGACACCAACAGGTGTGCATTCTTCCTAGATAGGAGCACATGACCTATCTTATCTAACATGCAATGTGGAGATAGTCTAGTCTCCAACATGCAGCAAATCATAAGCAGCTACTTTGATGCAGGAGGAGGAGCCTAGCTCAGACCAGTGTGCTGAGTGCAATAAGCACTGGTTGTTTATAACCAACAACTAAGCAGAGGCCAGCAACTGTGCAGTAAAACTGTTTTAGGAAGGTCATTTTTGGATTTTAGGCTTTTGGGTTTTCTTTTCTTTTCTCGCCACACTACCAGCTTGCTTATATCAACCACTGACTAAAGGAGTTCACATGTCCTTCTCGAGCTCAACCAGGAAACAGTATTAAAGATGAGTCCCAAAGAGCTGTTCTGAGGGAAGATACCTAATCTGGTCTTGGAGTACCACCCAGACTTGGACCTGAATGGAGAATGGGTAAGAACATGAGGTCAGGCAGGGGCCACTGCACTCAAAATAGCTGCAGAGATGATGATGCATTTAGCAGCTACAAGGAGTTCAGTGAGATGCCACTGTACTGAGGGAAGGGAGTTTAGTAGCTGATACAAGGTGCAGAGGAGGCATGGTTTAGACAACAAAGGATCTTCAGAACCTGTAGATGGATATGAAGTTTCTTCTGGAGGCAATGGGGAATCATTAGAAGTTTTTAAACAAAGGAGGGAAATTAAGCAAAGGCACATTCTAGAAAGGTCACTTTGGCTTCAATGTGGAAGGAATGTGGCCGGACAAGAGGAGAGGCGGGACCTAGGAGAGATTAATAATGAGGAAGGAAGTCTCAGAGAAGAGAAGCCCTTAACCTCCTAGCCTGCTACTCTAAGCCAGACTGAGGCAGTAGGGACCATGCCGTTGATAGTTATACAGAACTCGGTGGCTCCGACTCTCCAAATGACACCTGTCCACAATCCTCCAGTCTGAATTCCCGATTCTGCAATTCTTCTCAGCATACACTCTAGTCCTGTGGACCTGATTCCACTCCTTTCACTGAACTTGACTTCCCCAGCTTCACCTTTGGCCTATTCAGAGATTATCAGCTCACACTCGCCCTGTGGTCATCTCTACCCCTGGCTCCCTCTGGTGGATACCTTGCCATAGCTTTGCCTCCTGGGACCCAAATCCTAATATTAATTCCATCCAGTGTCTCTTGTGCGGGGGCCTGTTAGAGAGAGTTTTCTGCCATGAAACTAAATTTGTGCAGAAGATTTTCTGCAAAAAAAAAAAACCTGTTATTGTTATTAACTGCACAAAATTATATAATACCAAATACCAATAAATAAATACATATCATATAAAATTGCATTTTCCAAAACCCAGCAAAATGTTAAAGGGGAAAAAAATTTTGCTGTCCTTATCATCATAGACAGATTTTTTCCAAGTAACATTATATTGTAACTATTTTCCAATGTCTATGGCTTTAATAACATTTTAAACAATTTAGTTCCATTGTCTTCACTAGGCTTGCCATACCCCCTAATTGAATGCTTTATACGAACAAAAACAACCAACATTGGGAAACACTTTCTTCCCCAGACTTGAAGACACAGATAAAAATATCTTTGCTAAATTACGTACTAAGGATGAGCCTCCAGAGTTGCCCTCTTGCACTCTTGTGCACCCCTTGATTGCCCAGAGACTGCCTATGTAAGAACTCCACGTTCGGACAACGAGAACCTTCTAAAGCAGTGGTTCTCAAGCTTTGCATTTGATCCACTGGCATGCTACGTATCATAGATGAAAACAACCAATGGGTTTGTCCATGGTTTTGAATAATTCCCACCAAAACAGCACTAAGTCCACTTTTTCTCTCCCATTCCAGAAAGCATATCATAATGAGAGTTCAAGTGAGAAAATGTTGAACCTATTCCTATACATTTCAAAAATATTTGCAAAGGCTTATACTAAATTATACAAATTACTTATAAAAATACCTTTAAATAATTATAATGCACCAAATGAGAAGACTGCATGGTTGGGAATAATGTCCTGGTGACCAAGACCAAGAAGCCTCTCTTATTCTTCTTTGCAACCTTTGCCACATAGGGGGAGAAGGGGACAGGGGTGTTGGGGACTGAGGAGGAAAAGAGAAAGGAGGAAGAGAATGCAGAAGAATTGAGGAGGCAAAAAGAAAGTAAGAACAAAAAAATGCAAATTTAAGAATTATTTACAGAACAAAATTTACTACATCAACATGATATACCAACCAGGAGTGGCAAAAGAGCTAAATAAAACTTGAAAAACTTGGGAGGAAAAAAAAACCAATATTCCAATACAGTAGCTATGTTTCAACATTCCAAGGTAATCGTAACAAAGCACACCATACCATGGGGCTAGAAATCCCTCTGAGTGAAGAATGCAGACCTGATGTCTACACAGGGGCTTCTGCAAATGCCACAAATCAACTGCTAAAACTGTCAGACAACCATCTTCCAAAGGATGACAATCGGCAAAAGACTTCAATACTCTTGGCATATCCACCTTCCAAAGAATGAAGTGAAATGGCCAGAAATTATGTCATTTGTATCTAAAACATAGTCATTTGCAGTAATGGGATAAACTTATTTATGAAGGAGTATCAAACTTGATTAGATTTGCCACTGAATTATTAAATTGCTTCTTAAGTAAAAAAAATAGGGGGAGGCATGCTCTCTAAGGGAAAGAATGGAACAAATTTGAGTGAAAGCTCTATTTGGGAACGATCCCTTGTTCTATTCAAAACTCTTTAAATGCACTGAAATGAATTTGAGTCCTGTAAAGGTCATGACTCAAAGAAGAAAAACCCAAAATTGATTTAAAGGGGCTAATCAAGGAGGAGATTTGCAGTACTTTTAAGAAACAACCTTCCGAAATGGAAGAGAATTGGCCAATGATTCCATTTGACTGGGCCTCACGTGAATATAACAGCCAGTTATTGCTCAACAAAAGCAATATCCCAATTCATTCTTTTTTCACAAAGTAACAACTCTGGGCCCTGAGTTGAGAAAATAAAATGATGGACTCTAGACACACTCCGCAGAGGAAAAGTGTGGGTAGGATAGGGGGCTTTTTACTGGATGTGGTACATTTCATTAGTGGATCTGCGTCTCCCGCTGGGCTCTTATTTCTAAGCCTTTTGTGTGGGATTTTCCTTTTAAAATGATACCTCAATGCAAATGCCCACATTAGTGTAAGAAAACACTGAGCACATGTCTCAGAAACCTGTAGAATGGCCGTGGAAAGCCCAGAAATTTTTTTAAAGGAAAAATAAAGGGAATAAAACAGAATATTTTAGGCTGTCCTAGCAGGTGGGTATCTGGTGGTTGGAAATGTGTCTCCAGAACAAGCAAGACTGTAACTGTAGCAGGAGAAAAGACACTTGTGTTCCAATAATCCCAACAAAACTAAATTGCAGACCTGAGAACATTAAAAAAAAAAAAAAAAGACACAACACCCTTCAAAAGAAAAATAAAACAATGCTTCCAAAATAGGCCCCATTATGTGGGTCACTGCATACTGTGTATTTCCCCTGTAGCATTTTATCGTGGTTACTGTTGCCAGGGGACACTTGATGCTCTCATTATATATGTTTGTCTTTCACATTCACATCAGAGCCAGTTTTTTTTTTCCCCTTCCATGCCCCCAGAACTGTAACAGAAATAAAAATAAGGAATGGACCCCATTATTACACAAATACCTACAAAGCAGAGGGAGTGACCCCCATGGGTCACCATGTTGTCCCTGGAAGCATTGATGCCCTTGCCCCAGGGCCCCCAGCCTTTTGTCACAGGGTCAAAGCCAGGACCTCAGCTGAGTATCCTCTGTGAAGAATTAAGAAGTGTGACAATTTGTGGGCCCTCCCCCCTCAGCCCCTGGTCCGGCCTGCCTGAATGCTGTAAATAGAGACATCTGGATAGGGTCCTTTCACTGCAGTAATTGAAAATGAACACGGATCAAGTTCGGGCCTGTTGTATTCATAAATCTTGAGGCTTAATTACATTAAAGGGAAATCTAGGGCCCAGCACTATGGAAACTGCAGATTCTATCAGGCGCTTGAATCATGAATCTTTAAGATAAGTGGTTTTTTCTCTCCCCATCCCACCCCCCCACCCCCAACTCTTTAGTAGAGTTGAATGGGAAATTTTCAAATCAAGCCTTCCCGTATTAATGCACCAGGAAACTTCTGAAGATTTTGCACTATTTGTACATGTGTTTCCACTGCGTGTTCACCGAGTGACATTTGCAGCATTCCTCCAAGTGGATCAGCATTGTGAGGCTTAAAATTAGACACATTTCCATGAGGAACGATGACAGACTTGACAGATATCTAAAATATGTTGTTTCCCCCAAGTTGAACAAAAAGAGCGTGCATCTAGTTAAAATTTAATGAGTTTCAAAAAAAAAAAAGAATATGGCAATTTAAGATTCCAAATAAAGTCAAAGTCTCTCAGCATCTCCTCTAATGATAACAAGATGAGAATTATAATCCTGGATAGTTCCACCAACATTTATAAATAACCCATCGCAAAATTTTATCACTGCTTAATGTAAAAGTGCCTTCAACTATTTGACCTGAAGATGGATTTCAAAGTAAGTGCATGACACCAGTAGTTGGTCCTGTTGATATTTTTATTTTAGTTTTTTGGATTGGGTGACATTAAGGCCACTTTGGCAATGGATGACTAGAGAACATCGTGACTCTTCTTACCATGAACAAACCGACATCAATTGCCATAGAACTGAGGCCCTTCTAGGGCAGGCTCCAGAGGGGTTATTGCCTGCCAGTGGGATTTGTAGACAGTACCCCATCTGGTTGGTCACTCACTGTGGGCATACAATAAATGCCATGGAGGTGACCTAATAAATGAATCTCCAACCTGGATCTGCACCTCTGAACTCAGCAAATAACATAACTTGTTCCTATCCTCTGTCTTCATTCCTGGGCAGCTATTCCCAGGAAGAACAACACTGAACATTAAAAAATGTCCAGGAACTGAAAGGAGACAGCAATATTCACTGATATTTATTAAGAATCTAAGCTCTCAAACATTGCCAGGATGTCCACATTACGTCTCCCAGTTGCTCACAACTGGGAGATGTCATTGTTTTCATCTCCTTGATTGGAAAACTATGGCTTAAAGGAATTAGGAGACCAATACCGCACAGCTAGGGGTGATGGGGTTGGAAATTATATCAAGGCCATTTTGATGCTAGAGTTCATGTCATTTTTAGCAAATGCTATTAATCGCAAACTTTTAAAGATATCTGCCATTTATAAAACACTCTCCTTTATATCATGGGCAACAAAATATTAGGGTAAGACCAGGAGCCATAGAATCAAATCCTATATCCTGCACTTATTTGTATGTCAACCCAGACAACTTAGTCTCTCTTGCCTCTCAAATTCAAGGGAAAATGATAATGATAGTAATAATAACAACCAACTCTGAGAGTCGTTGTGACGAGGAAATAGCATAATATACACACATTTACTACTTACCTTGGCCCATCAAAGGACTCAAGAAATAATACCTGCATGATTATTCTCTCATCCATATGGCTTTTAGTGATTCTTTTCTATTATGATTTTTCTTTCTAAAATAATTCTTTATAGGAACTTGCTGGAACCCTGTCAAGGGTGCTAAGGAATTTCTGAGGTGTCACAGAAAGCTCCTCTTCTCTAAAGAGATTTGCAGTCTAATAAGGCAAATAATGAGCAAATATTCAACTTTACTACATATTATGGGTTAAACAGTGTCCCTTCCTCCCCTAAATCCACATGCTGCTGTCCTAAAGCCCCACTGCTTCAGAATATAACCATTTGGAGTAGAGGTCCCTAAAGAGGTAATTAGGTTATATGAAGTTATATAGGTGGGTCCTAATCCAATGTAACTGGCATCTCTACAAGAAGAGGAGATGAGGACACAGGACACACTGAGGAATGGCCACATAAGCACAGAACAAGTCATTTGCTGGTCAAGGAGAGGGGCCTCAGCAGAAATCAACCTGCTGATATCTTGGTCTTGGACTTTTTAACCTCCAGAGCTGTGGGAAAACAACTTCCTGTTGTTTAAGTCATCCAGTCTGTGGTATATTCTGACAGCAGCCCTAGAACACTTAGCCACTATACAAATAGATAAAATAATCATAACAAATCAGCCCAAACCCAGAGGATTCATAAAACCAGGCACATTCTTTATATCTCACATTGTATGGTCATCTTTGACTCAACTATATTATCCAAGTCAAAAGCTTCCCAAAAGTAGTGTACAGATATGTTTGCTGGCATCCAACAGATATTCATTAAATAAAAATCCATGAGAAAGGCTTTATCTTTCCTGTGTTTCAAGGTAGCCAAGGAGTTGGTGACAGAAAGCTCTTCCGTATGGAAATACTACACCTAATAAATTCAAACAGAATGACAGGATTAGGCAATTGCCATCTTGTAAACCCAAATGCAAAACTAGATCAAGCCAATGATTAAAAGTGAGTTCTTACTTATTAGTGAATGGTGGATGGGGAAATTACAATGAAAAGATCATGATGACAGCATCTGCTCCTTCTCAAGACATATAAAAGGTGAGTAGCAGATACCAAGTACCTCGTGCTGTGACACAGTGACAGGGACATTGCAACATCTTTGAGGTATATCCCCTAAGAAATTATATCATCATCTAAATGGACCTCTAGCTATAACTACCTCTTTACAAAAATAAAAGGAACAGAAAACCAAGGTAAAAGTACATCCTTATGGTGATCAGCAAAACCCAGGAGGTGGGAGGAACATTTCCCAAAGAAATGACCCATTTTTTTTCTAACAAAACAATAGTATGGGTTAGTCTGGAGGAAGGAGGGAAATTGCTATAAACTGATGTGAACTTGAGACATCACACATGCAGAATGTGCAACTCATTAAATCCTACCAAATGTAAATGTGACATTTTTTAGTCAATCTTGGAAAGAGAAATATGGAGTAGCATTAATTGATGAATTGTTATTTTGCTAAGCTTAATAACAGCATGGTCAATATGTAAAAATATGGAGATATAAATCTAGGTATGTAATAGATAGCCTTAGAAATTAATGACACTGCCAAATTTGGGCATAAAATGGCCTGTTGTATGAGAATTTCTATAATAGTTTTAAAACTAACTTGATTCTCCATAAATGTTCTATGGCACGGTTTTTATTCGTTTTTTGGTGTTGGGAATGGAAACTAGGGCCTCACACTTGCTAGGGAAGTGATCTCTACCAGAGAACTACACCCTCAGCCCTTTTTATTTTATTTTGAGATAGGATCTGGCTAAGTTGTTCAGGCTGACCTTGAACTTGTGATCCTCTGGCTCAGCCTCCTGAGTAGCTGGAGTTACAAGTGTGCACCATAGCACCCAGCTTTCCATGGCAAGATTTGTTTGGTTTTTTAAAATTAGCATTGGAAATTCAATTCTCTTGGTTAAAGGGCTTAGGAAGGTCACTCCATCAGAAGTAGCAGGAGCTTCATCTCCTGACTCAGCCCTGCACATCCACATACTTCACTACAGACTGACTTCACAAAGCAAAGACAGAGGCATATATTTAACATTATTATGCAAATAACCCTACCAAGTGTTTTATGTTATTATCTTATTTGATCTTCACTGCAAACTCATGAGATGTGTGTTGCTAGACCCACTCTGTTGATGAACCAGAGCTCAGAGAGGAAATGTGATTTGCCCAAAAGGACACAAGATTGAAACCCAAGTCTGCCTACTCCATGTTAAATGAGGTCATCAGGCCAAATCTTCATGGATGGCAACCCCCACACACTACAGCTTTCCTCTTGAGAACTGCAGAGTATATTAGCTTAGTCCAGGGTCCATGGTGAAAAGACATCTTTAACTTCCTTTACCCATCATTTCTCAAATTTTCACCATGGACCCCATGTTCACACTCGGTGTCTGTTAACCACACAGACACCCACAGAACCCGTGTGAGAACTGCCCCATTGCTCCATGCTGATGAAGGGTAAAATCTTACTATGTTTCTGCCATGTTTGAATTTGAAACTATTAATGCACAACATAATTATTATGGAAAAAAAACAAGATAACTTATTTAGCAAATAGATGACTGTGGCCGGCATCAATGTTCATTGAAAAGCAATCAATTTTCTTCTGTCAAAAGCCAACATGGTTTCTTTTCAAGTGTTTGGATTCCTAATAAATATCATACTTTTCCAACAAACTCATGGGGGCTTAGGTGGCCCCTTCCTAAACCCAAGTTCAGCATAAAGTTTATTTTCTGGAAGAGTGGATAGAAAAGGAAGACATTTACGTTTCGCCAGATAACCTGATAATTTAATGCCACTGTGCTGGTAATACTGATATGAGCTCAAGTTTTGGGCCAAATCATACAGGAATGGGTGAGTAGATTTTTTTCTCCACACACAAAACCTTCAAACTGAAACTTGATGATTAAAAAGAAAAAGTGAAGCAATAAATTCAAAGTAGGTAGTCGGGCGCAAGCCTGTAATCCCAGCACCTAGGGAGGCTGAGACAGGAGAATTGCGAGTTCAAAGCCAGCCTCAGCAACGGTGAGGCGCTAAGCAACTCAGTGAGACCCTGTCTCTACATAAAACACAAAATAGGGCTGGGGATGTGGCTCAGTGGTAGAGTACCCCTGAGTTCAATCCTCAGTACAAAAAAAAAGTTCAAAATAGGTTATTTTAGGAAATGTTTTTCATATATAACCATAAATTTGTCACCTCTTCTTGCCCATTTGTCCCTATTCTTAGTTGATTTCAGAACTCAGACGTCTTTTTGCACCTGTCACACAGAAGCAGCAGCCTCCCAGGTTGTGCGCAGTGACCCGCAGAGCTTCACTGAGGTCTGGATGGTTGAAGGTCCCCATGGAAGAGCCCTCAGGAGCAGGTATGGTGGGCTGAGGGCGGGGGTCATGAAAGTACACCCATCTTCAGGGGTGTGGCACCCCTTTCTCTCAGGTCTGGTACCACCTGGGAAGCTGTGACACCGTGAAATGTGTTCTCAAATGACAGAAACTTCTTTTGCGAAAGGGAGAGATATAATTCCAGTTTAAATGAAACTTATGCACTGAAGACTTTTCTTCTCTCTTAAAATCGAAAAGTCTTTGTTATCACCTTTAAAACTTCCACTAAAATGTTCACAATGAGCTCATGTTCCTCCTCTGACACAACTTTCCTCTTTCAAGGTTAATACCTTATATCATTGTTTTTATTATAAAATTCTGTGATATGAAATCTTAAGTACACACAGTTCTCCAGATTTTTACAATAAGACAATGCCAGCCACTAACCATAACCAATGTGCACATAGCTGCCATTTCCTTGGAAAAGTAAGGAGATGTGTGATTGATGATCTCACATCTACACTTTGGTCTCACGGTCTCACAGCAATGAGTTTTGTAGACAAGGATGTTTCCCAGCACTGGAAAGTACAGATGTGCAAGTGAACAGATTACTGGTTTGGGCACCCAAGACCTTCAGTGGCCTGACAACAAGCCCTGTTACTGACATATAAGTCCATTAAATGGGTCTTAGATTATTCCTTCCTGGTACAATCTAAACCAGCCCTCCACTCTACTAGCTCCCTATATGTCCTGGCACAAACGTTTTTATTCTCATCCCAATATACACGGAATTATCATTTTTAACAAAACACCAAATCATAGTGCTTTGTGATGGAACAATGTAGAAAAATTTATTGAATAAACAAATACTTAAAACACCTTATATGTGCCAGACACATGCTACATGCTTTCCATGCATTATAAATGAATTTTTTAAAGAGAACATGAATTAAAGAAAAATGGGTATTTTCAAGAGTAAAGGAATATAATTTTTCAAATTGTTTTATACAGAATTTGCCTTGGAATTTATATATACCTTCTCTCTCTTTCCCTTTCTCTCTTCTCTCTCTCTCTCACTCTCGCTCTCTAATAATAATAGTTCACTGAACCAATATTTATTTAGTGCTTATTAAGTTGTTCCAGGCTTTGCCTTAGGTGCTGAGAATAGAGTAACAAACTGAGCAGGTGCTAAAGGGAGCTTGTCTAATGGAGAAAATCACCCTAGAAAGTGATATCTTGAGGTTGCGGGCCAATGAGGAGTTGAATGGCCAGCAATTTCTAGATAAGAGTAAGCTGGTATCAACAAATAGTTCAAGAAGAACTTGAACTGTCTCTATTTGCCAATGAAATGATTCTATATTTAAAAGACACCCTCAAAAAAGCCACTAGAAAACTTCTAGAATTCATCAGTGAATTCAGCAGAGTAGCCAGATATAAAATTAACACCCATAAATCAATGGCATTCCCATGCACCAGTGATGAATCAACTCAAAGAGAAATTAGGAAAACTATCCCATTCACGATAGCCTCAAAAAAGATAAAATAGTTGGGAATCATTCTAATAAAAGAAGTGAAAGACCTCTGCAATGAAAACTACAGAACTCTAAAAAAAGAAATTGAAGAAGGTAAAAAGATCTCCTTTGTTCTTGGATAGGCAGAATTAATATTGTCAAAATGACTCTACTACCAAAAGCACTATACAGATTTAATGCAATTCCTATTAAGTTTCTGATGCTGTTCTTCATAGAAATAGAAAAGGCAGTTATGAAATTCACTTGGAAAAATAAGACACCCAGAATAGCCAAAGCAATCCTCAGCAAGAAAAGTTAAGCAAAAGGCATCACAATACCAGACCTTAAATTATAGTACAGAGCCATAGAAATAAAAACAGCATGGTATTGGCATCAAAACACACATGAAGACCAATAGCACACAATAGAAGACACAGAAAAATCCACATAAATACAGCCATCTCATATTTGACAAAGGTACCATGAACATACATTGAAGAAAAAAATAGCCTCTTTAACAAATGGTGCTAGGAAAGCTGGAAATCCATATGAAATTAGCCCCCTATTTCTCACCCTGCACAAAACTCAACTCAAGGTAGATCAAGGACCTAGGAATTAGACTAGAGACACTACACCTAATAGAAGAAAAAGTAGGCCCAACTCTCCATCTCAGTTTAGGAACCAAATTCCTCAACAATACTCCTAAAGTGCAAGAAGTAAAATTAAGAATCAATAAATGGAATGGTATTAAACTAAAATCCTCTTCACAGCAAAGGAAGCAATCAAGAACATAAAGAGGGAGCCTACAGAATGGGAGAAAATCTTTACCACATGCACCTCAGATAGAACACTAATCTCCAAGATATATACAGAACTCAAAAAAGAACACCAAAAAAACCCAAATAACCCAATAAGTAAATGGGCTAAGGAATTGAACAGACACTTCACAGAAGAAGAAATAAAATCATTCAACAAATATATGACAAAATGTTCAACATATCTAGCAATTAGAGAAATGCAAATTAAAACTACACTGAGATTTCATCTCACTCCAGTGAGAATGGCAATTATCAAGAATACAAGGAACAATAAATGTTGGCAAGGATGTAAGGGAAAAGGTACATGCATACATTGCTGGTGGGACAGCAAATTGGTGCAACCACTCTGGAAAGCAGTATAGAGATTCCTCAGAAAACCTAGAATAAAACCACCTTTTGACTCAGTTATCTCACTCCGTGGCATATACTCAGAGAACTTAAAATCAGCATACTATAGTGACACAGCAGTATCAATGTCTATGACAGTTCAATTCACAATAGCTACACTGTGGAACCAAACTAAAGTGCCCTTCAACAGGTGAATGGATAAAGAAAATGTGGTACATATACACAAGGGAATATTACTCAGCCATAAAGAAGAACGAAATTATGGCATTTGCCGGTAAATGGATGGAACTAGAGAATATCATGCTAAGTGAAATACGCCAATCCCCAAAAAACAAAAGCTGAATGTACCCTCTGATAAGCAGATGCTGACTTACAATAGGCAGCAGGGAGGAAAGAATAGAAATTCCTTGGATTAGACAAAGGGGAATGAAAGAAAGGGAGGGGAAGGGGAATAGGAAGACAGAATGAATTGAACATAACTTTCCTATACTCATATATGAATATAAGACCAGTGTAACTTCACATCATGTACAACCACAAAGAATGGGAAGTTATATTCCATGTATGTATGATATGTCAAAAAATATTCCACTGTCAAATATAACAAAAAAAAATTTTTAATAAATTAATTTTAAAAAATAAAAACCAAAGTTAAGCGGTTATCTAACAGCATATGCTTCATTTTTCAAACACCTAAACAGGATGTTCATTATACTGAATATTTTGTCAAGATAATTTTATTGCTCTTCTTTTTGTTATGGCTTGTTGTTCTCTCTCCGACAGAGAACAACAAAGGACAGAAGGAGAAACTGATATGGGAAGAGTCCCCAGAAAGAGGCTCCAGCTAGATATTTTCACATTCATTGTCTTAGCCAACATCCATTAACTTTCACAACCACTTTCTAAGTCTGATGTTTCCTCCCTCTTGCAAATAAGGAGAGCTCATAAAAAATTTGGAGGGAGAGGGAGGCATATCACTGGTGTTGCTCCGCTCATTCTTCACCACAATTCTGGAATCTCACTGAGCAAATGCTGCCAGGTCAGCCCCATCCCTTGCTGATGACACCCTGGATTGGGTCCAGTTTTATCCTGGAAGTGGCTCCCCAGATCCCTGTTCATGGTTGCTGGCTGTGCCCTCTGAGTTGTGATGCCTTTTTCATCACCACCCTAGGTTTCTTTTGAAAAAGAAATGGATTGTACTGGCCACTGAGGAACTATGTCAGCTTGCTTCCTGTCCATAGCAAGTGGAGGGCCCAGAAGCCATTGTGAAATGTATCCAATCTCAGTTTACTTCACTTCAGGTTGATGGAGCATTTTTTTTACAACTCACTCAAGAACTCAGCAGACCTTTTTATGACTCTGACTCCATGCAAATGCATTTGCAAAAAAACAGTCATACCCACAATTGGTTTTCAGACTCCTTCCCCCACCCCACCTCCCTCCACCAACATCTACTTTGGATGTGTCAAACTGATATGGGACAATGTTCTGAAGAATGGTAGAAGCCCCTCTGTGTAGTTAAAGTATCTACTAGGCATCACCTGAATTCTTTCAGGAGTCTTAACAAAATAATCCTACAGGTACAACTTTGAGTTTATCTATACCTCCAGCTTCCATTTTGAGTATCCATTGCCAAAGAGACTAAAGGATCCATTTTACTTTTTAAACCAGAAAATTCTGGCCTTTTCCTATACCTCCAAATTTTGCCTACAGACTGGTCAGTTCTTGCCATACCGTATCATCCACCGATTGGGGCCATCAACTACCTGGCCATTCTACCTGGAAACCAGCTAAGCCAAATGCAAATTTCATTAGCTCTATTTTTTCTCTTCCAAATTAAAGCAGGAAATACTGCTTCACTACCTATGTTACCACTTTCCAGCCTCTAATAATAGCATTCTCTCCATTTTTCCAGCTCTGCCTCCAATGTGCTTGCCATTTTCCCAGCCTCTGTTTACAGCCCAGTGGCACACACGACACCATAGCCTCCAGGTGTTCCTTATGATAGCACTACATTTCTAGATACCAGCTTTTCTAGCAGTGATTTCTGGCTGTGTAACAAACTACCCCAAAACTCAATGACTTAAAACAATAAGCATTTCTTCTTCATCATGAGTTCACGGATCTGCAGGAAGTTTCTATGATTTAGGGCAGATACAGATGAGCTTTTCTGAGGTCACAAATAAGTGTGTCTTCAGCAGGGGAACAGCTCTTCTAGGAGGTCCTTGTCCACCCACCTGGCTGTTGTTTGGCAAGGGCCTGACATGACAGGCATGACTAGGTTACATGCTTTTCACAATCAACAAGCTATCTGGGCTTGTTCACATGATGGTGCCAGAATTCCAAGAGCGTGGAAACATACAAGACCTCTCAAAACACAGGCTGACCACTGGCACACCACCACTTCTAGTTCCATGAGTTCCACCACATTCTAGTCACCAGGAGAAGCCACCGAACAACTCAGAGGCAAGGACTTAGGAAATAAACTCCACCCCTTAATGAGGGAAGCTACAAAATCATTTTGCAAATGGCATGGATTTAGAGAGGAGCAAAGAATTAGAAATCAACTTGATATGGGAACTCTTCTAGACTTTCTGGAGGAGTTTGCATAAAATGGGAATAACCTATTCTTTAATCTAGGCCTAGTTAGGAAAGTTTAACTAAAATAACTATTATAGTATTTATTTCTCTGATGACCAGGCAGGTTTTCTATTTCTTCTTATATTATTCTTTATGTAGTTTATGTAAAAGCCTATAGAAAGTTATATTTATATAAAATATTTTCAGACGATATATTGCTTAGAGTTTTTTCATTTTATCTGTTTTTCAAATTTATTGAGATACAGTTTTTATTATCTCGTAGTCTTCTACTCTCTGTATCTATAGTTATATCCTATTCTTATTCCTAATAATTTGCACTTTTATTCTTTCTTATTCTTTATTTCTATTGTTATCAACCTTGGCAAAGGTTCTGCAGTTGTATTCATCTTTCACAAGTGTGATTTTTTTATTTAATGAGACTGCTTGTTTTCTATGTCATCAATTTCTGCTCTTTATGATTTCTCTCTGATAATATTTTCTCCTTCATGTCTCTAATAATATGTGTGATAAAGCCCTGCTCTTGTTGCTTTAATAGCTTTGTTTCCTTGGATGTAACTGCATTTTCTTAACTTATCTTCCTAGTTGCAACTTTCTGCAAATGTTGAATGACTTTTTTTTTAGTGCTTTATATTTATATATAGTCGTTGACTTCATCCTGAAAAAAATCATACATCAATGAAATTCTGTTTCAGTTCATGATGCCCCCTTTTCCCTCCCCCTTTCCTTTCCCATTCTCTCCCCTCTCCCCCTGTTCTTTCTCTACTCTGCTAGACTTCCTTTATTTATATGTGATTGGTTCTTTTTACTTTTACTTAAAGGTGAAATCCCCTGTGGTGTATTTATATGTGCACATAACATGATATTTTAAGAATTCATTTCACATTTTTCCATTCTTCTTAGTGATCTAGACTCCTTATCACATTATCTTCTATACCTGTTCTACCAAGAGTTTGGCCACTTAGACATATGGATTCCTCTGTCTTAGTCACCACCTTGTCTCTCTAATAAAAAATCCTTACTTGGTGTCCTTGTGTAGAGGCAGGCACTCCTACCACTGCTCCCTGACCTAATAAAGAAGAGGAAAATGCCAGTTTGAAGCCACCTGGATGCTGTGACTATGATATCTCGTCTAAGTACCCTAGGATCAACCTGACTCCCAGCTTCTACAGGTCCTGAGCTGGTGTCCCTAATCTGATTGTATCTATGTTCTTCTTTCTGGAATTCTTACCTGGCCTGGTGCTCTATAACATAATCTCTTTATTTTATAAGACAACTGCATATTGATATTGGGTTTTGTTTTTTTTTTTAATTTCTAAGGATTTATTTCAGGAGGGAGATCTACAGGGCGTGGTCAGTCCACAATCTAGAAACACAAGCCCGACAGTTTCAGAGAATGCCAGAAACATTTACTGCACTAAGCCAGAGCAAACAGCATCCCAACAGGTCTTGAGAACTTCATTCATCACAACACAACAGTGATCAAAATTCACCGTGATAATCTTAAGTCCTTAAGACAAATGTTTTAAATATTTATTATCCTCTGTTGAGGACAACAGGAAACTATGAAACCCAATTTGGAAGATACCTTATTTCTCCCTTATTTTTGATATTTCTATCTTTCCTATACCCATTAATCAAAAATATACTCAAATCTCCATATCCTAAAAAATCCTCAGGGACCTCAAGTTTCTATCCCCAGCTCTTTTTTACCTATCACCACCAGACCTCATAAGAGTAGCTGAAGATCTCTTCACAATTCACTCCCTGACCCACCACTTATGGTTTCTGCATCTATCTTCCCAAAACATGTCTGAAATGTCATTAAAAACTGTCTCTCTAATAAAATGGAAAAATATGAAATGAATTCTTAAAATATCATGTTATGTGCACATATAAATACACCGCAGGGGATTTCACCTTTAAGTAGAAGTAAAAAGAACCAATCAAATGGTGATGCACACCTGTAATCTCAGGCTCAGGAGGCTGAAACAGGAGGATCATGAGTTCAAAGCCAGCCTCAGCAATGATGAGGCGGTAAACAACTCCATGATACCCTGTCTCTAAATAAAATACAAAATAGGGCTGGGGATGTAGCTCAGTGGTTAAGTGCCCCTGAATTCAATCCCTGATTTTTAAAAAAAATTGGCCAGTTTCTTTTTCTTAGTTCATTTCAATACAATTTCATTTTTGTTACAATTCACACTCACCAATTAAAATTAGTAGTTTTTCCTCTTCATATTCACAGTATATCACCCACAGTCTTAAGACTATAAGAACAGCACTTGTCTCAGACTTCTTTGTCATATATATCCCGTTTACCAGACAAATGACTTCTGGCCATTTGTTAGTGACTCTGATCCTCATCTTTAAATGGGGATACTATGAGTTAGTATTGCCTCATAGGTTTTCCTGAGGATTAAATAACACACAAAAAGCAGTAGAACAGCATTTGACTGTAACTGTTACTAGTAAATGTAGTAGTGGTTGACCTAGTAACATGCAATTCCTTCTACTCTATCATTTGTTCCCAGAGGGAAGGACTTGGACTTTCTCATCTTTGTATCCTTTAGATAAAATAACAAATGGCTAAGTAGAGAAACAGTGTGAGAGAAAGCCATGGAGACTTCTATCTCAAAATGAACTGAGTACACCTACAAATGTTCTTTGAGCTGAACTCAACCAAATCACTTGTATAAAGCTTATAAAGCAATGATCTTGTACTCCCATTTTGGAGTGTTATGGTTATTTAAGGATAAGTGATATAGGCAGAAACATCTTTGTAACATTCTCTCAGTTTCAAAGGGCTTCAAAATTCTGGTCCAAAGCAATGTTATTAAAAATTTTCTATCTTCTCATTTTTTTGTCCTCTCTCTCCCAAAAAAGCAGAAGAAGAAATAGGTGAATCTGTTGTTAATTGTTAGCCCGCCAAGTTAACTTTTCATGAGCTAAACCAGAGACTTTTAAACATTTTCTATTGAAAACAGCCACTTGTGCAATTTTCTTTTTTCCTCTGTCCAAGCTAAGCTTCACTAAGACTCCCAGGCCTACATATTCTTTCTGTGAGACGCATTCACCATGCACCAATTATCCGATCACTCGTATGAGTTGAGTACTACAGAACACCCACACGAGTTAAGTAAAGCAACTTCATTACTCACGCATAGGCAGAGTGGGACATCAGAAGTCTAGGATTCATGGCAAGCTGGCCCTCCAAGGCTCAGGAAGATGGAGTCTTGTCTACCAATGCCCACTCATCTCCCTACACTGACTCACCCACCAAAGCAAGACATTCTGCTCTAGGAGAGACAGAGGAGTTGCCCAGGCAGTGGCAGTCTATTTCTCCCTATCTCAGGATGTTGCATTTCCAGAACATTCTATAATGATTCTTGATTTTATAGTGGTTCAGGAGAACAACAAGCAAGAAAGAGGAGAAGACCTGCATCACCAAGGTCATCCAGGATTTGTCCTGCCTTTCCTGGTAGACTGGATAGTAGTCACTGATATCTCTGAAAAGAGTCCTTTAGAATATAAAGTCTTGGAAACTCTGTAGGACATTTTATGGAAGTAAAACAGGGTTCTCCATGCTTGTCAAAAGCTGGTGTAGAAACTTTCCATGACTGACTTATTCCACTAATGTTTGAAATCAAAACTTCATAGAACTTCTGTTTTCACTGCACCAGGAAAAGCAGACTTTTAAGTCATTATTTACCAGACTTGCAACACAAACAACAGAAGAAAAGAGCCACTGACCAAGCCTAAAGGAAATTAACATTGAATAGCTCCTCTGATGTCTGCCCAGGTATGTGATACTGCCTATATTTCTAGGAAAACCAATTATTGCTTAAAGGCTAAGGTTTACAACCAGACCTTAGAAACAGGATTGTGGTATCCCGCTTCCATCTGGACCCATCTGTCTTCTTTCTTTTAGAAATATCTCCAAATTTCAAGGGTGTTTCTTATATATTACTTGATTAAAGAACAATCTAGGAAAATCCTTTGTTCAGTGATTTGTTATTTATGTTTTCTAGGTCTTGTTTTTAAAATAACTAAATCTGCTTTAAAATTTTCATCAGGATTGTGCAAAAATCACTGGACCCAATCACAGTCCTGAAGAAGTGATTTCTTTTAGAAGCCTAAAAGTCCATGTGCAACAGGGAAGGAGGCCCTGAGTCTGCTGTCTCCTCTTCCTTTTGTGATTTGTCTTCAAATAACTTGTTTATAAATATGTACTAAAAAACCACCATGTTTGCTGACCTTGGACTGACCTTGTTGCTTTAAAACACTGAAAACTTTCTTTTATTATCTTCTTTTGACCTAAGGCACTAATGATAAGGAAATAATTCTGGGAGTTTACAATTCTAACAGAACATGAGGATAAGACTGAATGTCTATATCATTTCCCCAAAGGAGAAAAAAAGCAAGACTGACCAGAGTAAATAAAAGAAGCCACTGGCAGGGTGCAATTTGTGTCTCTGCTAGGAAATTCACTTTTTGCTTTTCCATGTTTGGGCCCCAGGAACTGCTAAACTCCCACTTCATTTGTGGCTTAAATGTGCAAAAAATAATGAATCTGGTAGCACCCTCTTATGTGTTCAGCAGGGATGCTGTAGGCTCCATCTAGCTGAGAATCTTCCTAACAGTCAGGACAAAGGCCACCCCAGGGCTGGCCCTCCTGGCTGAAGTTGTAGCTGCTAACTATATCCTCTCAAGCAAATCCTCCAGCTGTCACAGCAATGTCTCACAGCTGAGTCAGCCAGGTCAGCTGAATGGGGACTACATGTGTCTGTTTTTAAAAAATATATTTAGTTCCCATACTGTCAAAAACATCTAGTTAAGTTTCCTAAGCACTTTGGTCTTTCCAGCATTTGTACTGGTTGCCATAGTAACAGATGTTCAAAGACAGGGACCTACAATTTTATATTAAAATATGTTTCTCCCCACTTCCCACAAGCTTACACATTTAGACACTCTGTCCTCTGGTAATGTGGGTAAAGGTACTAGTAAAACTTTAATCTTCATACCTCTTTGTTTTATTCTTTTAATTAAAAGCTCCACATTGTACTCAAAAATTTGGCCATAACATAGTGTTATGTTAGTGGTGTTTAATAAGACCTGAAAATACTGAGATCATGGTCATAGTTACCACAAAGGAGAGGAGGGAAAAAGCTTCAGACTCTGTTGCCTGTTCCCCAACTGCACTTCAGATGAAATTAAAACTACACAACTCTATTGACTGGTCATCCTGAGACAAAGAACAAAAGCTTAATCACATATCTAGACAGGGCAATTAGAGTCAAGACCACAGAAATCTAATTCTCCAGGCACATCCATGCATAATAACCACTTTTGGAAATGTAGTCTATACTGAAAAGACTCAGTGTCTGTATAGAATCTGTGCTTTTTAATTATGAGACATTTCACATGAGGAAGATGTCAGGGGTGGAGATGAATCTGGCAAGCCATGGGGGGAGGACTTGCCCTCTCCACACACTCTGAAACTGGTAGATCTCAACCTTTCTTTTGTTAAAAAAAAAAAAAAAAATACCCAGTACTTTCCCAAGAATTCACTGCAAAACTGCTCTCTAAAAAGACATTTGGCAAAATACAATAAAATAGGGTGTGGAACTGGAAAGACTAGTTCAAATACTGGCTCTGCCTCTTAACCAGATGTATGTGTGACATTGGGCACATTACTTACCCTCTCTGAATCTCATCCCTTCTTTGGAATAAAAATATCGACCTGAAATGAATTTTCATTTAATAACCCAGTGAGATTCCACATAGAGAACATCCAAGTCAGGAAGATCTTAAATAAATTTTCATTCCTTTTCATTCTCCTCTCTCCCTCAGGAATCTCTGTGTTTGAAAAAACAAGCTCTTGCCAGGCACGGTGGTGCATGCCTTTAATCCCAGAAGCTCGGGAGGCTAAGGCAGGAGGATGGCAAGTTCAAAACCAGCTTCAGCAAAAATGAGGCACTAAGCAACTCAGTGAGACTCTGTCTCTAAATAAAATATAAAATAGGGCTGGAGATGTGGCTCAGTGGTCGAGTGCCCCTGAGTTCAGTCCCCCACATGCCCCCCAAAAAGGGGAAAAAAAACAAGTTCTCTCTCTTTTTTAATGGTCTTTCAGTTTTGGGGGGTAGAACACAGGGACCTGCGTAACCACACCCTCCACAGCATGGTCTCTGCTGGGGAAAATGTCCCAGAATTAAACTATTCAAAGGCAACTAGTCATCATTTATAATAGACGGTCACCTCCTCAAAGAACTAGACCAGATGACCACAAAATACCTCACACTTTAAGAAAATCAGCACTTCTTACACTTAAAAACTGAAAGATTTAAAATGATGGGATGACTTCAGGGTTAATTCTGATCCTCTGAGAAGCAGACACCGAGAGGAATTAAGTGTGCAAGAAATTTATCAGGGGAGATACCTATGGGAGAAAAACAGGAAAGGCGAATCTGAGGGAAAGAGAGGCAAGGTAAGGAGCAAAGGAGTTTGGATGGAAGTTCCCCAGACTGCCATGCAGAACTCTGGAGAGTCCTCAAGCCAAAGTCAGTCCTCGGGGAATTCCGTGTCTACTGGGAAGGGCCTGTCTCAGCATCCCTGCCACATCCAGCCGCTGGCCAAGGGCAGCCCTTGGAAGCACAGCCTTGTTACAGATCAGAGAGGTGAATTCTCACACCTGCCATGGCTTCCTAATTAGGTTTCACATTCTCTCTCCAGTTGTAAGCACAGCCTTAAATTAAAATTTAGATGTTTCAAAAGGAGCACTTAGATATATAAAGCCAATCTGTGAATTAATGAGGTCTTTATCTGAAGCAACCTATGAACAGACAGCTTCTAATGACACTGAGCCTGCTCTGCCTGGAGCCCTTGCCACACAGAGGACCTTCAGGGCTGAGCATCACCACTACTGAGCACTCTTTTCCTCTGCCCTTCTCCACCTGTCTCCTGCAAGAAGCCTTCCTCCTCAGCTGCCTCAACAGCTACCCTGTACCCTGAGCCTGTCCCAGGTTTCACCTCCATCTTCGGTCCAAAGTGGCTTCATTCCCATGACATAAGACTAATGAGAAGTATTGGTTAAGGCTTGCTGCTATGATAGATAAATCCCGAAAGCTCAGTTGTTGCACACATTGAAATTTATATTTGGTGTATCCACCAATCCAAGCAGGCAGCCTTTGACACAGTGAGTCAGGGCCTTACACTTGGTTCAACCCTTAAAGACTTTAGGACCTTCTCTACTAGCCACTGGAAGAGAGTGAAGGAATTCCTGGGGAGGTTTCTATAGGCCAGGCCTGCACATAGCATCCATGACTTTCATACATATTTGTTGTCAGGAACAAATTACATGGCGACATCAAATTGCAAGCGAGGCTGGGAAGTGTAGTCCAGCTGTGTGTTCTAGAAGCAAGAGTAAGGTTGGCAATTCACCATCTCTGCTGAGAGGCGCCCAGTGGTGAGGCCTGAGGGTTCTCTTGGGCTAACTGAGTTACCTCTCTCTTGTGCAGAGCTGTAGTCTTGTTTTAGAAGGTTCCTGAAGTTGTTTCAGAACCTACTTACAAAACTCTGAGCTACTTAAAAACTTAGCTTTGGGCATTTAGTAAATGTTTTCAGGTAGAAAATTTCTTTGAGAAATTGTGTTTTGAGTTAGAAACACCCTATTTATAAACAGATTTCAGTAAGAAAGCCTGTCTGCAAATTAGGAACTGAATACAGATGTGTGAGCATCAATGCATATGCTCTATTCCGCACACTCATGAGTGAGAGTAAATTTGGCATGAGGTAATTGGTGATTGGCACTCAACCTCTAACAAGGTTACACACTTGCCACCAGGGATGAGTGGGGCAGAGGCATGTTAGGAACAGGCTGTCCATGATCACTTGGCATTTTATCTGTGCAGTTGAGAGTCTGAGGTGGATTTGTTGCAGGTCGGTTTAACACCATTCAGTTGATGCTTTTCTTCTATGAATTTTGTGACAATACAAACTGATTAATACAGTCTTCCATTACTCTCCAATGAAGCAATATAACATTTTAAGATAATAAAATTCTGGACCCTCTTTATTGAATTATGTCGGAATTTTATTTTTATTCTTACACACATGTAAATATGCCACTTCAAACACGAGTTTGCATAGAATGCAAAAGACAGCAGGCAGTCTAAAACACTTAGGCAACAAACAGTGACGTCTCTTCTTTTTAAGCTACTTTGCAGTTTCCTCTTACTTTTGGTAACTAATAGCTCTTCATAATGCCCTGACAGCATTATGAATTCCACTGTCCATTTTAGAGCACAGGCTATATCATGGGCTTAGATATTCAAGCCAGGAAACTTCAGGGCTGCTGGGAAGTTGAATGATACCTTCCTGATTAGAGAGATGCTTGGACTGTCTTCCAAACACACTTTGCATTATAAAATATTTCCATAATACTTATGGACATGTGGATCATGTAACTGATGTATGTTTATGATGTCTTCATTTACACTCACAGAAATGAATCAGAGGTACCAAGATGTGGTAGAGTTTGGATACAGGAGTCAGAGACTTGACTCAGCTCTACATTTACTAGATGCGTGACTTTGAATAAGGCACCTAACTTCTCTGAGCTTTGGTTCTTGCCTTTGTAAACTGAGGTTTGGATTAAATGACTTAGCCAACATCCAACATTTTACATGATATATTTAACTTTTGGGAGTTTCCATTTCCACAACTAGAAAACTGTTTCTATGTATCTATGCTTTTTCATCCCAGAGTTGTCTTTAGGATCCAAAGAAAAAGTATATGGATACTTTGGGATGTACCTCATTGGTACAGCCCTTGCCTAACATATGCTGAGACTCTAGGGTACAGCGCCAGCACTGAAAAAATAATATATAAATAAAAATTTTATTTTATACATATTATTTATTTATAAATATTATGTATATATTTCATTTATATATAAATTTTATTTTATTTATTTATATATTTTATTTATATATACATAAATGTAGTATTTATTATATATTTTATTATATTATTACATAAAACACTATTTTATATAATAAGACAGTATTTTATTTATATATTTATACATAAGTATAGTATGTGCATAAGTGTGTAAAAGAGCTTTGGATATTGCAAAATGCTATGCAAATGTAAGATGTATTTAAAAAGAAATAATCACACACATAATATCTGACTCTTTTGCACGTCCACTTAATCTGGACCCAAGGATAGACACAGCAGAGTTTGAGACTCAAGTATGCTGATCCCTTCTAAAGATCATTTTGAAAGCTGGGAGTTGTTTCCATCTTTGACAAGCTGTATAACGCAGCCTAAGTCCAGACAGAGAAACATTGTTCACTGTCAGAAGTGAAGAATCTCTTGATATCACAATGCACAATAGGATGTTGTTGTGGTCTGCCCTTTTTACCACCCCAAACCAGAATGTCCCCCAAGAGCCCACACAGAACATCTTTATGCTGAGACAACGTCTATGGTGCAGCAGCCTGTCTGGTAGAGCTCACCTGCTGCCTTTCAGAAATGCATCATGTGTTATGAAACACCCAGGTCTCTTAAAGCTCAAGGAGTAAAACAGAGGGGGAATAGAAAATCCAGGAGGGTTTGCACTTCAGTTAAAGTGCTGCTTGTGTGAGGACTGAACACTCTAGAAGAAATCCTAGAATCATTGCTTCATTACTAGGAAAGCCCTTCTGTGGAGACTATTCTAGAAACAACACATTTACACCTTTTGTTTCCCTGCAGTCGAGGCAGAGTCCTGGGCAGTATCGTGGCAACAGCCAAGAGGTGGCCTTTGGAGCCACTCCTGGCAGGCCTAAGTTCTGTTTGTGTCAGTTTGCCATCTCTGTGAAATACCTGTCGTAGGGGACCCTGTGCTATGAAGTGGATCTTTCTATTCTAGACCATCTTGAGATGACTCAGCACCAACCAACAGCTCACTGCCTCAAAAGAGACTCTGACCCAGAAGTATCAAGCCAATATTCCCGGATCCCTGACCCTCCTGAACTATAACATGTGTGCTGTCTTGGGCTATTGAGTTTTGGCATAATGTGTTACACAGCACTACACAATGAATAGGTTTGTTGAAACTGAAGTTGCTGGGCCCATCCTGATGTACCTAATCAATATGTCGGGGGGTAAGGCCAAAGACGTTGACTTTCGTCAAGTTCCCAGGTAATGTTGATGATTCTGATCTGGGAAACACACTCTGCAAAGACTGTTTTAAGAGAAACCAAGTTCTCACCGAGGTCTCCACCTCCCCTGGAGCCCTCTCAGGTGATAACTGGGGCTTTTGTCTGTCTGTCTGTCTCACACAGCCCACTCACCACTGGGCCCTCCCCTCCACATCTTCCCTATCGGCCCCCAGCCCAAAAAGAGATCTCATCTCCTATCTGATGGAAGGATACTGGCTGGTTGTCTTTTAGAGGATCTGGTCTACTCATGAAGGACAAAACACTGATTAATTTTCTGAGCCTTAATCCAGGAAACCCTTTGGAATCAGAAAAGTCTTTTCCTCTCTTGGGTGCCTGATTCTTGCAATTAAAAGCTAGCTTCCAAAGTCATTGTTTCTGAAATGCTCCTGTAAAGTTCTAACTGGTAGAAGATGTAGAAAAGCACATGCAAAATAAATTATACATTTCAAAACATTGTCCCAGGCAGTGCTGATTACATTCATGGCCTCCATTATTCACCTGTCTCTGGATCCATATCCTTTTGCCCTGTAACTATAGCATCATCCACTGGGTATCTGGGCACAGCCATGTCACCTGATGGGGCCAACAGGACTCTAGCACATGCCAACACAAGCAGAGGTTCCACCTGATTGGGCTGCTGGGCCTGCTCACTCTCACCTGATGTCACTGCCATGAGCACATGCCCAGGCCAACCTGTCTGTGGAGGCAGAGCTAAGCAGGGTCTTCCCAGACGAGGCCATCCGAGATCTGCCACCAGTCAACCAATTCTCCAGCCAGGTAAGCAACCCAGCCAAAATCAGCAACTAGCAGACTCAGAGCAGACTAAGGATTGCAAGCCAGGGCATTCATGTTGAGATCAGCCAAGCCCATAACAAATTAGTTGAACCCCTTAAACTCCTAAGGCCAAACAAGCATCTACCATCTACCATTGTTAATTGTCTGTTACACTGGATGAAATGATCTTAGCATTCCCCCTCCATGTGTGTATCACCGATATGATCTCATATCGGTAATATGATATATATACATACATATATATCATTCATAAAGTTACTAGATTTACCAGATTTACTATTTTCTAGAATTATGAAATATGCACATATCAACCTCATCACTATATAATCATTGTATATTACAATTTAGACTCTGTTGTTGTATTAACAAAGAGGTTGGAGCCAGACAAGGAGGTAATACACCAAAGATCCCTATTGAAACCAGATTTCTGCTACATAAGTTGATGGATCTAAATCTCTACACATGCTGCATTCTAGAACTTCTGTCCATCTCCGAATACAATTTAAGGGAAGTATGGATCCCCACCCCAAGTCAAGCAGCTGGGGTCATAACAAAGGGTTTCATACTGGCTTGACCTGGCTGAGAAATTGGCCTGCTTTTCCAGGCTTCCCTAATGAGTATCTGTGGGGACACCCATTGCCAGGGGGATAAGACAGAGTTCTGCAGCGAAGGTACCGAAGGTACCGTGCCTGCAACAGTCCTGAAAGCAGAATGTTCTTTCCTCTGAATGGAGGGGAGGGTGTGACAGATCTGTTGACCTCTACTCCTTTACCTCCTGGGCCACTGCACCTCAGTCAATGGACTCTTAAAAATCAAGATGTCAGGAGGGCTTAAATTCACCTTTCTCCTTTGAGTAGGATAGGCTCTTTGAAATTCTAAACATTATAAAGATCATGGTGCCCACTACCATATGTAATTCAAAATAATATTTGCTTTAAATGACACAAAACTTCATGTGAGCTGAAATCAAGCTATTTTATTTCATAACTTGCTGACATGTTATTAGAAGCCAAATCTTTTTGCATTTTAGTAGATTTTTGCCTATTTTCATTTAAGGGGGTGTTTCTTTTTCTTGCTACATATATAACTCTCAATTTGGCTATTCTGCCTGCATACAGATTTTTAAATGCCCCAGGAAAGCTAGATATTTTTTTTATACCTGGGGTGCTAACTGACCTACCCTGATTCATCCATTTCAAAACGTAAATAACCTACCACAGTACAAAATGTAAACAACCTATAAAAGTAGAGTTTTATACCATGTACCATGGAAAATACCTTATTAATGAATGTGATAGCATTAGAAGAACAAACTCAAACAATTGATAATGCAAGTTCAGTCTATAAATATTTATGGTGAATACCATTATTATTTGATAAACTTATTAACTATCCTCTCATTTTACTGAGCCTGATTTTAAGTTTTAATTAGATATAATAATCAGACAAATACAAAATGCTAGCATTCCAAGAAGAGTCAATGCGTATAGTACTCATCCTTATAAATGGGATCTGCCATTCTGGATCCCAAATTTAACTTGCATACTTTCTTAGGTCCCACTGGGTTACAAACAGGTGTTTGTGAGTGACAGGAATGTAGTGTAGTGGTACACTACATACAGGTGTTTGTGAGTGACAGGAATGTAGTGTAGTGGTACATGTAGTGGCTCGGTGGTAGTGTACTTGTCTAGCAAGGCATAACAAAAAAGGCATTTGTTTATTTCCCAAGAACCTGTTGATATAATGCATATGGATAGCTACATTCATAGGATGATTATGTAATTTTATTATTAATTTAATCTGACAAGTGATTTTACTTCCAAATGCAAACTGCATACAAGTTGCAACTTCTAGTTGCTTCCTAGATCAGACTTATCAAGGTAAAATTCTTGTTGTTTTAAATTCAACCTTCTTTTACTCTTAACTGAGAGGCAATCTCCTCCATTCTTGGGGCTTAATAGGAGGCAGCGACTTTGGAATTCTCTCCCATTTCAAGGGCCCACACAACTGTGATTGCCATTCATAAGAGTCGTGCATAAGCCTGGATACAAAACAAACCCTATGGGGAAAAAAGGTCCACTGAATTCACCCAAAGTGCAAATTACCTCGAGATTGAGTTTCTCCTTTTTGTAAAACTAACAAGTGAATCTTATGAGTTAGGACAAAAACCCCACTGAAGTAAGCCTTTGAGAGACATTTGTACTGGTGATGACAGCATTTTCATGGTAATTTGTTAATGTTCTTGCAAAGTGGGGGTAATTTACTCCAGTAAAATCCAGCTAATAGCCTTGTAGTTTTGAGGCCTTGATCCAGGAAACCACAACGGCCTTGGGCTGTCTGGTGCCTGCAGGCTCCATAGCCACTCAGAGCGCCTGGCTGGCTTTTCCTCTCTCAGCCCCATCCCTCCTCCATGACCTCAAAGTCTTTTTGGTGCAGAGGCCCTGTTGAAGTTAGAGCATCAGGGCAAGGCAGAAGCCATGGCGTTAATGAGAGCGACAGCATTAACCTGCCAAGTTTCTTCTTTTGGACAAGACATCGACAGAAAATAGCACAATGTATTTATATATATATATATTTACATGCATATATATATGTGCATATATATATACCATTTGCTTCTTCTCACATAAAGATAATACACATTCATTATAGTTTTGAAAAACAAAAACCTCAAGAGGACAAAATCACTAATACTTCTGTCTAGACACCTTGATTCAGTTCCAGCCAGTTTTTCTCTATACAAATTTTAATTCTTTATGCAAACGTATCGTGTATGAATTCCTTTTTAGAAAATCTGGTTTTGCATTGCCTGTGTGTGTGTGTGTGTGTGTGTGTGTGTGTGTGTGTGTTAAGTTATATAATGTTTCTATTATTGGAAAATACAAGTGGCATCCATTGATGGGCAACTATACAAGTTGCAATTCTAGCTGCTTCCTGGATTAGACTTTTTTTTTTTTTTTTTTGGTACCAAGGATTGAACTCAGGGGCACTCGACCACTGAGCCACATCCCAGCCCTATTTTGTGTTTTATGTAGAGACAGGGTCTCACTGAGTTGCTCAGCACCTCGCCATTGCTGAGGCTGGCTTTGAACTCGCTGTTCTCCTGTCTCAGCCTCCCAAAGTGCTGGGATTACAAGCGTGAGCCACTGCACCCGGCTCCTGGATCAGACTTTTAAAGGTCAAATTCTCGTTGTTTTAAATTCAGCCCTTTTTTACTCATAACTGAGAGGCCTTTTCCTCCATTCTTGGGACTTAATAGGAAGCAGCAACTTTGGAACTCTCTCCCATTTCAAGTAGTTGCAACTGTACAACTACTGTAGTGAAGATCCTTATACAGGAATCTTGACCTCACAGTTTTACAATGCCTTAAAGATAGATATTCAGAAGGGATGTGTGGTCTCAATGTATGTGATACATAAAATCAAGTCAAACTGCTTTTCAGAGAAGCTGCAGCACTTTGCTGAGCAGCAGGGTTAGGGGAGCCTTGCATTAACCAACACCGAATTTTTAAATTGTGTTAATATGACAGGTGCAATGACAGATCAAAAGTCACTTTTTGTGCCAGGCGCGGTGGCGCAAGCCTGTAATCCCAGCACTTAGGGAGGCTGAGACAGGAGAATCGCGAGTTCAAAGCCAGCCTCAGCAATGGCGAGGCACTAAGCAACTCAGTGAGACCCTGTCTCTACATAAAACACAAAATAGGTCTGGGGACGTGGCTCGGTGGGCCAGTGCCCCTGAGTTCAATCTCCAGTACAAAAAAAAAAAAATCACTTTGTTAGGTTGAGCACAGAATGGCAGTATGAATACTTGGGGGTGCTCATAACATTAACATCTCTAGCCCTTTCCATTCCAAAAAACTGAGTTGCTGGAAATGGAAAGTGACCTCAAAGAGGACGTAACAGACTGAAGGTGAAGTGATCTCTGCCCAGGCCACTCCTGAGTGAGGAATTTGGAACTAAAACCTGAGAATTCTTCCATCTCCCATTCCAGGGTTCCTGAATAGAGACTTCTAATAAAGAAAAACTGGCTTCAGAATGTGGAAAGAATGGACAGGTAGAGGAGATTTTTAATCGAGTTGCTAAGCTTTGTTCTTCCATTTTTTAAGGCCTTTGCAATATTCTTCTAGGCAAATGTTCCTGCCATCCAGCAGTTCTTTGTCCTCACCTGTTGGCATGTCACTTTGTTTCAGAATTAACCAAAGTATCCTTAGGAAGCCCAGTCTAATTCAGAAACTCTCTAAAATGAAATACAGATCCAGTGCCCTGCCTATCTATATTTACTCCTAAGTTGTCCCTGCCTTATTGATGGTGAGAAGGTGAAGGTGAAGGTCACACCTGAAGACCTCCCCTGATGTCACACCCAAAACTTCCCTTTCATTTTTGCATTTGAGTCTCTTCTCTCTGAGACCCTCCTGTGCTTAATAAAACATGACCACAAATCCTTCCCACCAGAAGAGAGTATCTTTCTCCCTTTTCCTTGAATCTGGGTGGGCTTATGACTGCTTTGACCTGTGATATATAGAAGTGATGCTCTGTGACTCTTGGGCTGTGATTAAAGGCAATGCAATTCCCCCTTGTCTCCTGGGAACATTCATTCTTGGAGTCCTAGGCCACCATGTGAAGAGGTCCCACTACTTTGAGGCCACCGTACTTGAGGAAGGCCATACCACATGGAGAAGCGGTAGGTAGATGTACCGTCTGACAGTTCCAGTTGAACCCAGCCTTCAGATCACCCCAGCACAGGTGCCAGACATGAGTGAAGAAGTGTCCAGGTCATTCAGGTCTTTAGGTATTTGATTCAGCCTTGGTCTTCATACTTTCCCAACTAATGCCCCAGACATCATGGAACAGAGTCACACCATACCTCATGTGTGCTGCCTGAACTCTTGACTCACATCATTAGGGACAACAGCCATGTGCCTGCTGCTTACAGCGCTGTGTTGTGGGTGTTTGCCCAGCGCGGTAAGCAGCTGGGAAAGGTTTTATCTCACTGCACCACGTTCCACCACTTTGCCTTGATAAACTTGTGAGCTACCAGTTCCCTCCTCATTCTTCCGAAGATCTCTCAGCATTCATAACAATATCTACAATTAATGTATTTCAAATTTGCATTGAAACGGAGGCTTGGAAGTCGCCTGGACCACAGGAGAGGACAAAGAAACAACTTTTATATACGCATTAAAATGTCTGAGATGTTTTCTCTTTTTTATTTGTCATTCAGTTCCTATCCCAGTTTTGTTTTGCTCTGTTGATCTTTTGTTTGTTTTGTTTTGTTTTATTTTTTGTTATTGAGGGATTGAACCCAAGGGCGCTTAACCACCGAACAACATCCCCAGCCCTTTTTTATTTTTTATTTTGAGACAGTGTCTTGCTGAGTTGCTTAGGGCCTCGCTGAATCGCTGAGACTGGTCTTAAACTTGCCATTCTCCTCCCTCAGCCTCTCGAGCCACTGGGATTATAGGCATGTGCCACCATACCCCGCCCTATCCCAGTTTTTGATGCCCACCATCATCTCTGATGTCAAGAATTTACAGAAATGTCCCATTCTCTACAGAAACAGAGATATGATTCTTTTAAAACAAAATAATCTGCCATTTATTGTTTGTAAAGAACTATTATAACTAGAAATATAAAATCACTAGTGCTCCAAAGAAACCTATTACCCAGAAAGGTAGTTCTGGCTGTAATTGAAGCCAACAACTTTTGATTGATTAGAGCTTACCCCAAGAGGATTTTTCTTCATTATTAATTTATTCCATTCATTTAATTCAGAGTAGAGTGATTTTGAGAATCAAACAGGCCCTATCAAAGCCAGAATTTACAAAGTCAATTTGAATGCTGAAGGTTGTAGTTCTGCCCTCAAGAATCTCAAGAAGGGAAGGTGATTTTTCATTTTGAAACTTCATAAATTCCAAACATCAAACACTGGGAGTTAGCAGTGAATAGGTGATGGTTTAGAGACCCTCAAGATAAACTTTCCCAAGTGAGGCTTCTCTCTTGGTGGACCTCAAAGGATTCTGTGTGGAATACAGTAAATGTGAACTTTTGTGTGGCCTTTCTATTTGTGTGTGTGTTTTAGCAAGCACCCTGGAATGGCTAATGCTTCCTCGTCACTGGAACCATGTAGATTCAGAAAAAGCCATCTTCCATTGAGAAGACAATTGTTTTCTATAGAGACGAGAAACAAATGCCCATGACCCCGGTCACCTCATCCCAGCAGGCTTTTGCTGCGGCTTCCTCTGAGCAAACACAACAAAGTCCGGAGTAGTCAATCCTGCTGCCCCACACTGGGCCCCTGCCGTTGTTGCTATTTACCCTTCCTATTAATCTGTCAGTGTTCTAGTCAAACATGCAAAGCAATATGGTGGGTGCATAGTTTGATTGGTCATTGCTAAGTAACTTGGGCCAAAGATGAAGAAATGGAACCTCCAACCAACAAATGTGAGGCCCAATTTGATTGTTAGAAAACGTTCAACAATACCAGCACATGACAATTTTTCAGGGTGGCTGTGATTTAGCATCTTTCTCACCAGAAAGAGTGGTCTCCATAAATGACATCCAGTTCCAGAATCTAAATTCCAGTCATGTCGCTGTTCCTTTCTTTGTAGGGCAGAACTGTGTGGGCATTTTGTAGAGAAAGGTGCTTGTTAGAAAATGTCATCATCCTGTAGTGAACAGATTATTAAAGATTTTAGTTTGGTATATTAGTGAGCCCTCAGCTAACAACTGAAATACTTTTTGAACAGAAAAAAATGGTTCAAAGTCCTTGGTTCAACACTCTCTGGATGCTAAAATATATAACTACATAGTTCCAAGTAATCCAAGTGATCAGACATTTTGAACAAACTGAAGAACTCATTTCCTCACTCCGCTTTCCTCCTTTTCTGCCAGCCCAGGTGAGGCTTCAGAATCCTCCTCAACACGAAGCTCCAGGCAGCCACTTCTAATTCCTCTAGAAGTTGTACAACGTTGGAGCCTCTTTTCCATTCCAACCTTGGAGTCTCAGGAGAACAGATTCATCAGAATACAAGATGTTTCGATGCATAGCAACTGTCTAAGAAACACTGTGCTAAAAATATAGAGCGTGCACTTCCTTGCTATTTTCAAGAATCAATCAGAGTAGGAAGAGTAGGTGGCCCTTCGTGAATCTGGGATGCCAGGACAATACAGCAAAGTGAAAGAAATATGGATATCAAAGTTGGGCTGATTGGGGGGTCAAATTCCTCCCCCCATTTGCTAGCTAAGTATTAACTCTGTGACCTCTGACACATTTATTCACCTGTAAAATGGAGAAAATAAGACCTGTACAAGCCAAGACGCTTTGACTTCTGTTTCTGCTTCATTTTCTCAATGGTTCATTTCTCCACAGATGACAGGCAGGTCTGGGCTCATACCCTTGGAGGTTTTGATCCAGGAGAAAAAAGAAACCTTTCTTCTCAACTTGAGTCCAAAGATTGAGAGGAAGAACTCAATTGGAAGAACTCTGACTGACTTCACCTGGGTTATGCATCAACCCCTGGACTCCCACTACCAGTACTCTGGTCCAGACAGGGTCACACACACACACCCTAAAGGCCAAGATTCCAAGAAACCAGGCCTCAGCTTTCCCCAGAACTACTTAGTGGGAGCAGAGCAGAGCAGTTTCCCAAAAGAAGCATTGGGTGGGGAAAATACTTTTTTGGGTAGGTGAAAACAATGCTCCAAAACCTCACAAAGTGAGAAGATGAAATCAAAGAATATATGTAAAGGATGTAGCAGCTAGCACAAAGTAAGCCTTCTATAAATGGTAGCAAAGATGGTGGTATTTTTATTACTATCATTAATCTCTATTCTCAAAAATACAAGCACATTGGCGGAATTCAGAGCAGGATATTCCAGAGGAGTTCATCACTTGCTGATGTCAGTTTTTAATGTAGACGCTAAGATTATATAATCAAATAGCACTCTGTCAAATAACTAAACACACTGGTCATGGTCCCTACGTGACCCAGGGGAGTGCAAGGGTCCCCTCCTTCAGAGCGCTTACTTTTCAGAGAGCCAGAGAGGAGGGAGAAGCGTTATCAAGAAAAGTGAAGAACAGGAAGAACATAGAAAGCACAGCACAAATTTTAGATTGAGAGATCATGGCAGGTTCTTTGGGCAGATGAGCCAAGTAAGGAGTGAGCTATGTGAACCCTGGGAGCACTGCACTCCTCAGCCAGGGAAGAGTAAGTGGGCCCTGAGTCTGGAGTGTGGCAACACGGCGGCGGAGCTGGAGGAGCTGGAGGGGACCGGAAGTGACGTCAGAGGGTTCACTCTCGACCACTGACTGCCCAAGAGGTTGGTCCTAAGGCTTGGATCCTGTGACTATGTTACTGCACAGTGAAGGACCTCCAGGTGGAGAGTTTCCTGGATTATCCAGGTGAGCTCAGGGTGGTCCCAAGGGCCCTTAAGTCTTGAGGAAGGAGGCAGAAGAGGCTGGTGTGATGCCAAATGAGCAAGACTCCACCTGCTGCTGCTGCTGGCTCTGATGATGGCGCCACGGAGGCCGGGCAGCCCCCAAAAGCTGGGAAAGGCAAAGAAGTGGAGTCTCCCCACTGTCTCCAGAAAACAAGAGCACACGGCTGCCTCCCAGATTCCAGCCCAGTAACACTTGTGTTAGCTTCTGACCTACAGAACCATAGGATGATAAAGGTGTGTCATTTTAAGTCACAAATTTGTGGCGATTGTTAAACAGCAGTAGAGTATTATTAACATTACCACAGCATTCTTACTTCCTTTGCCTGTCAATGAAAAGTTTCTTCCTGCCTTCTATAAAAACCTAGACTCACACCTCTCAGGAATACTACCCCATGGCTTTACAGTAAGCACATACTCTCCACTTTTATGGTGTGAGGTCACCTTGGTAATACACAAAAGAAAGAATGAGAAAGGAACATGAGCTGTGTCTCCCAGGTTTTCCTAGCAGAGATGTAATACATCCTCCTAGAGTGGGAAAAAAACTGATTTTAAGAAGTTATGTGATAGTATGGTGGTATTTACAATGATGTAGATAATATGAAAACTAAAAGGATCTTCCAAACTGTAAAACCAACAGCACTAGATCAGAATCAGTATTAGTGGGAGCAAACCTACTGACCTAAAAAAAAAAAAAAAAAAGTAAGATGTAGCATCTCTTATGTGCTATCTGCATCCTGCTAGCAGGGAGTCTGATTTCCAGTAAGCAAGAATGCTTGCCCCATTGCTCCATAATATGTCCCTCTAGACATCCACTTGCAAGTTCAACTTCCTATAAACAAGAGGTAGAGAAAGAGCCAGTTTTTAAGGATGCAACAAAGGGGAAATAGCCATGTTTAACTTATCTTAGCCATGAACAGTTTCTTTCTTTCCAGTGACTTTCCATAACACTTTTCTACATAAGTGACTATTTTGACTATTATAAGATAATCTTAGGTACTATTGGGTATTTGTTTAGTTTGAATTTTTTTTTTCATTGCAAATGGTATCTTTTATCTGTTTGTTTGGTAGCAGGGATTGAACTCAGGGGTGCTTAACCACTGAACCACATCCCCAGCCCTGCTTAGGCTTTGCTAAGTTGCTGAAGCTGGCTTTGAACTCATGATCCTCCTGCCTCAGCCTGTGGAGTCCCTGGGATTACAGGAATGTGCCACCAAGCCTGGCTCAAATGGTATCTCTTAAATTACATTTTTTCTAGTCATTTCCAGTGTATAGAAATGCAATTTAATTTTATGCATTGTTTTTGAAATAGCAAGCCAGCTAGACTCACATGAATTCTGGAAAATGTCTGTAGATTACTTGGGGGTTTTGATGTAAATGACTGTATCACCTGCTAATAGTGATAGCTTTGTTTCTTCCTTTAGAATTTCTATGCTTTAAACGTTTTTGTCTTATTGAACTAATTTACATCTCTAAAACCCTGGAAGAGTTGCAGTGGTAATGGGAATCTGTTTTTCTCAAAAACACATTTACTCTGAAGCAAATGTAATTTAAGTCCTCACTTGCACAGGCCTCTGTGAATTCTGGGAAACACTAGGATTTTGCAGAGTATTTTAGGAACATAGGAGAAGTCTAGTGAAATTGAGAAGTATTTCTGATAAGTATTTCTGACTTCGAAAGGTGTCAGAATGAGATGACCTACATCATTAAATCTCCAATATGTTTTGTCTGTTTTCTTCTAGTATAAATTTTGATACATAATTTTGTATTTGTAGTTCTCATGCTTGAGTTTCAAGATATTTCAAAAGGAAGGTAAGAGAGGAAAGTGGTTAAAAGGTGTCGAAGGGTTGGAAAAGAAATGTGGAATTGCAAAGATAAGAAGAGATAATAGTGACCCATCAATAAATGCTAACTTTCATGGCATGGAGTCCCCCACATAGTACAAGTGCCTATCTTTTTCTAAGTTGGATACACTTGGTGGCTCCTAATGGCAAAAGGAATTTGCACATTTCCCTGTCGAATGTGATGTTTGCTGTATTTTTATTTGTTTTATTCTCTTATAGATGGCTTCAGTAAGTTTAGCAAGCTCCCTTCTAGCCCTAATTTACAAAACTTCTTGGTTTTGTTTTTAAATTAGGAACAGATGGTGAATTCCATTAAATGTCTTCTCTGCATTATTTTTTATCTTCTATGTTTTTATTTTTTCTCTTTCCACATTTTTATTGGTGCATGATAGTGGTGCATAGTGATGAGATTTATTGTTACACATTTGTTCATGCATGCAATACCACAATACCATTTGGCCAGTAACACCCCCCAGCATTTCTCCTCCTCCCCTTCCACCCCTCGTCCCTTTCCTCTACTAATCTTTTCTCTGCATCTTTTAAGATGATCATATTTTTCCTTTTAATCTGTTTAAAGTGATTTTATATTAAAATTTATTCTAACATTAAACTTTTTTCGAACATTAAACCAACCAGGCATCCATAGAATGAGAACGATTTGATCATAATATATTTTCTTTCTAGTATAGTGTTGGATTTTTTGTTAGTATTTTGCTTAGTTTTTATTTTTTTCAACGGTCATAAGCAAAATTGGCTTTTCCCCCTTCATAAAGTCCTTCTTTATTATGGTGCAAAGATTATACTAGCCCTATGAAAAGACTTGGGGTGCTGTCTTTTCTTATCACTAATAGACTTTTTGTGCAGGATTGGAATTTTTCATCCTTATGTACTTGAATAATTAGCTGTATTGGTAAAACTACCTTATTCTGATGTTTTCTTTGTGGGAAAATTTAAAGCTATTGATATAATTTATTTTATAGTTATAGAGCTATTTATATGTTTTTCTATTTCCTTTTGAGTCAGTTTTTATAAACTACTTTCCAAGAAAATTATTATTGTCTAGATTTCCAGACATATTAATTGACATTAAAGTATATAAAATACCCACTGTGCTCAGTATAGTAGGTTGTAGTCTATTATGACCCTTATTAAAAAATCCTTATTAAAATTAAAATCCTTATATTGCAATTCTCTTTTTTCATAAATTTTGCCAGAGACTTCTCAATTCTATCAATTTTTACAAAGAACCAACTTTAACCTTTGTTGATGTTTTTGTGTATTTTCTGATGTGTTAACTTTTATTGTGTATGTGGTCTTTTCTTTTAATTATTTTCTCATACATTTTGGGAGTGTATTCTGTTGTTCTTGTGTTCTTAACCCACTGATATTTAGTCTTCTGTTCTGGTGCATTTAAATATTTTGTTTCCTTCTAATACCACTTTTCCTGCCTCCCACATCTTTTGAAACATAATGATTTTATTTTCACTCATTTCTTATGCCTTTCAATTTGTATTATGAATTCTTAGTTTATAAGTCTTTAGATGTGTGGTATTCTGGAGTCTCTTTTGCTATCAATTTCTAGTTTAGTTGCATTTTTACACTAAAATAAGACTGCTTGATCTAAATTCTCAGAAATTTATTGAGGATACTTTTGTAGTCTCCAGGTAATTTATTTTTGTAAATATTTCAAATTTTCTTTGAATCAATATTATCCAATTATTAAATGTAATCTATAACTGTACTTTGGATCAAACCTATTAGTTATCTTGTTCAAATCATCTATATCTCTGAATTTTATCTGCTTAATCTATTAATTATTGAGATATATTAAAATTTACTACTATTGTATTGGTTCTATTTATTTCTGTAATTCTGTCCGTTTTTTTTTAAATATTTATTTTTTAGTTGTAGGTGGACACAATATCTTTATTTTATTTTTATGTGGTGCTGAGGATCGAACCCAGTGCCTCCCGCGTGCTAGGCGAGCACGCTACCACTGCGCCATAATCCCAGCCCCGCTGTCCGTTTTAATATTATTCATTTTAAGCATTTATAATTAGTTGCTTGAAAGCTTAAAGTTATTACAGTAAACAATCTTTTATGACATAGTTCCTTCTTTATCTCTATTTTCTTCTTCATTGGAATGCTTATTTTGATGTTGACATGTGGTAGCTACACCGCTTGTTTATTGCTAGCACAGTAAATCCTATGCCATAATGTGATGCATGAGTCCAAACATTTAATGACATAAAACATGGATTATATGATTATGTGGGTAAAGGAAATATCTTTAAGTCTCTTCTAGCAACAAACAAACCCCCAAAGTCAATATGGAAAAAACCTACATTCTATACAAGGAACAACTGAAGGAATGTATACCATACTGGAAAGGTCTGAAATGATCAAGAGGTCATCACCTCCCATGGCTACTTATTTCTCTGCAGAAGAGAAATCTAACTGTCCCTGCTCAAAAGTGGAGGGAACCCGGGCACAGGGGCCCACGCCAGCATTTCAGGAGGCCAAGGCAGGGGGATTTCGAGTTCAAAGCCAATCTCAGCAATTTAGTGAGGCCCTCCTGTCTCAAAATAAAATATAAAAAGAAAAGGCTGGGGGATGTGGCTCCATGATTAAGCACCCCTGGGTTCAATTCTTGGTACAAAAAAAAGGGGGCAGGAAGTCAAATGCCAAAGACATTATTACTGAATTCTCTTTAGCACTGGTTGCATTTTTGTAGGGCACATTGTCCTGGAAATTTACTATTTTTTCCATCCTGGAACTTTCAGCATTTTCATTTCTTATGTTTTAAGTGTGTTTTTCTCAGATTTCATTAGTGAGCAATGTTATTTGGAATAGCTGATCTTTTTCTTCTTTTCTTTTCAACTGGCTATACCACCTATTTCTGTTTCATGTCTTATCTAATTGCTTAGAATTTTTAGAATAATCTAAGTAATAGTAGCATGATAGGTATCCTTGTCTGATTTGTAATTTTAATTTAAAATTCTTCTATTTTTTTGTTAACTATAATAATGGTCCTTACATTAAAATACCCTATTATGTAAAATAAGTCTCTATATCTACTTTATGCAAATTGTATAAGCAGTAGTAGTTGTACACTATGTTTGGTATTTAATAGGATTTTCATGTGATTTTTCTTGTTTATCCTACTATTATGATATATTCCTAGAATTCCTAACATTAAACTATCCTGAAATGATATATACTGAATGGTAGTATAATTTATCTTTTGTACACTTATGAACTCCATGTGTTTGGGGGGTTTTTAGAACATTAGCATATATATATAATATATGTTATATATATGTAAAATAGTTTGTTAGTTTTGTTTTATTTTACTACCTTTGCTCAGTTTAAATATCACATGAATTAGGAAAATTTCACTAGTTTTTGGTTTGGGTTAGAGTTTGGGTTTTTGGTGATTTGGGTTTTGGTTTTGGTTTTGGTTTATTTTAGGGAGGTGATTAATTTATTTATTATTTGTTTATTTTTTTTGTCCTGCAACAGTTTCTATAATGGGCAACTCCTGTTTCTTTAAAACGTTGAAAGAACTCATTTGTAAAACTCTATGGGCTCAGAGCCTTTTTTGAAGTTAATTATTTGACAACATTGTTTTCATCTTGCTATTGCTATGGTTCTAATCAGGTCTTCCAGGGAGAGCAATTAACTCTTCCTTGAGTTAATTTTAACTATCTTTGCCCCAAAATATGATAATTTTGTTGAAGACTTTAACTGTATTACTTCCAAATTCTGCATAGTAATTTCTTGTAAGCTCTTTACATATTATGGCAAAAGGAAAAAGTTCCACCATTCTATTTCCTTGGAATTATAAGTATATCAGCTTCTGTTCTACTTCCCAGAGAAAATATTGAAACAAGTATGTACTACTTCCCCCAAGTCTTGCATCTAGCCAGCCAGCCAATGTACCAGAACCCTTATTGAAAAGGTAATAGGGGTCTATATCTCATTCTCTGTTGTTATCTTGTTGTTTCTTTCCCTGAGCTTTTGGTATCTACATGGCTAGTAGGCTTTGTAGACCTTGGTTAACTGACCCACCAGGTCACTGTACTACCTCCCCCAGCTCCTCTACTGTGACTTGCAAGTCTTTATAGTTAAATAGATCAGAAAGATTGAGAAACCCATTCCAGCTTAAAACTCCAATTCATCTTTACCAGAGAGCCCTTTACACAGAATCATTTAGCCTCCATTAATAAAGCGGATAAGTGGATCCAGAATAGGTCTTTATGCTACAAGTCAGGACTCTGAAAAGAAAGGAGTTTACTGACTTACAAACATAACTCTTAATTATGATATTGCTTCTTCTTAAGTATCAGACTCCTTCTCCTTCTGAATTTTATGTTTATTTGGTTTTGTTTCTTAAATAGGCTTTCTAGCAATTTGCATGCTGTTGTTTCAGTCTGAGAGAAGAGATTCTACCTGAGTCAAAAGCAGTAATGAATACCTCAACCGCAAGACATTGTAGACAACCGCACTAGGGTCTAGTCCCAGACACAGCTTCTTCTCATAAACTTCCGTCTGTCTTCCAGCTCCCCTTACCACTCACAAAGAATTTCCTCCGCCTCTGCTATACTTCATAGGCCTCTGCTGGCCCATGTCATCTATTCATCATAATCCTTAATGGTTCTTTTCCCAAATCATGACTTTCAGGTCATCCTCTGATGCTAACTGCCAGGTTGATTCAGTATTTCCAGTTCATACTCAGAAAGTAGGAAATCCAATATTAGCCCAGCTCATCCCTTTATGCCACACCACATCACAGGCCTTGAGAAGCCCAGGGGAAGACTAGGGCCTAGGGCCAGAAAGCTGTCTGTCTATAGGCTCACTCTTTCATTTGACCCTCTCAGCAACAGTTCAAAATTAGTGTGCCAAAAAATTCTTGATTTGCAACCCCCATGTCAGTTCTCATCCACCTTTTCTATAACGTGCACTATCACCTGCCAAATTGTTCTGTCCAGGTGCGGAGGTCCTTGGTTCCTCCCTTTCTTTCCTCACCCCACCCATGCACTCTCATTCATCAAGTCTCTTCAGTTCTTTCTCTCCAATAGATTCAAAATTCATCTGTTTCTTTCATTTCCATTAATACCACCTCAGGCAAGGATACCATTGTTTCTTGCTGGATTACTACAATGGATTTCTAACTGCTCCTTAACTGGTCACTACATTTCTTTCATTCGGTCCATTTTTACTGTGGTTCGTGGGTGTCCTCCAAAGAGCAACTGTTGAAAACAGTCCAGTGCAACAATATTAAAAAGTGCAAACTCTAATACACAATAAGGCCATAAGGGCTCTAATTTTCATGAGTGGATTAATGCTGATCATATGAGAGCTTGAGGCTTCTAGTTCTGTCTCTTGCTCATTTTAACCTTCCCTTGCTCTTCTGCCTTCCACCATGAGATGAGGCAGTACCAACAGATGCTCTCAGACTCACCAGCTTCCAGAACCATGAGCCCCCCAAATTTTCATTTGTTATAAATTACACAGTCTGTAGTATTATGTTCCAGTAGCACAGAACAGACTAACACAATACTCTACACAGTAGTAGTAATGGTCTTAAAATAGAACTTCAAACATGTACGTCCTTCACTCAGAATCCTTCAATATCTCCCTATCTTGTCTTAGAATAAAATCCAGTCCTCTTCTGTGGCTCACAGCAGATACATGATCTGCTCCTAGCCAACCTCTCCACCCTAATCCCCATGTATTCTTCCCACACTGATGACATTTCAGCCAAACTTCCTCGGGTGAGATGAGACCCTTGAAAGTCCTTTGCCTCTTGGATTCTGCACACACTTCTGCTTGCCTGTCTCCCTCCCCCCACACACACATACACACATTCCCTTCCCTGCTTCAAGTTCCAGTTGAAACAGATTTCCTTGGTTACCCGAACCAAAGGGATCTCCCCCCAACCTAAAATTCTTTATGCTTTCACCTTGAGTTTTCCTGTTTGCCTCTTGTCCTCCACTATTGGGGAGAAAACATCATAACAGGAAAGAGCAGAAGTCAAAGAGGGAACGGAAAGAAAAGCTCCAAAAGACCAGAAAAAGGCAAAATAAATTGAGAGAAAATACATCTGAGATTATAACATTCTAGGAGAAAGAAAAGTTCATAAATTTTAAAATAAACGTAAATGTTGTACATCCCTAAAGTGAACATTCTAACCACTTATTTGTAAGTATTAGGTAATGATTTCGAACATGTCTACCTTAGGGATTTATATAAGTCGACTTTCTTTGAATCCTGGTCACTTCAATATTCACTAGTTTAAGAACTTATCAAAATGAAGGCTCAAAATGAGTAAGAAGCATTTGAAAAAGTCATTAAGAGCTCTTAGAAGAATCTAATACTTCTTTTCTTATTGTAAGTTTGCACAGCAAGGATCTAAAACAAGTTTTAAAATAAAACAAGCCTCTCTTACAGCCTTGGGTACATGAGGCATCCTTTCCCCACAATAGCCTGGCCCTCTGGCCTGCTTTTGTGTTCTGCAACGCCTCTTTGTAAATCACAGGTGTTTGTGGGCATAAAGCCCATCAGACGGGAGTTCATTGTGAAGAGTTCTTTCTTTACCACTTGTTCTAAACCTGTTCAGAAAGTGCTCCATGCCTTACACCAAATCTCCATAAAAATCAAGAAACAAGAAGTTTTCTGTACGCCTGCCCAACAGCCACACTATGACATTAGTTTCGACAGCTCTGTGACCCTGTATTGTCCCAACTTTATTCAGTAGTCTCTTTTTCTCTTTCTTTCTCCATTGCTTTTTATTTAAGCCTTTATTGGCGTTTGGCATTTTTTTATCTACTGTAAAATAAAGAGGAGGAGGATGGGGTTTGTTTTTGCTTTTTTAAAAAGCGCTCTATGTGGCAGCTAGAAAAAGCTATCTGCAGTTACTGTAGTAATGGTTTCAAAAAACACCTGCAAATCAAAGAAAGACACCATGGCAGTGTCTTCAGATTTTTTTTCCCCTTCCCTCAAAGTTCCTTCTTTGGCCATTATAAAGTAAGCCTGGCAATGAATTTATGTGACAGCTATGAAGTTAGTATTAAAATTGTGAATAGTGCCTAGCAGTTTTCATGCCCTTACTATAAGATCGCCTCAATTTGCCACACAGCAGTGAATAGGGTAAAGTGGGGGGGGGGGGTTCAAATGAATGGGTGGAGGCGGGTATGTGAATGGGAGGGTTTCCCGAGAGGGGGCAGCACAGCAGTTACTGGAGAAGAGTGATTTATTTTTGAACTTCCAGAAAGGGAAGCCAAGAGAAGCTGCCTAAAAGACCCTGAAGCATGGGGGATGGGGAGATGAGATAAATAACTTGTCTCTACACATTTAGTAATGTCAACGCCAGCCCTAGAAGTCGGGACGGGTGTTGAGGGCAGTGGCAAATCCATTCCTCTGGTCTTCCAAGATTGAATATTAAATGCCAGCAGGGAGCAGATGTGGGCAGGGGCCGCAGAATGGGAATGAGTGGTCAGGAAGGAGGGGTTAAGCGTTGATCTCAATGGAAATTAACCACTTGGGGAGAGTTAGAGAGCTGGAGGGGACTGGGAGGGAGCTGGGGGGAGATGGCGGGTGAACGGAGCGCCTCTCGACGTATTTACAGAGAGGAACTCTTCCAATTGGGGAAAAAGAGGTGAGCGCCGGCGAAGAGCAGAGCGGGGCGTGCCCTGGGCGCCCCCGCGGCCCCGCCCCCGCCCCCTATTAGCATGCGGGCGGCACCGGGGCGGCCGGGCGGGGGGCGGCAGTGGGATCGCCGCGCAGGGCGCTTTGTGGGCCGCGCTCGCCTCCGCGGGGGACCATCTGCTCGCTGTCAATGCATCACCTGCTCGTCTGGGCCGTCGCCGGAGCAACGGGGGGCGGAGGATTAAGGAGCGTGTGCGTCTCGGTCCGGGCGGAGGCGGCGGGGGCGGGGCGCTTCTCCACCGCCCTCCGCCCCCAGACGGGTCCGCGAGGTGGAGCTGCCCGGCGACCACCGGGGCTGGCTCTGCTGCGGCCAGCTCGACCTTCGCCAAGGCCCCCGGAGCCGCCTTCCCTCTCAGAGGTGGCTGGAGTCCCCAGGAGGAGCCCAGAGCCAAGGATCTGGCTCTGACCAACCCACTGGGAAGGCGAGCCCCGCCACCCGCGTGTCTACCTGTAACTGCATGGGCCCTCCTATCCAGTGCGCGCCGCCCGCAGCCGCCTCCACCTGTGCTAGCAGATCCCTGCGGAGGCCCCGCAGCGCGATTCCGGGAGTCCTGTAGTCGCCTGGCAACCACAATGCGGTTAGCGTCACCCTCCCCGGCTCCAGCCACCAAAGTTGTAGATAACTTCCACACACACCTCTCCTGACATTCCCGTCTGCTACCCAGCGCCAAGCACCGGGGAAGCCGTGGACATAATAGGAGTGACAAACGCCTGTTCTAAGGGGTCGGCGCAGGGGGTCCCGATGTTTTATCAAACCGTCTGATTTTCCACGGAGGAGCTAGTTCTGGAGGTAGAAATCCTGACTTTCTCATTCCACCTACGTCCCCTCCCTGAGCCTTAAATCTGATGCAGCCAACAGCAGAGGGCAGAGCTAGGCTGCAGACCAGAACTTCGTCCAATGGAGGACACTTGATGTGCTCTCTGGCTTAGAAACTTCCAGAAAATTCTGTCTTCCTCTCCTCTCCACCCCTACCCGCAACTACTCAAAGACTCTAGCTGCACCCACAGGGTGTTTCCCATCTGAGGATTCCATGTAGCCAAAGAAGGGCTAGTTGACGGAGCCCCCCACCCCAACACATACACACACCTCCCAGTCTTATACACTTTCTATAGACCACACAGAACCAAGGAATTAAGTTTTAATCACAACTTGTAATATATAATTTTTTTTCTGGACTGGCTAATTACAGGACCTTCCACTGGAGAATAGCAGGACCACAAGAAAGTGAACGTTCATGAGCTGCTCACACCTGAGCCCAGACTGAACCTCACAGACCCACATCTAAAGTATTTTCAGCCAAATAAAAATTCAAGCTTGTTTCTAAAGGCCTCCCAATGAAGAGAGCCTCAAGTCTTTCTTGTTAGATCTCATTTCAGGGTCTGGCCACTCTTGAAGAACCAAGTCTTTAACTTAGTAGTTTCCTGCAGTTCTGCTTAAAAAAAGAAAGAAAGAAAGAAAAAAAAAGAGAAAGAAAAGAAAGGACCTCCTCAAATAAACGTGTTTTATTGAAGAAATATTATATTGTATATCAATCTCAAATTTTCTCTTGTACTTCATTCCAGTCATTTTTATTTTGTTCTTTAACAAAAGCCTCTATTTAAAGTTACACCAAAATACAAGTTTGTCATATTGACTCTTTGTTCATCTTCTCCAACTAAAATCTCATGATCATCAAGTAAAACTCCCATCCTTTTATAATTTCTAGATATGAACACTATAAATCAGATTGATTTCATGATGCAAGACAAGTTTTTAAAGTTGGCTGTTGCAGTACAGCGAATGATAGTCCCACTAGTGTCACTTTCTTACTCTCATTAAAATGCAAGAGAAAAATGTCAACTATCAAAACATCTGTGCCTTTGACATAATAAAGGTGTGTATGTTAAAACCTGCTTAAAAAGGTAAAGGAAAATCAAAATACCCAAAATTGCTTTTTTTTTTTTTTGGTACAAGGGATTGAACTCAGGGACACTCAACCACTGAATCACATCCCCAGCCTTATTTTGTGTTTATGTAGAGACAGGGTCTCACCGAGTTGTTTAATGTCTCACTTTTGCTGAGGCTGGCTATGAACTCGCCATCCTCCTGCCTCACCCTCCAGAGCCGCTGGGATTACAGGTGTGTGCCACCACGCCTGGCCCAAAACTGCTTTTAATTGTGGCTTCCAGAAAGTGGAGAATCCTGAGAAGGTGTGGTCTTCATTCCACAAGTTACTTCCACTGCATAGAATCATGATCTCATTCCCACTTAGAGAAGGAATGAGTTTGATTCCTAAACAGATTTAGGACTGTGGATGAGGAAAATGACACCTCAATGTGATGAGTATCTGGGGGTGCCCAGGGCACTCTCAGTTTCCCAGAGGTGCGGCTTTGCACACTTAAGCACACTACCAGTGCCTTTCATCCACTCCATGACCACCACTCATGCAGCTGCTGGCTTTGCCCCAAAAAGGAGACCTGTGCAGCAGTTAAACATTCTGAGCAGCACCTACCACACAGCAGGCAAAATAGAGGGAGACTGCCATCCTCATGGAGCTCAATGTTTAGGGGGGTAAAGACATTCTTTTAAAGAATACTACACTGTATACTTGAATCATGCTAAGACAATAGAACTTGCATGTTCTCAGCACCTCAAAGGAAATAAAAGGTAATCATATCAAGTGATGGATGTGCTAGTTAGCTTAACTGTGTATACGTACATTGGATCATCACATTGTACACACTACGTTTATACAATTCTAGTCAATTGTGCCTCAATAAGCCTGAGAGGAAATTGTTTTAAGAAAAGATATCACAGTGTGAACAAAAACACAAGGTTTCTCCTACATGTTTAAGGAATGAGTGTGAGAAATTCATTGTGAAGCGAACAATACCATGGAGAAGAAAGAAGAAGATGAATGCTGGTCTGGAGACTTGTTAAAAAGGGATTTGACCAGCAAGCCAAGAATGTGGATTTTGTCTGGAGAGCAACAGTAGTTCAAAACAGCTAGACACTTGTTTTAAATAAAGTCTTGCAAGAAACCCAAATAGAAAGAAACCGATCAACACAGAGCTATCCTAGTTGAAACAGGACAGGGCCTCACACCTTGCCCATTGTCTACAACCTTACCAAACAGGCACTGCTGGGGTCCCTAGAATGTCCCTTGGAGCGTGGTTTGACCAGCACTGCCATGCACATCATTGGGAGACACAGAAGTAAGAGGTAAAAAGGAAAAGTCAGGAAGAGCAGTTAGGATGCTACTGAATTTGTTCAAGCACAAGATAATGAGGATTTAAATGAGATAAGCAACATTGGTAGTGAAATAGCTTTTGAAAATAGGGAAAATAACTTCCCCTCTGGGACATCTGGGTTGGACATTTTAACATGATAATATATAACATACCATAGCCTTGTAATTGTTATTACATATTCCTGTGCTTAGAAAAGTTTATGGAAAAATGCAAATTCCTTTGCAACGAATGATGGTGCATGTGTCAGAATATAGGTTTTAGGATCCTAAGATGAGCAAATGGCAGACAGAGAAAGATGGCCAAAATGAACTGTAAAACTCATTTCATTCGCAAACCAGAGAGCCAATTTTTGAGCAATGATCCAAGCAATCATGACTCTTTGCCCAAACTCCCTCAAATGTAAGCATTCACATTTTTTCCTTAAAAGTCATAAAACCCATCATTATCCACTTACAAATAGATACATTTGCCCATTAAAAAACTTGCTGGATAGAAGACATGTGGTTTAGGGAATCCATGACATTCTCGGACTGGGTGAATCAAAAACATGCTTACCCAAACAAGCTGATGGAAGAGAGGTAGCAAAGGGATCTGCAGAGCCAGGGAAATTCACATAATGAAGATACCTGGCATTAAGCCAAAAGTGAAGATTATAAATATTAATCAGATGAGAATCAGTGTCACTTTTCTGCAAGAATGTTCTATAATTAAAAGAGTGGATATTGAGTTGTGCATGTTCATACAAGTTTCACCAATAATATTGAATGCTAGCAGCTCCTGGGTGCCATGGGGGGGGGGGGGACAGATTCCTGAGGATGTCACTTAGCAGAAAGTGTAGCACACAAGTATCAACATTGGGTGTCAGATTCAAAATAAAGGGGGAAGAAACAGCAGGGCTTCAAAATTATGTTTCTGTCTTTAAGAGACAAGAAAGGTCAAGGAAAGAAACATTCGTTGGCTCTCCATTATAAGCCAGGCATTTGCTAGACACTTTGCATACATCATGTCATTTAACTCTCACCTCACACCTGCAGAAAAGTGACATCACAGCCACGTTGCAAAGATGCAGCCATTCCAGTGTCGACTTTCTCTCCAGAATGTGGCGTGGTTGAGAGTGTTTGAAATGGAGCAGACAGAACATGTCCCTAAAGTTGACAAAGTCACATGAGCATGAGATTAGGTTACTTAATGAATTGTCCCTGTGAACAGAGTCTCTCCAGATGCTGATGGCCTTTGGGGTGGATGGAAGGGCTAGGAGGAAGACACCACAGCTCTCAGCAGCAGCATCTCTATTTAGTGCTCAAGAAAAGGGGTTTGAGCAGTAACGTACCTGAGGTGTCAAAGGAGAAGGGATTATTGAAAATAAGAGGAGGGATGGATGGACAACGCAAAACGGAGATGAAAGTCTCCAGATCTGGTGGATATAAGGGAGGAAGAACAGCCTCCACTCCAGAAAGGCACAGAAGTCATCTCTTTCAATAAAAATTAAGTTTTAACTGGATCCATGTGCACCCACCTATAAATCCCAATGACTCCAGAGGCTGGGGCAGAGGGATTGCCAAGTTCAAGGCCAGCCGTGGCAACTTAATGAGACCCTGTCTCAAAAGGACTGAGGATGTAGCTTAGAGGCAGAATACTCCTGTGTTAAATTGCAGTATTGAAAGGAAGAGGGGGGGGAATAAGTTTTCATTAGGTTCAGGAAGCGAAGGGATCTTTGAATGAAGATGCCTGGAAAGTGAGACGTTCTGATTGGTTTATTCTCTTGTCTCACCCTTGCCTATGGTCCAGAGCCCAAATCCTCAAAGGTTTCAAGGCTTCCATGATATAATCTCATCCAGTGGTGTTCTAGGAAATGTTAATAGCTCGTTTTTTAGAGTCAGATAAAGCTCTATTTTGTACTGTTTGCCAATTTTGCTGGTGTGCATATGGCCAGGATGGCTGATTTCAGGCTATCATGTGACGTTCTCCAGTGCAGAGCTCAGAAAAGATGAGTCAGTACAGGTTGCTCCAGTGAGTCGCTGCCCTCCGTGACGTATTTCACGTCGCTTCTTCTCACCTTGTGTGGTGGTTCAAAGGTAGAGCTGCTAAGCTTTGCACAGCCCAGCTCTACTGCTGCCTTCTTCCTTGAAGCCATCCTTGATGTGCGTGTCAGCATGACACTTTTCCCTTAGATGGCCATGAAGTGTAAGAGGAGACCTTTTTCTAGTGTGTACACAGGCAGCATTTGGATTGGTTGTCATGCTGTTCAAAGACCACAGATGGGAAATTAAAAGCCAAATCCAGCCTACAGATATCTTTTCTGTAGCTGACACGAAGTTTTTAATTTGCTTGCCAGTATTTACAAACCAGGAGACAAAAATCCAAATTTCTAGATTTCCTGGGGAAAATTAGAGTAGGCTGGATTGCATTTAAAACAATAAGATATGGAAAGTACCTATCCCTAGAACAAGGTAGTCATTCAAAAGATGCCAGTCTCCTTCAGCCCAACCTGGCTGATGTTTGGTACTCATATTATTTTTTTTTAAATCTGGTTATTCTGGAAGCCATTTCATCTAGACTCTCTTCCTCTGCAGCTTCTCCCTCATCTTCTCTGTTTCTAGAACAGTCTTTCCACCTCCAGGCCTTGCACTTGTCACTGTCCCTGAAACAGGCCACACTCCACCTGCTTCACCTGGGCAGCTCCTGTTCATCCTTCCATTATAGCGGGGACACGGTCTCCACTGTAAGCTCCCAACCAGACTCCGGAATAGTTTCCAATGCCATTGTCCACAGAGCAGTCAGAGTGATCTTTTCAAAATATAAATCACATCACACAGCACAATTATAATGAAACGCAACCTCTTAAAATGTCTCAAGCCAAATTTGAAAGCCACAACCAATAACTGAAATGCAATTCAGTTGAAATAACACTGACAATATTATCTGTACCACTGCTAAGAAATGTCAGCCATCTCTGAAATGTCCCCATTTCTCCACTTAGAACATATCCAAGCACTATTTATTTATTTATTTCTAAAAAAAATATCATTACTTATAAATATGTGTATCCTTCTGCACCACAGATTCCATTAGGGAAGCATAACAGAAAAGGTCAATAACATGTGAGGCAGGAGAAAACACTTGGTTCCAAGTCCTGATTCAGCCACTTGCCAACTGCAAGGCCTTGTACACATTATTTGACATCTCTGTCAGTTTAGTCAATTGTAAAAGTTGGCAATTATTTAAGAAATAATAATATTTATTGTTTATTATGTCATGTGGGCACCAAGAGTTCCAAGCATTTTACACGGAATATTCTAGTCAATCTTCACTTGGAACACTTTGAAGTATCTGCTATTACCTACCCTGTTTTACATATGAAGTAAACTGAGGCAGAAGGATGTTCAGTAGCTTGCTGGAGGCCCTGTAGCCACTAGGAGATCAAGAGGGTATTCACAGCTTAGCTATTGGGAATTGAGCTGTTATAAACATTGATGTGGCCACATCACTGTAGTATGCTGATTTTAAGTCCTTTGGGTATAAACCAAGGAGTGGGATAGTTGGGTCAAATGATGGTTCCATTCCAAGTTTTCTAAGGAATCTCCATACTGCCTTCCAGAGTGGCTACACCAATTTGCAGTGCCACAAGCAATGTATGAGTGTGCCTTTTTCCCCACATCCTTGCCAACACTTATTATTGCTTATATTCTTGTTATTTGCCATTCTGACTGGTATGAGATGAAACCTTAGAGTAATTTTGATTTGCATTTCTCTAATTACTAGAGAAGGTGAACATTTTTTCATGTTCGTTGATCGATTATATATCTTCAAGATGCCCTTCAACAGATGAATGGATAAAGCAACTGCAGTATATTTATACAATGGAATATTACTCAGCATTAAAAGAGAATAAAATTATGGCATTTTCAGGTAAATGGAGGGAGTTGGAGAATATCACACTAAGCAAAGTAAGACAATCCTGAAAAACCAAAGCCGAATATTCTCTCTGATAAGTGGATACTGATCCGTGATGGGAGGTGGGGAGCATGGGAAGAATGGAGGAACTTTGGGCAAAGGGGAGGTAAAGGAGAGGAGGGGACATGGGGGCAGGAAAGATGGTGGAATGAGATGGACATCATTACCCTAGGTACATGTATGATTGCATATATGGTGTGACTCTACATTGTATACAACCAGAAAAATGAAAAGTTCTGCTCCATTTGTGTACAATGAATCAAAATGCATTCTGCTGTCATATATACCTAATTAGAACCAATAAATAAATAAAGAGATATTCACACCCAACCCATCTAACACCAAGATGATACAGTGCTCACAGAGTGCTCAGTTCGCCAGCTTTGTGCTTAGCATGATCTTTTTACCCTAGGATTTCTCCCACGTGCCTTCCCCATGCCATTTGGTAGTGTTAACCCTAGGATACCTGGTGCTCCAATCATGCAATGTTTGTTACTGAAGAGGAGAAAAAAACACAAAAATAAGTATGCTTAGTGTCTTGCTCCTTCTGAAATGAATCACTACCCAATTGGGAAACTCAAGGAGAACAATTTTCCTGGAAATTCTCCAAATCTGCCACTTTCACAGGAAAAAAAAAAAAATGTATTTCAGCCCCCGAGCCAAGCTTGAACACCTTTAGACCACTTTGAAAATGCAATTTAAACAACCAGAAAAAAGTATCCTTATGTAAAATCCAGATAATATTGACAAAGAAAGAAAATGATAAATCAAAATGAGCTTAGCATCCATTCCAAGCAAGTGGATACTGGATATTATGCGTGCCATGCTAACCCTGAGCTAACTTCCAATTTTATTCTGAATTCTTGTTTGAGCAGTGCAACCCAGCTGGCCTTCAGAGGTCATTCCCACATATGGGACATGAAAAATTGTAACAGAGGGGCTTTCTCTTTTCTTCCCACACATTTAAAAACAATTTCCACATCCTGTTTCATCTTGGACCTTTAGACTTTCTGAACCCAGGGAGTTCTGCCCTGGAGATATAATTTTCTTCAAATCCCTCTGATGCAATCATTTCATTTGGGTGTAGTGATAAAATTACAGTATCACACTGTCACCCTGAGCTCATTTCCTCTGGGCTCCACAGAGGACAGAAGCATAGATATTCAAGAAGGGAAACTTTAATGTGAAATCAATAATCCTATGTTTTGCCCTTTTAATGGCTGCAATTTTGTTCTGTGCTCATCCTTAATGTCGCTACACACATGCACTCTGGTTTATATCTTGTCCTGCACATCAGATGCAGCTCCTTGGCCAGCCCACAAAGCGACTGCATGTTGTTGGGTGTCTCCCAAGCTACGCACAGAAAGGCATTAGGCTGCCACATTGGAGAACTGTGGGCAGCTCCCCATTCCAGCCCCTGCCTTGAACCCAGGGGCAAGGCTGAACCCAGGGGCAAGGCTGACCTCTCAAGAGCTTACAGTGAAACTCTGACTCTAAAACCACCGGAGAAGATATCAAGGCTAGACAGGAACACACTGGAGAAGACAATTTCATTCAGCCAAGAAGCTTGTCTCTCCAAGCTCACCATGTTGTATACATTAATATGTACTGATTTGGGGGTGTAACTCAGACCTCAAAAAGAGGTTTAAACAAAAAAGATAAAAAATGTGTTAGTCTCATTATGATCTCAAATTGGATCACAAAAATAGTTGGAAGGTCTAAGTAAAAGAATAAAAATGAATTTTATATATTTAATATATGTAATAAAGTTATATTTCCTAATGAAGAATGAATGACATTGGCCAAATAATATTATACTGTGTGCGTGTACAAATATGTAACAATGAATCCCACCATTATGTACAATTATAATGTGCACTAATATAACTATAGTATATATTTATATAACTCATGGTATAATTTAGTTAATAATATAATATAAATATAATTTATAATATAAAAACTAGTATATATTTATATAACTTACTATATTAATCAATTACAAAATATATATAATAAAATGATCTATACTTTTGTGCATAGATAACACATATATATCTATATCATATGTGTGTGATATATATGTGAATATACACATGACTAAATATATCACATATATATATCATACATACACATATGAAATTGGGCCGTAAAAAAGATTGTCACACTATAAAAACACTCTTTAACCTTCACTTGGGGGCTTAAGGTACTCCATGGTGATTCATTCCATTTTTGAGGGGGATGTATAGGGATTGAACTTGGAGGCACTCGACCACTGAGCCACATCCTCAACCCTATTTTGTATTTTATTTAGAGACAGGGTCTCTCTGAGTTGCTTAGTGCCTTGCTGTTACTGAGGCTGGCTTTGAACTCATGATTCTCCTGCCTCAGCCTGCCAAGCCACTGCAATTACAGGAGTGCGCAATGGTGCCTGGCTCCCGTTCCTTTTCTCAAACCCCTTTCCTTCCTCCTAACCCCACTCTTGTGCACTCTGGAGACATAGACAAGAGCATTCAGTTCCTCGAAGGAGCCACTGCTTGTTAGTGTACCTTGTAAAAGTTAGTACAAGGGGGAGCAGGCCCAGGTGTAGAATGTTCCCCGGCCTCCAATTGGATGACACCAGGACATGCCTGCTAATGATCTGATGACTCTTCAAACAGCTACTCTTTAAGTATGTAAAATGTTTACAATCTTATGTACATTTGCATTAAAGCTTTAAATGAATAAATGTAATTTTCAATTTGACTTTTTTTCCTAGGTGAGGCACTGTGCTGTGTCCCAAGGACACAGAGGAGAGCCCCAGCACCCCTTCTGTGTGGAGGAAAGTTGAGCTGCTGCCTGCAACACGCTGTAATCAAGCTTCAAAACAGAAGCCTTGAAGGTAACCTGGCCCACTCTCTCTAGAGAGCCGACTGGGAAGTTTTTTAAAAAGCTAATATTTGAGGATGCTTCTTGGGAATCTTGGCTCTTTCTCAAACAGATTAGCCATATTTTCATTTCTATCACTATTGTAGTCTTCTGAGAAGTTCTATGAATTGAATTCTCTTTCTCTCATTACATTTCCAGTGATGTTTTGGTTTCTTTTAAATAATTTCAAAGGAAACTCTCAATAATGCGAAGAGAGAGCCTACAGAATGGGAGAAAATCTTTACCACATGCACATCAGATAGAGCACTAATCTCCAGGATATATAAAGAACTCAAAAAACTTAACACCAAAAACCCCCAAATAACTCAATCAATAAATGGGCTAAGGAACTGAACAGACACTTCACAGAAGAAGAAATAAGATCATTCAATAAATATATGAAAAAAATGTTCAACATCTCTAGCAATTAGAGAAATGCAAATCAAAACTACTCTAAGGTTTCATCTCAAGCCAGTCAGAATGGTAATTATCAAGAATACAAGCAACAATAAGTGTTGGTGAGGATGTGGGAGAAAAGGTACACTCATACATTGCTGATGGGACTGCAAATTGGTGCAACCACCCTGAAAAGCAGTATGGAGATTCCTTACAAAACTTGAAATGGAACCACCATTTGACCCAGCTATCACACTACTCGGTTTATACTCAAAGAACTTAAAACCAGCATACTATGGTATGCCACATCAATGTTTATAGCAGCTCAATTCACAATAGCTAAACTGTGGAAACAACCTACATGCCCTTCAACAGATGAATGGACAAAGAAAATATACACATTTAATGGAATATTACTCGGCCTTAAAGAAGAATGAAATTATGTCATTTGTAAGTAAATAGATGGAACTAAAGAATATCATGCTAAGTGAAATAAATCAACCCCAAAAAGCCAAAAGCTGAATGTTTTCTCTGATAAGCAAATGCTGATCCATAGTGGTGGGGTGGGGGGAGCTGGGGAAGAATGAAGAAACTTTGGAATGAGCAGAGGGGAGTAAGGACAAAGGAGGGCATGTAGGGTGGAAAGGATGGTAGAATGAAGTGAACATTATTACCCTATGTACATATATGATTGCGCGAATGGTGTGACGGCATGTGTATAGCCAAAGAAATAAGAATTGTGCTCCATTTGTGTACAATAAGTTGAAATGCATTCTGCTGTCATGCATAATTAGAACAAATTTTTAAAAAAGAATTTAGGGAACATGACCCATGCAGCCCACCCTACAATAAGGCCTTGGGAAGTTATAAAGACGCTGTCATTGGAGCTGGAGGTGAGGTCGATCCTTAGCAAGGTAGTGGACACCCCTTGCTCTGCCTTCTCGGCATTCATTCTTCCTCCTAGGTGAGAAGTTGCTGGTATCCTTTTCCTCCAGTGTCCATTCTTGCAGCTCCAGGGGAAAACATCCCATAACAGGCAGGAACTGGTTCAGAGAAAGACCCCTGACCCCAGCCAGATCAAGGAGTCAGGATGTTTGCATTAACCCAAGGGAAAAAGAACTCTCATGGGGCTTGCTAAAACTGGTAGAAGGGAAACATGTAGCTAAGCTGTGGAACCAACCTAGATGCCCTTCAACAGATGAATTGATAAAGAAAATGTGGTATATATACACATTTAATGGAAATTACTTGGCCTTAAAGAAGAATGAAATTATTTGGTCTTTTTTTTTTTTAATTGTCACATGGAAAGAGAATGGAGCTGAAGGAAAAGAAGCAGGGAAGGAAGGAGGAAGGAAGGGAGGGAGGAAGGAAGGGAGGGAGGGAGGGTGGGTAAAGAAAGGAAAGGAAGGAATTCTTGAAGACATGACTTCATAACTAGCTGATCTGGGAATCTATACAGATGTGCCCCTGGGTTTCAGTTACATGAATACATACTGCCCTCTTTGCTTAAGCCCATCTGAGTTTTGTTGTCCTTTACAATGTAAACAATTCTGATGATTAAAAACAGTCTATGATCAGGCTACCCTTCAACTATAAAAAAATAAGTATTTCCCCTGAGATGAGGAGGTGAGGTCTTCTTCTAAGGATGGATTATAGCTCATCTCCAGGCCTGGAAGACTAATTTTGGGGGAAAATTAAGACAGAGAATCTAAACCCAGTCTTACTACATTTACTAACAGAAAAAGTATTCAATCCCTCAACAAATATTTAAAAGGCACACTGGTTAAGTCAAGGTGCCTGGCACTGGGGCTCAGCTGTGACCTAGGAACAGTGTCTGCTTCATGATGCTCCCATTCTGGCAGAGGAAAACAGAATATAAACTATTATGTACTATGCTGCCTGGAGACAAGTGCTTGGGAGAAAAAACAAAGGAGGGTAAGAGGAACAGGATCTGAGGGAGGGGTAGATCAGGGAGAGCTACAGCTCTGAGGAGGTCTGAGGTGGTAGCGTGCAGAGCAAGGCCTGGGAGCAGAAGGAAGAAAAGTGTGACTAGCTGTGTGAAGAAGGAGCCAGTCCAATCAGGAGGGAGGCTGGCGCTGATAAGGTCTTGCAGGCCAGTGACTTCCACTCTGATGAAGTGGGCACCATTGGAGATTTGTGGGACGAGGAGACTCGCGATCTGACCTCACTTAAAGGATTGCTCTAGTTGCTGTGTAGAAAATTCACTAGGTATCGGGGTAGGGCATAGACAGAAGCTGAGACGCTTTCCATGGAGCCACACATGCCTTTTAATGAACTTAGTGCAAAACCCTCTAAATCCAAATAGTCTTTTAGAAGACTCCCATCCATGTACTTTCTTTCTTTCTTTTTCCCTTTCTTTCTTTCTTTCTTTCTTTTCCTTTCTTTCCTTCTTTTCTTTCTTTTCTGCTGGGGATTGAACGCAAGGCCTCATGCATCTAGGCAAGCACTTAACCACTGAGCCACATCCTCAGCCCCGGAAGTCCACCATGTATTTTAAAATGAAGGACTATACCTGTAGAGAAGGAATTCAAAACCATAGTATATGGATAACGATTCTAGTTCCTCATAGTTCTAGATCAGTTGTTCTTAATCAGGCACCATTTCACACCCCCACCCGCACAAGATTTTTTTTTTTAAATTTTTTATTTTTTGGTTGTCACAGCAGTGGAAAAGATGTAGAGAGCAGAAAGTGTTACCTGCATCCAGTGCACAGAAGCCAGAGATGCTGCTACACATCCTGTAATACTCCAGACAGGCCCCCCAACAAAGAATTATTCAGCCCCAAATATCAATACTGTTGAGGATAGAAAATCCCACTCTGAACTAATATAAAGATTCATTGTTATTAGATTTTATGTTAGTGACTCCTAAACTTACAATATATGAATTCAGAGAAGCACAAACCATGTTTGATTATTGTGGCTTATCATTTGAAAGGCAAAAATGATAGTTGCTGTTTTGCATTAAAGAACAACTTATTGGGGAAAAACAATGAATAGTGGCCTCTACTCTCAAGCCAAAGCAAGAGATCATTAGGTAGGGAAAAGGTGACATAAGAATGTTCCTGAGTTTGCAGGAAGACTTTAAAAAAATTTTTTTTAATATGAAAATGTCATTCTGGGGAAACAAAAATACCTGGCACAGATTTTGCTTTGGGGAGGAAAATGCCTTTGAAAACCCAACTAGTTGTATAATTAAGTGATAATGAATGCAGAGCTGTACTTTGTATTCCATTCCAGCACATTGGAGTTGAATCTGAGCTTGAAATGCTAAATCCCTCAGTGCCCTGGCCTCTCATCAGTGAAGTGCAAATCAAGGCCTTTGACTGTTAGAGAGGGCGGTTCCAAAAAAAGTGAATTACAAATATTATGTTTTCAAACTGCCTACTTTCTGAAGGCATGCTGAATTGTACATGCAAGCTACATTTAATAAAAGAAATGTTTCATCGGAACAAGAAAGTGAGCTTCCATATGTGATGTTTTATGTGATGGTTTATGAGCAAGAGAATGATCATCTTATTTTTAAAAAGAAAGAAGAGCTGTTGATTTCCATTTTATATGGAAAATAGGAATGCTTTGGGGATGTTTAGTTCCCCAGTGATTTCACTTGGAGAAAGATTAAGTAATATTTTATCTGTGTACTCTATTTAAGGTGATTTATAAGAAAGATGTGTGAGCGTATGTGTGCTGGCTGGAGCTTTTGCTTGCTAGAGATACAGCAAGTAGAGAGCGTACTTGGAAGTTTGGTTGAACAAAAGTTGGAGAAACCTTTAAAAAGTTACTGCATCAAAACTGTAATACAGGTCCTATGAACACAAGAAATTAAGAGCTTCATGAGCTATTTAGTATTTTGTCACCATAATTTAAAGGGATAATATAATCAGCTGCGGTCATTCTTCAAAGAAACCACTATCATTTGAACTTTTGAACTTGATGTTTGATAACAAAGAAGAGACAGAAATGTGCTTTTGTTTCTATACGAATGGAGATTTTCTCCAAAGAGGACTAAAACATAAATTCCCCATACAAAGAACTTAGGAAGAAAATCCAATGGGAAGCAAAGTGGACAATATAATACATATTGAAGTTCAAATAGCATTTTATAAACAGGATTAAATGGCAAAAAAAAAAAAAAAAAAAAAAAAAACCAGGGCTCTCTAATAGGAAGGCAAACAGATAACCAAAGCAGTGAGGAAGACGCTGACGGACTCAGCCCACCTGGCCTCTACGGGCAAAATAGAGGGCACGGGTACAGCATGGACCACAGGCACGTGCTACCGCACAAGGAGAGCATGAAAGAAAACCACAGGCCAGAGGTCATCAGGGGACCATCAAGGACATGAGTTAAACAAGGCTGCCCAGACCAGGCTGGCTCCTCACCCTTCTCCTACCCTGCGATGACATGTTAACAGAAGGAAGAACTGTGGGCATACCAGGCTGGTGACACAAGGAGGGAGCAACTGGATTGAATGAAACACCAGGAGAGATATTTTATCTTTTGTAAACACACATACCTCCAAGCCCATCTGCAGACAACACCTGAGTTAAAAGGGTTCAATGTTAAGATTTTTCAGCTACACAATGGAGTGAAACCAATACACATTCAGTAGAAGTTATAGTTTAAATTTTGATTTTTAATCTTTTCCTGGACTTGTACCATTCAGTATAATATTCTCTTGATATTGGGCTGCTACAGGACAAGAGTGAACAACGAACTCTCTACTGTGTTCTAAGATGAAAGTCTACTGTGTTGCTGAGCTGCGGTGCTCAGTAGCTGAGTTGTATTCAATACATTTTGACTTATGATGTTTTCAACTTATGATGGGTTTATCAGATGTAACCCCATCTTCAGTCAAGGTGCATCTGTACTTGGAAACCTAAAGAGGCAGGCAGGTAGCTGCTTCCCACTCTCTTTGGTCAATACAGTATAGAAAATGAATCACGAAGTTACGTGTCCACATTGTCCCACTCCCCCACCCCACCCCTCCCGTGAGTCAACATCCCTGCATGGACCAGATCATGAATTGAGAAGCATGTGGCCTGCAGGCTGGATAGATCACCCAAGAGATTTTGGTGGAAAAGTCACCAGGGTCAGGAACCAAGATCAGAGTGAGAAAGATGTGAAACATGAGTGAGGCTTCTAGAAGCACAGTGTCATCTGACCGATGGATGCACCACGAATCAAATTAGATCATGTAGATCATTTCAGGTGAGTGGTTGGAGACTTGGAAGAATGAAAACATCCTTTCTCATATCTTTGCAGGTACAGACACCAAAAACAACCTAACAGCATAAGAGAGTGTAGCCCTTGGAAGATGTATTGCTTTGAGTGACACTTTGAATTATTAGCTTTTAATTGAGAATGCCTTTTCTTCCAGACTGAATTGTACATTTCTTATATTTCCCCATTATCAACCTCTCACTCCAGCATTTAGCTTTTAATGACAGCCTTTCCCAAGGCTTTGTTTGGAGAAAGGAATGAAACTATAAAGTCATAGAGGACACTTTTATAGTTTGAAAGAAAACTCATTGAAAATAACAGTTTTAGGTAGTTTCTTCTGAAAGAAACTATAGATTGATGGCATGTTTGTGAAATGTAATTCCATGTATTTTTCTTTTTTTTTTTAATCATCACACATCAGAAAGTGAAAAAACAAGCAACAATCAAAAGGTAGTAGAAATATTTCAATGCCATTGAAGGCCCAGCAGAAATTAAAACAGGGTATCAGTGTTAAAGAGATGGCGAGTCATGAGAAAGATGCACATTATTCTGAACTTGAAGCCATAAATTGACTCACGTGCATGCACAGTTCGCTAAATGTCACAGTTCTTGGTTGCAAACAACAGACTCTACTTAAGCTGACTTAAGCAGAAAAGAAATTTACTAAAAGATACCAGGTAACTCAGAATCTTTGAGAAGGGAGAACCCAAAACCAGCCAACCTGTGAGATTCTCAAGTGAGCTTTATTATCACCACATGGGCTCAGCATCAATTGTCCTTGGGACCAGACACTAAAACTCTTCCATTGCACCCCAGAAGTAAACACCATTGTCTCCACCATGCCCAGAAGACTGACCTCCATGCTGCCTCCAAAACTCATCCAAGACTCTTCTGAATAGAGTCTCCTATAGTTGGGCACAAGTGGCATGCTACGTGCAAGAGAGTCCAGGGCTGCAAAGTCCTGGGCTTCGACCTTGGAGAGGACCTTGTAAGGTAAGATATTTTTCAAGTGTACAGAGAAATGTTCCAAGATGACAAGCATCCACAAATGACAAGGATCCACTGTGAATCCCAATATACCTTTTTTATCCATATTTCTCTCCCACCCCAGGCAACCCCATGTCCTTACTATTCTCATTGTTCTTTCCGTCTTTACAATATGAGGCTTATTTAAATAATTCACACACACAGCTATTAAAATATAAACCTAGATTTGAACCCACATTCTAAGCAGATAGTAATTTAATTCATTTCCATAGATGTTTTTAATGCCAGGAATAGGATCTTAGGCCAGCCACTTAGAAATTATGTAATATTGGGCAAATTATTTAACCTGTAAATCCATTTCTTCATTCACAGAGTGGGAATGACATGTTTCCCATAGAGTTGATATAATGACATGTTTAGAAACAGCAGAAAAATGATAAGACTATAATAGGCACACAGTAAATATCAGACTCACACGTGAAGGAACATTAGAACAGGCTCTTAATTGTCAATGAGGCACAAGGCTGCCTGTCTGGATTTCCAAGATCCTAGGAAGTCCCCGCCCCTCTCAATCAACCCCAATACACTTGCACACATGCACACAGCCCCTGCATCTATCTGCCCACCGATGACTGACACCAGGTAAATGCCAGAATCCAGCCATGAGAAATTAGGCAGCAGGTCACGGATTCAAATAACCCACCTTGAAATGGAAGCCATGGTTGTGAGGTCCTGTCCTGAGGGCAGCTGTACAGGAAGAAGGCAAAGGACACCAGACTGCCAGGTGGTGGCAGGGATGGGCACCACAGAGCACTGACAGAAACTAATGAGGGACAAGGCATCTGCTGGAGTGGCACAGACATACCTTAAGGTGTCAAATGACAAGTTCCCCCTAACCCATGTGGAGGGTGAGCAGCGAATATTAGGGACCCACAAGACTCAGGATAGAAGGTCACAGAAGACAGAAAATCATGATGTGTGAATTCCTGCATTCCCTGACAGGGAAACAAACTACTCACAACTCCCAGGCACAGGTGGCCCCAGGTAGGAGGAGAAGGGGAGGGAGATTTCAGTCTCCTGGGACCTCAGGGCAGGGTGCTAAGTTCACCATACTGGCCCACACCCATGTGTACCTCCTTGTTTTCCTAAATATAACCTTAAAATAAGCATCCCTTCCAGAATAAGAAGAGGCTTATTTAAATATCTATTTAAATAAATAAATTATTTAATTTATTTTTTGCTGATTAATGATTTTAATAAAATAGATTTTTATTTTTTTTTAATCAGCAAAAAAAGCTGATTAAAACACTAACTACAACTGTGGCCTGAGCCAGGAACCATTAAGAAAAGAATGGAAATGCAAAGACCTCATGAGCATGCTCACAGCAGACATGCTCTTTCAGTTTTCTCTGTCTTGTGTGAATGCCCTTTTGTGCTTCCACTACCAAAAGGACTCGTATGCATCCTTCAAAACCCAGCTTACTTATCACCTTCTCTGTGAAGCCTTCACCCCAGGTCTCCAAATAGGGAATTAATCACTCTCTTCTAAGTTGCAAGAGGCTTTTGATGCTGACATCTACTATAGTGCTTGCCTGTCTTCCTACCAGAGAGTAACTCTTCCTTGACATGTCATATTTCTGAATGCACCATGGGCTGTAAGCTGTGAACTTTCTCACTCCAGAAGCCAACACAGGGCAGGGTACTATTAAAATCATTAATCAGGAGACCATTAGACTGAAGTGGCCACAGTGTCTTGGGTTCCTAGAGAAGCAGACTCAAGCCCAACTCAGAATAGAATGGTCATAGCCTTGGAAAATGAAATCTAAGAAACTCAAGCTTACCAGATCAGGAACTGCCCACTTACCTCTATAGAGACTTTCCAATAGTGTGGCTTGAATGTCCCTCCAAAACTCATGTTGGAATTTAATTGCCAGCATAATAATGAGAGGTAAGACCTTGAAGGGGTGACTAGGTCAGAGAGGCATTGCTCCCATGGATAGGTTAATGACATTTTGCAGGAGTGGGTCAGTTATCTGGAGAGTGGGCTCTGGATCAAAGATGGGTTCAACCCCCATTCTACCTACACCTTGCATACGCCCTTCCGCCATGTTATGAGGCAACAGAAAGGCCTTCCCCAGATGCCGGTGCTGTACCTTCAGAACCATGAGCCAAATAAACTCCCATAGTTTATAAATTACCCAGCCTATTGGGTTTTATTATTGCAGCATAAAATGAGCTAAGACACCACTTTAACCAGTCAGATATTTTTTCTTTGTCTTGTCTCACTAATGCCTTGCGAAGTCTCTCCCCTCATCCCCTCAGAGGAGCCTGAATCAATTGCAGTCCAGAACTGCCAGATTTGTGAATTGCTATCCCACTCAAACAAACTCCAGACATTTTAATGGGCCTAAGCTTATTTTTTAACAGCACAGAAAAGACTTTGAGGAGCCCTGGTCCTTCGCACTTAGTCCCCTCAGTTCCGCTTTGCCCCATGGCTTGAGCACCTCTTGTGTTGTGCCTCCCATTTGCTTAGCTCGCCCTTTTGACACAGCACCAGCTGGACCCAGGCTCTCTGACAGCCTTGCTGGTCAGCAGCAGACTGGTGTCTCCTGGTTCCTGAGCATAGCCTGAACCAAGCCACCATGACACTTAGGCCAACCTGGAAGAAAGAGGGAGTTAACATTCCACGGAGCAATCCTCAAGCGCTGGAAGATAGGAGCTGGTGGGAAAACTGCCCTCCTTTTCCATGTCTGTGGAGAAAATTTGAGGTGCCAGCTATAGCTCTTCAGAGGGACTTCAAGGGGATGGAATCTCCAACACCCCCAGCAGTAGCCAGCTAATACATCCTTGGACTAGATTTCCCTCCTTCCATCTGAAAATGATTTTCCAATATATGCTGCCTGCACACAAGCCCTCATCTAAGGTTCTGCTAAGATACAAGGGCATAAAGTTTAGACAGTAGACTTTAGTACACGGGGGACCAAATTCTACAGTCCTCAACAGATCAGCTTGAAAACAGCCCTATGGTTATCAAGACTATGAAAGGAGATAGTATCTAGCATGCTTTTGCAGCTAGGTAAGCACACACCTATTAAGCCCTGGAAAGGGAAAAAAATCCCAAGATTGTAAGTTGCCTGAAGAGCCATGTTTGTGTGCCAAGGCCTTGTAACTTGGCTTTGTAACAATAGCTAAGATACATGAGTCCTCTCTTAAAGATGCCCACCCATAGCCAGAGTTCAGTCTTTCACAGTGGCTCCAGATCACCTGGAGTTCTATGAGACTGTTGTAAGAGCCCTTAACTTAAATGGGCATTGAGCCCTGTCCGCAGAAGGAATAAATAGCTCATAATTTCCATTGGTTTCCTTCATGTGTAGATGCTGTTGCAATTAATCAAATAGAAACTCATTCTAAAATGCTACTGCTTTTTAAATAGCTTTTGGCTATTATGTATCCTCTCCATTAATGATGCATATCCTAGCTTGAAGGGTGTTGTGGTTTGAATGAGGTATCCCCACAAAGCTCCTATTAATGCAGAAATATTCAGAGGTGAAATAATTGGATTGTGAAATCTGTGGCCTAATCAGTGGATTAATCCATTTGATGGATTACTAATTTGAGAGGCCTACTGTACTGGGTGGTAACAGTAGGCAGGTGGGATGTGGCTGGAAGACGTAGGTCACTGGGAGCATGCCCTGGGGGATTACATCTTGCCCTCCTGGTTCCTCTCTCTTTTTCCCCTCCACCCCCTTATATATCCTTCCTGGCTGCCATGAACTGAGTGGTTTTCCTCCTCCACACCCTTTCACCATGATCTTCTGCCTCACCTGGGGTCCAGAGCAATGGAATCAGACAATCAGGCACTGAACCTCTGATACCATGGGCCAAAGTAAACTTTTCTTCTGTTAAGTCGTTCTTAGTATTTTGGTCACAAGGTTGAAAATCTAACTGACACAAAGGGGTATCTTGAAATTTTGTGAACGTTATAAAGAGATGGAGGCTCATATTCCCAAAGCACAGCTCCTATTTTAAGTGATATTAAAATAAAATAAGAATTAGCCTCTAAACTCAAATTCCTGCATGTATGTTCTTACACCGCTCAACAACCCTGTAAGGGGGGGCATCATTAGTCCCATTTTAAAGGTAGGAAACCAGATTTAGGATGTGCAAGGGTCTTGCCCAAGGCCATAGGGATAATAACCCATGCAACTAAGATCAGGACTGAAGCCCGTGAGACCTTCCTATTACCATAATTCATTCATTGAAAGGGGACATTTGGGGACATGCCATGTGCTACATACTTTGGGTAAAGCATTGTCATTATGTGACCCCCGCTCTGTGAAAAATTTTCCTTCTGCCAATTTAATTCAATTATTCCGTCTTTCTGCTCAGCTTAAGCAGGTTTAAGGTGTAACTGAATCCGACCTTCTCCTTTAGTTTCTTTCCACAGTGCCTAAGACTGCACTCTGCCTATCCCTTTTCAAGGATTTCTTGCTCTTTTTATCATTGTTTGTTCTCTGGCCTTTAGCTCACCTACAAAGAAAGATGAAAAGGGAGACAACCTCAGTTATTTAAGTCTCTCCAGCTGCCCCAATCCATTCCTGTTGCCAGGGGAGGGAGCTTAGGTGTACAGAGAAAATCAAAAAGCCAGAAAGAACCGGTTCCACCGTTTGCAGCCATGCTTCCTTAAGGGGCAAAGTGGCAGCAAGAAGAAGACTTATGGTCACAGGTTCTGAGCGTGCCTCTTTGTTTCAAAATCAGGGAGACCTGCTTTCCAAGCCTCCCCACACCCTCCTCCATTTGCACCAAACACAGCCATTCCTGGGCAAGGGCTCCCTTTCAAGTGCCAGCAGTGAACAAACCAGCAACCCCAGGCAGCCGTCAACCCTGTCACTTATCAGAATGACTGTCAGCCCAGTGACACAGTAAGGCTGGACCAAATCAACTTTGGGCCATTTGAATGTGTAATTCACTAAGCATATTTATCTGTCACAGCGCCATGGGCCATTCCCTGACAGGGTGTTCCATGATGAATGGCCGCTGAGGGGCAGAATGAACAGAAGTCGCGTTCCCAGGTCCGTCAGTAGATAGGACTGGATGTAAGTGCCAAGACAGTCACAGGACATCGCCAGGAAATGTTTCCAGGCATGCCTATGGCACCAGAGCAACGAGGGGAGCCGGCATCGCATGGTCTACCTCTGGCTGTGATCCGGGTTGTCTTCTCCTGACTCCAAGTCACAAAGCACACCTGGCCCCACAGCTAAATCAATTGATCTCTTCTATGGAGTTCTTGAGCCCTCAAGAAACAGGTGTCAAGTGGACCTAGTGATTCAGCCTCTCAAGGAACCTGTCATAATGCATGCCAAGATCTGGCCATTCCTCAGGGTGCTATCTGGAGACAAGGGGGTGATGGTGACAAAGGTGACAGGCCTCAGGCGTGGCCCTAGTTCTGTGCACTTCGTGGTTATCTTCTTGGCAACCCCTTGAGGCACAATATTGTCATCATTATCATTATCATTAATAGTAGCAACTCTGTGAGGTAAAATATCATCATGACCAAAATTATTAGAATTAATATGTTATTATTATTATTGTTACCACATTACCAACGAGGAAGCTGAAACTCCCACAGTCAAGTAACGTCATCACTATTAAAAGGCAGTCTGCTGTCAGGGACTGTTCTCTTAACCACTATGCCAACTCCAAGAAACCGGCTACCCTGGTGGGTTTTATCTTTCAACGATGCAGAGTTTTCAACTTTACACCCTTGAGTCTTCAACAAAGAATGACAGAAAAGCCCTCTTCATAGTCTTGTGTCAAAATGACAAGATAATGCCATCATCCTCAGGCAGAATAATGCACAGGTTGGTTTTTCTATATTTAAGCTACTGTGGTTGTCAGAAACCAGAACCCAATTCTTCAAATCAATACACTATAGACAGTCACGTGACTTTTGGAAACAGCTATCATGGCAGCAGTTTCCTGATTTTAGCGGATGCCGTGAGGAGAAGAAAATGTAAAATGGCGTAAGTCGAGGCTTCTGGGTGAGTTTGATCGCAGATGCACCCTTGTGATGAAGAAAGGTGGGGTTTCTGATTGACCCTGTTGCCAAGGGAGCAAAGAGAAGTTTAGAGAGGTTAAGTAACTAACTCCCAGTGTATTTGCAGTAAGCAGGGATTAAGGTTCAAAGAGGTCATAAGAATGGGGCCCCAATCCAACAAGATTAGTGTTCTTATAAGAAGAGAGACCAGAAAGCTCCTCTCCTCTCCTCTCCTCTCCTTTCCCCTTTTCCTCTTCCCCTGCCTCCTCCTCCCCCTCCTTCTTCTTCTTCTTTCTTTTTCTTCTTTTTCTCCTCCTCCTCTACCCCTTCCCCTCCTTCTCTCTTTATCTCCAAACACACAGAAGAAAGGCCATGTGAGGGAGAAGATGGCCATCTACAAGCCAGAGAAAGAGCCCACACCAGGAACTTAATCGTCTGGCACCCCAATCCGAGACTTAAAGCATTCAGAACTGTGAAAAAATAAATCTGTGCCATTTAAAACACCTGGCGCATGCCACTTTGTTATGGCAGCTGGAGCAGACTCATACACACAAGGTCACATAGCTATCAAACAATAGAGCATGAGTCCCTGAGGACTCATGAATCTTAGCTATTGTTACAAAGCTAACCCATGTCTTCTGCATTGCATCTGGTTGTCTGTACTTGACATCATTGGTTCCCACTCAACATCACTTAATTTCCTTCTTGCCTTTTCAGAACCCCAGTTGAGTTCAAGCAGCATGTACCCTGGTCTTGGGCTTCTTGTCACTGATTGGTTTAATTTGGTGTTTGTTGCATTTTGAGCAATGAGTTAGGAGAGCAAGTCTGATGAAAGACTTCTTTACAAAGAGACATTCAGGAAGAAACACTCTCTCTTCTGCTACTGGACGTGAGCCTGTCCGCCCTTAAAAGCTGGAACTGTGGCAGTCATCTTGTAAGCATGAGGAGATTACCCTGAGGAGATTATGCTCAGGAACACAGCGTGACAAGGAATCTGGGTCCTTGTAGAACCTGCTTATGCTTATCCTGCGCTGGTAACCAGCTTGCCCTACTTCTACCTGCTGAACAAATATCTCTCTCATTTAACTTCTTAACTTGTTCACCGAAAGTCCATCCAGAGTGAGCTCTAGGTTAGAATAACATCAAATGAGTAAGACATGGCCTTTCCCCAATTCATTACTCATAATTCTCAAAACATCCATCTCAAGTTTTGAAGGCAGCTCTGTTACATTCTGCCCCTAAACTGCCAGCTCCTTAAAAACACAAACTTTATATATACTTCTTTTGCAACACCGTCCTATTACAAGCATACAATAGATTCCATAGAATGAATGAAGAGTGGTAGAAAAATGGAATATTTAACAAATGCCCAACAGGGCTCCATATGTATACAACCCATGCAAGAAGCCAGGAAGAGAGGTATATTGCAGCACAGTTTAGAGTGGTCAAGTTATAAAACCAGAGTAGGCGCTCATCAGCAGACGAATGGATAAAGAAAATGTGGTATCTATACAAGATGGAGTTTTATTCAGCCATAAAGAAGCATGAAATTATGTCATTGGCAAGAATATAGGTGCACCTGGAAAGCCTAGTTTTGAGCAGAGTAATCTAGACTCAGGGAGAAAAATAACACTTTTTTTTCTCGTGCGGAAGCTAGAGGGGGAGAAATGGAGGACAAGGGATGCCATGAAAGTAGATGGACGACTAGTAAGCTGGAGGAGAGGAGTAAGGGGAGGGACGAGGGCAGGGTGGGCAGCGCTGGGAGTGAAATCCGTCGGATTGTGTTTTCATGTATGTGAGAATATGCCGCAATGAAACCCACCATTCTGTATAATAGAGATGCAACAATCAAATAAAAGAAAAAGCCAAAAGGAAAATATAGATGGAAAGAGAAAACAAGATATAAAGTAAAATGAGTGTTGGGAACATTCCAAATTTTTCATGTTTCTAACACAAAGAAATGATAGATGTCTGAGGGGACAGATATGCCAATGACTCGGACCTGAACATTACATCATGTGCTCATGTATGAAAATGACACACTGCCCCCTGATGATATGTACAATTACTATGTGCCTATTGAAAAATATCTTTAAAAGCTTAGATTGAAAAAGTTCCACATAAAAGTATTAGAACAAATGAAAATAAACAAATAAAACAGAGTGAGTTCCAATACATTGTCCTGCAGTTCATAAGCATTATTTGAGCTATGAATTGGTATGAAAGAGACTATTTACAATCAGGGGAAAACTAAATTCGTTTAACAGTATGCCAATCTGTTTCCCATCACTATAATGAAATACTTGGGAAAATTAACTTATAAAGAAAAAAGGTTTATTGTGGCTCATGGTTTTGGAGGTTCCAGTCAAAGATCAGGAAGACCTGTTGCTTTGGGCCTCTGGCAGGGATAACATGGCATTGACAAGAGGAAGAGAAAGAGACTAGGGTCCTACAATCTCCTTTAAGGATATTCTCCCAATGACCTAAGGACCTCCCAAAAGGCCTAAACACCTCCTAAACATTGCACCTCCCAACTGCACCACCCTGGGGATGAAGTCTTCATCCATGGACCTCTGGGGTTGGGGAGAAGCATTTATTCAGCCATAGCACCTATCTTGTGCCAAACACTACTCTGGATTCTTTTTTTTTTTTGGTACCAGGGATTGAACTCAGGGGCACTTGACCACTGAGCCACATCCCCAGCCCTATGTTGTGTGTTACGTAGAGACAGGGTCTCACTGGGTTGCTTAGCACCTCGCTGTTGCTGAGGCTGGCTTTGAACTGGCAATTCTCCTGTCTCGGCCTCCCTAAGTGCTGGGATTACAGGCGTGCACCACTGTTCCCACCTACCCTGGATGTATTTATAGGCATTTTTTTCTTGTATTTAGCTCTCTAAGAACAGGTATTATCAGCCCATAGTTTAGATAGGAGGAAATCTGGGCTCAAGGAAGTTCAGAAATATGTTCCAAGTCACACTGCCAGCAGGTTGTAGAGCTGAGAGCCAAGCTTTCTGGACCCCAAACACTTTCTGTCCTTCTATGTTCCCAAGGAGTATGAATTTGCACCTTTAAACAAAAAAACACCAATACAAACCAAATTAAATATTTTATGCCATGCTTTTATAAAAAAACAATAAAGGCTTATCCTCCGGGGACCTGAGAACTTCTGTGACAGATAGGACCTAAAAAGAGAGATGCTTCCTGTCCCATGGCAGGCATCAGGCCTCAGCAAACTGCACAAGCTCTCGACTCCCATCCTCCTTTACTCGCTCTCCTGCCCACCGCCATGAGCAGCCACAGGTACCAGGTTCTAGCAGAGTCCATCTCGTTTCTTTTAATCAACAAGGATATAACTTGAAGGTGAATTTCCTCAGAATGCAATTCCTGCCATCTTAGCTATTTATTGCTTCCACATGGACGTGCTGTAGCTGCTGGGCACCAGAACCTCTCACAGCTAACTGCTTTTGTAGTTAATGAACGATTTCAACTGTGCCTTGGCTCACCCTCCGTTCTCAGGATATTTGTTACCACGTAAACACATCATTCTGAACAATACCACGGTACCAACAGAAGGTGCTGAATTAGCCCAATAATACACAGGTCTGGGCTGGCAGCAGGAGATAGTCAGGGATGGGGGATTTGCAAATTGAAGCTCTACAGCCTGTTCAGGTTTCTCTGAGTGTATTAGAGGGTATGAGTTCTGCTCCTAGGTTCACTGGCAGCTGTAATAAATGCATTTCCACTGATCATTTCAACCTGCAATTTGCAGAACTCTGATTCCTTTTATGATGTGCAACAATTTTCATGGTGAGACAAGACCAACTACACACACTTGGACAGTGAATTCTCAACCTTTTTAAACTTCTGCTTTCCCCCCACCCCTTGAAAAGCAACTTTCAAAATTTCCATCTGTAGTCGCCCTTCTTCTCCACGCTTCACTGATAACAGTGCTCCAGGGAAGTTGTCCACTGTCCCCCGGACCCCCCATAGCACCGGTCTATTTCTTACAATCCATCTGCTTGGGTCTGTTTCAATTGATGTGCTTAGGACACAAGTTATCAAAACACGTGTTCCTAACTTGACTTTGGGCTTTGAAAGTATAAAGAAGTCCTGTCTTTACACAGCTTGAGACGATGCTGAAAATAATAAAGCCCAGAATGAGAAACCTTCACATCATCCTTTTCCAGCAATTCCTCCGAAATGAGAAGGTGAGCCACGCCAAGACACAGAAGTCATCGGGCCGTGTCTGCAGAGGGCTCCTGGAGACAGTTCCCTGGAACCTGACCTGTCAGCGGCACATGGAGCCGGCTGACTTATGAAGAGCGGGATGTGGGAGTGTTTGGTATTCTGCAAAGGCAGTGGCAGTGTGTTGGTGGCCAAGGCGTGCAGGAGACTTTGGGGTCTGACAGGCTTTCATTCCCTCCGGATCGCTCCTGCCTCCCAGCAGGAGCTGACCCGGGCTTGGAAAAGGTTAACTAGCACAAACAGCCATCATTTGTGAGGAGTGGGAAAGCCCATGTGTTGCCCCAGCTTCCCTTTATGAGGCGTGAGGGGTGGGTCTGCTCTGTTGTTAGACGGTTGGCACAGGGTACATACCCAGCATGCTTCTGCTGGAGGGGCTGCAAGGGCCTGTCTCCAGGCTAGCATTTGGGAAGGGAAAGACCCCAAACCCTCCCACGTCTAAAGTGGGAGAGGTGAGGGGTGAAGGAGGTAGGGAGAGGCCCTGGGCAGAGTGACTGCTATCAGGCGCTGAATACAGGCGTTCACCTAGACCTAATCGGTTCAAACGCTCTGTTTTCAGACCCCATCTGTTTATCTCCAGAGAAGTTTGGGGATCGGGCTCCCGTGCTATTGTGAGTCCATCAGTTTGCAGATCTATCCCCGTCAGAGCGCTCATTATAACAGATGTCAAGCAGAGGAATCCGAGCTGTCAGGGAATGGGCCAGGGAACAAGCCCCGCAAACACAACAGCCGCCCCCACCCACGAGCATCAACAGCAATGTTTGTCCCAATATTTTCCCACATCGCCCAACAGTTCCAGGACATGCATTTCAACAAGGAAAGGGAGGGGGAGGACCACCGTAATAAAGAGGCAGGATCCATCAAGTTTGTCTCCTCCACGTTGAAAGATCTGTCACCCAGTCCTAAAATAGCTTTTCTCCCAGACAAAAATTCATATACGTTCATTCCCCACAAAAAAGTCTCTGGAGAGCTTGACCGTGGCTTGCTGGCTGAATTTTAGGTTGGGCAGCAATGCAGAGTCCAAGACGCCCACTTTTTCTTTCCCCCCTTTGTCTTATGAACCTGCCACATCCTGGGTTGTGGTTCACAAGTCTGAAAGTTTGGACAGGTGCAGGCAGGAAGGAGGGCACAATGTCTTGCCAGTTAGGATAGGTTAGGATGGTCCACGGGGCTGGGCTGCTCACATCAGCAGGACTCGGTCAAGGACTATTTCCCTTCAGAGAAGTTGATCTAAAGTGGAGTTTTTGTTGTGAAAAGAAAGCCAAGCGGGGCTGGGGTTATGGCGCAGTGGTAGCCTGCTCGCCTAGCAGGCTGGAGGCACTGGGTTCGATCCTCAGCACCACATAAAAATAAAATAAAGATATTCTGTCCACCTACAACTAAAAAATAAATATTTTTTTAAAAAAAGAAAGAAAGAAAGAAAGCCAAGGGTTGGGTTTGGGAATTGAGAGAAAGGAAATCACCGAATTTGCTCCCAGCTCATGATTTCAGTGGTTTTGAGTGGCAGATTCTTTTCACTACATTTTAGGTAAAAAGTATATAACCTGGAAACTATGAAAAACTAGCACTCATCAAAACATATGAATCCCTGGAAACTGAGAGATTTCCATCACTTCCCACCAGTATGAAAATCTGTCAGAGATTGTTTCTAAAGACAAAGCCCTTGCCCTATCTGCAGATCAGAGCTTCTCTGAGTCACCAGGGTCCTTCACAGAAAAGGAGACTAATCCCTAAAAAGAGATGTTGGTTCTTTAAGAGTAGTATTTTAATCTTATCTTTAAAAGTTGAATTGCAAGGAGCACACCTGTAATTCTAGGAGCTTGGGAGGCTGAGGCAGGAGGATCTCCAGTTCAAAGCCAGCCTTAGCAATAGTGAGGTGCTAAGCAACTCGGTGAGACCTTGTCTCTTAATAAAGTACAAAATTGGCTGGGGATGTGGCTCCGTGGTTGAGTAACCCTGAGTTCAATCCTTGGTATCAAAAATAAAAAGTTTAATTACGAAGCATTGTGGGATTACTGTTTACACATAACTTAGATTGTGATGTTTGCTGGGGATTGGTCACTTCCCTTTCATGACTACACTTCAAGGCAGCCAGGCAAATGGTAGGATCTTCATTCTATGTTTGACGAAATGGAGGCTCAGAGCCAGTGAAGGTTGAAAGCTGTGTCTTCCAGCCCTTCCTCTCAGTGCCTCCCATATACCTTGTACAAGAAGCTTCATTGATTTCACACCCATCCACATAACAGAATACGATGCAGCCATGAAAAATGTGTAAGAGAAGAATATTTATTAAGCGTGGGGAAATATTTATAACATATAAAGTGGGAAAAATCCAGATAACAAAAGTTTGTTTTGTGTGATCCCAAAGTGTTTTACAAGCAGACTTATTTATATATGCCTCGGTTAGAAATATGTACAAAAATATTAACTGTGCCCACAATGGAGTGGTGAGAATTTTACTTTCACTCCTCTACTTACTTTATAAGTAAAATATTCTATGCAAGAAACATACAAAATAGTATCGTGTCTACCAGGAGAAAAACAATGTGCCTGATTGGTAGTAGCAAATTCACAATCACAAAGAATGTTTTAAATTAAACACAATTAATAAGAAAGAATAATAGCTCTGTTTGGTTTAATCCTCAACCTCTGGCACAATTACATAGAATACTCTTGACTCTCAGATCTCTGACTTCCATGGCAAAAATCAAACATTGTCATCAGCCATTTAAATGACATGCTTATTAAATTATCATTAGTATGTGTGACCAGCTATGTGACAGAACACAGAAAAATGAGGACAGCCGCCGCGACCATTGCCGCGATGTCTGCTGCCAGCCTCCTCCCGCAGAGGAGCAGTGAGACGCAGAGAGAAGTCTTCCCAGAGGTCACATCAAACCACCCCTGCCCTACAGGCAAGGTGAAGTGCAGATCTCACCACAACAGGGCATCATGTTCCTGCAGGACTGGAACCAATGCCAGTCACACCAAAGCCCAGCCTGAGGTTCAGCCGCTGACAGGGTGTGACTCCTGGCAGGCTGACTCCACTGACAGGGAGTTTCTGGACGTTTTCTGGCTGCATTTCATAGAGCTGATGATGTCAATGAACATTTGGCGAGAATATTAACTCTTCGCAACGATGGTGGTTATGTCCCTTAAATCAGTAATTGTTGCACTCACTGGACGCTAAGGTGATTTGTCATTGCTGAAAACAGCAAATTCATTTTTGGGAACTTGAATTTTCTCCAATTGTCTTTTCAGATTTCCAGTCAGGAACTCACTCTGACAGTGTGAAGTTTGATATTTGCAGTTCCTTGGAAACCAGCTCCTCTGATCTCCACTGGCCTGGTTGTGTTCAGACACTGCAGTCTTCAGCATCGTTCTTTTCCATTATATTTTTAGTCCTCATGGGCCTTAGTTAAGAAATACTCTTCCTCTTGTTCCTGTTTTACACACACACGCACACAAAAATGTCCTCCAGTTGACCCCACGGTCACATGAACAGTGAAACTACTGCAAGGAACCAACTACCCCCAGTACTCACAGTGGTTAGTATTTCTGAAGCGACTTGTTTCGAGCAACATTTTCTGAGGTCATGTTTACAGCACATATTTTATGTTGAAATATACAAAATTGACGTATACGTAGGTTAAAAAGATGCAAATGTTGGCAGTGTGATTTTGTTGGATCACACACTTGTCACATTACAAATTTTCGAATCACAGAATCAGATAATGATCCAACCAAATGCATAATATCAGTAGATAGCCTACCCATCCTCCTTCTCCATAAATGAGAGCAAACACTCGTACTGTTAACGGCAAAGAAATGCTTTGAATGGAGTTACTCCTGGCTTTGAACATAGCCCACCCCTTACTAACATGGTCTTAGACAAGTCTTAATTTCTCTAAGCCTCAGTTTTTTCATCTGCAAAATGGAGATAAAATAGTACCTGCCTCATGGGGTCACTGTGCAAACTAAATGAAGTATTTTAAGTGCTTAGTCTCATGCTGAGGTTCACTATGAGTGCTAAACAAATCTAAGTCTTCAATTCAATAAACAAAAAACATATGAAGAAATTATTGTCTCCAAAAACTATCCTCATGGAATTTGTATTACAATGGACATAATTGTTTTATCAAAACTCTTGGATGGCTAATTTTTTTTTCTTGTACCAAAAATATCTGCCAGTCATCATCTTAAAAATAGAATCGGTAATCAAATAAATATCAAAAAAATTGTTCTGAGGGTCTAGAGTACACATCTAGCTTACATGCTCTGGAAAAGGGGGGAAAGGAGAAGGTTGGGATTTTCCACAATCACCTTTGTGTTCCCATAGATGCAATTATGCTCCTGAGTACCTAACAAGCACATTTAAAAAAAAAAAATCTATGACCCATGAGGAGAATTCCCAACACTGTTCCCCTGATACTGCTCTAGCCTTGGTTATGGAGAGTTAGATGTGCATTTATCACAACCTTATATCACAAGTAGAACAGGAAAATTCATTCATTCAGCCATCTCACAAATATTTGCTCGTGTTTACTACATACTAATAACTCTCCTGGAAACAGCAATGGAAAGAAACCATCCTCTGCCCTCAAGAAACTTATAGTACAAATAGAGAAAACACAAAATGAATAAGCAATTTCAGTGAACTTTAATAAGTGATTTTACATAATTCTCTATGGATATCTCCAATTTCTGCATGTCTTGTGAATAAAAGCACAAATTGCTCTTTTGCTCAATTTTGTCAAGAATGCTTACATAGTCAACAGCCTTGGAACACAGAAATAGTATTTCCTTCCAGAGAAAAAGGCAAATTTGTTTACTGTTCAGGATAAGAAGGATAATGTCTGTCCCTGGAATAAAGGTCACGTAAATTTGCTTGCAACTCATTAGAAAAGATTCAGACTCTCTAAGCTCAGGATTCCACTCTTGTATTAAAACCCACTATAAGTGCAAGTGTTACCTGTCCCTCATTACCTCACCCTTTGGAAACTGGGCTCAGGGAACCAGTTCAAGAAAATAACTGCTATTTCAGTGAGCAATAAGCTTCCCTTTGTCTCTGACCCAGGAGTCTTATGTCCTTCAACAGAATTTAGGAGACTGTGGTTAAGCAAATATTTTTGAGTAAAATCCCTCCTTTACAGAAGTAGGAGACAAGAAACCAAATCCTAAAGTCTTTGTAGAATTCACATATCAAAGAAGAAGAAAAGTCACCTCAGATGGAAATAATGGTATGAACAATAGTCTAATTACAAGACTGGCCTGGGCAGTCCCATTCAGGGAACCGTGAGCTAGCTGTCCAAGGAGACTTGAGTATAGGATATGAGAGCACAAGGATGACACTAGAGAGGCTAGCAGATCATGGGAGCCTTGTATACCAAGCCAAAGAGGCTAGATTTTATTGTGAGGACAAGAGAGAGCCATCAAAGTGTTTTAAGTAAGAAGGCAATATATCAGATTTATTTTTCAGAAAAAAAGTCAAAATAGCTAGCTCCTGCAGAATGGTTTGGAGGAAGGCAAGCCTGGAAGGTAAGAGGATATAAGAAGCCATAGTAATCATCCATGCAAGAGGGAAAGAAGGCCTGAATTCTGCAGATAGGAGTGGAAATGGAGAGAACTGGACCTGAGAGATCATAAGGAATTTTTATCATCAATAGAACTTGGTGGTTGGTTGAATTGGGTTGGGGAGGATTGTTTAAATGTCCAGAATGGGAGTCAATGATGACACTCAGCTTTGTAACCTGAGCAACTAAGTGGATAATGGGATCATTCTCTGAGAGGGCCTCTACAGAAGGATGCAAAATAAGAGTGGTTGGTGCAGGGTGGGCAGGGTGATGAGTTCAGATCTGTGCATCTTGAGTTTGAGATGTCTGGTCTGTGGCTCTTCAAGTAGTAATGTCTGTGACACAGGGATAAAGTTTGGGTGTCCTTCTCAAGAAACAAATCTGTTATGGTTTGGATGTGAGTTGTTCCCCAAAAGGTCATGTGTGAAACAATGCAGGAAGATTCACAGGAGAAATGATTGGATTATAATAGCCTTGACCTAATCAGCTAGTTGATCACATGATGGGATTAACTGTGTGGGAACTAGAGGCAGGTGAGGTGTGGCTGGAGGAGGGGGGACATTGGGGGCATGGCTTTGGGGTATATATTTGCATCTGGAGAGAGGACTCCCTCTCTGCTTTCCGATCATGATGTGAGCTGCTTCCCTCTACCACACTCTTCTGCCATGATGTTCAGCCTCACCTCTCACCCCAAGGAATGGAGCTGGCCTTCTATGGACTGAGACCGCTGAAATCGTGAGTCCTCAAATAAACTTTTCCTCTTCTACAGTTGTTCTGGTCAGATCTTTTAGTCACAGAAGCGAAAAAGCTGACTAAAACAACATTTAAGTAGTGATTTAGATTTAGGACTTTTACACTCTCAAAATTCCAGTTTCTCTCATACTTCCTATTCTCACTGCCTTATTTTATTTTTCTCTATAGTTTTATCACTCTATAGTTTTATCACTATTAGTTTTGCTTTTTAATTTGTTCATTGTCTCTTCCTGCTAAAATGAAAAATACATGACAGCAGAGAGCTTTACCTGTTTTGTTCGTTACTATCTCCCCAGTATTTAGTGCAGTGCCTGGCCCACAGCGCATGCCTAACTAATATCGGTAGAATAAATAAATGAGCAAATGAATCTGAAAAATATGATAGCTCATTTCTTTAGAAATAGTATTTGGTGTTTTTGACTTATGCTTTCTTTAGCAAAGACAGCTTCCAGCTCCAGTGCCGAAGAGAAAAAGACAGGATATTCCAGAAAACCTATAAAAGTAACCACCTCCAAAGGGATTAATGAGTGGTCCATTTATCTAAGGAAACGACTGAATATCAGATAGTGTGAGTTTCTAAAGCTTTTGACAAAAAATTTAGTTATCCCTAGTGAATCCCTTGAAAGGAAAGTAAAATGGTAATGACTTCTGAAAGATTCCAGAGCCAATATGATCCAGCGTTTCTAGACCTGGAAGACACCAAGTGCTGGCTTGTGGAAGTGACATTCTCCCCAAACAATAGGCTATTTTACAAACACAGTTAAAATCTCCTAGCCATTCCTAAATCTCTGCTGTATAGAATTGCTGAGTGAGGGCTACAGAGAAGCTTAAAAGGGGACAATTTCCACCTTGGAAGCCAAAGCCTGTGGAACTTTCAGCCTCTCTTAGCTCTTGGCATAAATGGACTGAACTCATTCTCCCTGGGTTCTTTGTAGAACCAGTCTCTAGCGAAGATGACACAGGGTCTTATGGAACATGGGCACTGAGGGATTGTGCAGGCAGTAGGTCTTCCCCAACCTGGATTTCATAAGCCCTCAGAACAGTTGGAGAAGCTGAAGCTGGCAGCCTCAGGAAAAAATATATTAGACTTATTACTTACGCACGAAGGGTCTTATTTAGCAAAGGGGAATTCATGGCTCTATTTCTACTGAAAGTTTGTAGAGGAATTAATATTAGTTTTTTAGAGAAGCTAAAGGAATAGACAATTTAATAAAGAAGAGAGTGGTCAGCAATGTCAGATTCTGTAGGAAAAAAAAAAACCAACAACAGATTAAACAGTAAGAAATTCATAGAACTTTGACTCAAGTTCCCAGGGAGAGTGTGGGGCAGGAAACCCAATAGGAACGAGTTAAAGAGAAAAATTATGAGGTAAGAAAGTGAACATGGACTGTGTAGGTGTTCTTTCCAAATAACTCTAGCAAAGTAGAAAAGATGAGAGAACTCATCCAGTAACTACAGAAGGAAAGGGGATCAAGAAAGTTTTGCTGAAGAGGGAAAAAGCTTGAGCATATTTAAATACTAATGGGAAAGATCCACTGGAGGGGACTCAGTATGTTAAACAGGCCCTGTTGCCCTGTTTCTTTTTTAATTAACAAGCAGAATATACCTCCAAACCTTCCGTGTTTTCCTCTTAGAGACTAGAAGCCTGAGAACTACATCTCCCAGAATCCTTTAGAAAGGGTCCATTTAGATTCCACCAATGAAAGGCACTGGCACAAAATTGAAAAGGGAGAAGAGAAGTGGAAGCCATGACTGCCTCTGTAACAACAAAAGACTGCAAGTGGGCAGGTATGAATCTTGTCCAGCCACTGAGCCTCTTCCTGCAAATCACCTACTTTGGTAATTCAGCAGCTGAGATCATAGGCAGGAGTTTCCTGATTGCTAAATTTTCTGTTTTCCTGAAAACTAGTAAAGGCTTCTCTGGCCTTTTTGTTTTTTTGTTTTTTTTTGGTACTGGAGATTGAACTCAGGGGCACTCAACCACTGAGCCACATCCCCAGCCCTATTTTGTGTTTTATTTAAAGACAGGGTCTCATTGAGTTGCTTAGCTCCTCGCCATTGCTGAGGCTGGCTTTGAACTCACGATTCTCCTATCTCAGCCTCCCAAAGTGCTGGGATTGCAGGCGTGCGTCACCACGCCCAGCTCTTTTTTGGCCTGCAATACCTAGAGTGGTTTCTATTTTCTTGACCAAATCTTTATTAATACAAAGAGATTTGAGAAGCAAGAGAGAGCAGGGCAGGTTATAGAATAAGCACACTTAGGTAATAGAAGGGGGGGATTCACACTTTGGGTGAAGAGGTGGGCCTTAAAAAGGTGCAGGAATACTTCTTTAGTTAATCTCAAAAGGGAAGGAAGCAAGTCTGACTCTGACAAGATCAGAGTGGAACAGAAGGACAGGACCACTGAAAGTTGTGCTCTCACAGAAATAATGATAACAATGGCTCATACTTATGGATCCTCTAATACATCTCAAAAAACCATCTAAGGACTTCTAACACATGAGCTCATTTAATGTTCACCATAAGGTAAGAAGTGCATTTATTTTCACCTGCATATTCCAAAGGAGAGAACCAAAGTACAGAGATTGAGGGCAGACCCAGAATTTAAACTTAGGCAGTCAGTCCATCTGACATCTCTAGATATGACAGAAGACATTGTGTAGATATATGTACGTGTATATTTGTAGAGAGATGGAATGCATGTGTATTCATATGTGTGTATTGTATATACTCCGTTGCACAGAATTAGATTCATATTGTCCTTGATTCTTATTCACGTATTATCTTAATAAGGAATGAAGCACCTATCCACCTACCATAGGGTGCCTGAACTCAGATAATGGCAAGTTACATCTGCCTGTGTGCTTCCCCAGTACTGTTCCCATGCCTCTCTCTACCTGAAATAGTCACTGTATTGAGTCTTGTCTCCATCATACCTCTATGTTTAAAAATACAGTCACATTATAGATGTGTGTATTCCTAAATACTGTATGTGTAACTTTAATTTTTTAATAAAAGTACAAAGTGCCAAATGCATCTTCTGGGACATCTATTATTTCCTACTTTATTGAACATGAGATCATATTTATTATTTACATTTTTCAACTCCTTAACATTATTACTGATGCCTTTGTCTACTTGATCTGTCAGTTACTGAGGACAGCTTAATTATTAAAATCTCCTTAGTATGATGGCAGAGTTGGCACTTTCTCCTTGAGTTAATTTTGGTTTTTGCATTCTGAAGGTGTGTTGCTAGGCAGAAGTACCTTTACAGTTTATACATCTTCCTCATAAATGGAAGCTTTTCTCTTTATGTAGCAACTCCCATTATTTCTCATGGTGTTCCTTGCCTTAAAGGCAATAGTCATTAACATGGTGTTCTTATGACAAGTATGCCTGCCATATCATTTCCTATCCTTTTATTTTTCAATCTTTCCTGATGCCTTAAATTTGTCTCTTAAATAGCATATGGCTGTATTTTTTAAAACCAAATCTGACAGTCTTCATATTTTAATTGGAACATTTATCACTTCATTTCCAGTGATAAATAATCTGGATTTTCTTCTACCAAGTTATTTCCCATTTTTCATTTGTTCAGCTTCTCTGTTTACTCTTTTCTTATCTTCCTTTGGATTGAATGAGTTTTCTTCTTTATTTCCCTTTCTCTTCTACTTTCTTTGAAGTTACAATTGCTATTTCTCTTATTTTAAAGATTCATGTATACATTAAAGCATGCATATTAAGTTGTCATAGTCTAAGATTAATCATATATTTACTTTCTTCTCATGCAATACAAAATAATTAAGCCATTTTAATCTAATCATTGACTTGCCAATCTCCATGGTATTCTGTGTATTTAATTCTATCTTGGTGTATTACCACAATAAATGTTTTATATGGTCGATGTTTGTTGTGTGTGTGTGTGTGTGTGTACATTGTTTACAAACTTCTTACTAAGCATTTCCTCTTTTATCTAAGAAATTTCTATCTCAGAACAATTTTATTATTGCTCAAGTTTATCCTCTTAGGATTCTTGTAATAAGAATTTGTTGGTGGCAAAACTTCCCAGTTGTAACTTTTCCTAAAAATAATGTCTTTAGTTTGCTTTGACTGTAGGAAGATTTTTGCCAGGTAATTCTAGGTCGAATTTCTCTCTATATTTAAAACCTTCCACTGTTGTGTTAGTCAGCTTTTTTCATCCCTGTGACTAAAAGACCTAACAAGAACAATTTTAGAGGATGAAAAGTTTATTTGGGGGCTCACAGTTTCAGAGGTCTCAGTCCATAGACAGCCGACTCCATTCCTCAGGGCTCCAGGTGAGGCTGAACATCATGGCGGGAGAATGTGGTGGAGGAAAGCAGCTCACATGCTGATCACAAAGGAGAGGGAGACTAAGCTCAGCTCCCCAAAAATATACTGCACAGGCACACCCCCAATGACCTGCCTCTTCTAGTCACACCCTACCCACCTCTAGTTACCACCCAGTTAATCCCATCAGGGGGGTTCATGCAGTGGTTGAGTGACGCTCTCATGACCCAATCATTTCTCCTCTAAGCCTTCTTGCCTTGTTCCACACACAAGCTTTTAGGGGACCCCTCACATCCAAACCAAAACTACTGTCTTCTGGCTTTCATCAGAATTGCTGTTCAGAAGTCAGTTCTACTCCAATTGCCATTATTTTTTAGCTATCTAGATCTATATAGATAATCATAAAGAAAGACATTAAAGGGCTCACATGCAATTATTGATTTGGTTACATTAGAGTGGCTATCAGAGGCAACACAGAGTGGGAGAAAATAAGGGGAGAAAGGCCACATAAGGAGGGGAAATATACACGTTAATAAAATGCACAGTTACGTATTTCCCCAAGTATGCCAAGGTTTGTTAAGTCCATGGGCGAGGACCAGAAGGTAGCAGGACAAGTGTGTTCATGGTTCAGGTGTTACCTGCCCAGCCACAATGACGTTGACCAGATGGTCTTGCACTGGCCTTTAAAATTGCCATTTATGTGGCCCTGAATTACCAGGGACCCACAGCATTCTCTCTTCTTTCCCAGACTCCCCTGAACAACTTCCACTTCTTCATTCTATGCATTCGAGATAATTCATTCCTAGCACGAGCCTTGACCTGCTTGTGAATTACTTCTCTTTATGACTCTCCCTTTAGTCTTGATCTCAAAGCTCATTTTTAACAAACTTCACTACACTTCTGACTTTCCATCTGGATACAGTGCCTCTAATATAGGAATAAGGACAACTAATACTTTTTGTGCACGTTCTAAGATTCAGGCACCAAATGGATGTTTATTGAGCATCATCTTATTTGTCTTTACAACAAACTTGTGAGGAGAAGTTCAAATGCTGAGCCAAGCATCCTAAGGGCATCTTGTTAGTGAGGGAGGTCAGGGAAGCCATCCTGGGGAGGTGACGCCAGGATGAAGGGTCAGACAGAACTATACTGGTAGTCACACATCCCAAGAATTGAACTGGGAAACTCAGTGTATATTGATTCAATACAAACTTTTTTTTCAATACTGACTTTTTAAGTGGCAAAGTAAATGATAATAGTTTTTTTTATTAGGTTACAAATTTGTCCCTAAAGAAGAGCCAATATTTGGTGTCTCATTGAAGTTGAGGCTCTGGACAAGTGGCCCTGACATTGCCCTCTCTGGAAGGACCCAGGATGCATCTTCCCCAAGAGAACAGGAGGATCAAAATTCTGATTTTTTAGTTATAACTTCTTTCCTAGTTACTTTTAGGTTTTGTGTAATTTTTTCTGCTTAGTTAACAGAATGAGCAAAACAAACACTTAGGAGAAGGAATGTTTCCCAGAAATATTAAGGGATGCGAGAGGCTGGGAGGAAGTAGAACTTCAGTTGCCTGATGGAGGCGGGGACAGAAATAGTAGCTCACACCTTTGTCCTGTCAAGTCCTCCGTGACCCTCCACTGCCCCTCAAATCTGGTGTAAAAACAGCCAGGCTTCACCACTCCCTCAGTCTTTATTTCTTCACAAAGGCTCCAGTGTCATGTAAAACTTATATTAAATAATATAAATAATATTAGGTGAGGATGCTTTTCTCCTGTGGATTTCTCTTTTGTTACAGGGCTCCCAGATAAGAACTCAGAAGGATGGAAGGAAAAGATACTTTTCCTCTCCAACATGTCCAGTGTGGCAGCCACCAGCCCCACACTGCTGTTTAAATTTAAACTAAATAATTACAGAATCCAAAACTGAATTTTTTTTTCCCCAGCTTTCTCCTCTGCCCCATTTTGAGAGTAGAAGGGAACCTGCTAGTGTGGTGTCACGTGATACAAAAACTAAGTTTGCACAGTCCTCCAAGGAAGGAATGTGCATAGGATGGACTTGGCCTATTTCCTCACTTGTAAAATGAGCACTTTGCACTATGTTATTGCAGTATGAAAAGATCTTGTCTGGCCGGGCGCGGTGGCGCACACCTGTAATCCCAGCACTTAGGGAGGCTGAGACAGGAGAATCGCGAGTTCAAAGCCAGCCTCAGCAACGGCAAGGCGCTAAGCAACTCAGTGAGACCCTGTCTCTACATAAAACACAAAATAGGGCTGGGGATGTGGCTCAGTGATCGAGTGCCCCTGAGTTCAATCCCTGTGCCAAAAAAAAAAATCTTGTCTGAAAGACTTCTATATGTTTTCATCTGAAAATATAAGGGGAAAAATGGTGTTTTGCAGATCTGAATGGACACTGGACCCTCGCCTAGGGCCTGGGTCGAGTGTCTGTGGTGACACCAGGTAAGCAAAGGATCCTGAGAGAGAGCAAGAGCTCTACAATGTGGGTGCCCTGGGCTTCAGAGGAATGTGACACAGTGCTGTTGGAGGTCCAGGTGGTGCATGCAGAGGCTCTGTTCATTAAATAATCAACTCTTCTACAATGGACAAGTTAAAAATAAAATTCTACTGAAGAAAATGCAGACTGAAAATAATGCAGATAATGCAGCTATAGGTTAAGTCCATGCAACTGTCAGTGTTTGATCAGTTTTTACATCAAAAATTTAAAAACAGCATTTAGTTCAAACAAATACTTGCAAACAAGGAAACGGTACTACTCCGAGTTCTAGTCACATTGGAAGACCAAAACAATGACCATCTAATCTTGACAGGAAGAGAGCCCAAAGACGGCTACCAAGACCGTTTGAAATAGGAATAAACATCCACTACCTTGAACTTTGAAGCTCGCTGTAAAATAACACTCTGCCTTAGGACAGCAGCTGTGGCAGAACAGAGACGTCACACGTGACTCGCTCACTCCGTCTTTACCTCATCTTTTGAAATTTCTATGTGAAGCACCATTTGTAATGAATGCCATGACGAGCATGGCCCGTCTGGGTGCACAGCGACGCCATCGCCTCCAACAGGACCTCAGAGATGACTTTGATGGAGATGGCTTAGGTTCTGCTGCCATCTCGTGGCGGGCGTACTGCACCACACTCTTGAAAACAGTGGGGAGAGCTGCTCTGAACCAGTGAACTCACCACATCCAAGAAAACAGAAGAATGGGAACCCTTGTGTGAAGATCTAGAAACTTCCCTGACTCAAACCAGACTCCCATCCAGCCATGCAAACTCAGCAGGTAATTTCGCCTCTTTGCACCTGCTGATTCATCCTCACCTGCTGATGATATTGCAACATTTGCTGAACTTCAAAAACTCCTGCCGTCTAAAGCACCTGCAGTATTAATCAAATGTCTCCATTTGTACTTCACCAGCTCCCAAGCCCTGTATTTATTTTTTATTGTTTGTTCCATGAAGAGCTATAAAATCTCAGAGTAGTCCTTCTCTCTCCATTTCTATCACGTGGCATACACCTTGGTATTTGATAGCACTTATTTAAGCTAGGGATTTTCCTTTAATTTTTCATTTTGAAACAATTGTCGATTCTCAGGAAGTGCAAGAGTGAACTGAAGGGCCTGTCCTATTTACTAGTGTCCCCGATGGCGGCATCTTGCCTGAGTAGTAAGGACAAGATCAAAACCAGGAAATTGGCATGAGTACAACCCAGGGTCTGCTCCGATTTCAGTTTATGTGCAGTTATTTATGTGTGTAGGTTGTTTTTATGTCTCCATCATTTAAAAATCCTTGTCTCCTGGTACCACGTCTGGAGAAAGGTGGCCTTCCTTATATGTTGGGGAGGGGTGGCAGGAAGGAAGGAATGAAGGGAGGAAGGAACTTCCGTCAACACGTCAAACAACTGCTACATTAAAGGCCGTGCACAGTGGATTTTTTTTAAATTTTATTTATTTATTCTACTTAAATATACATGCTAGAATGCATTTTGGTTCATTGTACACAGATGGAGCACAACTTTTCATTTCTCTGGTTGTAGGTGATGTAAATCACAACATACGTGCAGTCATACATAAAGCTACGGCTATGTTGTCCATCATATTCTACCATCTTTACTGTCCCCGTGCCCCCTCCCCCCTCATACCTTTGTGACCATAGTTCCTCCATTCTTCCCATGTCCTCCCCCACATTATGGATCAGCATCCACTTATCAGAGAGAACATTTGGCATTTGGTTTTTTTGAGATTGGCTTACTTTGCTTAGCATGATATTCTCCAACTCCATCCATTTACCTGCAAATGCCATAATTTTATTCTCTTTTATTGCTGAGTAATATTCCATTGTGTACATATACCACAGTTTCTGCACAATGGATTTTTTGGACAGAGTCAAAGCCCAGCTTTTTCACTTTTCACTGCCATTATTTCAGAAATAATGGCAGTCATTATTTTTCTAAATTATTTGGTGTGTCAATCTGAAAGACACAAATGACATCCAGACAAATTACTGAATTTCTTGGGGTTTTCAACTGCTAGACAGTGAAGGAAGCCCTATCCAGCACATTTTCTTTTTTCTTTTTTCTTCTTTTTTCTTAGCTATTTCAGAAGTGTTGCTGAGGCCTGGTTCACTTTGGGCAGCATGCTCACTTTCTGAGTTTCAGTTTTTCCATCTCAAACATTCTCCCTTTCAGAGATGCTAATCTCGTCATTCTGTGGTTCTGTGATATCACAACTTTCTTTCTCTAAAACTACTCCTTTCATTACATAAGAAATATTTTGCTTATAACAAAAACACCAAAAAAGTATGAAAAAAAATAAAATCACCGTAATCTCCTCTGCTGGTAACACAGTATTAGTATTTTGAAGGATTTTCTTTTATTTCAGTCCTTTCTACATCTGTTGATCTAATTTTAGGTATACATATAAGCATGCAAAGACACACAGAAAGAGAACAGAGGATGCGTTCACCTAACTCGAAGTCAATATACTCAGTCCTGGAGCTTGAAGACCCCTAGAAGTTGGAGCAGCGTGTGTTTCGCTATTAAAAGTACCTTGAGGGGCTGGGATTGTAGCTCAGCGGTACAGCACTTGCCTCACATGCGTGAGGCCCTGGGTTCGATCCTCAGCACCACATACAAAGCAATAAAATAAAGACATTGTGTCCATCTACAACTAAAAAAAAATATTTTAATAAAAGTATCTTGAAGGATTCCCTTAGCTAAGGAGATATTTTTTCAATACTTGTATTCATTCCATCACTCTTGTGTACCGCTGCTATATTTAGTCATTTCCATATCGCTAGACATTTAGCCTCTCCTTTTTTTTCTATTATGAATAAACATGATGTAAATATGCTCCTATGACTAGTGGCTCCGACTCTCTTCATTCTCTTAGTGATCTTAATCTGAGCCTGTAGTGACGAGTTATATTCTGAAAAGGTGTTCACAGTTTGTGTTCGTGGCAAGTGCAAGCACATACATTCATTACACTTTTGCTAAAGCAAAAATCATTTTTGAAACTTTTCCCAAAATCTTAAAAGTAGAAAATTATACCTTCATATTTTTGATTATATATTTTTATTATAAATTATTATATAATATATCATATATTATATATTTTAGATATTAAATAATAAATATATTTTTATGTATTTTATATCTATATATTTTTGGGGGGGTACTGGAGATTGAACTCAGGGATTCTCGACCACTGAGCCACATTCCCAGCCCTATTTTGTGTTTTATGTAGAGACAGGGTCTCACTGAGTTGCTTAGCGCCTCACCGTTGCTGAGGCTGGCTTTGAACTCACGATTCTCCTGTCTCAGCCTCCCTAAGTGCTGGAATTATAGGCGTACGCTGATGCACCTAGCTTTGCTTATATTTTTGATAGCTAAAAAAGTTTAACTTGCCTCAGCAACAGCGAGGCACTAAGCAACTCAGTGAGACCCTGTTTCTACATAAAACACAAAATAGGGCTGGGGATGTGGCTCAGTGGTCGAGTGCCCCTGAGTTCAATCCCCAGTACCAAAAAAAAAAAAGTTTAACTTATGTGCTAATCAAATAACATCATATTAATCAAGTAACATGGTGTTATGTTTGTAGTTTATTCTTTGCCCCATATTTCTATCAGGATGTTAGTGCTTTCTTGCTGATGTCATAGGAATTAAAATGTTATAGATATAAACTTTGTTACAGTTGTTGCAAAGTGTTCTCAAATTATATAACTATAATTTTCTAAATATTTCTTCTACTTTTATTCATAGAAATTCATCCTCTAGAATTTATTGAATATTTATGTATTTTTTGCCACTTACAATTTTATTTTTATATTGGAATTTGAACACCTGAGAACTTATTTGTGCACTATGAGGTGAACCATTATAGTTTCATTTCCTCCTAAATCACTCTTCATCTCAAGTATTTAGAAATCAAGCATCTGCTCACTTTCCCATTTTTTTTCCTTGATCATAAATTATCAATCTATTACAGAGATTACTGGTTGATTCTAATACCATGGCTCTAGAATATGTTTTAGATGGACAATTGTTTATTACTCTCTTTTTTGACATTTACTGTGGGTAGTACAACTGTTCATTCTTTCAGATACAATGAAAATAATAAGAATCCAGCCTCAGCTCAGAGTAAAGAGCTCTCGATGTGAATTTTGTTCTTATTTTTTTTTATCTTGTCATACAATTGAGTCCTGGCTGATTTATTCGCAAGAAACTCTCCCCTGATGTGCTTTAATATTTAGTGGGCTGTTATCTCTGACAGAATGAAAACTTGACCTTGAAGCTTTCTTGTTTTCATTTTGTCATGGAAAATTGCATTTACTCACTCTGTGTTTATTATAAGAATTTCTCTTCCTTCTTTACTTCCTTTCTTCTCCCTCCCTATTCTTTCTTTCTTTCTCTCAGCTTTCAATTACCAATCTCTTCTGCATTTTTAACCAACAATTTAGGTGGCTAAAGAAGATATTTTAATATCTTCTCATGATATATACGCATATATACGTATTCATGCACAGCACACAGAAAAGTGTCCATCTCTGTCATTTATTTTAAATATATCACTGATATATACTTATTTCTTTAAAAGCCAAAAAGTACAGACTAAGTTAAACAAAATAAAAAATAAAATCTAGCCAGAAAAGCTTCGCTCGAATGAAACACAGGCACAGCACATTTAAATTAGATCTGGGTCACAGTGGCCACGGGAAGGGGCCTATCCTTAGGACTGATAAAACACAGCTAAAGAACTGGTTTAAAAACCAAAAGGGAAGAGAAATGCAAGACAATGAATACATAGGACAACTTCAAAATTAGAGCAAAAGATGGCAGTGTTGTGCCTGGAGGGGGCGCTGTCTGTACAGCAGGAAGCCCATGAGGTTCCCTGCCTACATCTGAGGTCAGGCCTTCTGTTTACCATTTGGATGCCAATGGGAAAAATTCTATGACCTTTCTGAACCTCAATCTCTTCATTTATAAAATGGGGATAATGACCACTCCTTAACTTGCCATATTTCATAAGAGCAGATGGAGATAGTAATGCAGAAGTACTTTATACATCACAGGGAATCAAATGCACTTAAAAACTTGTGGATACCTTTTTTACAATTTCTAATATTCCCATTGGCTTTTCTACTTCTATTCCATATTCAGCTAGTGGAAAAATAATTCCCAGGGTGGTTGTTTTGTTTGTTTGTTTGTTTGTTTTCCTTCCTATGTTTGCTGAGTAAAGCATCCTCTACTTTTTGTGTACAGTTTGGGAATTTTGCCTCTACGTCAGAATAAAATGCTGATCTATTTAACTATTTTTATAAGTGATCAAGGTCATACAAAAGTTATTCCAAGTCCTCTAGGGTAGCACCAGTGCTTCTTAATTTAATGTCATCTCCAAATGTGATGACTGTGTTCTTAACTCCTTGCCCAGGTTTTGTTCCATCTTTCAGCTTCTCTCCCTCCTTTCACTTTCAAAATAAAAAGATCTGGCCCTCTTCTAGGAAAAAGGAGGAGAAAAGAAATTATATTTGTTAGGCTGCATGTTGTGGTAAAACAGGCTTAAGTGGGAGTGAGATCTGCTACAGACAGTCACTCACCATCTGTGACATCTCCAAGTTGGCTCTGAAACCTCACCCCAGTATCAGAGGCTCATTCTCTCATTAGTCAAAGAGCTTTGAAATCCTTTGTCTTGATTTTTTTCCTTTCAGGACTATCTGAGAATAAACTTAGCACTGCTTTCAGATTCATGGATAAAAGGCCACAAAAATGAATTTTCATCAATACTAACTTTAATAAGACATCATTGACAGGAACAAAAGACAAACAGATCATCACCAGAGAATGCGGCTGGTACCACAAGAGAGGCCAGAGCTTGTTAAAAGGGAAGCGTGAAAAGGAGATGTCTCTATGGGCATCAAGTGAAATTTGGGGAGTTTTCATGGAAGAGACAATACACGAGGTAGGAATATTAGGCATTGGGTACAAATTCTGGGTTCACTTACACCCTCCAAAATGCGTTGGTGAGCACATAGGTCTGATCCAAGGCTTCTCACCCTAGTGCTATTGATATTCGGGGCTAGATAATTCGTCATTGCAGGGCCTGCGCTGTGCATGGCCAATGCTTAACAGCATCCCTGGCCTCACCCCACTAGATAGATGCCAGGAGTATGCCTCCTTTCGGCTATGAAAATTAGAATGGTCTCCAAACATGACCAAAGATCACAGGGCAAAAATTAGCCTTTGAGAACCACTGATCTAACCCTCTCTCTTCTGACAGCCAAACGTCAAAGTTTGGAGAAGCACCAACACAAGAAAGCCACCAGAAATGATGCCTAAGTACATGGGCATGGCTGGGCTCCCCTAGAACTGGATTCACACCAGCAGGGGACTGTAGTTTTCCTACCATGGATATAAATGACATTTAACCAAATAAACATCAAGAGTGACCTTAAAAGGAAAGAGAGAAAACTGAAAACCAGGTAGTGAGGGGAAGGAGAAAGATGTCCAGCTTGTTGCTCAAGAGTTGAAAGTGAAAACGTGCAGCTCGGCAGAGTGCTGCTCAACAAACTTCAAAGTGTTGGTGGCCAATAATTATGCAATCTAGATAAACTGCTATCCACGCTGGAGTTCTCCAGCAGCCGACCTTGAGACCAGGGTTCAAGAGCAAATCGTTTGCTAAGGAGGTAATAGGACATGTTCTTAGGGACCTGGGAGTGAGGCCAGGAAGGGAAGGTAGGCAAAACAGGGTGCTTTTCAGGCCACTAGCACTGTTGGCTTAACCCCATAAGGAAGCTCAGGAAAATAGAGCAGAGAATTTGAGTGTGCATTAGAATCACCTAGGGATCTTGGTAAAGCATGGGTTCCTGAGACCCAAGAATCAACTTTTTTTTTTTTTTTTTTTTTGCAAACTCCTGGTACCTGCCTGTTACTGGTCTGAGGATCACACTTTGAGCAGCTCTGATACAAAGAGGACCAGCAACCCTGATGTCACCTGGGATCTGGTGACGAATGTGGAACTTCAAGTCCCACCCCAGACCTACAAAATCAGGATGTGATTCTGAACAAAGTCCAAGTGTTTGTATGCACACGAGGGCTTAAGAAGCCCTGATGTAGAAGAATCACCTCAGAATTATACCTCAGGAAAATGAGGGTGATCATGCACCAATTATGACTTGGCGGTGGTTGAGGTTTACCAGGCGAGGATGATTAGTAGCTCACCCCCACCTACCACTTTATTCCACTTCCATCTTTCCCAGCGGTCCTGCGTGCAGCAGAGCAGCCACAGCAACTTTGCAGAAAGCCACCAGCTGGAAGTCAGCCCTCACAGTGATGTGGTGAGACCCAGGGACCAACAAGTATGTCACCTACAAGATCAGCTACAACCTGACTGTATTATCCTAAGGTGCAGCATGGAATGGTGAGATGAGCACAAGTTTTGTAGCCACACAGCCCTGGGGTCACAGCCTGACTGTCACATGTCAGATACCTGATGTGAGAGGTTTCCTGACCTTTATGAGTTTCAGTCTTCCTCTGAAAATAGGGATATCCAAATCTTCCTTGATTTCTTATTGTCTGGAACAATGTAAACACTCAAAGATAAATCCTATTACTATTGTTTATCATTCCTGCCAAAACAGGAAATGTTGAAGTGTAAACTTCTCACGAGATATCCCTCAACATTGAAATCTCATAGACAAAAAATCAGGGCGTAGTCATAAATGAATATCAAGGACTGAATGCAGGAAAAAAGTGTCAGCAAAATGAGCCTCTAAGAACTTGACTTTGAGTGTTACTTTATCACAGGCATTTTGTTCTGTTTGGAACATGTCAATCAGTATTTTGGAGCAATAATTCTTTTTTTTCTCTTTTTCTTTGTGTCTTTATTATAATACATGCCAGTATAATGTATTTTGACATATCATACATACATGGAGTATAACTTCCCATTTTTGTGATTGTACAAGATGTGAAGTTACACTGGGTGTGTATTCATATATGAACACAGGAAAGTTATGTCTGACTCATTCTGCTGTCTTTTCTATTCCCATCTCCCCCTCCTTTTCCTTCATTCCCCTTTGTCTAATCCAGTGAACTTGTATTCTTCTCTCCCCCACCCCCACTTATTATGAGTTAGCACTTGCCTATCAGAGGGAACATTCAGCCTTTGGTTTGGGGGATTGGCTTATTTCACTTAGCATGATAGTCCTATTCATTTGCTGGCAAATGCAATAATTTCACTCTTCTTTATGGCTGAATAATATTCCATTGTGTATATGTACCACATCTTCTTTTATCCATTCATTTGTTGAAGGACACCTAGGTTGATGCCATAGTTTAGCTATTGTGAATTGAGCTGCTACAAACACTGATGTGATAGCAGCTCTGTAGTATGCTGATTTCAAGTCCTTTGTGTTTATGCCAAAAAGTGGGATAACTGGGTCAAATAGTAGTTCCAATCCAAGTTTTCTGTTGGAGCAAAAATCCTGAAGAAGACAGAGAGAGCACAGACTAACAGAATCAACCTGATTATGAGGAGATCATACAAACCAATCCTAAAAAGTATGCACTAGCTCTGTTTAATTGAGAACTCTTGGCCCAGGTACATGTGAAAGGGTTTGAATTAACAAATATCACAGATCTGTAGTGGGTTGAATGGCTACCCCCTATTCCCCCAAAAAACATATTATCCCCAATACCTGAGTGTGAACTTATTTAGACAAAGAATCTCTGCAGATGTAATTAAGTTAAAGATCTTGAGACAAGATCATCCTGGATTATCCAGATGCCCCCCACCCCCATCCAATGACAAGTGCCCTCATCAAAGACACACAGAGAAAAGACAGAAGAAGAGGAAAAAGTCATGTGAAGATGGATGCAGAGACTGCCATTATGCAGCCTCCATCAAGAAACACCTGGGAGAGGCAAGGAGGGATTCTCCCCTGGAGACTTCAGAGGGAGTGTGGCCCTCCCCACACCTTGATTGCCCATTTCTGGCTCCAGAATTGAAAGAGAATAAATTTATATTCTTTTAAGCCACCTGGGCCTAGAACTTAATAGAGATAATGAGTGCTGAGCCTCTATTTTTCTGAATGAATGAATGAACAAAAACCCAAAGAAGTTAAAGCTTATTGTAGGTTCTATGATGAAAATTAAGAGAATATAATGCTAGAAAATTACATAGTGGGGTATGTGAGAGACTATTGCATAATTGGGGAAACCCTTTTGAGAAGATCTGACAGATGAGGAGGAATTAGACACCCACAGATTCTGGGTAAAGTATCTGAGAAGAGAGAAGAGCAAGCCTCTAGGCCTGGAGGCCGGAGGAGGTGAGTCCATTCTAGAAACCAAGAAGACAGGGAGCTTCTTGGGACATCCTGGTGACAGGGACAGGGACTTAAGCAGGAGGTGGAGAAGTCATTTGGTCAAGAGAAAGCACTGGGATTTCATTCTATAATGCAATGAAAAATCATTTTCCAGGGAAGAAATGACACCAACTTGTGTTCTCAATGGATTTGTGTGGCTGCTGTGCAAAGGTTGGACTGGAAAGGTCAGGAGTGAAAGAAGGAATAGACAGTTGGGAGGCTGTCGTGACATCATGGCAGATGTGACCAGTGTGGCAGGAGACCGCAGCAGAACAGACCACGGGATGGCAGTGGAAATGGCTGGCGGTGGACTGATACAAAAAACTGGTGGAGTCAGAGCTCACCTCTTGAAGGAGGCACGGGCCAAGTTTGAGAAGAGCAAAGAGGAGTTCGACAGTGCAGTGCGTGTGTCCTTGGAGTAAACGTGGCAGATGCTGAAGTCCAGCAAGGCTGACTCAACATTTCAGATCTTTGAGGAAGGTCCCCCAAAGTTTAGGTGTTACATAATGCAGGAATGCTCAAAGGTGAAATGCTTAGATTATGAGAGCCATAATCTCATTGGTGGATTGATCCATTTGATGGATTAATGCTTTGATTTCTTTGATGGATTAATGATTTGAATGGACTACTGGGTGGTAACTGTAAGCAAGTGGGGTGTGGATGGAGAAAGTAGGTCACTGGGTGCATGCCCTTGGGGACTCTGTGTCTTTTGCTCCTTCCTCACTCTCTTTCTCTCTCTGCTTCCAGGGTGCCATGTGCTGAGTGGTTTCCCCTGCTCGGCCCTTCTACCATGATACTCTCTCTCTTCGGGCTCTGAGCGATGGAGTCAGGCAACCATGGACCAAGACCTCTGAAACTATAAACCCAGAATAAACTTTTCTGTCTCTAAGTTGTTGTTCTTGGGTATTTGGGTCACAGTGACAAAAAGCTAACTAACAGAATTCTCTCATATGAAGCCCCAGATGCCCAGAGCAGTAGCCTGTTCACCGTGCATGCCTCTCTTCCTGTCTCCTTTTCCCCATTTCCCTACCACGGGTTCCTTTCCCAGGCCCAGGTGTGGCAGGTACACAAGGATCAAAACCAGAAATGGACTTACCTGCATCAGGAAGAGAGTTGAATGAAAGACACAGATGTTAAAAACAGATCGTTTAAAAGTTAGCAGTGGGGAAAGGGTTATATACAGAGCACAGTGAGACGCTAAACTAGAAAAATAAGGCTTAGATAAGGAAGATGTCCCCAAGGAAGTAAAAACTGAGCCGAGGGCCTGAGCAGGAAAGGGTTAATTCACCAGCCCTGGGTTGTCCAGACCCTGCACATTCCCAATGGAGGTCTGTCTTCAAGACTGCCCTGGAAAAGGAGCTCCAATCCCTTGGAATGTTCTGCCTGATAAAAAATACTTTTGTATGACCAGAGCTTTGGGCCATGCGGAGCAGTCTGATCAGAGGTTATGCTCACCATGTGGTCTATGGTGAATGCCTGGGTTTGCCCTAAGAGGTAGAAGAGTGAGGAGCTGCGGTTGGTCCTGCAGCCGCTGCTGTGACGGGACTGACCAGTCTCTGCTAATGCATCCTGACACTCGTGCAGGCGGGGCTCCTGGTCCACAGCACTTCACTGGTGCTGTCACCTGCCCTTCCTGGAGAATGAAGTGTGGATCTGTGTGGCTCTCTGGGAGATGACACCTGCGAACTTGTGCCTGGTTTCTCCTGGATATGGTACCAGGTGCCTTTTCCCCTTTCTGATCTTAATCTGTATTCTTTTATTTTATTTTATTTTATTTTTGGTACTGGGGATTGAACTCAGGGGCACTCGACCACTGAGCCACACCCCAGCCCTATTTTGTGTTTTATGTAGAGACAGGGTCTCACTGAGTTGCTTAGCACCTCGCCATTGCTGAGGCTGTCTTTGAACTTGCGATTCTCCTGTCTCAGCCTCCCTAAGTGCTGGGATTACAGGCTTGAGCCACTGCGCCCGGCTAATCTGTATTCTTTCACCGTGAAAAACTATAACCCTGAGTAGGACATCCAGAGTCCTATGAGTTCTGTTCAATCATTGAGGCTGAGGGCAGTCTTGAGGGGCCTTGACGCAGGGCCGAAGACTGCTCAAGGCAAAGGGGACAGCCCCACAGCCTGAGCACAACATGAGTGGCTTAACAATGGCCAGCAAGATGGGAGTGGAAGAGAAGCAGGAACATGAGATAGTTGTGCATGGTCTGTCCTCACCAATGAATGGCAGCTCCATCGGGGGCACATCAGCCTCTCTCTCACACTATGGTATCACTAGCATATGCCATAATGCTTAGCATGTCCAAGATGGCCAACAATTATTTGTTAAATAAATGGACAATAAATAAACCATTGGATAAATGAGGAGATGGATGGATGGATGGAGGGATGAATCTGGAATATTTTACAGCCAAAGTAATTATTATCAATAATTGCTAGTCATAATCATCTCATAATAACTCCCACTTGGCTACTCAACTGTCATTACTTGGATAATACCACTGCAGCACAACAGTCAAAACACTAGGGGAATCAAGCATTTCAAGTCAGAAAAACTTTCAGACCATCTCCTGAATTTATCACAGTAATATATGGAAAAATGTAGAATTCATCTTCAGGAAAAGCTTTGAATTTGTGCAAATGATGAGAGAATTTATAACTACTTAAAACCTGTGAGTCAAGTATTTTGGTCATTAACATCTCTACTTTGTAGATGAAATGCTTCAAGGTTGACTGCTTTGTTGGAAATCACAAGCACATCAGTGGTAGAACAAATATTACAGTTCTGGCTGAATGATCTTGAAACAGAGCCTGTTATCGTCAGGGAAAAGCAACTTGCAGGAGAGGAAAGGAGGTGAGGTTTGAAACCAGAGATCCAAGGATGCAAGATCAGGCTCTGACACTTAGTAGCGGACTGACATGACACACGTCCCTGGACCCTGGTGAACCTTACCTCAATGTCTTCATCCATTAAATACAGATAATGAGATTTGATCTCAGAGTACCAGTCTTTAATCTGGGGGATAATGTACTTCTGGCTGCCCTGGATGAAACTCCACAAAACCTCAAGCAAAATTCATCTTGAAGTTCACGTGTCCACACAAAATATGACTGATTTGCAAACTGAAGTCCATCCGGATTCATTCACCTCATTTCATCTCACTTTTCATTGCTCTGATTCAGGCCCTGTCCTGTCTTTAGTGATCACTATCTCTATCACTCTGGAATCCCCCCTCTACCAGGGCGATCAGTAGGCACCAAAGCTACTGGTGCTAACATGACTTAAGATGCTTAGGCCTTGGCCTACAGCAGAGGTCTTTGCACTGTGCTCCAAGGGGCCTCTTCAAGGGTTGTGGGAGGAAAAAGCTCCTGCCACTCTTACTTGACCCAAAGCAAGGCTGAGCTCTGTAGATCTTGAGCTTCCTTCCAGTTTGAGAAATGGCTTATCTTCATCAGTTTGGGCTGTCACTGCAAACTGTCATAGACTAGATGACTTAAACCACAAACACTTATTTCTCACAATTCTAGAGGCTGGGATTCAGAGGTTGGGGTGCCAACAGGGTCAGGATCTGATAAGGTCCTCCTCCAGGTTGCAGACAGCCAACTTCTCTTTGTCTCCTCACATGGCAGAAAGAGAGCACGCTCTCTAACCACTTCTCACAAAGGTATCAGTCCCATTTGACCTATCTGCCTCCCAAAGGCCCCACCTCCACATACCACCACATTGGAATTAGGATTTCAACATGCAAATGTGGAGAAGACATAAACATGCAATGGACTGCATGACTTAAAATATAGAACAAACAAACAGACAAATAACTCCCCCCAACTCCCTTTGGAAAACAGAACAAACGTTGCTAGGTACTATTGCAAATGGCGCCAGCTGCATCTTTGTGTGTCTCACTAGTTCTCTTCTCTCTCCTCGGCTTCTGTCACTAAGCTGGATGACCTGAGGCAATCAATACTTTCCAGATGTGTTGGTCTCAGTGCCCCTTCCATGTTTAAAAAGCATTACATCTTGTGCTTTATTTCCTATTACTGCTGAAACAAAGGACCACAAATCTATGCCTTACACAAACTTTATCTTACTGACAGTCAGAAGTCCAAGACTGATCAGCAGGTGCTGTCCATCTAGAGATCCCAAAGCAAGTGATTTATTATATGTTCTGAGTCAGGCTATGTAAAATCAATTTATTAGTTCAAAAGGCTCTTTTTGTGGAGCTATAAGTAAATCATTTTAATTCCACCTTCTCCAAGTGTCTCATGCTATTAAAATTCAATTTCTGATGCCAGAGTGTCTGTTCCATATCAGGGCTGCTCTGTTTTCCTCCTTTTCTCATTCTAGCAGTTGGATCAACCAGTCTTGTGCCTCTGAACTGCTGCTGAGGTCATTTGGTTCTCTGGAAGTTGGACCCTGACGATGGCTCTCACACTGGGCATTCCCTGCACACCTGACCCTGTGTTAGCATATCCAGTACTATCTCCTTGGATCTTCACAGCAACTCCTTGCCAAAGAAACTCTCATTACCCTCTTTCTACTAGTGAAAAGGGGACACACAGAGAGGTCACTTGACTTGCCAGTTCACATAGTGAGAACACAGACTTTGCTGGATCTAGAGGAATCATCTACCACCACCCAGCTCAGTCTCCACTCCTGGGACTCCACAGTTCCACACCCAGCACCAACATCCGTTCATTATTTCAGAACTATCTTGCTCAATAAGATAAAGATCCAAGTAACTATGTTGCTTTTTTCAGGAACGTTCTGGAAATCCATTTGTTCAAACAATAGACTATTCAACAAGCCCACAGCAGGGCAAGGGGGTGCTTCCCAGAACACTTAACTGGTCACTGCTTACCTCACATCGCCATGTGCACCAACTCCACACCATCAGATCACAGAGTGTGTCCATTCTCAGGCTCCTGCTTTGGAAGCCCCATTCACCAGGCCCCTAGAACATCGTGAATGTCCTGCCTTGGACCCCAGGCCTTCCCTTCTGCAATGCTGTCCAGACTCTCAGTGTGGTGCCCTTTTTTTCAAAGAGCAAGGGATTGGGACTTGCTTGATCAGCAGATTATTTTGACAGTCTCTTCTAAGAGTTCCCAGTCAGTCCCAGCTTTCCCACATACCAAGTGTGTGCTCCCAATGTACATCAATAATTTCTTCCAGTCTCTTGAATAAGTAAATCTTCACAGGTCCCTGCCTATGACAAAACAGTGGCTCACCTATGAGTGTGTCTCTGGGAATCCTGCCTCAAGGCCAGCTTGTTCCTGATTTAAGCACAGGAGTGTGTATCCTGAGCTGATTCCTCTTCTCTGATACCCTTATCAGTTACCATCACACATATGGAGACAGGAGAGGCAAAGGACCAGGACCAAATGATGGCCTCCCTCCAGACCCCTGCCTCATAATCACGCTCCCATATAGTTCCCCAGAAAAAGGTCCGTCCATGACATTCACCCTCCAGGTTTTGATTTGATGAAGAATATGCTCAACAAATCAATACAAGAAAGCAGATCTTCTTGCCTTTCTTAAGATTTCTTATTCCTGTCAGGTGTCACGTTCCAATCTACTGTTTCTGTCTCTGACACTTTTGTTGGTCTTTTCTACAAGAACCACAAGACAAGAAAACACAAAACAGGGCATTACAGAGGGAGCCTTGTGGGCTGTAGAAATCTTTTTTTGGTGCATTCAATGTCACTTGCCCCCTCCAAGTGATCATCTTGGAAAGCATCAAGACCCCAATTTCCCCCATCAGCCCCCTGGTCTCCCTCTCTTAATCGATGTTGTATGTTAGGAGAAGGACGGGTTTTGAGTCCAAAGGTCCTCAGCTTGGTCACTTAAAACCCACGCTGCCCTGGGATAAGCCACCTCACATCCCTGAGACCTAACTTGCTCACCCACACAGGCAGACGAGATCTCCTTTCCAGAGGACTGTCAGGGATGTGAAAGGTAACAATCTGCAGAAAGTGCCACAAACATCTGACCCCTACTCGCATTTCCTCCCTTTTCCACAAAGAGGGGCCAGGGAAGAAGATTTTAGAAATAGGAAGAGCCGATCAGCAAGAATTTCATGTATAAGAATAATCATAAATCAAAGTAACTTGTATACACACAAAAAAAAAAAATTATGTTGGGCTCCATTAAATAAAAATCCAGGGATGAATCTTGCTAAAGACCTTGGAGATAAGACCCCTGCCCTTCTGTTTACCTCCTCACCCTACTTCTCCCTATATTCCTATCAGGCATGAGTTCTCTTCAGAGTGCCCTCTGAGACTCCAAGCCCACCCAGCACCACTCCAAGTCCAGTGGGAATCCTGCCATCAGAACCCATGGACCCAGAATGGCAAAGGTCTAGTTCTCCAAAGGTAGAGCTGCCAGATAAAACAATAAGACTCCAGTTCAATTTGCATTTCAGGTAAACAATAAATTTGTTTAAGTATAAGTAAATTTATACTTAAAGTATAAGTATGTCCCAAATGTTATGTGGGCTATACTTACACTAAAAATTATTTGTTATTTATCTGAAATTCAAATTTAACTAGGTATCTTATGCTGTTATTTGCTACATCTCACCACCCTATAGAGAGGAAAATGACACCTCTTTGCCAACTCTACAGATTTTGCTGGATAGGGGAGGATGTGCTTTCCCCTTCTTTATTGCTAAGGTCATTTACATGCAGTCCTAAAATTTTAGAACCAAAAGAGAATCTAAAATTCATGATCCTCTACTGTCACTATTTAACAAATAAGGGCTCTGGTACCCTAAAAGCTAAAAAGATCAATCCAACATTACGTCGTTCTTCAGAACAGAATTGAGTCTTAAATTCAGATTTTTTTCTAGGACCTAACTAAGGCAATTTCCCTGACAATCTTTACTACAACATCTAAAAAAAGTCACTTGGGACTGACTTGTGTCTGTAGCACTTTGAAGGGAGAGAGAAGTCCCTCTCACTGCATGGGACTCTTAATGTATACCCTACTAGAAACAGACAATGTGCTCCCAAAGAGGCTTGCTCGTCCGTCTGGAGGCCAGGGATTTCCTCAAAACATATGCATGACCCAGGACAGCCTATTTGCAAAATCCAGGAGAATTCATCCTCGGCACCCAGGTGGAGCGGAGCCCTCACCCAGGAGAGCCAGTGTGCCTCTCAAGCCAGCCTGTCCTGCCCCTGCTCAGAGAGCTTCCTTTGGTTGCCAGCTGAGCGACTCTTTTGAGCCACACAACAAAAAGATGCCAAAAGAAACAGCTTTCAAGACCTAATCTATGGGTAAAACCATTCCCAGGCACGCAGGGTGGCTATCAGCTGTCGGCCACCGCAGCTGTGCCCTCTGTGCCCAGAGCCAACCCAGCTCAGCCTGACAGAGGCCTCCTCTGCTTCCCCAGGCATATTCCTCCACAGAGCAGCTGCACTAAGCTGTGAACACGTCCCACTGGGACATCTTGTGTTCTGCCATCCCAGAAGCTTGGACCATTAAAGAGAAAAAAAAAAATATATATATATATATACACACACACACACACACACACACACACATATATATATATATAGACACGTATATAATTTAAAAATAAGATATGCTCATAATTAAATCTACTTCACTGTCACGTGGATTTTACTCATTCTCCTCTGGTCCAAACCAGACATTACAGCAAATAAGAGCATTAATTTTGAAGACACAACCAAGTCCCGACTCCACCCTTGCTAGCTGCGATGAGGAGCTCCAGTTTTCTCAGCTGTAAAATGGATATAAAAATCATACCTTCCTCAAAGAGCTACCAGGAGGCTGGATTAAAAATAAATAGATGATGCTTAGCTTGGCCCTGGTAACCTGGGAAGAGCCCAACAGATATTAGGTATTATTTATTTTACTGAACATATGTGATATCAGAAAACAAAAGCCAAAAATTATTTTTATATCGCTATTACCTGAATCTGTGTTTTATTGGGTTTTCATCCTTTTCTCTACCAAATCAGAGAAAACGAGTTTACTGTTTGGAACATAATAAGAGCAGTGATTGGCACATGATAAACAATATCTAATTTTCAGCTATTAATATTATTAAACAAGAAATAAAATATAGAGCCTCTGGAACAGGAATTCGATTAACTTGATACATTGATTCTCTACTCTGCAATTTTGAGAGGAAACGTGCGATGAAATCTTCCAAGGGGTGGAGACGGAATACGGCTAGATTTCAACTGAAAGAGTGGACAAATGGACACCCACATGGAAAATCCTACCCAGCAGCCTGTTTTTGTCAATCACAAATAAAACATAACCCATTCATTTGCTTACCTACTGCCTGTAGCTGTTTTTGCATTTTGACAATAGAATTGAGTATCTGTCAAAGAGATTTATGACTTACAAAGCCTAAAATATTTACTCTCTGGCCTGTTACAGAGAAAAAAATTTTCTGACCTCAAGACTAGAGAGAATGGAATGGATCTACAATAGCATCTGGCACATAGTAGGTCATCAGTAAATATTTGTTGGAAAAAATGAATAAACTGAATAAATGGAGAGGTGGAAAGTAACTCATTTATGGTTGGTCCTGGTCAACCAGGTCTTCTTGAAGTCACAAGCACTTTGTACTGACAGGGCAGCTCTCTGAGGGTCCTGGGGAATGGTTTGAGCCATTGTTGGGAATGAACAGGCACAGAGAGCATTTGGAAATCACACAGGACAGTATGTGGTTCCTGCCAGCTGGCTCCAAGTGTTCTATGCTCTACCCCATTCAAGCAGGGGAGGAAGAGAGGAAGCTAGTAACGGCAGAAAATACACTGAATTTATATTGAGATAATCTGGACACAGAGAGCAAAGGGAAGAGACTATAGTCAGAGACTCAAAAATGGCACAGTTATCTCTAGTTGTAGCCAAGAAAGCAGATGCATCTTTTCCCTGGTCCTGCTGAACTCTACAGAGTGTAATAATAAATGAGAACTTTTATCTGCAGAGAGGTCGATGGATGAACACCATCACTTTTAGAACAAAAACTAGATAAAAGCTGAAGTTTATGTTTGGTTAGGGTTTGGACTGGACAACATTACTGAACTGGAACATAATTATCTGCTAAAACTTCTGCCAAAGTTCCTAGTCTAAAGGTGAATCCTGAGCATCCTCCATTGAATGTGGGCAGACCCAGGTTCATCTCTGATCTCTGTGTTTATCCACAGAGCCCAGAACTTTGCTCAGGGAACAGAGGTCCTTGAGCAAGACCAGGTAAATGAGCAACTGGAGCAGGGGCTCAGAGAAGTAATAGACCCTCTGTCCCAGAATACACTGGGTGGTAAATTCAACACCTGATGATGCCCTTGGTTAAGAGATCTGGAATGAAGACTTCTGGCTCCACCATTACCTTCATAATTTGAACTTGAACTTCCTCTGAGAAACCACTCCTTCCCCATTCCTTCCCCATTCTCAGCCATGCAGTTTAACTGATGACCTCTTTCCAAGCCCCAGAGATGGATTCTAATTGGTTTCTAGATATCCTATCCCTCTATTCACATTAGTAGGCTATGTTATAAGAAAACCACTACATCTCATGCCTTTAATATAATAGGAGTTTATTTCCTGTTCCCATGAGTGGACTCCTAATGGGTGAATGACCCTCCTCCATGCAGTGATTCGGGTATTCAGGCTCTTTCTATTTGACTGATATATCTTTCTTAAGCATGTAGTTGTGTTTCCAAGATTTCCCCAGGAGTCTTCTCTATTCCAGTAAGTCAGGAAAGAAAGCAAGCATCAGGATCATATCACCTCTGCCTATATTTATCAGACAGAATTCTACCACTAAGCAAATTTTCTAAGTGTGGCCTTACTGCTGACACAGAAGAAAGAGAAGCTTTCTTGATTGGTAAACAATGAGTCAGTCTCTGTAACAGATGGACATTTAACTCCCTTTGAGTTGATCGTACATGAAGATAGGTTTTCTGGAAATTCTGAGGAAAATATATACCCTGTCCCACTGATTAGGTATGGGGCAGAAGTGGGCCAACCTAGAAGGAGCAGAGGTAAGACATAGTTTCTTAGTCCATTCTGTGCTACTATAACAAAACACCAGAGACTGAGTAATTTATAATGAACGGAAATTGAATGGGTCACAGTTCAAAAGGCTGAGAAGTTCAATAACAAAAGCATCTGGTGAAAGCCCTCTTTCTATGTCATTCCACAGCAGAAGATAAGACAGAGCAAGAGGGGGCCACACTCACCTTTTTAAATGACACCAATTATCTGTCATCGTCTAATTACTTCTCAGGTATCCCACCTCTTATTACTGTTACAATGGCAATTAAATTTCAACATGAGTTTTGGAGGAACAAACATTTAAACCATAACACATGGATCCTGGGGACTTCATTCAAATTCTGACTCAAGTCATGCCTGAAGCCAAGCCTGTTTCCAGACTTCTCATACATGTGAACAAAAAAATTTCCTTTTGGTTGAAGCCAGAGACTTGGGTGTTGTCTTCCTTGCTATTAAAATTGTCTAAATTATGCCAGCTTCGTGGTCCATCCATGCCCTGTGCCCTCCTCTTGCCTCAATTCTGTTAATGGCAAAATAGTGGCAAAAGGAGAGCTTGAGACTTCAGAATCTGCAGCCAAACAGCCAAAATTTGAACCCCAAATTCAGGCACTTGCATTCATTGTTCCTCACTTCACATGACTCCTTGGCTTAATTTTACAAAAATTATAAGACAAGGAGGAAAATACAAATTATGTATTTGCTTTTCCCAGACTGTCCACTTTAGACTGCAGACCCTGCAGATGTGTGGGCCATCAGGGTGACCAGATACCTTAAGAACAGAGTGAGCCATTACTGAGAGACAGTTGATGCTTTTTTTAATCTTGTTTTTTTACCTAATCAGCTTCCCAAAATATGTAGTAAGCAATGTTTCTCATTCCATATTTTTTCAATAACTTCTATGCATACAAAATTTAGTTAACTAAAATAGATATGGTATTATAGCAAATGTTGAAAGTGATAGTATTTTTTAAGAGTAGGATTAACGTCAGATCTTTGCTTTTTCAATGACCAGAGGGATTTTTCCCCCATTTCCTTTCCTTACTTCCTATTGCTCTTTCCTTCTTCCTCATTTTCTCACTATCTTTGCCTTCTTGTTCTTCAGTTCCTTGCTACCTTGATTTTTGGCCATTTTAAACTGAACTGTTTTAATCCATGGATTTATTTAACAAAATATAATGTTCTTGGTTATAAACAGCTTCAGTAGAGCATTTTTCTACATTAAAGACACAAAATACCAAATTAAGAAAGTGTAAGAGCTCAATCCAGAAAAATCAGGGGGAAAAAATGGGAAAGCTTTATGACATCAGATTTAGAAATAATTTCTTGGATATCATGCCAAAAGCAGAAGCAACAAAAAGAAAAAAGAAAATGGACTTCATCAAAATTAAAAATTTTTGTACATCAAAGAACATCATTGACAGGTAGAAAGGCAATCCATGAAATGAGAGAAAATATTGGTAAATCATATACCCAACCATGGATTAATACCCATAATATATAAAGAACATCCACAACTCTACAAAACACAGCTCCATTTGGATTAATACCTTTAATATATAAAGAACCTCCACAACTCAACAACAAAAACAGCTCCTTGTAAAAATAAATGACATAAATAGGTATTTCTCATAAGAAGATACAAACGGCCAATAAATGCATCAAATATGTTCAGTGTCATTTATCATTAGGGAAATGTAAATCAAAGCCACGGTGAGACATCATTTCATATTCATTAGAATGGGTGCTATTTTATTTTTTATAAAAAAAAAGAAAATAATAAGTGAGGATATAAAGAAATTGGAACCCTTGAGCACAGTTGATAGGAATATAAAATAGTACAATAGCTATGGAAAAGTGTACAGTCTTCCTCAAAAAATTAAATACAGAACCACCATATGATCCATCAATTCCATTTCTGGGCATATACCCAAAGGAATTAAACTCAGGAACTCAAACCTGCCTTTTGTACACCCAGTTCATAGCAGCATTATTCACAATAGTCAAAAGGAAGAAGGAACCCAAGTTCATTAACAGGTGAGTCGATAAACAAAATGTGGTATAGGTACAGACTGGTATGTTAATTAGGCTTAGCAAGGGAAGACATTCCAACACATCCTACAACATGGAGTGGACCTGGAAGAGATTCCACTAAGTGAAATGGGCCAGCACTCAAGGCCACATGTGTGGAATAATGAACCTCATAGAGAAAGAAAGTGGAACAGTGGCGATCAGAGGCTGGCGAAGTGGGGAACAGAGACATTGTTTAATGGGACAGAGTTTCAGTTTGGGATGATGAGAAAGTTCTGGAGGGAGAAGACACAATGATGTGCACACACTTGATGCCACCAAGCTGACACCTGCAAATATTTAAAATGGTACATCTTGTGTTAGTATATGTTGTCGCAATACGGAAGAAAAGAAAATGAACTGCCTCTTAACTTATGGACCCTTAAATTGTATTTTTCTTAGGTTAGCAATCCTCAATGGAAGAGAGAAGGGGAAAAGGAAGAGAGGAAAGAAGAATTCTCCTCAAAGTCATGGAGACACACACTGGTGAAAAGACAAAACTGGGGTGGGCTCAAGTTGAGACGCCCAAGGGCCCTGACAATGATGTGACTTGTCCCAGCTGACACCCCTAGTGAGTAGGGTAAGCAAAACTGAAACTGGGGAGAACATGTGACACGTGAGCCTTCACATCAGGGAGGACGAAGCTGGGAAAGGTCTCTTTGAAAAGATCTTGGGGGTCTCCTCTGAGCATCTGTGGAAGCTCCATGCATCCCTCTGTCTCTGGCAAAGCTGTTCAATGCAGCCAGGTGCTATAAGGCAGGAAGTCCTGGGAACCCGTGTCTGCCACACAAGCCAGCAGAGGTTCCACTGCTCAAGGACTGGGGCATCAGCCACTGATCTGAGCACACGGTGTGGGATGCGCTGTACCTAGGACGGGCAACATGGGATGCGTGTGTGTGTGATGTATATTAGTTTGGGCCTTTATCATGAGGACAAGTTAACATTTATCTCCCATCTAGAAAACACCTACCAAGAATAGAGGGTTAACATTAAAAAGCTCCCAGGAACCCCACAAACCAGAAGTAACCCAAAACTTCAGGTGTCTATATGCCCCATCAGCACCAGATGGTGGGTTAATTAATATGTTGATGGGGTGGCTTTTCAATATTGAAACTAGTAGTCCTCACCATCAACTTTTCCCACTGTTCTGGAACATTCCCATAGCATATAAAAATGCTGTGGTTTTCTCATCTTTTAAAAATCTTCCCTTGACTCCTTCCTAACCCCCACCCTTAACAGTTACCACCTATTTCTTTGCTTGCCCTTGGCTGTAGAACTCAATGAAAAAGAGTTCTGTTCTGCCTCTAACTGATGTCCTCCGATTCTTTAATCCAGGTGTGCTCAACCACTAAGCCACATCCCCAGCCGTTTTTATTTTTTTTATTTTGAGACAAGATCCCACTAAGTTGCTGAGGCTGCCTTTGAACTTATGATCCTCCTGCCTTAGCCTCCCAAGCTGCTGGGATTACAGGTGTGTGCCACTGTGCCCAGCCTCCTGTTCTTTCTTAATTCACTCCATTCAAGTGTTCTTCCTAACCTCTCGACTGACATTGCTCTTGTTCACCAAAAGCCTCCACAGGCTAATCCCAAGTCAGACCTGTCTGACTGCACCTCTCGCTATCATTTCACAGGTGAGAACAGCATCATTCTCTCCTCCTTGACCCCATTTTCTGGCACCTGGGCTTCCAACATGACCGACAGCGCTGACGGTTCTCAAACATGTGTGGAAACCTCTCTCTAGAGCTCCAGACTTCCCAGAATCTCCACTTGGATATCCAATAGACATCTCAAACTGATCACATCCAAACCCGAATTCCCACCTGTCCTTTGCCAAACCCTGCTTCATTCACACCCTCTCCTCTCAGTGGATGGAAACTTCATCCTTCCAGTTACCCCGCCCCAAACCACGGAGTCACCCTCCACACCTCTCTCTGCTTGCACACTCAACATCCAAACCATCAGCGGATGTCAACCTGCCTTGGGAACCACACCAGGAACCTGACCCCTGCTGCCTCCTCCACTGTCACATCCCACGGCCAGCCCCCATTGTCCCCTGCTGGGTGGGCTTCAGTAGCCCATTGAGAGTCTCTTCCTGTTGCTCCTCCCAGGTCTATTCTCAGCCGGGCAACTGGATTGATGTTTTCCTGATAAAGGACAGACCATGTCTTTCCTCTGCTCAGACGGCTACATTGTGCCCAGGATCCGCTCCTCGGCCCTTTACTTTCACTTCCACCCTCAGGGCCTTCCCTCTTTCTGTCCCTCTGCCCAGGATGCTCTCCTCAGGGACCTCCACTTGGCAAACTCCCCCACCTCCCTCAAGTGTTTCTCAAAATTTTGCCTTTCCATTACGATCACCCTGACTGCCCCACCTAACCCATCTTTCCTCATACTGCAAACCCCGTCACCCAGCCCCAACATCTGTTTTGAAACTCCCCAACTTTTTTACACAGGGCCCTATTTTTCTTCTTGCACCAGGTGCTACAAATTGTGTAGCCAACCCAATGAAGAGATCTCTGCTTGCCTCACTTCTCTGGTCTGTCCCATACAGAGATTAACAATATGTCTCCCATGGAAATTTTTAGAAGATTCAATAACATATGCAAAGGACAGAGTACACAGCAAACACTTGTAAATTCATTCCCAACAATGTACTGGTCACCTACTGTGTATCAGGTGCTGTTCTGGGCACCAGGGGAAGCTGTGGAAAGTTCCCCTCGTGGACCTGGCTTTCCAGAGAGGAGAAAGAGATGCAAACAAGATACCATCCCGTGGAATGAATATCACACAGGAACTGAAATGGAGCTGTGCAATAAATTGGCTTAATGACCACATCACCATGGGTGGTCAGAGGTGGATTCTCTGAAATGACATTTAGATAAGAACTGATCAGAGGAAGAATCAATCATGCAAAAAATCAGAGGCAAGAGAATCCCAGCAGAGCAAACAGCTAGTAAAAATGTCAAAGATAGGAACTAACTTTGAGAGCTCAGGTCCTTAGGTACCAAAGCCACAGGCAAGGGGCTAGTGCTCCCTCCCAAGCCAGGGCAGAGTTTTAAGCTGGGAACACTTGGTTGCACATCATTAAAAGAGAACTCTGACTTCTGCTTGAAAAATGGATTGTAGGGAGCCAAAGTGGAAGAATGGAGATCAAATAGGATGCCACTAAAATAATGTAAGCAAGAGATCATGGTAGCTTAAAGCAAGGAGAGAACAGTAGGGAGGAGGGGTGAAGAGCGCGGATTGGAGGTAGGATTCCACCAACTGAAGGTCGTCTTGATAGAAACCGCTGATGTTGCTGCGGAGGAAAGGGAAAAAACAAAACAATCACCCTTGAGCTGCTGGGTGGAGAAATGTGCACTTTGACTGCGTAAGTGCCAAGTAATTAATCTCTGTCCAGCATGAAATAACATCCTAGCCAGAAAGGTGTCCTGGGTCTGGTAAGCGCCCAGTAAGTGTGGATGGATGGGATAAATGAATGAATAGGGGGAGGGAAGGTGCAGAAAAGGAAGTCGCATGGGGGTGGGGAGGTGTCTAAAAGAAACTTTGCCTACTTTACAGTTTTGTCTGGAGCAGGACCTGCTGACTGGTTTCCACAGAAAGGAAAAACAAACAAAAAAAAATCACAAAAAAAGAAAGTTTGCTGTGTGGAAAGATTTAAACTAACGGAGGAAAAGGAAAGGGTCCCAAGGGCAGGGATGCACGTGTTTGTCACATCCGCTGCTTAGAAAAATGGCTCCTGGGAGGGCAGGACCTGTTGAGGGTGCAGGAAGCCCCATGCCTCCTCAGTTCTTCAGAACAGCTGGACACCGTGCAAAGGGACCAGGAAGGATTCACCAGCCAGGCGAAGAAGTGGACCTTGGACCATTGGCTAGTTCACCTTCTTTGCAGGATGGAAGCCTTTCAGAGAGGCAGCACCTCAGCCCCAGTGGACATCCTACCCAGACGCAGACGTTCCAAGGAAAACTGGCAGTTTCTAGAGCCCCAGTGTCCGATTCTCATTGATAACAACCCTCCTGAAAAATCTAGCCCCTGAGAAATGGCCCTGAGCTAAAAGAGCCCTTGTCTGTGAAGATTAAATATGTGCATGAACAAGCCAGGCATGGTGGCAGACGCCTCTAATCCCAGAGGCTGGGGAGGCTGAGGCAGGAGGATCGCAAGTTCAAAGCCAGCCTCAGCAATTTAGCAGGCCCTAAGCAATCCAGTGAGACCCTGTCTCTAAATAAAATATAAAAGAAGGGCTGGGGATGTGGCTCAGTGATAAGTACCCCTGGGTTCAATCCCTGGTACCAAAAAATGTTTTAAATGTGCATAAATTATGTACATCTTTATGGTATGCAGTGTGATACTTCAATACATGTATACAATGTGTCCTGATCAAACCAGAGTGATTAATGTTTCTATCTCCTTATCATCACTTTATATTTGGTAACTTTGAGCTCCTCTCTTTTAGTTCCACACAAAATATATACTTAATCAATGTCTTTTGAGGATGGTGGTATTTTGCCTGAATTATTCAATCTGCTTGTCTCAACAAATTTTCACTTCAGTCACTTCTCATTTGTGGTGACTGCTAACTCGGCACCATGCACCCTTCCAGGTCTCTGAGACACATCAGCTAACTAAGCAGATAGAAAGCCCTGTCCTCAAGGAGCCTACATTTAACTGGGGGAACAGATGCTAGACAGCAAGCCTAATAAGTCAGGGAATCCCATGGTCACTTAGAACATGATATGTGCCAAGGCCAAAAGAAAAAGGAGGCGCCAGTGGGAGGGGAGGGGTGCAGATTGAGGTTTGTCAATAGAGCAGGCTCTGCCGACATGGACAGGTCTCGTTGAGAGGGTGAATTCCCACAAGGACTTGAAGGAAATGGAGCTGGTCAAGTGACTGTTTAAAGAAAGAGCATTCCAGACCTGGGCAAGACACTCAGGCAGAGGCGTGTCTGCCAGGTGTGTGCCTCAGCGTGCTCGGCAGAGCAGGTGCATACCAGGCTAGCACACGGCTGTGTGCTTCTACAGAGAACGTGACACCTCAGTGATCCAGTTGTCCCTGTCGTGCATGCTACGCGGGCATGACAAGACCAGGAAACGGTGCAACATATCACTGGGAATTGGTGACCCAGCATTTTCCTTTCCCCTCCAAGCACACATCCACAGTTTTTATATGTGTTCTTTGGGACTTCTGTGGCCATGGTTTTGTCTCAGTGTGACAACAAGGAGCACCCAGTTCAGGTGAGCGTTTTAATGACTGAGTGAGATGGACTTCGGGTGTCCCATTCATTAGCTCAGGCATCAGATATCAGAATGGTGGTCTGCCATAACAGGCAGGGCACGGGACCAGAGTGAGACTGCCTGGCATCTATTAATGTCAACGTCATACTACCTTACTGGCCCTGAATAAATCACTCGATTCCTTTAGATCTCAGTTTTCACACTTGCCAAATCAAGAAAACTTTCCTTGTTCCTTCTCTTTCACAAAGTTGTTGTAAGTGAGATAATATATCTCACTTAAGATAATATATGCAAAAGAACGTTGGAAGCTATAATGCACAGCCGGCATGGCTTCACTATCTCAGTGTGCTCAGAACCCAGCAGTGTCTGGCTCTCTATAAATGTTTGTTGAATGACTAATGAATAAGAAAAATTTGTAGTGTGATAACAACCAAGAAAAAAAAATCATCCTGTTACATATGACCTGTGTCCACACAATCAAAGGAAAGGAAGGTATTTAGAATAGCTACCTATATAAATCAGACCAGATAAAATGTTTAGATTCTCACTTGAAGGCATTTTAAAATAGAAGTTGTTACAGAACATGATAGAAAACTGTAGCTTGTTATGTCCTTGGACCTAGAAAAATACAAGATATTCTTACTCAAAGTCAGGAAGAAAGGACAAAGCAAAAAAGAAGAAGAATGCAGTGCTGCTCAGCAGATCAGTGTAAGTCAGACTCAAAAGGAATAAAAAGGTAAATTCCTGGGGCTGGGGCTCAGTGGTAGAGTGCTTGCCTCGCATGCATGAGGTACTGGGTTTGATCCTCAGCACCACATACCAAATACATAAAGAAATAAAGGTTTAAAAAATCTTTTAAAAAAAGGTGAATTCCTTCCTTTTTATGAATTTCTATGTTTGGAATAAAAATAGTCACTGAACTGTTTCAGTGTTGCAATCAGATGTAAAGGAGGGAAGAAACGCCTATCACTCTGGCCAAGATGTTTTAGGTGCCAAGAATTCTGCCCAAGAAGTACACCTAAAAAATGTACAACTGATTAATAAAACTGGATTCCACTGAAAATGCCCACTCAGTGCAAAATCTTCAAGTTAGGGCCAAAAAAATCCATCTCTTCCCTTGAGAGACCACATTCCACCCTGCATGGAACCATGAACCTAGATCTCTGAAGCCTACATGGAGAGTTCTGCTGGCTCCACCTTGGCCAGAATCTGAGGCTCATCAAGGAACACAGCAGTTGCGGAAGGGGCAGGGTGGGAATGGGGTGCATCTGCAGTAGTTCCCAACAATTTCTTCTACTTAAAGTCCCTCAGGGACTTTTATAAAATCAGCACTCCCCAAGGCTCCAATTTCTTTTGAAAAAAAAGATTTTAGGAGCTCTTAAATCTGTTGAAACGATGTAAAACAACTTTTTCAGTTTTTTAGAGAGAATGTTCAAGAAAGACCAATATTAAGCTGCTGTTTCTGAAATATTTTTCTTCTTCAGTTTCACAAAAGCTAACAAGGGAATGAAAACAATAAATTCTAACCCGAAAAGTAGCCTTAGATTCCCAATTTCTGACCTTTTATTTGTTCCCCCTTTCCATTCACGTGTTAGTCAGCCATTTCGCTTCTGTGACTAAAAGGCCTGACCAGAAAAACTGTAGAAGAGGAAAAGTATTTGGGGACTCACAGTTTCAAAGCTCTCAATCCATACACAGCAGGATCCATTCCTTGGGGAAGGCAGAACATCATGGCGGAAGAATATGGTGGAGGAAAGCAGCTCACGTGATGACCAGAAAGCAGAGACTCCAGTAGCCAGATGCAAAATATACACCCCAAAGGTATGTCCCCAGTGACCCACCTCTTCCAGCCACAGCCTACCCACCTTCAGGCACCACTCAGTTAATCCCATCAGGGGATTAATTCACTGGGTTAAGGCTTTAATAACCCAATCATTTTACCTCTGAATGTTCTTGTATTGTTTTACACATGAACTTTTGGGGGACACCTTACATTCAAACCTTAACATCCCCACTAAGCAAAAGATACTATGATCCCCATATGGCCAGTCAGGTTTCTTCTACTTCATAAGCACAAACTCTAACCCTGTGAGCCACCTCCCTAGGTCCAGAATGACTTGTTCGAGGTGCACGGAGGATGCAGCGAATCAAGGGGGTGCATCAGCATCAACCTCAGGTTCCTGGCTTCAAATCCCCTCCCTCTTCTTACTAGCTGTGTGACCCCAGGCAAGGTATTCATTCCTTGCTCTGCCTCAGTCTTTGCTTCTGCAAAATGAGAATAATAGCAATATTTATACATCAGGTTTAAGGCAAATACTCAATAAGTGAAATCCAATCACTTCAATTTAACAAAGTACTTAAGTTTATTAACTCAATATGAAAAGCCAACTTAACTTATTTGAGCGATTAAATAAGTCAAATGAATTCATGATTTGAAGGGCACCTGGCACAGGATGAACACTGTGGGTGAGTTTGCCACAACAATGATGATCAAGAGGTGACAATCCCCTTTCTTGGAAGACACACAAAACATGTTCTTATTCCAAGTGACTAAGACTGAATGCTCAGTAACAAGCATGCCCCAGAGCAAGGACTTCAACACAACAGTTGAACTTTACCCGGAATCCAGAGGCTGCAGGGACGCTCCTCACTGTTACCCAGAGTGTGTCCTGTCCCCACCGCCAACACCATGTTTTTTGGTGTTTGTTTTGTTTTGTTTTTGTTTTTGTTTTGTTTTGTTTTGTTTTTTCCTTTTGCAGAGTGAGAAGAGTCTCTTCAGACTCCACTCAGAGATTCTTCCTTTGACTCAAGGAAAGGGATTGTCCACACACTGTAGGAGCCATGCAAGGGAGGCAGCTGCCTGCGAATGGTGTGGATTAAAACCTCTGTCTCAAAACCACTTTGAATGAATTGGGACTATGAACCACAGTGAGGTAACTGACACCTGCCCCGTCAAACTGCAAAACCCCAACAACCAAAGGTGGGAGAAGTCCAGCCCACCTCAGAGCCGGCACAGGAAAAGTGTGGAGATTTGTGTAGCTGTTGTTGTCTGTTACATTTGCAGATTAAATGATGACAGCAATCAGGGGTGACTGAGCACCCACAATGTAGGAAATGTAGGGAAAGGGGGATCGAGATTTGAAATAACTGGAAGAATCTCCGTTCGCCTCCATCAAAAGAACCTCACAAACTATTAATTAATACAACTATTTCGGCAATTTCTGAACAATGCCATGTGAACTGTAAGTATATTTTTTAATGCAACTAGTTGCTAAAATCTATGGCTAGGTCCCAGAGAAGCTGAATTCTACTTCCTAGGAATTTAAAAATAAGAGTCTGCCTGCTGAACTCTAAGGCAGTTTTTCCCTAAGAAAAGTCATTAGAACACAAGATCTAGAAGTTGCTGACATGAATTTTCAGAGAGAGAAAGCATCTCTTGGTCTCAGAAGTTTGGGAAATATTGTCTTAAACAATGTTGAACTATTTTGGTTGGATTTCTTATGTTGTTCTACTGCAGGACTTCTCAGAATCTTGACCGGCCTAATGAGCCTGGTGGATCCACAAGGACAGCTTTCCCAAATCATGTGGTGAAAAAAATTCTTCCCTAGCACCCCTACAGCATCTCCTAGAACTAAATAGTGTTTCTTGAACACTATTTAGGAAATGCTACTCTAGGTTCGTTTTAGCATTTCACTTGGAATCTAATCCGTTGCAAGCCCCAAGTATGTCTTCACATCCTTCAGAAAGAAAAGAATCAGAAAGAAGCTTCCAACTTACTTCCCTGGTGTATTTGCTTAGGTAACACAGCTGCTCTAACACACTTTAAAATCTCGTGGGTGTCATACATAGTAATCAGAGTCCCTCCAGCAGCAAGTGAAACTGCCCAGGAAGTCTTGAAAACTCCTTCTTCTGTCCCCCTCCCAGGAGCTCTGGCATGGCTGCTCTGGAGCAGGGCCAGGCATCAGGATCCCAGCTTTCCCAGATTTCTAATGCACAGCCATGGTTGCGACCCACTAATCCTCAGGGGACTATAAGGACCTTCTCTTCCAGCTTCTTTCCATTTAGGCCTCTGGTTCACCTTTGAAGGTCTATGTTGGAAAAGTTGCTTAAATTACTGGTCAACATAATATTGTTTCAAAAGTTGAGAGAGAGAAACTTTTTAGGGAAGGAAGGATTGTTTAACCAAAACTACCATCTAATATGAGTCTCCCAAGTAGCTCAGCATCCTGTGCCTGTAGAATAGCAAGCGCAGACTTGATCCTGCCTAGCCCTGGGTCTGACACTTTTCCGCCATGGCTTTAGTGGACTGGAATACCACCTGCTACTTATTTATTCATGAGCCATTATAGCTCTGGGCAGTAGAGGGTAGTGATAAGCAGGGCTGGCTCTGGAGCCACAGTTTGAATTCTGGATTCAGCACCCACTAGCTATGCAACCAGGATAAGCTGCCCAACCTCTGTGCCTTAGTTTCCTCCTGTGTAAGTGGGTGAGGGAAATGATCCCCACTATTTCACCAAGCGCCATGAGGATTAAGCAAGCAAATCCATAGAGAGGTCTACAGGAGCACAGTAAGTTTTCAGAAAGTGTTGACTATTATTATTATTTTTATTCTTTTCCAGCAGAATTCTCTGCTCTAAGGCTCCGAGGGGTTCAGAGAAGATGAAAGCTATGCTTCTGCCCTCCAGGAATTCACAACTGGGCATGAGAGACAGACAGATGAATTATGACAGATGTGACAGCTTTCACAGTACTGTGTGCAAAATTCTGGGAGGGTCTCCAGCAGTGTAGAGGATCAGGACAGGAAGGCTTCCTGAAAGAGGTGGCATTAGACTGTGTCCTGAACAACAAGATTAGACCTATAGATTTAGTCACTTGCTACTTGAGAGAACCTGAAGGGAAGAATGAATCAAAAACCCAACTGTTGGCACACCTCATGTGTCAGCCATGTGGGCAAAGCCACTGCCCTCTTCCAAGGCACCCAAGCTTCTGAGATACTCCCTCTATCCCTGGGGTTGTGCCCATTTGTGGATGATCCAACAGAGGTCTCGGGACTTCACATTTAGACAGAAAGGCTAGGCATCTTCCATGGAGCAGCTGGGGACAGGCACAGAGCAGTAGGCAGGCCCCAGGGCAGTGTGGAGGCAGCAACTGCCTGTGTCTTTCACAAGGCACAAAATCCCAGGTCATGTCTCTGTCATAGCCCCTCCAGGAAATCCTGTCATTCAGCCAGGACATATATACAGTTCAGAGGGACCGATTCTACCAAGATCCTGGATTTGCCACTTTTCCTGTCTAGAGGCAACTCTCCTGCATCTTCTAATTCGATCCAGGAAAACAAAAGGAAAGAGTTTGAAAGTAAACACTGAAATGAGAAAGGCTCCGCTGGGTGCTCCTCAGTCTCAACTAAATAGCTGAGCGTTCTGACAGGTGCCTGGCGTGAGGAGGAGAGAACGCGTCCTCAACATGCGACTGTTGATGGTAGTTTCACTTGGGTGGCTTGTACAGACTTTCTGCTCTCTGGCTGAAACCACGGGGCAGGTAAGATGAAACTTTCATGTATTTTTGATTTGTGAATTTTAATGATGTGTTCAAAAGCTTTTTGTCTTCCCGGATGATCCTGGGTCAAAGGTCCTGCTCTGGACTTCATAAATCCAGAGAAAGCTTGTGAGAATCAGATACTGACAGGGATGCCCTGTCTCTGATGGAGTGCTACCCCATGGCTACCCCAGGTGACAGATTTGCTAGCTACCCCAGTTCCATCTCCACGGTCAGAATCTCTGATATCAGTGCTAGTCTTCCTATTCCTATGATGAATTTGAGTGTTTTGGGTTTTGTTTGTCTTAATCATTTCATCTCCTACCACCCCATCTTTCCAACTATAAAAATAACTAAGTGTGGAGAGATGTTCTGGGGAATTCCAGGGTGGGTGACATTTTGCAGAGAAACAGAAGTATCAAATATTTACAAAAGTCATCAGAAATTCACTCATCCCTTCTACCTTCCACAGCTGCTGTGGAAGTTTCTAGGGCTACCTTTCTGGTAGCCCTTGTTCAATACATTAGTACTGCAGGACCTGGAGCAGGCTCACAGCTGTCCCAGCAGGGTGACACTAGATCAGTGAGCACTAATCTGGGGTGATTGATTTTGAATGCATTTCACAATCTCTAACTTCTGATTAAGAATGAATCCTAAGTATCATGGTGCCTCTGAACCAGGCAAATTTTTGCCAACAAGTTTACTCTGGTTGGCTGTCTAATGATCCTTCCTCTCATGAAAACCTAGGAGGATGCCTGACATCCACCTTCCAGCTGGGCAGTGGGGGAGGGTGAGTTTGAATTTGGCCTTTATTTGTCTGTTTAACAGATATTTCAGAGATGAGTCATGGTGCTCCACAGTTTATTACCTGTTCAACTGAGAAAATAACTTAATCCCCATAAGCTCAGCCTCTCCCCTGAAAGTGCCCCACAAGTGGCAGAAATTATCAGCACCCTGGCCTTTACCAAGAGTTTACTTTTGCAACCAGTGTCTAAATTGTCTAAAGCTGAGTTTTTGCTCTGCAGAGAGAATGAGTTTATAAATACTGAATGAGAGGTACATGAGCCATTCCATTTGAAAAAGGCAATTGGAAGGTCAAGGGATTTCCTAAATAGAGAGTAATAAATCCACCCTACTAAAAAAGAAAAGTCAAAGTAATGTCATCCAATACAGTTATTCAAGAAAAAGGCTGCCCTTAAAAATACATACTGGTGTTTTAACAGGTAGAGGGGGTTAATTCACACTGTATCCAAAGGTGGCTTTTATCATCATTCCACAAAGAACATTCCAGTGCTATTTGGGTTCATAATGAACACCAAATGAAAGCTTCCCATAGAAACAGAGGTTTCATTTTTTCTCTATGCCACTTGGGTACAAGGAAAACAAAAGGTTAATGAAGGAATCAAAGGACCAGTAACTTACAGAGTGACCTCCAGCAAGTCACTACACTGTCCCTCACCTCAGTTCCCCCATCCTAAAATGAGGATGATAATATTTACCCCACTTATCTCTACAGTGGTAAAGTTCAAATAAAATAACACTTATGGAAGTGCACATCGCCGTAGCTTATTCTGCACATGTAAGGTTTCTTCTTACACAGACCTTGCCTATTTCAATGACCTTGGAAATAGCAGTGGTGTTTCCACACCTCACCTGTGCTGGGCCCAGAGGATGAGCCATGGGATAAGAAGTATGGGACATGGTCCTGTCCTGCATGGGACTTTTAAATGGAGAGCCAAGACTAACCAAGTGGGCTCTACTGGGCCAGCCAGAGGAAGAATTGAAAATAAGGAAGAGAGATGACTCATGGTTTTGTGGACGTGACAGTGCTAGTAGGTCCTTGCAGGGCATGTTCCTTCAGGGAAAGTTCTCCATAACCTCCAGAGTGGTTATGGTCTCTCCCTCCACAGGTGATGGCACAGGGTAAGGAGTTCACTCACTTGAGAAGATACAGAGCTCGCCTCCAACCCTAGGTCTTTTGACTCCCAAGTTCAATCTCTTTTGTTGTACAAAGATGTTTCATCTTAAACTTGATGGAGGGATTAAGGAAACTTGAGAAAAAGGTGGAAATCCACGTGGGAGGGTAAGCCCCAGCATCTGGAGCAGTGGGAGGCAGCCCCAAAGTGGGTCTGGGTCATTTTTTTAAACAGTTAACTCTGTGACACTCTGTGTGGCTAAATAACTGTTCCTGGTGGGCCTGCCCGATGTCCCCAATTTGTTCATTTAATCAGCAAGTGTAAGGGGGTACCACTGTGCTTCAGACACCAGCTACGACAGTGGACACAGCAGAGCACAATCCCTGTTCTCATGGTGGCTACTTTCCCATCAGGTTGTAATCTAAAGATTGCAGGAACCATATCCTCCATAACACTTAGCAAAGTGCAGCCCAGAGCTATTATTCCTGCAGAGTCAGTGCTGGAAAATGTCCTTGAGGCCTGTCCATCTATGACCAACCACTCTTGATAACCTGCTTTAACGATTTCCCATTCAAAACACATATTCTGGGGTATATTTCAGTTTTCTCCATTGGATAAATGTGAGTAGTGACATGAGGTTACCTCGCAGGACTCCAGACTCTAGATCAGGATGGCAAGCCAGTGCCCCTTCCCTCACCCACAGCCATGGCAGACATTGCTTGTTGATCCCAACACTCTAACCAGTCGTTACCAATCAACCTCATTGCCATCCTTGACTTTCCATTCAGATGAAGCCCCGGGAGAAGATTGGCCAAGCCAGATGTTTTGCAAGACCCTGATCATGGGCATTGATATTTGTTGTTGTGTTTGCACAGGCAAAAAGATGCGATAAGGAGTCTCTTCTAACAATTAGGACCGAGTGCAGATCCTGCTCACTTAATTTTGGAGTTGAGTGCCCAGATGGTTACACCAAGATAACCAACAACTCTGTAGGAGTTCGGGATTGCAGGTACTCACCATGAGAAAACAAGCGTGCCTGAGTCTCAGAATTGGGACTCCAAATTGAAACTCCCTGTCTTGAAAACTGCCAAGCATTTCCATGATTTTTCTCTAACACTATATTGGACTCAAACCTAGATAACTCACAACTTATGAACTTGGGTCTAAAATACCTATTATCATTGATATACATTTTTATACAAAATTGACTATACTTATTTGCATATAAACATGGCCCCTTCCTCTTACCTCTCTTATCCATCTATCTATTTATTTATTTTTGGTACCAGGGATTGAACTCAGGGGTATTCAACCACTAAGCCACATCCCCAGCCCTATTTTTGTGTTTTATTTAGAAACAGAGTCTCACTGAGTTGCTTAGCACCTTGCTATTGCTGAGGCTGGCTCTGAACTCGTGATTCTCCTGCTCAGCCTCCCAAAGTGCTGGGATTACAGGCTTGAGCCACTGTGCCTCCTAGACTTAATCACACTCCTGTACTCATGAGTTAATGTCCTCTCTTTACTCTCCAAGGTACACCTTTGAGATCAGAACACACTCTCTGTATCTCCCTGGATGCCGCCACATTTGCAGGAAAAACTACCTCCAACCTGAGTGTTGTCCAGGCCACTGGGGCCCAGACTGCATGGGTAAGTGGCACAACATTTGCACTGTGGTATTTGCTTCTGAATGTCCCCTTTCATAAGAAAATTGAGATGAAAGAAGCTCAATAAAAGGAGAATGTATCTTTTTCTAGAAATTTTCATTTTAGTCTATATGTTGAAACTCTTTCTTATTCCATCAGTAAAGAAATGTACTGTAGTTAGATATGTCTCTTTAAGAAAATTCCTTTTTAAGTCAGGGAAAGGAACAATTGAAAGATTACCAGTTTCTACTTTAAAAAAAAAAAAAGATAACTGGTCAAAGAGAAGAAATGAGAATGCTGGGTAACTATGGCCCCACATACAATTTTCTTTAGGAAGAAACATCTCAAAGACTATAGTTTGGCAACCAAAATAATCGATTAATAGTATAAAAATTTAAGTCCTAGTGTGGAATGTCAAACTCTATAGTATTAAACGTTATATACCCTAGTGTAAAGAAATTGTGTAAAGTTAACTGTATAAAGTTATATGCAAATATATGTATGTGTACTTAAAAATTAATTCTGAGCAAGTTCCGCAGTACGAAAACTACTAGCAAAGTTTTAGTCAATAATGTGCCCAGACTCCAGTGATCAATCATGGCATGTTGCCAGCTGAAACTGAACTTTTATCCTGATTATTATGTACATTAATACTCAAACAGTGACTGAGTCTTTGCTGGGATATGCAATTACATGAAATCCCCCTTTTTTTTTGGTAGTCAAAAATCATAAATTTGTTACTTAGTTCCTATCTTCCAAGATGTAATGAAAATATCTCTTTATGATCCACTAAAAGGGAGAAATGAGTTCTCTTGCTTTTTCTTTCTGATTGAAGTAATGTAAGTTGTGCGCCCTTTGTGAAGTTTAGAAAGGTACAAAGAAAGAAAAAATAACATCTCAAGCTCCCATTCTGCCACACATAGGAAACCCTAAAAATTTTACTTTATTTAAATCTTGGGTTTTTTTCCATAATCTTCTAAATAGTTGAGCCTATATTGTATGTATCATGTTGTCTCCTGCTTTTTTTTTTTAACTAATGATTAAATGACTGATAGCTTCCATCTATTTAACATCACTGGCATTAGGTACTAGTGAGGTTCTTAGCTTTTTATTTTCTGATACAATTCCTGAAATAAACCTTTCAGGGAGATAGTTTTATCTCCATTTGCCTATGAGGGATCAGATATTTAGAGATTATCTCTTGCCCATTCCTTTTGGGATGATAAGCAATAAAGTAAGTTCAAGTTCACGGCTTCCTGGCACCAAAGGCTGCTCTTTTTCCACTTAGTCCCACTTCCTAAAGCAGCGCTTGGAGTGAGAGATCCTCAGCGTGCATTTCTGATTCCTCTCTCCGTTGGTAGGTTGTTCCAGCCTTCACAGTTGAGGCCCGCAGTGGGCTCCTGGCCCTGGGAAGGTCAAGGTTAAATATTTAGATATCTGTTAACTGTTCTGTGCTGGGTTTCACAGTATATATGCCAGTATATTGACACAGTATATATGCCAGTATATTGACATATAATTCTAAAACCTCAGCCCACCAGAATCAAGTGTCCACATGCAGTGTGGTTTACCCAGGCTTTCAGGTTTCAAAGACTTCAGGTCAAAGGTGGTCATGACTGCAGCCGATTCTCACAGACATCCTGATACAACAGAAAGAACTGCTAGATTTGCCTTCTTCTTTCCAACCTATGAAAACTAATCTGATGTTATTAATCAGACACTCTGTAGACAAGAAAAAGCTTTGTCTAAGATGCATTACAAAAGTCGGCATGCCCAACAGGATGAGGGACAGACCCAGCCAGGACGGCCAAACAGGGGACCCGCAACCCCAAGTGTTAGGTGTGAACTTAGTTGCACCAATGACTTCTACTTAGGCCTCAGTCTCCTTATCTGCCAAATGGGGGTAACAAGTCCTACTTCACAAAACTGTGATAGAGGTTTGCAAACAACCATGTAGGTGAAAGGACTTAGTAAAGTGTGTAACACAACAAGGCACTTTAGAAACCTTTTGTGACTAAATGAATGCACGAATGGCAGCCCAGGTAGATCCCTAATCATGAAGAGAGAATGAAATGGCACTCTTTCTCCAAGCCCTTGTCTTAAGGGTGGGTGACTTGGAAAACACGAGCAGGAAAACAGGATTCAAAATCCTCAGCAGCTTTCACGGCATTGCTTTGTGCTCTGTGGAGCAAACGTGCTAAGGCTCACATCTACCATCAGAAGAGTCAGAAAGGATTCTCTGAATGCTCAAGCATTTCCTTTAGACAGGTGTCCAGGCCAGAGAAGCAAAACACATGAAAACTAGGGTCTGGACATTATTTCTGTTGTCCTCTCATTGGGGCAAAAGGCTACTTTCCTTTATCTTCATATTCCATACATACTAAAAGTTACAAAAGGCTTCCTTCCGTCAGCTCAGGGAGAAGATAAACCCTCTCCATGGCTGCGTATTTCACCTCTCACATTTTGTGCGATGACAGGCAAGGTCCTGTCTATCACTTTACATTTCCGCCAGGACAAAGCCATTTCAGAGCTGCTGACATGTGTCCACCCTCCTTTTTGAGGAAGCACATTCCCAAGCTCCAGAGTGACCTTGTATCCAGGGCAAAGGGACATCCATTTCCTTTATAAGACAACAACAAATACACTGGTTCTCAACACCTTTGGGGACTTTGAAGATTATTTCAATAGTGTCTTAGTCGGATTAGAAAATAACTGTATGATCAACACTGAAAACTTAGAAAACACAGAAAAGTATAATGATAAGAAAAAAAATTACCCATCATCTTCTATAATGAAAAAAGAAGCATAGATTCTCACTTGGGGACAAGAAATGTCATCCTGACATAAGAAAGGCATTTTCCCTTGAATTGAACTTGCTTCTCCCTAATTAAAATTTGTACTGCTTCATCAGGTATATGCATACGAAAGGCTTTTCTCATTAGCACAGAAACATATTTTTAACTTCGAAACTTCATCATATTTGAACAGACAATATTCCGGTTGAGAGGAAATAGAATTTTTGAATTTGTACATCCCTGTTCTTTTGATTCCACCACGAATGTGATCGATTTGGGCAGCAACTCAAAGTAATGGAAAAGGACAGTGGGCAGAAATGTTGCATCTAAGCTTGAGCATGGCCAAAATAACCTCAGAGAAAGTCTTGAGTTTTTCTTTTTTAGGTCAATCTCACCAAATTCATTGACTTCTCCTTTTTCCAGACCTCTTTTTCTTTTTCACTTTATATTCTTTGCCATTCACTGCACAGGTTGCAAATAATGAAATCATGGACTATGGACTATACAGATTTTAAGTCACTTTTTAAGGGAAGCTACTTTCCTTTATCTTTATATTCTATACATACTAAAAGTTACAAAAGGCTTCCTTCCGTCAGCTCACTTTTTTTTTTTTTTTGCTTTTCTTTCTCTCTTCTTTTTTGCTTGTTTTGTTTTTGTTTTTGTTTTTTGCTTTGAGTGAGAAATAATGCTGAGTCCACCTTAAGGACATATTTTGCTTTGTGCTTTGGTCTCCCAGGCAGACAAGTTCAGCCAGAGCTATCCATGGAATACCAGGGGATATTTTCTGCTAACACTGAGCACCAAGCTTTTAAACAAAGGTAGTGGCTTGGAATCAGCACCTCTAGAGCCTTTTAGCAGATAAAGTTACTGGGAGGTCCCTGGCCTCCAGTTGGGCAGGAAGTTTATTATCTTCCTTTAAAGAAACAGATCAGCTGATGATTTGCTGACAGCTTATAATGGCCCAATCTCCTGCGTGAGAAAAGTCGTGACACAAGAGACCACCAGAGAAGTAGTGACCAAAAGGAAATGTGATAATGACTTCTTATCAGCTACTTCAGCCTCACAATGCATCAGAAATATGCCCTTGTAGCAAATTCTATAATCTCTCTCTTCAAGCATGGTTGCTGAGACTGTCAATTTCATCATATTTATTATTTGAGGAGGCCAAGGTGAAAAGCTACCTTTTTTCCAAAGTTCCTTCCAGGGTTGGCCAACTCTTAAAAATCAAGCATTTATTGAGCACCTACTATATGCTGCACATAATCACATATATGAGAGGACCTACCCCAGTCATGCACATAATAGGTTCCTAATCCCAAGAAGTTGACAGACTAATAAAGGAGATGGACACAAAAGCAATAGTACCTGCACATTTTACCTGTTAGGCCAGATGAGGATGCTGGAATTTTAAGGTGTTTGACAGCTCACCCTGTTTGCCTGGTCAGCTAAACCTAACCACACCCAAAGGCCCCGCCTCCAGATACCACGGCACCACACTAGGGGTTAGGTTCCCACGTGTGGATTTGCAGAGGATATAAACATCAAGCCCTAACAATAAGTACTCACCCTGACCTTTAGCCCACCGAGTTCCAAGCCCCTGGGAGATAGGCTGGGCCAGGATGGGGCACTTCCTACAGAGAAAAGCTTTCCATCTCCTACAGATGAGTCTCAGAAAAATCCCTAGGAGACAGAAATTTCCAACCAGCCTTCACCCCTAGCACACCTACAGGTAAACATCCCATAGTCATGGATGACTGAGGTCACTCATTTCAAAGAAAGATGTGTTGGGTTCCCAGCTCATCAGAAATAACCCCCAAGGCCAGCATCACCAGCCCCTTCCTGACCACCCAAGAGGCATGCAGGCTCCTTTCTGTGCTGGTTAAACTTCATTTTACCTTCTCATCAAAGTACAAGGGAAATCCCTGCCAGCTTTGAAAATAACAGTAGGGAATCAATGAATGTTTAACTAATCGATCAATTCAATGAACAGCTCATGGAAACACATAAAACAAGTAAATATTATAAATAATCCATGCAAAGAAGCACAAGTTCAAGACTTTACAGTCAGGCAGAACTAGGTGAGAATCTTCACCTCTGGATTTAGTGACGATGTGACCATGTTACCTAACCTTCTTGTGCCCCAGTTTCTCTTAGGTAAAATAGTGATGGTAGCCCTTCATAGGATTAAGGGTGAGGATTAAATATACTGAGATAGTACATGTAATGTGCCTGTCACTCTATCCAGGGTCTAGATTGCTCATAAGCACAACTACAGGAATAATAATAAAAACAAAAAGCAAAGGCAACAGAAAATGAACAAAGAGGAGTCAGGAAACCTTAAACCTTAAACCTTAACATCTGGTCCCTGGAAGATGTGCCAAATGGATATCTAGACCTAAAGAATGGTTTGCTATGATTTGCTAAATTGATATCTAGACCTAAAGAATGGTTCCTTGAACACTGCATCCTCCCAATGAGAACATTTAGAGATTGAAGGCAGCACATTGTATAGATTACCGTGCATTTAACAATATATGTTAATGACCCTAGTATCTAAATTTGTTTCTCTCTCCAGTGAATGTAAACTATAGAAAAGAGTACCTCCAAGATCTAAATAAAGTTTAATCGACCATTTATAGGACACAGATCACCTTTCCAAACCTGTCGCTAAAGCACAACATCAATTCTGAAAGATTTTTTTTCAATTATTCTTTAGTTATAATTTACACACCAATAAAATGCACCCTCCTTGGGGTACAGTTTTTTTAGTTGTAACAAACACAACATTGTTGTTTGGAAGCTACCACAATTAAGACACAGGACACTTGCACCATCCCTCCAGGTTTCCTCTGATGGCTTCCCCACCTCCCAGCCTCTGGCAAATACTGTTTTCTGTGCCTATACTTTGGCCTTTGTGTCACAAAACTGGAATCACACAGTAGAGACTTTCTTGGGCTGACTTCCTTCCCTTAACATAATACAATTGAGATGGGTCCATGGTGTCTCATGTACCAGCTCCTTCCCGGGATTCCCTTCTGTGGCTGGACCTAATCTGTTTATCCACTAACTGAAAACACGTGTGGTTGTTGCCAGTTTGGGGCAATTAAGAATAAAACCTCTATGGATATTTATGTAGATTTTTGCATGAGCACAAGGTTTTATTTCACTTAGATAAATACCTAGACATGGAAATCCTGCATTCCAGAGTGAGGTATGTTTAACTTTGTGGAAACTGCCAGAACTGTCTTCCGAAGCATCCATAATCATTTTTCATTCCCACTACCAATGTACGAAAGTTCTAGTTGTTTGGCACCTGATATAATCAGTTCTATTTGCTGGCACCTGGTATAATCAGATTTTTCCCTTTTTCAGCCACTCTACTGGGAGTGTGATGATCTTTCATTCTCTTTGATATGCATCCTTTTATGTGCTATTATCTATTCATCTATCTTTCAGGTGGTTTTCTTATTAAGTTTGAAGTGTTCTTTAAATATATGAGAGACAAGATTTTATTGGATGTATGATCTATAAATATTTCTTTATAGTCTGTGTCTTATCTTTCACTCTCTTAATAGTGCTTTTGGAACAGAAATCATCCTTCATTTTGGTGAAGCCACTTTTATAGATGTGCCTCTTGGGTCCTATCTAGAAATCTTGGACTCACCTAAAGTCACAAAGATTTTCATCTAGAAGCTTCATAGTTTGGGGCTGCACATCTAGGTCTATTATCTATTTCAAGTTTGCTTGCATATATGGTTTGAGGTATAGATGAAGGTTCATTTCTTTGTATGTAGATAATAACTCTAACAATTCCAGCAATGTTGGTTGAAAAGACTGCCCTCTCTCCATTGAATTGCCTTTGTGTTACTGTAGAAAATGAGCTGATCTTATTGATCTGTGTCTGTCTCTTCACTACCACACTGTCTTGACTACTCCTGCTTTATAGCAAGACATGGAATCAGGCAGTATAAGTCCTCCAACTTGGCCTTTTTCAACATTATTTTAGTTATTCCAGTACCTTTTCTTTGCCATATAAGTCTAGAATCACTTTCTCAATTTCTACCAAGAAAAATCAATCCTGCTAGGATTTCATTTTGATTTTTAGTTCATTATAGTTATACAGGATTGTGGAGTTCCTTTTGCCATATTCATCAATGCATAGAACAATTTACTCTATCCTGCTAGGATTTGAATTGGAATTATATTGAATCCATAGATCAGTTGAGGGAGGACTAACATCAGAAAATATTGAATGTTCTATATCCACAATATTGTGCTGCATTTATTTAGGGCTTCTTTTGTTTTGTTTATCAGTATTTTGTACATTTCAGCTTACAAATTCTATGCTATTTTTGTTACTTTAATACCTGAGATATTCATGGCTGTTGGTACTATTTTAATGGATTTTTACATTTTCAGTTGTTAATTATTCATGGTTACTTTATAGAAATGCAATTGATTTTTGTATGTTGACCTTGAATCCTGAGAACTTCCTAGTATTAGTTCTAATAATTTTTTTGAAAATTCTTTGGAATTTTCCCTCATAGATAATTATGTTGACTGAAAATAGAAACCGTTGTATTTCTTCCTCACCAAACTGAATGTGATTTTTTTGTTGTTTTTTGTTTTTGTTGTTGTTTACCTTGTGGTACTGACCTGATGTTTTCTCTGTTTTGTGTATTACTGGGATTCAGTTGGCAAAAATTTTAAGAATTGCTGGGTCTATGCTTATTAGAGATGTGGATCTAGAATTTTCTCTTCTTGTTATATATTTGTCTGACTTTGCAATCAGGATAATAATGTTCTACATATGAAGTGAGCTGGAACAGAACTTTTCTTCAACTTCCTAGAAGGGTTCTTGTAAAATTGGTTTCATTCTTTAAATGTGAGATAGTATTCACCAATGAAGCCTTTTAGCACGGAATTTTCTTTGTGCAAAGGATTTTAATTTCAAACTCAACTTAAGCATAAGGATGTTCAGGTTATCTATTTTCTTCTTCACTAAGCTTTAGTAGTTTTTCACATTCAGTAAATTTGTCTATTTCATCTATATTGTCACATTTAATGGCATGAAGTTGATCATATTGTGTTAATCAGCTCTTCATCACTGTGACCAAAATACCTGACAAGAACAACTTAGAGGAAGAAAGTTTATTTGGGGCTCACAGTTTCAGAGGTTCAGTTCATGGTTGGCTGATTCCATTGCTCTGGGTCCAAGATGAAGCAGAGCGTCATGGCGGAAGGGTGTGGCAGAGGAAAGCTACTCAGCTCACGGTAGCAAGGAAGTAGAAAGAGAACAATTGCTGGGGGCAAAATATAAACCCTGAAGGCACACCCCCAGTGACCTACCTCCTCCAGCCCCACCCCATCTGCCTGCAGTTACCACACAACAGTCCATTCAAATCATTAATCTATCAAATGGCTTCACACACTGCTTAGGTTATAGCTCTCAAAATCGAATCCTTTCACCTCTCAGCATTCCTGAGTTGTCTCACAACCATAGCAATAAGTTACGAGTTATCCCTTTCACGCTCTTAAACTGGTGATGAGGTTCCTTTTATCATTCTTGCAACTGGTCCTTTTCAGAATTCTCTCCCTCCCCCTCTCACCTTTATGGAGACCCAGAATTATATCTGGTATCATTTTGTTTCTTCCAGACCAATTTCCTTTATCTTTTAGCTTTTGTATGTCTGGAAAACAATCTTTATCTTGACTTGGGTTTTGAAAGATATTGTTGCTGGATATAGAATTCTAAATTGCCACTTTTGTTGGTTTTGGTACTCTGAAGATGTTGTTCCCTGTCCTCTAGCTCGCGTTGTGTCTAATGAGGGACCTGTCATTATACCTGAGTTCTCTCAACAGCGTCTCTTTTCCCATTGGCTGTTGTTAAGATTTTCTCTGCTTTAAGGAAACACTGTGGCTGGCCTATCCACTTGCAGGAGTGCTCTGTGTCAAAATATTGTTGCCATTGATGGTCAGAAGTCCCCAAAGCATAGAGCTTTTTGAGAATTGGAAGAAGAAATAGTGTGACCGTTTTAGTGCATAGTGGATATGAAGTTTATAGAATTTTGTTTCGTTTTAGTATACCTGGTATGCAGGTATACTAGTAAGGCTTCTGTTGACCTCTAAATCCAAGAGGCTACCCATATTTATCAAAAGAACCTAGCTGATGATTAGCCAAAGTGGCTTCATTCAGTACACAGCATCTCCCTATAGGCACGAACTCCCGAAAACCAGCACTGGAACTCCCACCAGCTGCACAATGCTGTGGTTTCCTCTGGAACCAGCATGTTGTCCACGTGCTCCCTCCTTGCTGAGTTTATCCTCAGCAGGACCTTGTAGAAGCACCAAGCGCTTTGCCAAGGGCCCAACCCCAGCTCCAATCAACCATCCCATGCAATGGCCCATCAACTCAGGAGCCTTGTTTCCCAGCAGCCTGGGAAGCGTAAACATCCTCACCTCCTCCCTGTCTGGGACAATCCACACGAACTCCTCCAGCACACTCATTGATACTTTTTTTTAGTTGTAGATGGACACAATACCTTTATTTTTATTTATTTTTATGTGGTGCTGAGGATCGAACCCAGTGCCTCACACATGGGAAACAAGCACTCTACCACTGAGCCACAACCCCAGCCCTATTGATTCTTAAATAATAAATGTACAGTAGCACTACCTCTCAAGCCCATTAAAAAAGCATATTCCTGGGTCTTACACCAGAGATCCCTATTTAGTAGGTGAAATATCATCAGACTTTGCATAAAATTGTGGCAGGTTAATATTGGCCAGGGGAGGAGTGTGGACTGAAGTCCAGCTCATCTTTGACTGACCGTGCCATGCAATCTAGTGTGGACTTGTTCTACTGCAAGGAGAGGGAACCTTCTATTCACTTTAGTTCCATCTGCTTTCCAAGCCTCGTGTCTGTGGGAACATATCCACAGAACACTGGGGGTAGCACAGGCTTTTTCAATTTGCACGAAGGCTGTCCGTGGCCTTTTGTATTAGTCTAGGTCTTCTGAAAGTCAAATCCAAGCCAGGACTAGGGATGCAGGCAAGTATTTACAAAGTCTGCAAGGGAAAATGAAGAAGTCAGGGGAAGCTGTCAGCAGCTCTGACTCCTGTGACTAAGAGAGGGAAGGAAGGGAGGGTGGATGGAAAAGTCATAGACTATGTGTAGTTCTAAGAAAATTTGGTAGCACTGATGGGGAGTTCTCCAGCCAAAGTGCTCACAGAGGAGTCCTCTACCTGCAGAAATAAGCCTGCCCAGGTGACCCTGTTGTGCTCAGCCACTGGCTGGAGACCATCATGGGATTTGTGGCCCTGGGAACAAATGGTGGATTTCAAGGTACAGTCATATGCTGCATGTGTTAGTCATCTTTTCAGCACTGTGACCAAGATACCTGATTTATTTTGGCTCACGGTTTCAGGATTCAGTTCACAGCTGGTTGCATTTAAGGCAAAAACATCACGGCACCTGGACATGGTGGAGGCAAGCCCTCAGCTTATGGCAGTCAGGAATCTGGGCAGAGTTTGGGGGAGAGGTGCAAGTTTAACCCTTCCAGGGCACGTCCCCAGTCATCTACTTCTTCCATCAAATGGACGGATCTACCAAGGAGGTCAGAGCCATGATCTCATCACTGCCCAAAGCCCCACCTCAGAACCTTGCTACATTGAGGTCCATGCTTTTAACATGAGACTTTGATGGATGTTCCAGGTCTAAACCATTACACTGTGTAATAACATTTCAGTCAATGGCAGACCACATATACAATGGTGGTCCCTTATGCTTATGTCACCTAGTGAGGTCATAGCCTTCTTGCTTTGTGTAAGATTACAATGTTCACGCTACAGCAAAATCACCTGATGTATTTCATATCCCTGTCATTGACTGATGCATGACTACAATTATGCTCTCCAAGTTGGAGATGTGAGAGGTGCATTTTTATGGCTTGTATTATAGTAAGGAGGACCTTGGGGAATCTACCCTGTAACAATCCCCCTTCCAAGGTGATTCAAGACAGCTGGTCCAAGGAAGCACTTTCAGAGGAACACCTGCCTAAATGTTTAAAAAGAAGTGCTTGGTAACTCCCCTTAGGAAAAAGGAGGCCCAGAACTCTGACATAGTGTCATACTCCTGGGAGCTGAGATGGAAAAGGCTCCCCAGTTCCTTGATCAGCCTGTAGCTTGGAACATGGTGATATTCTCCACAGATGACTCTGCCCTGTTTTCTCGGGTATAACAAGGCATGAGCTGAGTGGAACTGGCACTCAGAGGATGAAAAAATCCGACCTGGCTCTGGGGAGGACAAGGAGAATCTTAGAAGGTAGGAAGAGCACCTCTTGGAAAGTGGGGAGTGGTCTGCTGAGGCTGGGTGGGAGGAACGCAAGATGGCGAGAGGAGCGGATGCATGTGCTGAGGAAAGGATTTGGTACAATGCAGGTGGGAGGCAGACTGTGTTGTCTGCAGATGTAACCATGCCCGGGAGGGCACCTCTGCAAGGTGGCACTCGTGGCAGCATCTCAGGATGGAAGAGGTCCTGCATCCTTCTGAGCATCCAGAAGGCAAGCTGGGTGTCTCCCTGAGGAGAGGCACAGAGCAAGAGAGGGACATAGAGAGAGGGACGCCACTTCACTACCTCCTTAGCCCTGCCCAGGGCTGGCCCTGGGTTCCAAAGCACCATCTCAGCTGAAAAGGGCCCAAGAGGAAAAGCCAACAGAACTATTTTCTAGTGAATGATTCCGGGAAAACGCTCTTAGCACCCTGCCAGCATTGTGAACTCGAGTGTTCAGTTCATTTTCACATAAGCTTTCAGGGCTTGCCTGGGCTCTGCTTGCTTAAGTTCTCTTCCCTCCTCTTCATCCTCCATTTCTTCTCTTCTTCAGACAAAAAAACAGAATATTTAACAAGGCCCATCCTAATGATGCGGCTGTTGCCACCTGTTGAGGCTAAATCAAAGCCAATTGGTCCATTCAGGATGAGGTCGTGTTTGGTAAATGTTGAAAGCATCCAGAAGGGGGGTCTAGTATGAGGGGTCTAGTATTCTTCCCTTATCCCAAGATATAAACAAGTATTATCTAGTTGTCTATTAATCTATGACTCTCTCCTTACTAGACTGGCACTAACATGGACACGGGGACCAGGTCTGTGTGCCCCCCTTATATACCCAAGTGGTGGTTCCCACCACCTCCCAGTACCATTACCCTGGGACCCACCCTCCAGCACATGAACTGTTCAGGAACACACTACACCATGTTCAAACCATTGCACCCTGCAGCTCACTTACTGAAATCTAATCTTCAGCACGGTGGTATTGCAAACGGGGAGGAGATTAGGACACCAGAGCAGAGCCCTTGTAAATGGAATTAGTGCTCCTATAAAAGAGGTCCCAGAGAGCTCCCTGGCCCCTTGCACCATGTGAGGACAGCAAGAAAGCACCTTCTAAGAACCAGGAAAACATTCTCCACCAGACACTGAAGCTCTCATCACCTGGATCTTTCCACCTGCACTTCCTAGCTTCCAGGACTGTGGTGAACACATTTCTGTTGTTTCTAAGCCATCCAGTCTAAGGTACCTTGTTATGGCAGCCCAAACCAACCAAGATAGCTGCTTTTTCATTTTCTATGAATGCTGATTTCATGATAGGAGGAGGATGTATAGCTGAGCAAGCTGTGGCACAGGAAGCTTGGGGCAAAGATCTTTTATGATGGGAGTAAGAGGGAAGGGAGCAGGAAATTAGACACTTCCAGTAGAGGCTGGGCAAATGAGTCTTTTATTACCGCTTGCCAGCTGGGTGACCTTAGACAAGTCACTTAACTACTCTGTGCCTGTTGTTTATCTAGATAGTGAGACTTAAAGTAGCACATAACTTCAGGGGATTGCTGTGAGCAGTGCACACATCATCCTTTATTGTCATCTATAACTGTACCACTAGCTGTTTTGTGAAAGGCACTTTTTTTTGCATGGCATAGTGTTTGATCCTGCTCCTTCACATAAACACGTTCATGGCCATGGCATGACTTCAGCTTGGTGCTTGCAGATCCAGATCCCTTATTTAAATAGTAAGAGCCTAAATTGTCCCTGAAACCATGTCAACTCACAGTGTGGACCAACATCAAGTATATAAAGAAAACAAATTTTTTTTTAGCCTCATTGCTGTAGTAGCTTGAGCTTCTGCTGCTTATTTTTAACTTCTCTGCTTGATTTTGGGCATTGCAGTCTCTGCCTTTCTTGCTACATGCCCCTCTGTCTCAACATGAAATTTAATGTTTAGCACATAGTGTGAATTCCCTGAACATTTAATGGATACCTGTGAGATCTTCTAATAAATGTTGGTAAATGTTCCATTCCAGGTCTAGTTGAATGAGAAGTGCTAAAATCCATGCTGCTTTGGAATCAGCTTGCGGGTGAAATCAAAATCTCTTTGCTTATCATACCAAGCACTTTATTAACTGGCCCAAACCATTCTATTTTACCCTCTCAACCACCCACCACTGCCACTCAAGAGCTCCCAAGTTCTACCCTTGCCAAACTCATTATCATTCCCCGAACCGCCCAATGGCCTTTTGCAACTCTGAGACTCCGTACTTGCTTCTCTCTTCCTGAAATGCCCTTGCCTTTAAAGCATAACCAACTCCTCCTGCACCTTCAAAACCCCAGCCGAAATGACTCCTCCTTGGGAATGCCTCTCAGGTTCTCCAAGGAGCATAAATAGCTCCCTTTCCTGGGTAACCTCAGTTCCCTGCCCAGCACACTGATTAAAGGGCCTGGCCTTAGAGTTCTGGAAAGGGCTACATTAAATTCCCAGCTGTGCAACTAAAAACTGTAAGACCTTGGGCAAGCTATGTGATCTCTCTATTTCAGTCTCCTCATCTGCTAACCAGCAGCAATAGCAGGCACCCCTGCAGGTTGCAGGGGGACTGACTTAACTAGATCATTGCAAAGTGTTAGCAAAAGCTCAAGAAGAAATGACAGAGGGTGATGGCTTCTATTCAAGCACCTTACTGCACTGAGAGTCCCCCACATTCTAGTCTGCCTCCCTACGAAGTTCTAGATGACACCAATAGGCTCTTCAAATATTTCTTGTCCCTGGCAACTCGCACACTAGCTGGCACATAGTAGATGCTTCGTGCATATTTTCAGAATGCTCCTGTGCAGTCTTGAAAGGATGACTCTGAGCTGTTTGACTTTGTAGAGTGCCCAGGAGGAGCGGGGTCACCCTGCAGCGGCAGGGGCACCTGTGCCGAAGGCATGGAAGGAAATGGGAGCTGCTCCTGCCAGGTAAGTTTGGAACGTGTTCTCCCTCTCCCTGGCACCTGGAATCCTACTTAAACACATGCACACACATGGTGGTGTCTCTTAGAGGTAGCAGTGTTAATAAAGGAATCTGCAACAAAATCACCTCTTGGAGGCTGGGGACCCTCAGCCTCCAAGTTAGTTAATTAACTGCTCAGCCTTAACTGTGTGCATCTGTAAAATGGTCCGAAATAAGATCTACACAATAACATTTATCAAAGAAGTCAAATGTGATCACATATGTAATGATATTTTGTAAAACTCTCCAGAGCTATAGAACTGTTGTCATTGTTACTATTAATAATCCCTGCTGTTGGGGACCGACCTTACTGTTTCCTCAGCATCCTTTGCCACCCACTGGATCTGCTGATGGAAGAGTTTCTTTATCTCATGAAAGTGACTCTCTGCAAGTTTCAAGCCTTAGAGGCTTTAAACACAAAAAAGTGTTCCTGCAAGCGAATGAGCTCAACTGCCTTCAGAAATGCAAAACTGAAAGTGTTCTCTCAGCACCCTTGGGTGAAACTGCTTTGTGGCTGTTCCTTTGCTGTCTACTTATATCTTTGGGGCTGACAGAGCAGCTTTGCCCTACAGATCTCCAGACCCTTAGCAAAAAGATGACACAGGTCCTCATGTCAGCATTATCACAAAAAACAGCAAGAAGAAGAAAGGTGCCAGAGAGGAGCTTGGGTACCAGCCCAAGGGAGGGGGTACTTGAGAAAAAACTGAGTAGTCCACAGTGGGAAGCCCCGGGGCTCCCTGGGTATTGCAGGTCACCTTGAGATTGATGTGATCCTGGTTGTTCTGCAGGAGGGGTTTGGGGGAACAGCCTGTGAGACCTGTGCTGATGACAACTTATTTGGACCCAACTGTTTAGCAGGTAGGTTGATTTTTGTGTGATCAATGCATTTGTAAGAGTTGAAAGTCCCCAGAGAGACTGTTCTGTAAGGGGGAATTCTGAACGTGTAGCCAGCATGTAGTTGCATGTAGGCGAGTCTACAAAGGGAAAACCAGTTTGACAATGAATGTGATAAATGCCATTAGAGAGAGAGAGAGAGAGAGAGCACATGCGCACTTGCAGTTGCTCCTCACCAGGATCTCTTCCGGCGTGCTTGGGAGGCCTACGGATTCCATTCCATGGGCTCCTGTTCCTTGCTACAGGGCTTTTCTCTGAGGTCTTTCTGAATCCTGCTCTCAGATCCAGGGACCTCTGACTCTACCATAGATCTCCTCACATTCTAATGTGCCCCTTCCTTTTGGGAATTCAAAAATAACTGCCTGCTGTGTTCAGAGATTGTTGATTCCATAGTGAGTACAAAAACCTGAGACCAGCTTATCCAACCTCTCATTTTTCTTTTCTTGTGGGTACCAGGGATTGAACTCAGGGGTACTGAGCCACATCCCCAGCCCTATTTTGTGTTTTATGTAGAGACAGGGTCTCACTGAGTTGCTTAGCACCTCACCATAGCTGAGGCTGGCTTTGAACTCATGGTTCTCCTGAGCCTCTCCTTTGTCTCAGCCTCCCAAAGTGCTGGGATTACAGGTGTGCACCACTGTACCCAACCAACCTCTCATTTTATTGTCCTTAGAAGTGGCCCTTGAGAAAAGGATTTGAGTACAAGTTATTTATTTGGCAGGTGATCCCAGGAAGCACTTCCCTGAGGAAGTGACTTGGGATAAACAAAAAGCACACCATCTTGGAGTTATTTATCTTACCCACAATGGGGTAGGAGCAGCACCTGTCCAAAGATGCCCACATCCTAATCTCTGACACCTGGGAATATGCCACCTTGCATGGCACAGGGGCATGAAGGGAGCAGATAGAATTAAGTTGCCAATAAGCTGATCTTAAAATAAGAGGTTGTCCTGGATTATCCAGGTGGGCCCAATGTCATCACAAGGGTCCTTCAGTGTGTAGGAAGGGGACAGGGGCCTCAGTGTCAGAGCAATACAATGTAAGAAAGACTCAGCCAGCCATTGCTGGCTGTGGAGATGGAAGTGGGCCAAGAGCCATGGAACACAGGCAGCTTCTAAAGTTGATCAAAGCAAGGAAACAGATTTGTTCCCAGAGGAATGAATAATAAGGACCAACCTCATCAACACCTTCATGTTAGTGCATTTATTTTGGATTTCTGACCTCCAGAAATGTAAGACAAGTGATTGGTGGTGTTGTAAGAGACTAAAATGTCTTTGTCCATTCTCCATTGCTATAACAAAATGCTTGAGGCTGAATACTGTGTGTGTGTACAGAAAAAACATATATGCAGCTCACCATTTTGGAGGTGCAAAGTCCAAACAGCATACTGCTAGCTCTGGCAAGGCCCCCCTGACTGCTTCACACCATGGTAGATGGTATCATGGCCAAAGTGTGTGAGAGAGGGAAAGATCACATGCCAAGATGGAAGCCAGAAGGAGGAGAGAGGCCAGTCTTGCTCTTTTAAAACAACTCCTCTCTCAGACCCTAACTGGAGTCCCAAGGGAACTATATCAATCCCTTCCAAGGACACGCCAATTACCTCCCACTAAGCCCCACCTCTTAAAGATCCCATCACCTCTTACCATCACCACACTGAGGACCAAGCCTCCAACATACAAATCCTTGAGTGACAAATGCAAACCACAGTACTAAGTTTGTGGTTATTTGTTACAGCAGCAATAAGAAACTAATGCACACAATCATCAGGAGTGAGCTGTCAGTTCTTCGGCATTTCTAGCGTCAGTGAGTGCTCAGTCTGAACAGCTGTCCTGAGCCTCATACCAAAGCCTCAGGCAAAGAGTTATGGGTACCGGAAGTTGACTGAGATGCATGGAATCAGCAAGACCCAGGGACTATAGGTGTGCCAGAGCCAGAGCTCCCAAAAGGACCGTACTGGGTGCCCTTTCTCTAATACCACTTGGGTTCTAGCTCTATGAGAAAAAACAAGGTTTGGTAGACCACTATGATTCAAATGTTTGCAAGAATACCTACACACACACACACCACCCCTGTTAAGTTCGCCCTCTCTGTAGTGTACCTCATCTGCAGCAGTGGAGGCGCTATTTCATTCCAATCCCATACCTTCAAGGTAAGACACCATTGTCTTTATCTCCAGTACCTTCCCAGAGCTGACTGCAGGGTAGATTCTCGCAACTTTTGTTGGCTGGATGAATGAATGAGTGAGCAAGTGAATGAATGAATATCTAATTCACTGCAGCAATGTTGTCCTGACTCAGAAGCATGATTTCAGGAGGTAGCACACGGAGGGTTAGAGCCTCGGCCTTACCGTCAGACTGGGCCTCAGCTCTAGAGCTACTAATTGTAGGAATCTCAATATGTTCATGAAGCTCTCTCATGCTATTTGTGTGTTTTTTATCTAAAAATGGAAATAACATTGCCTCCTTAGGGAGTACATAATGAGATAATCAGTGCACAATAAATATTAGCTATGATTATTGTTATTACTACCTAGTTTCCCCATTCTTATTTCTTTGCCAACAGCTCCACAAAAGATTCTTTCATAAGGGTATTAGCAAAAGCAAATTTAAAACAGACATTGGTATTCTGTATGTTTTTAATATTAACATTACATTAAGGGTCAGTAACTAAAATATAACCAACCATTTATTGAGAAATAACATGTTTCCTTTCACGTTAGCCCTTCCTTACCACATTACTAGAATTTGAATTATATAAACCAAATAAGTACTAAATGAGAAGGAAGAAAGAAAATATGCAATGTTACTTAGTACTCAGGAAAGCTGAATAACTGGGAATAAAAAATTAGTAAGATGAACCATGTTACCTCCAAGAAACTAGTGTGTGATGGGCACAGAAGTACATGGAAATTCCTCCCAATAAAGGAAGTAGCCTCCCTTCACACTTATTTGTGCAATGGAGAAAGCACAAGTGAAAAAAATAAAAATGGTTCAGAAACCTAAAATACTAAATAAAAAGATTGGAAACTTAACCAGGACCCAGGAAAAAAAGTCTCCATGTTCTAGAATCCAATAGAACTTTCTGTGATGATGCAAATGCTCTATTTTTGCAGGTATTTGATACAGTAGTCATTAACCATGTGTCTACTGGGCACCTGAAATGTGGCTAATGACTAAGGAACTGAATTTTAAATTTTAGTTCACATGACTTCACTTAAATTTAAATACCCATGCATGGCCAGTGGCCGCCATATTGAGCAGAATAGCTCTGGAACACGGTGGTTAAGAAAACAGGCTTTGGAGTCAGACTGGCCTGCGTGTGAAATCCACCCCGACTGCTTTGTGACCTAGGGCAAGCTATTCCTATTCGCAGCCTTCCTCATCTGTAAAACAGGAATAGCATCTGCATCACAGAGTTGCTAGCATAGCAAAGCTCCATGCAACATGTCACAGACACTAATGTCACAGACACGCTATCAATGGAAGCAAGTATGAAATGAAGACAAAAACCATCCAAGCAAGCCACAAAGCAATTAATTAATTAACTAATTAATTAATGACTCCATGATGGCTGCTCCAGTTGGCAAGGGCCAGGGGCACTTGCAAGTCCTTTCAGCCAAGCGTCCACTGGGTGCCACTGTTGTTTCATCCAACATGGTGTCAGTCCTGAGGAGGTGGCAATCCTGCCTGTAAGTAGGACAGCTCTATTAGGTGCAGTCTATTTTTAACACTGACTTTCCTCTGCTGCCAGAGCACTCTCCTACCCGGCTGTTTATTGGTTAGGGATGATTCGGAGCTGCACCAGCCAAGGTTTTTCATCTCTGCTGCCAATGCCTTAGGTGCTCAGTGCCTCCCAGGGAGGGCAGAAGGCAAAGCCCACTTTCCCTAACATGATTCCCAAATTGATACTATATTGTTAATGAGTGACTAGTATTTGCTGAGCGCCTACTGTGTGCCGGGCAGTATGGACTGAGGCTTCACATACACACTCGCTTTGGATCCTCATTACATCTCAAATCAGTGTCCACATGCTGTAGATGAAGGAGCAGAGGTCATCTGAGGCCATGCTCCATTATGGGGGCAGAGGCCAGATTTAACCCCAGGTGTCTGACTCCACACCCTGGGTCTCTGAGCCTCTTCCCATTCAATTTCATCTTCACTGAGCACTGCATCCATCTGCCCCTGGTCAGCATTAGGTCCCAGAGAGGCAATGGGGATCCAGTGAGGGATACGATTAGGTTCCTGTCCTCAAGGAGCTGAAAGTGAGAGCAATAGTTACGCACTGTGCACAGCCCACCTGGGAACACAGGAGATGGAGTTTCTCACCCCACTATGGGACACATCTGCACCATCCCTCTGGCCAGAATGGCCTTGCCTTTAACCATTTTAAGGTCACACCACCCAAGTTTCACATGTCTCTAGAGATTTGATGAAGCCCATTCACAAAGTACCTAGGGCTTTCAACAATCATCTGGGAATCCCTGGGCCACTTACTTCTCCTTCCCAAGGACACTCTCTTGGCACTGGCTGGTGGCCCTGCACTGTGGTACCAGAGGCTTTGGAAAGCTGTCTATGCCAGGTCAGTTGATCTAGTGCAGAGGCTGCAATGGAAGGCCGGACGCCAGGAGAGGGTCACGCCAGGATCCAGCGCCCACAGCACACAGCCCAAAGGTCAAGTGTACCAGGGAGGACAACATGTGGGGCTGGTACCTGAGTCACCATTCCACCCACTTCCTGTGCCTCCCACTCTCCTCCACTGGCTGCATGAAAGCACTAGGAGGCAGATCATCCCCCTATCCCCAAAGGTCCAGCTCCCCAGCAGCGTATTTATATACTAGTGCCTAATGCAGAGCCTGCTGCCAAGTGGGAGCTGGGTGAATTTTTTTTTTTTCTTGAATTGAATGCAGTCTTATCAAGTCCCATATAGTCCACCCCTGTCCTCACTCCAGTTATCTCCAGAGCCCACCTGACTTCTCTCCAGGGCTTCTCTGTTCTAAAAACTACAGCCCTGGGTGACATCAAAGTGCTTTGCTAATACAGAAACAGAGGCAGGCGGATTTTGAAGGGAGACAGACGATTGCAAATCCCATTTATTTCTCCAATTCTTTGAGTAATACCATAAGCTGACTAGCTCCCATTTTTTCCATCTGTAATACAGGGGGATTAATGACACCTACTTCACACAGTGTTGTGAGCATTAAATTAGATAATGCATGCAAAGCACTTGGCAAAATGCCTGCTAGAGAGTAAGTGCTCCATAAAAGGAAGGATAAAACCAGGCCTAAGGTGAGGTGGGGAGGGGACATACCTCAGATGCAGAATTCAAGAAGGAACCCAAAAAACCCATCAATAATCAGGACAGATAATCTCATTAATTTCCCAGTGTTACTGAAACAAAGCTCCTCAAACTGGGTGGCTTATGGTCTCCCTTCTCCAAGCTACAAGTTCAAATCAAGGTGCTGGAAGGCTGTGCTCCTTTTGGAGTGTCTAGAAGGACCCTCCCCACCTCTTCCAGCTTTTGGAAGCCCCAAATGTTCCTGGGCTCTGGCAACCTCACTCCCTGCTCCCCTTCTGCTCCCCTTCCCGTGACCTCCTCCTCTCATGGGTCTTCTCTCCTTAAAAGACACCAGTCACCTTGGATGAAGAGCCCACCTCTTCCAGTACGACCTCATCTCAATGAATTACAGAAGCAGAATCCTATTTCCAAATCTGGTCATGAGGTTCAGCAATTTAGGACTCCACCATATTCTTTTGAGAGACAAAATCAGCCTATAGCAGTGATACCTGAAAGTTCTTGAACAAAACATCCACCTGTTCATTAGCAGCAAGATTCAACTGTCCACTTGCACTGCCCTGCCTCACCCTCCCCATCCTAATCCTGGCCCTGCCAGATGTTGTCCTGCTTTAAAATGTAGTCATATAGTTATGGTATTGTCATGAGAAACTGTAAAAGATGCTGTGAGGAAACAGTGACGGCTGGCCCCCCAAGGTGTTCCAATCTAATAAGAGAGAAAATAGAAAGACTGAGAAAGAAATAAGCAGTCCTGACAGCTGTCTCGGGTAGATGGACTCACTGGTGTCTCTAGGCTATGGTGTTCCCCTGCTGAGCAGAAGCATTTTACAAAATGTCACCACCAAAGGCTCACGAGAGAAATCCTAGGCATCATCTTCTCCATGCTATGCTTTGAAAAATGGAAGGGAAGATGAAACCAAGGTTCAAACTAGTGTCTCTGGGACTTCAGTCCCATGGTTTCTTCCACTTTGTCACACAGATTCTTAGCAAAAGCTGCCTAAACGGGTGCCCTTTCCCAGTCTTTGGAGGCTGTCCTCATCCCATCAGGAAATTTGCCCTTTTCTGCCTGCAGTGTGTAACTGTGTGCATGGCGTGTGCAACGGGGACCGGAGGGCGATGGGACCTGCGAGTGCTACTCTGCCTACACTGGCCCCAGCTGTGACAAACTTCCTTAAGGCTGTGCCAGACCAAATGGGCACGTGTGTACACGGTCCAAGTTTATATCCATTACTGGGGTCTGTGGAGGTGCGGCGGTAGCACGTTTCACTGGAGGAAATCAACATTGAGAAAGAGAAGCTGGAAGGGCAAGGGAGAGGAGAGGAAAGGAGAGGAGGGTGGGGAAAGGGAGGAGAGAGAGCACTGAAGCTGTGAGTGACATGATCATCGCTGTGTTTCAGGAGGTTGAGCCAGAGACTGGGTGAAGGAGAGAATGGAGAGGGAGGCCTTCTCCCTGCTGGGAAGCCAGCAGAGGCCATTAAAGAAACCAGTAAAGGAGATGGGGCAGAGTCTCAAGGACAAAATACATTCGCAGCCACAGGGGGAGGAGACAGAAGCTTGCCAAGGCTAAGTGACCCACCAAAGGTCACCAAACTAGTAGAGAAGTGGGATTCCCATCATTTGAATCCATAGGAAATTCTTTCAACAGTGTATTACACTGGGCCCTATTAGGAGAGAGAAGCCACAGAGTGATTGAGAGAAGGGAAGTTGAATAAGAAAATTAGCAAACCCTGGTAGAAGAGTAGCTGTAAAAAAAAAAAAAAAAAAACAATGCAAAAAGAACTCCAGGGTTGTTGGAGCATAACAAAGAAAGGACAAACTTGGAAGGAGGTGACCTCCGTCCAAGGCTGGGTTCACGCCTTGTTGGAAAGGATATGGTGGCAAAGAAGTTGGCCATTTGGCCCAGGCCAGCATTGGACCAGTCACCCAGCAGCTAGCAGGCACAGACAACCCTCCAGGGCACTGGGTAAGCTGAGGCTGGTGGGCTAGGGTGCAGAGGAAGTGAGGGCTGTGGCCTGGAATATGCAGAGTCTATGTGGGGAGGTGGTCGCTGGGTCCAGGCCAAGAATGTGAGATCACCCAGAGACAGTGCAGTGGGTGCACAGCTGGGGCAGAGAATCCCTGAACAGATTCAGCTGCAGCAGCCGCTGCACAACCCTGCACCCTGCATCAAGAACAGGAGCGACTGCCTCTTGCTGTCCTGCCAGCGCCCTCTACTGGCCACGTTTAACATCTCTCTGTAAAGGGGAAGCCCATAGCTCCAGACACGATGGCAGAGCAGGTTCTGAAGGGTCAATGTGCAGCTAAGATGTTAAGAAATTGGTCATGTTGATCACTTAACTTATCCACTGGATTTTAGCCTCCTAGAAAGTGAAAAGCTCAGACAAGGTTGAAGTTCAACAAATGCAAACTAATTAAGCAATGGTAACAAAGTGAGTAAAAGCCAGCCTGTGCCTTCTCTGTGGAGATGGTTGTGCAAACCACCAACCCAATCTCACATGGAAGGTGCCCCTCTATGGCCTGGCAGCCTCCCTGCCCACTGTCACTACCCAGTGAAATGAGCCGAGGTCCTCTCAGTAAGACAGGGACCCAGGCCAGCAGCCAGCCTAACGGAGAATACTGTCTAATTTACCTCCAAGTGCAAAATTATTTCTGTCAGGTCAAAAGATAAACAAGATACTGGGACAAAAATATTTGCAATTCACATGACAACTGAAGTTTTATAATAGTATGAATTCTATGAGCCAATTTTTAAAATAGGTCTAAGAGCAGCTAATACTCAGAATAAGAAACAAAAAGCAGCAATAAACATTTAAAGGGTCATAAACCCCCAAGAAATCCCACAAGTACAAATTAAAGCCATATTGAAATAGAAAGGGAGTTCTGGAGGTTCTGTTTGGGTTTGGTTTCAATTTTTTCCTAAGTAGGTTAATCTATTCTATGCATATGAAAATAGTGACATTGGCAATGTGGATTCCTACAACCTATGGGGAAGGCTAGCTTGAATTCTAAGGCATGCTTATAAGATGCTGCAGTGGATTTACCCTGAAGGAAAGGAGGGCTGTGTACACATGCATACAGGGTAGGAATATATGTACAGAGAAATTCATGGCAGTATTGTTTGTAAGAAGTAAACAAGCTGGGCGGGAACTTGAATGTTGAAATTGGTTGAATAAATTCTGATACATCCTTTACTAGTTAGGATAATGCCAGCTGCTATAAGAAATAAACACAAAAGTTCAATGGCTTAACACTATGGTTCCAAAACTACACACCAAGGTGCCCCTGGATATCAAATCAAATGCCCTGGTTACTGTTGAATATTGTAAATTCTTGAGGGAAACACAGTGATATGTCTGTTGGATTCCACAAGAACTGCCAGCTTGAGTCAAATAGCAATTCCAACTTTCGATCACACTCCATTTATTTCTGTGACATTATGTGCATTTTCAGTGGTTACTGTGATAAACACAAGTGCCAGGTAAACATCAGAGATAAGAATGAGAATGTCAGTCAAATCTGATGCCAAGGTTTGAGAAATTGTATGGGGCATCCAACAGACTCATTTGTGGTTGTTTAGGAATGAAATGGAGAGAGTTTTCTTTCTATTAATCGTGTTACTTTCTATAATGGCTACTGAGTTCTTATCACATAAATAGTTACTGAGTTCTTTGGTTCTGGGCTTAATAAACAGAACTATTAGGTATGTCTTTGTGGGTAGAGGCATCACCTAAAATTATTGAGACACTAAAGGCACCATGAGCAGGGACATTTGGGAACCTCTGGCTTAACACAACAGAGATGAAGTTCTCAACCTTGTGACTGTCTAACATGGGTGTCCTAGCTGGTGCCAGCTGGCCGCCACATGGTGATTAGGGATCCAGATCTTTCCATCTTGGGATTCTTCGGTTCTCTGGCTCCTCTGAGTGCTTTTCCTCCAGCCATAGAAAGGAGAGGACAGCTCAAAGAAGGAGAGGGTAAAGTGCCGAAAAATACCTAAAACTTCTATCATTACTCCATCAGGGCAAACTAGTCGTATGAGCCCACCTGGATGCAAAGGAGGGTGGGAAGTGTCATTCTGCAGGGCAGCCGCTTCCGGGTAATACTTTTCCTTTCTGGGAGGGGTGGAAGGATATGTTCTGAATTGTTCAATAGTCCACTAATGGGACAGTTCTCCAGGAGTCCCACATCTGTGCACATCTGGAGAGCAATACACTGAATACTCAACACACTGAGTCCTCTTTCTCAGAATGTTAGTATATTGAATAATCTTGGAAGATATCACATTTCCCTCAGGAACAAAGGCAGGCTTGCTTCCTGCCCTTGCCAGTTATCAATATACCTCTCCAAATTCAACCTTTTTGTCTGCTCTGTGATAATGAAGATGGACTTCACTAATGTTTCTCTTCTTGCTAGTCAGCAACATATGAGGGCTTAGCCACAGAGGGTGCCACAGGAACAGTGGAGCAGTTTTCTTTTCTTGCTTCTGGTTTAGCTCATCATCCTGAAGAACAACTTTTCTCCTTTGCTCAGTCCCAGTCAGTTTCTCCAGTGCTAGGTTACTGCAGAGATCAGCTTTCTCCAGCATTTGGACACTGAGCATTGTCCATTGCTGGATTCAGGCAATGGTGGCATGGCCAGGAGCCCCAGACAGCACAGGCCTGGGCCCAGCTCAGGGATATGGTGTCCTCCACCCACTCTCCTTAGCTCCATGCACACCCAGGGGTCTGCAGAGCCTGGAAAGCCAGCCACCACACCTTCATCACACCCAGCTGGTCCAAGGTTTGCCCAAGCCACACATAGGTGTACACTATACTTCAGAGAAGGTGGCTTCATAGTTCCTAGCTCCAGTAGCACCCAATGGCCAGTAATTTACCTGGGAACCTAGTGAGATGTGAAGCTTGGTTTCTCTAAGAGGACAATCTTTCTTGGCATCCAAGAAGGCAGATTTCCAGCAAGTCTCATAATCAGGAACTTCAGAAACTTCTCCAGGTAGTGAACAAGGCCATGCTCTTTCCAGTGACATCTGGATCTCAACCCTAGAAGGAGGGAAGTTCCCCCTTAGGTACTCCTCTAGTCCTAGGGTAGTGGTTTCTCTTTATATATCTACTATTCCTTTATTCTTTAGAATTTTTTTTAACTCTTACTAGTTAATTTTTCATGACTCCAATTCTTCATTCATAATTTGTTATAGTAAAACTTCTCCATTCAAATCATTATGTGTCTAAGCCCTAAATAATATATGACCCATTACTTTAAAAAATAGTAATAACTCAGAACTTCTCCTGTAACAAAATCCATTCCATGTTTGATGTCAATCTGACCCTCTTTGTGTTGCCCAGGTGGAACTGGGCTTAGATAAACTGGTTCCAAAATGCTGAGCTGGCTACTGCTTTTGATGTGAGTATTTTTTTCTGTTTTTTTTCTCTGACCCAAGAGTCTCACATCTTCTCCCAGCATCAGCCCAACTTGTTAGCCTTACTGGTTGGCTAATATGTCAGTCTCTTCATAGTCTTTGACAGCCATCTATGTTACACCTGTTTTATGAAATATTATACAGTTATTAAAGATTAAGGTAGATCCTTAAAGACTTCCACAACGTGTTGTTGCATTAACAATCAAGTTGCTAAGTATTTTAACAGGATTACCTAAAATCATATAAATAAGTGTATTTTAAAATGTGCTATATTGGCTATTGATATTGATTACTTTGGGAGTGAGACTAAAGAGTGAGAATTAAAAAACAGTTAGTTCCCAGCAGCTCAGGAGGCTGAAGCAGCAAGATCGCAAGTTCAAAGTTAGCTTCAGCAACTTAGCAAGGCCCTTAAGCAACTTAGTGAGACTCAAAAAATTAAACAAGAGCTGAGGATATGGCTCAGTGGTGAAGTGCCTCTGAATTCAATCCCAAGTACCAGAAAAAAATTAGTTTTCACTTTGTATATTCTGTATGTTTTAAATTATTGCAATGAGCCTGATTAGTGTTTAATAAAAGGAAGCGCTGAAGATTGGGGTCTTCAGAATAGGTTCTTCTACCAGTGCAAGTACCTCAACAGTCTTTCTGTAAAGCCATCCCCAAGCGTGCAGCTTTGCTCTGCCCAGAAAGTTCCAGATATGCATCTTCCAGCGAAGATGAAACCAAACAAGAATGCAAATGCCTTCCCACTTACAAAGGCAGCGGCAGGAACCGGGAGCATGAGCAGAATCTCAATCCCCGTTGGCTTGTTCACTGCAATGTTTGGGTGACTTCTAAGAGGAAAATAAAAACCTCACGGCCTCCTCAAGATTAACATAGCAACCAATTCTATTTCTCCTGTATAGCTCAGTGTGATTTATAAAGAGCAAAAAACTCAAACACGGTAGTCTTTGGAAAATGGCAATTTCTCCAATTATCAAAGCATATTTATAAGTTTTCATAGCTTTTTCGATCAATATTAGCGTAAAATGTAATGCTTCTTTTTAAAATGTGTTTTCATATGCCTGTTTTCCTTATAAGAGGCTTATTGTATACCTGTTAAGAAGATTAACTCCAGCGCCAGACTGGGTTCGAATCCTAGATCTGCCTCTTACTAGCTACATGACTTTTAATCGGCTTGTGCCTCGATGCTTCTATCTACCAATGAAGAATAATAATGGTCCCTTCTTTAGGAGATCGGTGCAAAGATTAAATGAGTTAATATATGGCAGATGCCTTGAACAGGACCCAGGGCTTATTATAAATTCTACAGCATTAGTGTTGTCTTTCATGCTATTTCGCATTTAATTTCACATTTAATATGGCATTAATGATATACCAACCCATCTCTGTAGTTAAAATTTCTGAAGGTCATATGTAAATCTATCTGGTGAAGGAGGGGAAGCCAGAAGAATAAAATGTTTCTTTCTCTCTTAAAACTGCTGAATGGCCTTCCTGGCTCTGATGTCCTGTGAGCCTCCCTCCCAGCTCAGTTTTCCTTCTCCACCCCTGATGTGCTAACTGTCTCCCATTCGATCATTGCCTTTCAAGCTATCGATCCGTGTTTACAAAAAGTCTGCCACCCTCACGCTCATTGTGCGTACCTGGGACCAAATCAGCACCGTTGTACATGCCAAGAAGGCTATCACGGGGATGGCCGCGTGTGCTTCCCAGTAGACCCCTGCCAAACTAACTTTGGAAACTGCCCTACAAAATCCACGGTGTGCAAATACGATGGGCCTGGACAGGTGAGCTAAAATCTCATGGAACTGATGTGTCTCTGTATGTTCTAGAATGTTTAACAGCATCCTTGGTCTCTAGGTAGCCCTGTGCCATTGGTATTATCGGTCTTCCATGCCTTTGGCGTCTCCCTTTGATGCCGAGTTTGGAGTTCCTCTCCAGACAGTCTGTGGTGTGCTCAGGGGCTGATCCTGGTGGTTCTCCACCCAGTCTACCTTCCACACTCACGGTTTCCCAGCTCCTGTGCTCTCATCCATCATCGTCCTAGATGGTGACTAACAAAATAAGCACATAATTCAAAGTTAGATTAACAAGTCAACCTTAACCAAGACTTGTGTGAGTGTGATTAACTTTCCCTCAATCCTCCATCCTATGTTGTAAAGAGATTAAAACTGATCAAATGTTGATTGCACCAGCAGTGAGGACATCTTGGGGTGAGATGTTGCCCCTATAAATCACATTGTGACCTTGACTGACAAAAATTGTTCTTGTTAGATCTTTGATTAGGATTCCAGTTGAAAGAGTTCTATCTCTAATATCGTAGATACTTTGTGGGTGTCTCCTGTGTTCAGAGCTGTAAATCCATTCCTCAGTGGAGGAAATCTATTGACATGGAAGGATATTCTATGCTCAGGAAGGAGGAAAGGTTCTGTGTCCAGCCCAAACACAGCCATGGGTCCCCTTCCGTCTACCAGCCCCCCAATGAGAATGTACCTGGAATTCTCTGCAGAGAATCTGCCATCTCTCTCCTCCAAGGAGGAAGAATGTGTCATACCTTTTCATTAACGATTTCTGAGGCAGGTTGGCAGAGAAATTCAAGGGGCTAAATTTTCATCCTCAAAATGAGGGCTTTTATGGGAAAGGCGTGTTATGTCATGAATGACAAGACCTTGGGAGCAAGATTAAAAATGTGCCTTATCTCTTCAAAAATGGGTCCCAAGGTACATCTTCAAGCCTTGGAAGCCCTCTGTTCTCCACACATTGTTCCAGGGCAGTACAGTGATATCTTGATCTGCATAATTCTCTGTATGTTCTACAATGTTTAACAGCATCCTTGGTCTCTAGAAACTGCATTCTCCTCCCCTTATGACAATCAAAAAAAAACATCTTTAGACATTGCCCAGTGCCCTCTGGGTTGAAGTCAAAAGATTCCAGGTTTTATTCTCCAGATATTATTCTAGAACCATAATACCTCCCATTTGATTGCCAATCTCCACTCACCTATAGACAATCAAAAGCCAATAATTATGTAGCCAGAGAGGTCAAGGGTTAGAAAATAAGAAAATTGAAGAGCTTTACACACAAGGGGTATGATCTTCCTAATTTGAATTAGTTTTCATGGCAGAATAAAAAAGTGTGGATCAAAGAATGGCGGCCGATGTGACTAAGATCCACTTTGTCTTTCTCTCCCTGCCTACTGAAGTCTCACTGCGAGTGTAAGGAACATTACCAGAATTTTGTGCCTGGAGTGGGATGCAGTATGACCAACATCTGCAAATCAAATAACCCATGTCACAGGAATGCCAACTGTACCACCGTTGCACCAGGCCAAACAGAGTAAGTGTTCTGGGTTCCACTATCATCTTTTCCAAATCATGAATGTGGTAGCCAGCCAATGCTGTAAATTCTTAAAAGGAAAAGAAATGTGTCTCGGTCAGCTTTATCTCCACACTCGCCCTACATAATAGGAGCCAGGAGCATAGTAGGCATTCAGTAAATCTGTGTTTAGTCAATGAATCTCTCAATAATTATTTCCTTGATAATGACCATAAGAGCATTCCAGAATGTTGGCTTGACCTGATACCTTGATACGAGGTGGTGAGAACAAAGAAGAAGAAAACCACTGTGACTGGCATAGAAATGGCTATTGAGCTTGCAGGAATCTGACCTCCATGCGCATGCCTGTTTTCCTTGTCCGTGAAATGTTGTGTGTTAGTGGAGCAGAACGAGACTGTGGAAAGTCAATAAGCATGCGCAGTGTTTCCCAGCCTCCAGGTTTCAGAGAAAGGGTTTTGCTGTGGGTGAGAGCATTTCTCTGAAAGCTCCTGAGGCAGAGATAGCCCCCATGAAAGGAAGGAGATGCAATTCAGAGTGTAAGGTCTCAGCCCTGCTACCTACCGGATGTGTGGCCTTGGGAAAGCGACACCCTCTCTCAGGGCTGTTACTCCTTGTGTGAAGGGAACACAAGGATGTCCACTCCCTAAGGTGCTGTGTGGCATGGAGACTGCTGGGCGGATGTGTCGCGGTTCTATTCGTGGTTGAACTGAGGCTGGGACCAAATCCTTTGACCCAGCCTGAGGCTTCTCTTTCCAGGCCACTTCAGCTGTCCTCGCCTCTGGATCTGTGTAGGACTCAAGCTTCTGTTGTTGGCATTTTGATTTTTACTAAGAAGCACAAACAGCTCCGTGCCTTCTACAGTGGCACCTCGTTATTGTGCTCACTAGTGGAGGCGGGAAGTGGGGGGCAAGAGAGGACACAGGTACCTCTCTCGTTTAACTCAACTTGGCTGAAGAGAAGACTGAGCAGGCAGACAGCAAGCAGCATGGCTTCCCTTCCAACCACACGCAAGTACTATAAACAGTGAAATGTAGGCTCTTGGGATGGTAGTGACGTTGGTGACATCCGATGTTTCTGTAGGAGGCTAGAGGCTGAGATCAGCATGGCCAGATTCTGGAGAGGGCCCTCACCCAGGTTGCAGATGGCCACCTTCGTATCCATGGCCTCCTCACATGGTGGGAAAGGGATGAAGAGTCCTTTCTGGAAGATTCTGAAGGGTCTCTTTTATAAGAGTGCTAATTCCATTCATGACCTAATTCATTACCTTCCCAGTTCCTGAGACCATCACATTGAGGATTAGGATTTCAACATGTGAATTTAGTGGGAAATGCAAACAACCAGTCTATTGCACTGGGCTTCACATGTGACAGGGTATTGCCAGCTCCCCCTGCCTCGTGCATGCTCTTTCTTCCCCTTAGAACATCCTCCAACACATACACCTGCCTCTCATGAGTGAGGCTAACATGTTGTCCTTCAACCCTGAGCTCAAGTTATCCTCTCTTCTAGGATATCTCCCCTGTACTCTCATTTCCTCCTCTGAGCTCCCAGAGTGGCCCAGGATGCTTCTATCCAGAACTGTGATACAACCACAGGAGCTCCAGCTCTGCCCCTGAGAGGCTGCCTGATCCTGAGTGAGATCCTCTGCCTTTGTTTCCTCATCTAAAATGAGGCTAAGCAGGGCACGGTGGCGCATGCCTGTAATCCCAGCACCTTGGGAGGCTGAGACAGGACAATCGTGAGTTCAAAGCCAACCTCAGTAACGGCGAGGCACTGAGCAATTCAGTGAGACCCTGTCTTTATATAAAACACAAAATAGGGATGGGGATGTAGTTCAGTGGTTGAGTGCCCCTGAATTCAATCCCTGGTACCAAAAAATAAATAAAAAAATAAAATGAAGCTCAGAATATAAATGAGGCTTATTAAATAAGATACTATAGTGAGGCCCTTAGAAGAATGTGCATAGGCTCTACTAATAGATGTTAGCCATTTTAATTATTACTGATCTCAGTCCTCAACTAGAATACTAGGTTCTTAGCGGTCCATGTCTTAATCGTCTTTGTTGTGGCAACCATCACCGGTTAAAATAATGAAGTAAGTGAGAGTTTGGAGAAACATGTGAATTCAGCAAAGGATGAACTGACACACTATAGACTAACTAAATCTGCTCCAGCACAAAATGCAATTCATTCCAACCCATAACTTATGAAATGCAAATGTCTTACAGTTGTTCTTGAAGTCTTAAGACAGCAGAAGACATTGCAAATAAAAATCCACTTTACAAAGGAGGCTGGGCTGTGAATGTTCCCTAGTCCAGCTCAGAATATTCAAGTCAGAAAACAGTTTCATAAGATCTCAGACCCTGGACTGAGATTTAAAATTAAAGTTGAAAATATTTATGTCTCATGCCTTCTCTTCAGCATTGAGGCCATTAAAATAGACTTCCTGCTTTACACAAAACAGACCACTGGCCTTATGACAACTGAAGGTACTGGCCTCATATTTTGTGGTTGGTAAAGGTTACAAGTTTCACTGTTCACAGTTGTCTTCAAATGCAGCTGATGTAATTGATAGCAGGATTCGTTTTCAGTGATGACTAATAGATTGCTTTCAGAGTTGACAATCTCCTCTTCCCCTTATGCCTTAAATTAGCTTAATACAGAACTTATAAAGCAAGTTGCCATATAAGCTGGAAACTGTTATTTGGTTATACTAAATAGAGATTGTTTTCAGATTACTCCACCTTGGCAATAGCTCATAGCAGGGTTTCTCAACCTCAACAGAATAGACATTTCTGGCAGGACAGTCCTTGGCTGTGGGCAGCTGGCCTCTGTCCTATAAATGTTTAGAAGCTTCCTGGCCTCTGCTGACCACATACCAAGAGATCCCCATCCCCATGTGGCAACCAAATATGTCTCCAGACATTGCTGAATCTTGCCAGGGGAGCAAAGTTGCCCCTGGTTCAGAGTCACTTCTTTACGAGAGCTCTGAGGTCTACATCCAATCACCTGTCCATCTGAGAGACTTGTAGGTGCCCTTCCAGAACTAGCTTGAATGTGACTTTCTCCTAGAAGGTGTCCCTGGTTTCTCCTGGTAGAATTAGTCACTTCCCTCCATCCCCCATAGCATCTATTCAGTCATTACCAGACGAGGGCAGAATGACCAGTTAGGAGGCCCCTGCAGCAATCCAGGCAGAGGATAATAGGACTCTCAGAGATTGGTTCCATAAACTTGTTGAAAATAGATTTTCCACGGGACCATATTTAGAAGCACAGCTAAACATGTCGTCATTCTTTGGAACACTCTTCTACACGTGAATCATATCCATGGTATGGTTTGTTTAGTTATCTATTTAATTTGATTCCTACTTAGTGTACAACTATTGACTAAGCACCTACTATGAACCTGGTCCTTTGCTAAATCCTTGGATTACAACTGTGAATCATGAACAAATAACCATAAAGCCCTTATCCTTGCTCTTTTCTCAAACTAGATAGGTAAGCAGATATTAATCACATAACCAAATAAGGATAACATTGCAAATGCTATTGCTGCTGTAGAGAAGAGCTACAGGGTACCACAAGAGTATACTTAAGGGGACCCTGATCTACAGGGGAGAGAGGGCTATCAAGTTGAGAAAGCTCAGCTAGAAAGGGAGCGGGGAAAGTGTATTCTAAGCAGATCAACTAAACCTTCACTGTCCTACAAACTTCAGTAGCTTCTTCCAAATCAGGGGCTGTTTAGTGGGACCCTAGAATCTCTACCTACAGGAAACACTCCAAGTGAAACTTGGTCTCTTGATTACACTTTGAAAAATACTGAGACAAAGAGCATATGAAGATATCTGCTCTTTGCAGATATGCATAATGTATTCAACCGTCCATTCTGGAAGGCCCACTGGATGTTAGAGGCTGCACTTGAGTGCCCACTCTTGTTTGCACCCCTGCTGGTCTCATCCTGATCCTATTCTGGGCATCCTCTTTCCCATCTGTGACGTGAGGTGTTGGACTGTGTGATCTCAACTGTCCATGGCTCTGAGACTTTGAGGACGTGTTCTCATCCTCTCCACAGATGCACTTGCCAGAAAGGTTACGTGGGCGACGGCTCAATGTGTTATGGAAACATCATGGAGCAACTCCGAGAATTAAACACTGAACCTAGAGGAAAATGGCAAGGAAGGCTCACATCTTTCATCTCACTCCTGGGTACGCAGCTATGGCTATATATGCTCCATGACACGTGTCATGTGGGAAAGACACCTTCAAGACACATGCATTCTGAAAGGGATAGGCAAAGCTGGTCTACTGGGACCAGCCCCTTAGTGAGGGGTCATGCATGTGAGAGGAAAGAGCAGAAAGCTACTTCCAAGGAGACAGCTCTTTGCCAAGAGATTGAGCAATGCAAGAACCCAGGTGGAAAGCTGAGGCAAAGGTCCTGGGGTCACCATAGAGTGACAGATCTACAATAATAGCAAGAGGGAGAGCCACTGATTTCCCTGACTTTATGCCTCCTTCAAGTATGAACGAAGGTCATCAGGGCAACACCAGGGAATAGAAAAGAACTGAGTCCCGGAGGCCGTATCCATAGTCCTTAGTGGAGATGTCATTTGAATTTTAGAACAATCATGGTTATATACACCCTCAGCCCAGAAGCCACTAATTGCCTATAGTGACAAATCCTCCCCCGAGCCTCCCAGGCGGGGTGGCAGTCCACAACACCCTCTTGCCTTTGCAAGTCCACTCTCATGACTTCTAGGGACTATTTCCCCACATCCCCTTGGGAATTAACTATTACAGCTAACTGCAGCATCGGACATGGCTTCCGCTCAAATACCAGTTTGGCCAGTCAATAAAAATAAAACACAGACTTGACCAATCAACTGAAACCTTAAAATATCAGCATTTATATTAGAATTTACCAGTACTAGAGAGAACACAAACTAAAGAATTAAGTACGGATGGCTCAGTGCTGTAATCCCATAAATCCTAATGTGCCTTCCTACAGAAATGTGCCGCTCTTTCCAAGCATCCCACAGGGAATCCAGCATCACCATCATGACTTGGGCTTCCTCTAAGAACTCTCAGACTCTCAAGTGGAGCAGATGGGGGTGTCAGAGTGTCCTTTGTGGACTGTGCCCTCAAACATTTCCCTGAACAGAGTCCTGTTCACTTCTCACCTTCTTCATTAGAAAGTGATAGCTCACGCAGCCTCCTAGGCGAGAACACAGAGCTTGTCCTGATGTCCCAACATCCCCAGGGTGATAGATGCAGGCTGTTTATGTAATTTGCAGGGCCCAGTGTAAAATGAAACTGTGAAGGTCTTGCTCAAATATTAAGCATTTCAAGATGGTAAAAGCAGAACATGAAATGGGGCTCTTCTGAGCTGATCCTAGGTGGAGGCAAGGGCTACATCTTTGCTCACTGAGATGCCAACAGCTCAGAAAGCCAGACAGGGATTCAAGTGCCATGGAGTTGTCAGAGGATGCTGCCATGCCTAACCCACTTGTCCTAGGTACCCTTGAAGCTCTTAGAGAGTTGTGTGGGCTGTGTCTGGGCCAAGGCTTCATGGCATCTTGCATTTGCTTAGAAAGGGCTATCATAGCAATGATAACAGGAAGGGCCTGGGTGGACCAGTCATGGCACAGGCCCACTGTGTGATCCTACCCTCCATGTGCCACTGACCCACTTGGTGTTTTCTTTCTTTGAACATTTTTTCTCCTAAGACAAAGCTTATGCCTGGCCACTGAGTAACCTGGGACCCTTCACTGTGCTGCTGCCCCCAGACAAGGGCCTGAAAGGATTCAATGTGAGTATTTGAAATAACCTGACCCTGAAGGGCACACGGGGGAATCCCGAATAGGCACTTTCTTCCTTGATTGAAGTGGGAAACCACTGTTAAAATTAAACCTACTGAAGAGAAACATGGTAGGTTTTGGGTAAAATTATTTTTTATTTTTAACTGATGCATAATAGTTGCAGATATTTATGGAGTACAGTGCAATCCTTTGATACATGTATGCAATACACAGTGATCAAATCAGGATAATTTAAACTTTCATCTCTTTCAACAGTTATTATTTCTTTGTCCTGCAAAGCTTCAGAGTCCTCTCTTCCAGTTTTTTAGAAAATGTAAATTGCCATCAACTGTAGTCACTCTACTGTGCTGGAGAACACTAGAACTGTTCCTCCCAGCTGCCTGTGTTTTGGTAACCATTAGCCAACCTCCCTTTATCCCACTGTCCTCTACCCTTTCCAGCCTCTAGCCAGTACCATTGTACTCTTTACATCTATGAAATCAACTCCCCATATAAGTGAGAACATGTAATATTGGATAAATATTTTAGTGAAGGATTCTTACAGAGTTCACAAATTATAAGTATACAACTCAATGAATTTTCTCAAAGTGAAAGTACTTGTACATCCAGGCAGACAATTACCAGCCCCCCCAGAATTTTCCCTGGACCCCACTTCCTATCATTACCCTTCAAGAGAACCCCCAAAGACTCTCAATGTAGTCATGTGAGAAACAAAACATTCTATAATGCAAAACCACTCATCTCCTGTAGGGAGAGTTGAACTCAAGCATTTGTTAGGTATTTGCGTTCATTTAAAATCATCCTAAGTGGTGACAGTGATAGGAGAAAATGAAGAAAAATTTACTCTTAAATGCAAGTGGCTATTATTTGAGCTAATATCATCCAATGGGAATAAAACTTGTGCCTAGTTGGAGGAATCCTAGGCTACCAATGAACTAGTTCTATTTGGTTTAATGTAAGTAATGGACATACTGACTTGGATAAAAGTGGGTTATCTTAATCCAAGATGTTTCACAATAATAATGTTTTCTGCCTTAAATCAAACACCAGTAAGTTCCTGGCTCCCTTCCCCTAACACCATCAGCATTCACCTGTGTGAGATGAGTCTGTCTACCACTGACCTCCAGAGATGTCCTCACGTCTCTGTTGGAGAGCGCAACCAGTGAATACGGCATGCTGGCCACTGTGTAGGTGGTCTCTCATTTAATGTAGAAAGTTTGCACAGAGTTAATAAAAAGTAGTATCTCTTGGTTGATCGTTGATTATGCAGTAGTGACGAGAAAGATTTGGTCTGGTGAGGTTCAGAAATCTTCACTGTTCAAAAGTCCCCTCTGCTTGCTTGCTTCAGTTTTTCATGCTTGGCCTCTTCCTGGACTCAACCTGTCGCCAGCCTGCTCCTCCTGGCCCTTCTGCTATGCTTTGCCCACCACGTCAGTTTCAGGGCTGGAGCAGCCTCCCCACGTTTGGGAGTATACTGGGAATATCTCCAACTCTCTGGATCGCAACTGTCTTTAAGGGTTGACCTGGAGTGGCCATGCTCATGAAAGGTTACCTATGTCTGAAGGAGCCCAGGGTGCATTTTAGGTGCAACCATCAAAAGGTTCTCTCTTCTTAGGTAAAAGAGCTCTTGAAGGATAGCAAAGCTGCTCAGTATTTTGTAAAACTGCACGTCATTGCTGGGCAGATGGACACAGAGCACTTGAACAACACAGACACCTTCTACACCTTAACCGGGATGTCAGGGGAAATCTTCAACAGGGATAAGGTAAGAATGCCTCTGAGTTTCACACAGAGAACTAAATTGTCCTCCAAACCAATGCCTGTGGGCCTCTCGTTCTTTGTCTTTGAGATTTCTGAAAGATTACAAGAACATCTTTCCTTGTCCGTGTTTGTCTTCCTAGGAAGTAAGGAAGAAAGGAGTGGGCTGTTTTGTAAAGGGGGTCGCCAAGTGTTTGATTTTGGTCTGGTCCAATTTAGTTTTCAAGGCACACATCACTCAGCTGCCAGCAGGAAGACAAACTGCTGTCAACCTGTTTTCTGGAAACATGATCACAGAGCCCCATCCGCATTCCTCTTACAAAGGAAACGGACTGTTTGTTTTAGATTGCTGGGGTTCATCCATCTTCTCCAGCTTGGCGTTCTGTCTCTCTTAATGCTATTAGTTCTAGGGTGCTGTTTTGTTTTGTTTTGTATTTTAACAAAACCACCCTGTCCCTTTTACAAATAACTCTTTTTGTGACTCCACTTAGTGGGGGCAGTGAGGGAGGTGATGAATCAACAGAATGTGCATGTGTGGGTTGTGCCTGTTCCTGCATTCACATAATGTCAACAGCCAGTGCACCACTAAGACTTCCTTCCATGCTAAGCACAGGGATGAGTACTTATTTGTGTTACACAAGACTCACAACAACCTCGTGGAAAAGGACCTAGCCTAATCCCCGTTCTACCCAGTTCTGCCTGATTCCAAAGCCCACAACCTTAACCAGTCTGCAGTGGAAAGATGGACAGATGAATGGATGGATGGATGGATGGATGGATGGATGGATGGATGGATGGGTGGATGGATGGATAGATGGTAGGTAGATGGTGGAATAGAGAGAGTGATATATAAATAACATGTATGAAGATGTGGCTTCCTTTCTCACAAGGATATGCATCCTTCATTTTGTCAACACATATTTACTGTCTAACTTATAGGAAACATGTGGAAGAAGGAATAGCTTTAGTTATTCATTCAACAAATATTCTTATTGTGCATTGTCTCTGTGCAGCACACTAAAGTAAATGATGCATTTACAGTAAATTGCTTAGTTGATGACAGACAGAAGCTGCTTCAGAGCACAGGTTTAAGCTACTGTTCAAATAACAAATATTTTCCTAATGTATAGGGTTGACCTTGCAGTTTATTGGAGGAAAGCATTATAATACCTTATCCACATTAGCCTGTGATGGCCACTAATGATTTCATATTATCTCATTTTTATCTTAACAAAAACCCTGTGAGATCAACCAAGCAGATAGCTCTGCCCCCCCATTAGGTTATGTGACTTATCCAAAGCCTCACAACCAATAAATGGCAGGACCCAAGGACTCAGGACTTCTAGTCCAGTGCTTACTCCTTCCAAAACACTACAGTCTTTATCTTTCTTTGGAATTTTAGGACAATCAACTAAAGCTCAAACTTCACAGAGGCAAAAAGAAAGTAAAAATTATTCAGGGGAACATAATTGCTTCCAACGGGCTGGTGCACATCCTCGACCGAGCCATGGACAAGGTAGAGCCCACATTTGAGAGCAACACCCAGGTGAGCTATTCCAGGTAAACGTGGTGTCAGCCCAAATGCAATCCCCTTGATTCCTGGAGAGTCACCTCCAAGAAGAAAGTGTTAGTCAACACTATGTGCCTGTCCCTCATTCTACTAGAAGGATCTCAGCAAAGAGAGGATGAGATGACTTGTCTGTTTCCAATAGAATACTAAGTGTGTCTGCAGAGAGAAAGAAAGGCAGGAAGTGCATATATAGGAAAAATCTTTGATTGATTTTTTTTGCCTCTTTTATGGTAAAAATATCAATCAGCTCAGTGCATAAAAATGTATTCCTCATTCATTACAGAGGAGGGCAGTTATTGTTATTGTCATGATGAAATTCATTCCTTTTGACCTAGAGTTGATGGCCAACAGTTACTTCAGAATACACAAGTTTGAGCAACTATTGAAATAACCATAAACATTTGCATAGTGTATGGCAGTTGACCAGGTCCATTTATGTGTGTCCATACTTACACATAGATTGTAATGGATCTCTTAATGTTAGGATGTGTATTTCCTAAACCATTTTATTACTTTTCTACTAATTTGCAATCAAAATGTCTCTTTTCAGCAAACCATAATGACAATACTGCAACCAAGATACAGCAAGTTCAGGTCTTTGTTGGAGGTAGGTGCCTTTAGTGAATTTCCCCAAACCATTAAGTCCTTTGTAAAATGAATCAGGATCTCAACTATAAATGCTTTCTGGAGAATTGCTTTAAATATTTTGTCTGAGATAGATCACTGATAGAAAAATTTCATTTCTCAAATGCAGGAAACCAATGTGGGACACACCTTAGATGAGGATGGGGTTGGTGGACCATACACCATTTTTGTTCCGAGTAATGAAGCCTTGGATAACATGAAGGAAGGCACTCTCGATTACCTCCTTTCTCCCGAGGTATAGTATCCTCCTTAGTCTGATAGCATCGTGTCCTTATCACTGTCCCAGTCTGTATCCATACAGGCTTTTTCTAAACTAGGGGTAGCTACAAAGTAGCACATGTAGCACATAGAGCACCACCCTCCCACAACCAAGGCAGACATCACTAATCAAGGCAGACATCATTAATCAAGGCACATCACTAATCAACCACAGTACCCTGGAACTGATTCTGGATGGAGCTTTAGTCTCCTCAATAAAGTTTCAGCTAGCTATGATCAGTCAATTTGACTCAACACAGGAAATAAAATCGATTGCTAACCCCAGGTCTAAATGATGGTTTACTTTGTCCTGGTTTTTCTGTTGGTTCTCAATAGTAAAATCAAGACTTTAAGTTCCCTACAATTCTAAAATCACTGAGAGCATGATGCCTAAAGTAGGCCATCCAGGCCTAGGCTAAATTTTCAAAGGAATAAAATGTTATTTTTAGATATAACAGCCTTACCTTTCTCTTGCTTTCCTCTCTCTCCACAGTAATCCCTTCATGGCATACTGTCAGCCTTTAGTTTGTTACCAGAAGTAGAGAGTCAGCTATAGAGTAATCCTAGATCCTTAGGTGTGATTCCCAGGCAATTCCCTGGCACAGGAACGGAAGTTCAGCAAGGCAGGGATGGCCATTAGAGCAGGTTCACTAAAGGCAAGGAAAAGGCAAGAGAAATGAGACACCTGTCTGAGAGAGGGGAGGTGGATGAGCCGGGGAGCAAAATGAGCCAAAATGATTAGCCTTTGGGCTTTTTTGTTAGGACAGGAGTGGAGCTTTCAGTTCATAAAACCTTGGAGTGACAGGTAGCCACTGAGCTTCTTTGGGCCCTGGGCTTGGGCAGCTGCTGCCCATTTAGGGGTTCCATGTGCCCACACTGGGTGAAAAATGGGAGCACGCACCTGCGTACTTGGGTCATTCTGGCCTTCCTGACCTAGCACCACTGGTAGAAAGTCATATAATGGTCAACCGGCCCTTGAAGCAGCTTGTGGGTGCATGGGTGACCTTGGGCACATAAATGTATGGACAAGGGAGAAGGGTCCTCTTTATGGAATGGGAGGGCTGTGGTGCCATTTGGTGGCTCTCATAGTCTGCCCACTTTTCTAAGACGAGTTTCTTCCATAGTCTCACCCACATAAGGGGAGAGGAGTTGATGTCCTTAATGGCATCCCATGATGGGTACTGAGACCTCTGGGTCTGTTGCCTGTCAGGAGCCTTTTCACAGCTGCCTCTCCCTCTCGTCTCCCCCTTTTCCCATCCCTGCTTATCTCTAGGGAACTGCCTACACCAACAAATACTGTCACATTTCTTTCTGGAAGGAGACTATTGAATTCTTTACATAAGGGTATAGGTGACTGAAATCATTAGAGCCTTTCCTCTCTCAGGAATAACAGCTGTATCCTGAGGAGAAGGATAGCTGGCTATGGGATTTTGTTCATTGGATGACAAGTGGTGGAGTTCCAGGAAGGGCCACAGACTTCCTTCCAGGACCCTGAAATCATGCCACCATCTTGGCAATGAAGCCAGACTACTTTGACTTCATACAGAATGATGCTGGTTATACAGAATGGGAGTGGAGAGGACTCTCCAAATCCTTTACAGTAATAATTGAGTGTTATAGTGACCTTAGTGCCATTAGGAATCACCTATGAGCTTGTTAAGTAAGCTGATTCCACAGCCTCACCTCAAGCATTGTGACTAGTGACACCAGAGGAGGCCCAGAAAGAGACCTGCTGGTAAATACTCATGTCCTTGCACAAGTAGATCCTGTCTATGCTGTTTTTGCACCCTGAAATTTGTTTCCTTTTTGGTTTGAAGGTCTATTATTCTTTCTAGAATACTTTCAGATATCTACAAGTATATCTTGCCTTTCAGAAATTTTTGAATTTATATATATGTATATATATACTATACGTGTGTGTGTGTGTAGGTAGGTAGATAGGTAGGTAGGTAGGTAGGTAGGTAGGTAGGTAGATAGATAGATAGATAGATAGATAGATAGATAGAGAAAGGGGATGAATCAGAAAGTGTTTCTTATATTGCAAACAGGTGCTCATCACATGAAAGGATTTGCTACAGGTTTCTATTGAGAAAGCCAGATCTCCCCAGGACCTCCCTGCAGCCCAGGAAGCAGGGCTTTATTCTGCAACATGGAGTAGACATGCTTTGCCCACCTGCCCCAGACATAAATTGTTACGACTCAAGAACTGGCCAGCAATGCCCCTTGCGGACCCCATGCAGGGTTCTAAAGACAAACTAGAACCCAAAAAGTCTAAGCTTTCTTCCCTTAAACACACCCATATCATTGTTTACAGAATTTGCTTTTATACTGGTATCAAAAATCATACTAAAAATTATCACTACACTAACTCCATTATATTTTTGCCTCTTAAATTTCCTTGCTAAATATCTTCACTGTCCCGATGACTTCTGCTTCTTATTTTCTTGGTGCACACTGTGTCCTCCTCTTTCTTTAGATTTTCTGCACATCTCTTGGCACCTTGGGTGACTCTGCTCAGATGCACCCTGCAGTGGAGGCTGCCTGCCCAGCTTCCTGGACCTCAGACACCTGAAGTCTTTATTTCCAGACGTTTTTTTTTTCCTTTTTTTCCTCCTGCTTCCGCGTGGGGGTGGCTGCGCTTTTCTCCCTCCCTTCCTCCTCTGCTGTGTGAGGCTGAGAGATCTGATTCTGTCTTCCAGATCTCAAACATGTTCTCCTTTCCCTGACTTTGCCCCTAGATGTAGGATTCTCATCTCCATCATGGGGGTTCTGTAGCTCCACCTCCTGAGAGGTTTTCATGGGCTTCTTGTCTCTTTATTTTTATCTGATATAGTAATCTCTGGTCTTTGCTGTTCTCCTTCAGGTTTATTTTGGTGTCTGGTTCACAGCAACATTCCATTATCTGCAGGAGCAGTCTTCTACTTTGTGTTCCTTTTTCAGCTTCTATGCTGGTGTTGTGTTCTTGCACAGGTTCAATTCTGTTTATTAAAATTTTTAGACCCTTATTTATCATCAAGGGCTCAGGAGATCTGTCTCTCTCCCTCTTTTTCCCGTGGACTGCTTTCCCTGCACAGTGTCCTGCAGCACAGCCTTTGAGCACAGTGCCCCGACTGCTGAGAGAAGTCTGCCTTTTCCAGATCACCCTTGTGCAGGGAAATGTTGCTTCTGCTTTGCAATGTTGTCGAATATCTGTTACCCACTTTGTCTTCCACTGACTTTCCTTTAGGGGCCCTAAGGACCCTTCTGCACGTCGACAGAGGCTTTGCTTTTTCAGCTGTTTGTTGTGGAGTGCTCTTCAGGCTTTGAGCATTATGTCATGGTCCCTCAGAGGGGCCTGGTGCTTGGATTGGTTCTTTGGAGCCATCCAGGTCCTCCAGGGGCTGGGCCTGGCCCTCAGGTGCCCCTCACAGCCACCTGCTGCCAGTAGCTTAGGATGTTATTTGAAATATATGATTCATCCTCAAGTTTTCTGAAACCTGCTATTGCTGAATAACTGTTATACCTCTCTTTAAAGCTCACACTCAATTTAAAGTAAACTAAAAAAGTAACATTGCTCTCCTGGGAAATTATTAAAATTCTATAGTTATGACCTCTTTGATGTGCTATCTTTAAAATAATAAAAATAATAGAGGAGTTCTAACAGGCACCTAATCCAGTGCACTTAAAGTTAAAATAAAACTTTTGAACTAGAGCAGAAAAAAAAAGTACCCTTCCTTCTTTTCTGTTAGGCATCTTTGTTCAAAAAGTTTTCTTTTCCCTCCTTCCTTGAAACTGCTTGCAGTGGGAACTGGAGCTGGCTCTTTCAGGCTCGCAAGAGTGGATTGTGTGTATCTCTTTCTATCTCTTTTCAGGGAGATCATATTGGTAGCTTCAATCAGCCTTCCATGTGAACATTTACACCATAGCAATTGGCCAACACACAGCACTGTTCCTGGCGCTCAGCATGGTTTTTCTCAAAGGCAGTATCTTTCTGCCTACCAAGAATATAAAACTTCAGGTCTCTTTGTTCTGAGTCAGAACTGGTTTTCCATTTAGTTTCTAAGTAAAGAGTGAAATGATTATTCCTGCCTCTTCCTCAGATTAAAATTTCTCAGCCTGTGGGAAGCTCCTTCTCTCTGCATCCTCTGAATATATCCTTTAACTTTATCTTCAAAGAGGAACCTCAGCTGGAGCCAGTAAAATCCCCATCAGCTATGCCACTGAAATGCAAAATAAACTGTTTTCATTAGAAAAAGAGTTTCTGATTCTGAATTTGGAATGCTGTATTTCCTTAAGGGTGTGTATTTCTCCCTGAAGCACAGTTTCAGTCTGGAAACCATTCTATCCCTGCAGAGAACAACCCCCAAAACCAGACAGAAATAAAAGCAAAGGGAGCCAGAGGCTTGCCTTTCCAAATTCACAGACTCCTTGCAAATAAAATAAAGGGAAATGAATTTACAAAGTTCTAGAACATATTGACAATGTGGAAAAGCTCTCTCTGCCTCTGGCATCAAAGGACTTCGGGCTTATTTTACCTAAAACAGCAGAGAGGAAGTGAGTGTCCTCGTGAGGAGTTGAATGCATGGTACCAAAAATCTCTTGGACAATAGCAGGTGATGAGCCCCAGCCAGACAAGACTCCAGGTGTACACAGGGTTAGAAGAAATGCTGATTGATTCCTTCGGTCCTTTTATTTTTCTCTTCCTCATAAAATGGACCCAACACCAATGAATCTTGGGGCTTTAAAAGTGGATTATTTCATTGATAAATTTTTGCCTATAGAATCACAGGACTAGAAGGGACCCACACTTGTCCCTATTTTTGCAGGCAAAGCTGAGACACAGAGACAAAATGACTTGTTCAAGGTCACACAAACAGAAACAGAATGAGAATTCAGGTGTCTAAGGTCCAGCTCAGAGGGCTGGACTCAGCTGGACACCTCTCTCCCCTTTTAATTTATTGGCAAAAGAGCTTACTGTGTGCCCATACTGTGCTGGCTGGGAACAAGGTGATAATAAGTTTGACAGACCCAAGTTCCTGCCTTTCAGGATTCTGCAGTCTACTTTGGTCTGACATTTCTCAGCAATGCCCACTTGTGTCCCACCCTCTGCCACAGCACACTGGAGCTTGCAATAGTACTGCTTCTGCCTTGAAGTCCCCATTTCTGGGTACTGTGGAGTAGCTATCATGGGAAGTTGAGAGTCAGGCTGACATGCTCAAGGTCACAGAGTTACAGAATGAGAGCTACAGAAAGCATCAGTTCCAGAGCTGGCCAACTGGTGTCGACTTCAGCATTCTTATTGGTGACCCCCATTCTGTTCATGATGTTATTGGCTTATAGATATGGCAGCCGTATCATTGATCTTCTACCCTAGTACACTTTTGAGAGTGAATAGAGCTACCAGGATAACAGGCATAAACCAGGTTGTGCCAGACAACCCAGGCTATGTGGTCACATATATGTTATAGTCAGCTATGTCTCTATGACTAATATGCCCAGCAAGAACAACTTAGAGGAAGAAAAATTTATTTTGCTCAAGGTTTCAGAGGTTCAGTCCATAGTCAACAGACTCCAGAGCTCTGGGGCCAAGGTGAGGTGGACCATCGTGGTAAAAGGGTATGGTGGAGGAAAGCAGCTCTGCACATGGCAACCAGGGAGCAGAGAGTGAGCTTCTCTCACCAGGGACAAAATAGAAACTCCAAAGGCACGCCCTCAGTAACCTACCTCCTCCAGCCACACTCTACCTGCCTGCCACCAGTTAATCCATTCTAGTGGCTTAATCCACTAATCAGTCATAGCTCTCATAATCATTTCCCCTCGGAACATGCTTGCATGTTTCATACATGAGCTTTGGAGGAACACTGCTCATCCAAATCATAACATACTACTTACAGGTAACCCTGGCATAGTGACCAAGGCCAGATGCAGAGAAGGTCTGAGTGAGGGGGACTCAGAGTCAGCAGGACCTTCCTTTAGCCTGGCTCTCCACAGTGTGGGAACGCGTCCCTAGAAGGTCAACCTCCTGGCAGTTATTAGGATCTTGGATTTGTGATCCTTCGCCTGTCCAAGTCAGAACAACTGTGCTGTGTCACTTAAGGAGCAGAATTCAAGGGCCATGAAGCTTGTCAGTCTCAACTCTGGCTCAGCTGGGAGAGTGAGACATGGAGGTCACTGCTGTTGTTGCCTTCCTTCCCCAACAGTAGTCCCCTACTCTGCAGCCTTCCTTCTGGGGCCCCTTGTGGGGACTGCTTATCCTGCCTTAGTCTCTTTGTGCCCCAGGATCCTCCTTTTTCTTCACTATTACTTTAGTTTTCTGAAGCAAGAGGAACCTTAGAAAGAGCTTTGACGGGAGAATGACCTTCCTGTGGAAGGGAAGGGTGATCAAGAACCCTGGGGCCATATATACTAGAGTGGCCAGTATGTGGCCTGACAAGCAGGAATTTCTTTATGGAGCAAGTGAGAGAATCATAAATAAAGGTCTGTCTCAGAAAATGCAGAACATAACTTTCGACACACAGAAAGGTAGTAGAGCAGGGTGACGGAGACTTTAGACTAAGTCTTAGTCTCACAGCCTGAGTTAGCTGTGTGACCTTCGACGTGTCTTTGAAACTCAGTATTATCACATATAAAATAGGCCAGTAGTAGCCCCTGCCTCTCAGGGCTGTTGGGAGATGAAATGAGGTATGCATTTCTATTTTCAGATCAGCCCCTGTCACTGCATGAAGGTCTGGGGAATGTTAGCTCTCTGGGAGATGGCGTTTCTCTGATCCTGGATTTCCCAATACAGGGGTTATGAATCACTTATTTTTATGATTAAGTCATTGGAGGGACTCCAACAAGAGTAGGCGTGGAGTGTTTTCCTTATTAACTAAAGAACTATTTTGGTTCCTTTACAGGGCTCTCGGAAGCTTCTGGAACTCGTCAGATACCACATTGTCCCATTTACCCAGGTTGGCCCTACTCTTCCTGCTGCTACGTTTTCCTTGCTTTCAAAACATCTGACCCTAATCTTGAATTCCAGTATATTGGTACTAGAGAGTTTTTGATGTGTATTCTTCATCTTTAGCTCTGAGAGAACTCTCAGCCATGCATAATGAGTCTGATATCAAAGAAATCTTCAAAGCCACAGAAACTCATGACATCAAAGTTCCTATTATTCATTTTGTGAACTTTTAAGGATTATTTTTCCAGTACAGACTGTGAGAAATCAGGACTCTGCATTTGCTCCAGACGTCTCCATTGTTGTCTCCTTGTTGCAGCTTGAAGTGGCCACTCTGGTTTCGACCCCTCACATCAGGAGCATGGCCAACCAGGTCATACGGTTCAACACCACCAGCAATGTAAGTGAGCAGCCTACTGCAGGCGTACATCCTCACGTGCATTTGTGCTCTGGTAATGACTGTTCATAAGGATGATATTACCCTGCCTCTGCGCTTGCTCAGAGGTTTAAGATTTCTTTGACTATTTTACTCATTAGTGACTCCTTTCAGCAGATACCTGCTGAGCAGCTGCGTGTGTGATGGTCTGCCCTAGACACTGGGGATAAAGCTGTGAAGAAGATGGTCTGTGCCAGCAGAGAAAACAGGCTTTAAGCAATTCATTAGGCAGTTGGCAAATTATTTAATTGCAATTGCAATGAATGCCAGCCAGAGGGAGCGCAGAGGGCTGTGAAAACAGGAACAGAAGGGGAAGGGTCTGAAACAGGCAGAAAGTTAGGAGGCCCTTGGGGAGGTAGTGATGCTTGGGCCACTCTTTGGAGGATGAGCAGGATAAACCTGGTAGGATGAGTAGAAAGAGGTTTCTGGCTGAAGAGAGAACATTGGCAAAGACCCTGAGGTGGAGGAACCATAACTTATTTTAAAAAACTCAAGCTGGGCACAGTGGTGCACACCTGTAATCCCAGCAGCTCTAGAGACTGAGGCAGGAGGATTACAAGTTCAAGGCCAGTCTCAGCAACTTAGTGAGACCCTAAGCAACTTAACAAGACTCTGTCTCAAAATAAAAAAATAAAAAAGGCTGGGGATGCGACTCAGTGGTTAAGCACTCCTAGGTTCAATCCCTGGTAGCAAAACAGAAAAGAGAAGAAACTCAAAGAAGGCAGTGTTGTTCCACTAACCCTTTGGGGTTGTAACATCAGCAAAGTCTGCCTGCATAGAGTCGTTGTTGCCCATTGATTCAGCAGTGATTGTGATCATGACAGCCTCAGCCTTTCAGCAGGAATCCATTGAGTGCTGCTCATGTTCCAGCCACTGTTCCAGGTCCTGAAGGCAGACGAATGACAAGCAGACTGAAGTCCTGGTGGCATGGAACTTTCACTCTGGCAAACAGGGAGACAGACAAGGAGAATGTTACACAAGCCAGACATATCACAGAGAGTGGCGAGGAGGAAAACAGAAAAGCCGGGAAAGGAGAGGAAGTGGGGAAGAGACTGATGTTTTAGATAAAGTGACAAGAAGTCGTCACAAAGCAAAAAAACATCTGAGCCAAGACTTGAGGGAAGTGGAACTGCAGTGTGACTCTGGGGAAGGAGCATTCCAGAGAGAAAAGGAAACCGAGTGTAAAGCCACAGGGCCAAAAGCGCCCCTAGCTGTTTGAGGAACAGTGAAGCACGGTGGCAGGAAGGGAGGAGCTAAGGGGAGGGAGGAGGCGGGGCTTTCTGAAGGAAGAGGCGGGGCCTTTTGGCGGAGGCGGGGCCTTTTGGCAGAGGCGGGGCCGGGGAAGTCACAGCCGGCTCTCTCTGAATGAGATGAGAAGCAATTGGAGAATTGTGAGCAGAGGCATGACGTAATCAGGACTACATTTTGGGAGGCTGGTTAAGATTTGATGATAATAATGCAGTCAAGAATAAAAGCGGGGGGCTGGGATTGTAGCTCAGCGGTAGAGCGCTTGCCTCGCATGCGTGAGGCCCTGGGTTCGATCCTCAGCACCACATACAGAGCAATAAAATAAAGACATGGTGTCCATCTACAAAAAAATAAAAAAAAAAAAAAAAAAAAAGAATAAAAGCGGGCTGGGATTGTGGCTCAGTGGCAAAGCGCTCGCCTCGCACTTGTAAGGCACTGGGTTTGATCCTCAGCGCCACATAAAAATAAGTAAATAAAATAAAGGTAATGTATCTATCTACAACTAAAACGATATTTTAAAAAATAAAAAAAAAATGAAAGAATAAAGGTGACTCAGCGCAGGGTAGCAGTAGGGACATGACAAGAGGTGGTCAAATGATGAATGTATTTTGAAGGTAGATAGAACCCAATAATATTGGCTGATAGACTAGATGGTGATGAAGACAGAGAAAGCCAAGGATGACTCCTGGCTTTTTGACTTGAGTCATTAGAAGAATGAATGAAGCTGCCAGTTAATAGTGGCAAGGGAGCAGGTCTGGGAAAAGTGGGGACCAGAAGTCTTTGCTAATGTGTTCATTTTCTGCTCCCTGCACTAGAACCTAAGCAGGAACTTGTCTATTTACTGATACATCCCCAGTGTCTAAAACTGACCAGAGCTGATTGAAGGTCAATAAATGGATCTGAATGGATGGATCTTCATTTCACTACAGAGAGGTCAAACAGTTTACCCAAAGCATAGAGGCTGCAGAGCTGGGACACCTGAGTGCTGAGCTCTGTCCCAGCTCAGCACCTGCAAGGACCATTCTACAAGGACAGCCCTGCCTAGCATCAATCAAGAATTAGCTTAACAGATTCAATGTTTCCTGACAGCCAACCTCTCCTGTTAGCATCCTTCCCTCCACTGAAAAGTTAAGTGACATCAAGTGAGGCTACCACGGCTCATACCTACCTGGGGACCACTGGTCCTGCGGCACAGGACAAATGATGTTATCACTTATTTCCAGGGACAGATTCTGGCAAATGATGTGGCAATGGAAGAAATTGAGGTCGCTGCCAAAAATGGCCGGATTTACACCCTGACTGGAGTTCTCATTCCTCCCTCCATCGTCCCCATTCTGCCCCATAGATGCAATGAAACAAAAAGAGAAATGAAACTGGTAAGAGAAGGGGGGAAATGCAGTAGATAAGGGCCCCCGAGCAGCCACTGAGAGTAGGCAGTGCCCCACACAATTCAAAGAGCGCTGACAAGGAGCACTTTGCCACAGGAGCCCTGTCCCTGGGGCTCTGTCTCCATGAAGAGGCAGTGCACCCGAGGTCCATGGCAACCACTCTGTCCCACGTTTCCAGAGGGGTTCATAAAAGATGCTGCACAGCTGTGTTGGAATCTAGTGCTGCCATAATGGACTGCCACACTGTGATGGCTTAACACAGCAGTCATTTATTCTGCCACAGTTCAGGAAGCCAGAAGTCTGAAATCATGGAGTCAGAAGGACCATGCTCCCTTTGCAGGCTCTGGACTCGCAGCAGTCCTTGCCATTCTTTGGCTTATAGCTGCGCCATCCTCTCTCTGCCTCCATCTTCAGGTGGCCTTCATCCCTGTGTGTCCTCTCCCCCTCTTTTATAAGAACACTACCCAGGCGCAGTGGTGCATGCCTGTAATCCCAGAGGCTCGGGAGGCTGAGGCAGGAGGATCATGAGTTCAAAGCCAGCCTCAGCAAAAGCAATTGCTAAGCAATTCAGTGAGACCTTGTCTCTAAATAAAATACAAAATAGGGCTGGGGATGTGGCTCAGTGGTTGAGTGCCCCTGAGTTCAATCCCTAGTACCCCCCCACAAAAGAAACCCTAGTCATTGGATTCAGGGACCACCCTAGTTCAGTATGACCTCATCTTAGCTCAACTAATTACATCTGTAAACACCCTTTCTAAGTAAGGTCACAATCTGTGGCTTGGGGGGGACATGAATTTTCAAAAAGATTCTGTTCAACTTACTAAACTACAACTGGGGTCAGATCAGAGTCTTTTTCCCTCATGAGATTTGGGATCCATTCCCTTCCTTCCCTCACCCCTGTCACCTGGAACCACCCTACTCCGGGCCCATAGCTTCTCTAAAAAGGACTTAAAATGAAATTTCCTCACAGGTAGATGCTCTGGTCTGGTGAATCAACTATCTTTCTGTAGTTCCTTTCAAATACCAGAATGTTTGTTTCCCTGTGAGTTTCTCTGTGCCCTCTAATGGCCTTTCCTGTTTCCTTAGCAACTTTTTGGCTCAGTCTGTTTTAATCAAAGCACCCAAAATTCCAATATTGCTCTACATTCAATCTTAAGTTCCTATGGAGACCATACTCCAAAATTGTTATAATACTGGGCCTTTTCAGGACACTTCAATAATACATCAGTGATTGTTCTCATGAAGTATTTGGAACATGGGCATTGAACAAGGGGAAATGAACTCATTTTATTTTATTTCATCTTATTATCTTCTTGATAAAGACTAGAAATAGCTAGCTAAGAACTTGGCATGGGATTGTGGTGATCTTTTTTTCTGTTGGAGTTCTTAAGGAATGTAATGACTGATATGTTTTAGGCTATTGAGCAGAGGCTATGCCAGTCAGATGCCATAAGGGGAGTTCTACCCCATTCTGGTCACCCCTTTTTAAGAGAGATTATCAACAGGGTCACTCTCCTATCTAGTCCCTGACAGTGACTTCTGTTTGGTTCATTCTTTGGAAATAAGCAATAGCAGGTCATCATCTGGCTTAGACCAAGGTGAGGATCGGAACAGGCTAGAGAGAGTGGTCTCATTTCCTAAGCAAGAAATGAAAAGAGGAATAGGAATTAATAATTTAGAGGGTTCTTCAGAGCCCTCCCCAAGCAGCTGCTGTTCAAGTTCAGGACAGGAAGTCTGTGGAGGGACAAAGGTGTCCCCAACTGCCCACCTTGTTGCAGGGTTGTTCCATTTCAGATTATTCAAAAGCTTATTCCCCATGTCCCTGATGGACAGAATGAAGCTGTGGGTGAAGCTACAACCCAAAGAACTGTGGCTAAAGGAAAAGGACTCCTCAGGGTCTGCCTTAGAAAGTTTTCTTCTACTGTTTCCTATTTGCTCTAGGCCTAACATCAATTCTGTCTGCTCTGCGTAGTTTAGTGTAGTTTTGATTGGATATGTTATACATCCAAACAGATTCTCTGGAAAGGGTGTACTAAGGACTAGCAAAGAGGAGGAGTAGCTACAATCTTCTAGAAGTCTCAGTTTTCACCAGGCTGAACTCATAGCTGCCTTCATACATGTGTGTTTGGACTTTAAAGGTTTAATAACTATCACTCTCCTAGTTAGGGTCCCTGTGGGAAACAGAATTCACCCCAGACAGTTCAGATGAAGTGCTGTGGGCAGGGCTAAGGACCAGTTATGCTGGAGAATGCAGGGAGAAGCACTAGTGGCCGCCATTTCCACCCAGGACCAGGAGCCCAGGAGCAGGGTGCAGAGTTACCAGAACCCAGTGAGAGCCAGAAGGGCAGAAGTGACGTCTGTCAGGGATAGGAGCAGAGCAGAGCAGGGCAGGGAAGAAGTCCTCAACCTTGCGTTTTTCCACCCACCAGTACCTCTGCTAGTGCCTCCCATTGACCAAGCCAGTTGGAAGCTGGCAAAGGACTCAAGAGACCATTTTTTGTGTGGTCTACTTGCGGAGACAGAGCCACAGAGAAGATCAGAGAACAGATCTGGAGATGTGGAAGCCAACACCCCATTTTGTCCCACCTGAATTGAGAACCAATGGAGGAGAATCCTGGGGACTGACAGAGTGTCCATGTTCAACCTCATACTGATAAGCCAACTAGAGAACATGGCCCCGAGTCTGCAGCCCGTGGTAACACTTTGTCCCTGGTTCAGGTGGACGGCTGCAGTGTGCGCTCAGGGGCAGGTGCCTCTCTGCACGCAGAGGAATCAGAATGCAGGGCCTGTGGACAGGCTAGTTCTCCCCAGAAAGAGGCAGCGCAAAGGGCTTCTCTAGCGGGGTCCACTTCTTCCTCCAAACACCCTCGCCAGCATTGCTTCTCTCCTTCTCCCCTGGGGAATTACAACTGTAATGAGTGGAACCCCCTTCACAAAGACAGGATCCAAGTCCAGGGCTGGGGCTGTCCCCCTGTTCACCCTTAAAGGGATGAACTGACCTTCTGTCTTTTCCTTTCAGGGCTCTTGCGTAAGCTGTTCCCTGGTGTATGGGAGCAAATGTCCTGCCAACTCTGAGCCCACGGTGAGTGTGACAGCTTCATGAAACCATAGATCACCAAAGGAGCCCCAGTGGTGTGGTTTCTCACCCTTTCTATCTTCCTACTTTAAGATATGGATGCAATTAGGATGCAATTAGGGTAATAGAAACTAGCTCTTAGCCGCTGTGAGGGGTGGTAGGAAGAAACCTCACAGATGTGTCTTTGAATCCAATGGGCTCATTGATCCTAGGCAAGTTATTTAACCTTCTTACTCTATTTTCTTCATTTGTAAATAATAAAAATAATAGTATTAGCATAAATAAAATCCTAGCACAATATCAAAATCAACCAGCCTCTCAGTAAAAGTTCTTCTCTGCTTCACCCTCTTAAATAAAAGTCAGTGTTTACATTTGCTATTTATAATATTTGTTTATCATCCCAAGCCTTATTATGGAGAAAAAAACATAAATGTTAGGAAACATACACTGTTTCAGTTAGACAGGAGGAATAAGTTCTAGTGATTTCAAAGGTTAGGCACAGCATGGTAATTATAATTAATAATAATTAACTGTATATTTCAAAATTGCTAAGAGTAGATTTTAAATGTTCTTCCCACAAAGAAATGAGAGCATGCTAGGTGGCAGATGTTAATTAACTTGTTCAATCATTCCACGATGTATACATACAACGTCATACTATATACCATAAATATGTATACTTATTATCCATCAACTTTAAATAAAATAAATATCAGGGAAAAGACCCTGGAGCTACTGTAAGCTTTTCAAGCTTGATTGAATTCTACACACATTTATTGAGGGTCGATCAGATATTAGACATAGTGTTCTGGGGTGTAAAGATGAGAACTGGTTTTGTTTTTGTCTTGAGAAGTTCAGTCTAAAAATGAAAACAGACCATTGTACAACGACCCATAGCTACTATGCCAAGTGCTCTATTGGTGGCAAAAGCCAAGTGTTCTAAAGTAAAAATGATGATGGAAATTTCTGCCTCAGCGTTCATTGTAAGAAAGAATTTCTCAACCAGAAATTTCATCCATCCTTAGGACAGATTGTTATGGAAGGTGACAAGCTTATCAATGTGATCTTATTGTGAAATATTTAATAAAGCCAAGTGTCAAAATTAAAAAGGCACAGGTATTTGTTTTGTTTAATGAAGCTGTCACTTCTGAGTCCTTCAGTGTTCTCAGCCAGAGATGCAGGGAAGAGGAGAGGAAGTCTGGTTGGCTGGCATCACCCAGGTTGCTGTGTAGGGACGTTGTCCTGGATGCTCTGTGCAGCACCCCTCTGTGTGCCTAGGGAGCCAAGCAAGGGCACACAGAGCTGGCAATCCACCGTCCTGACCGCCCTGGCCCAGTGAAAGACGAGGAAGAGGAGAAAGAAAGGGAAAAGTGATGTTTCGGTGGGAGCCAGGGTCCTCACATTACCCCTCCCATGATCCACCTGAGATCCCCAAGAGGACTGGGATGTCCCTTCCTCAATGACCTTGGAATTCCTTTACATAGCTAAGATTTTAGGATTTTATAGCCTGAGATGTTCTCATGATTCTTAAGCAGGAGCCTCAGAGGAGGGGGGAAACTTGACAGAGTAAGCATCTCTCTCATACAAAATTTGAGCCAGCAACTAAATTCTTATGATGAAGCTAGTCATCAGCGTTATTGCGTCAGCTTAGACAGCTGAGACCTGTAGAAACTATGGGCTTCACCCGTGATCCTAAAGTTAATAGGTTATGAGACTCATTCTCTGCCCCTGATATTTATGAGCGAAAAAGCCAGTGATTTCACCTGTGCAGTCTCAGTTTTCTTATCTAATTTTTTTTAAAAGCATGAAAAACATTCACATGAAGCTGAAGACTGAGAACCTCAGGGGTATGAAACGTGTGGCCTCGTGTAAGTTCTCAGCAGGTGGTAGTTCTGGATGTTTATGGTGGACATCAAAGGTTTAAGACTGAGTGCAAGAACCATTGAAATCTTCCTGCTCTGAAGAGGACAGCCCAGACTGTGGAGATTTTTGCTGGTGGATCTTTGCATAAAATAGCAATGGACTCCAAAATGTCTTTACAAGGAGCTTAGGGATGGCTAGATCAGAAGAGGAAGCTAGGCAGCTGGGCGCAGTGCTGCACGCCTGTAATCCAAGCACTTTGGGAGGCTGAGACAGGAGAATCGCGAGTTCAAAGCCAGCCTCAGCAATGGTGAGGCGCTAAGCAACTCAGTGAGACCCTGTCTCTACATAAAACACAAAATAGGGCTGAGGATGTGGCTCAGTGGTCGAGTGCCCCCGAGTTCAATCCCTAGTACCAAAAAATAAACAAAAACGAAGAAGAGGAAGCTAGGCCACGTCCAGAGTTAACTAGGAAGTGCTCCTGGATCAGTTAGCGATGTCTGCCCTGGTGTGAGCAGAGGCAAAGAGATACATGTGTCACGATTGCACAGACCCTGGCTGAAGGAGGGCGGCTGCGCTCTGACCTGCACCCAGCTGTGCTGGTGAGCCTGTGCTCTGACATCAGCAGAACAGCGGGGTAGAGCAGCGGGCGCATGCAGCCGCTGTGCGATGTCCAGAGCACTGGGCTATGGACACTGACGTGCTTCTGCCCGCTGCCTGTCTTCCAGGCTCTCTTCACCAGAAAATGTATCTACAGGAGCAGCATGAGCCCGAAGAGCGGCTGCGCCCGATACTGTAATGCCACTGTGCAGGTAAGGAGTGTGTGGTCGGGGTCCTTATCCAAGCCACCAGAGGCAAGGGAGCTCCAAGGCCCCACTCTTGGGTCCATAGTCACAGGTGACCTGTGGGGCTTTGCAAGGTCTTCCTGCAAGGCACCTCATCATGGCAGCCAGGTCACCCCATCCCTGCATCACACCTCCCTGGGACCCCAATTCCTCTTAACAGAGCCTACTCTTTTTTATTTTTTTTTGATAGCTTTTTTATTTTTTTAATTTTTTATTTCTTTTTTTTAACACAGCAGAATTCAAGTCATGGTACACATATGGAACATAATTTTTCATATCTCTGGTTGTACGCAAGGTAGTCACACCATTTGTGTCTTCATACCTGTACCTAGGGTAGTGATGTCCATCTCATTCCACCATCTTTCCAACCCCTATGCCCCCTCCTTTCCCCTCCCTCCCTTTTGCCCTATTCAAAGTTCCTCCATTTCTCCCATGCTCCCCAGCCCCACCCCCAGGATCAGCATCCACTAATCAGTGAAAACATTCAGCCTTTGGTTTTGGGGGATTGGCTTACTTCACTTAGCACGATATTCTCCAACTCCATCCATTTACCTGCAAATGCCATGATTTTATTCTCTTTTAATGCTGAGTAATATTCCATTGTATATATATACCACAGTTTCTTTATCCATTCATCTATTAAAGGGCATCTAAATTGCTTCCACAGTTTAGCAATTGTGAATTGAGCTGCTATAAACATTGAAGTGGCTGTGTCACTGTAGTATGCTGTTTTTAAGTCTTTAGAGTGTAGGCCGAGGAGTGGGCTAGCTGGGTCAAATGGTAGTTCCATTCCAAGTTTCCTAAGGAATCTCCACACTGCAGAACCCACTCTCGACACTTCCACACATGGCTCCCCCTCTGCCTGAGTCACCTACCTGTCTCTCACCCCCACTTCTGCCTCAAAGCATGCACACCTGCCATTGCACCCTCCAGATGCTCTTCCAGATTTTCTGGGGCTACCTCATCTTCCAAGTCTCCACATAACTGTCACCTCCTCTGTCACCTCCTGATCCACAGTGATCTCCCCATTCTCCCCTGACTTCTGCCTCCACTGCCACCACCGGGTGACAGTACTCTATTTTGCCAGCACAAACCATCCTCTGAAAGTCCTTCCATTTTTTAAAATTCCCTGTATCAAGACTCTTCCCTGACTAGCCCGTAGCCTCCGTGGGTACCAGTCCTCATCTGCATTGCTCACTGCACTGGCACCAGGCTGGCACCCTTGGTAGGTGCTGTGTAGGTTTGTGGTGACCAGATGACTGAGCACTAGCCATGTCATCATGCACAAAAGGGAAAAGCGGGACTTCCGGCAAGATGGCGGCTTAGAGGGACGCAGCTACCAGTCTCCCCAAACAAAAGACCAGAAACTGCGGTACAACCTTCTCCCACCCGGCTTTTGGACAGCACGGAAGGAAATTTCACTCGCATGGGTAAGCAGAGCCAGCAGCCGTAGACACAGCGCGACCCCAGCGGCTGTGGCCGAAAGCGGCCCGAGGCAGCGTGGCTGCGGGAGGTGGTCCCAGCAGCTCGGCCGGGAGCCATAACTTAGAACGCCACTCCTGCAACTGAGGCCCAAAGCAGCCCCGGGTGTGTCTGCGGGAGGCAGTCCCAGCGGCTCCTCCACTCCAGCAGCTGAGACCCAAAGCGACCCGGGCGCGTCTGTGGGAGGCAGTCCCAGCGGCTCGGCTGGGAGTCATAACTCAGAACTCCACTCCTGAGCTGAGGCCCAAAGCGACCCGGGT
>CM053403.1:16427372-16498210 GCA_028644305.1 Xerus rutilus | reverse complement strand
GGAGGAGGAGGAGGAGGAGGAGTGGCATTAACACTTTTTCAAATTGCTTTAATGTCTAGCTATATAGAAAGAGAAATGGCCATACAGTTGATCTTGATTATTCACAGATTGTGAATTGTATAAATTCATCTACTTGCTAAAAATTATTTGTAATCCCAAAATCCATACCCATAAAGCTTTCACTGTTATTCTGAAACATTTCATTAATACTTTTAGAACGTCGCCACCATGAGGCCCAGTCACCTCCATTCCCTAGCTATGATGATATACTAACCAGTGTCCTTGTTTCTTCTCCTGCTGCTCACAGCACACTGCCCACCCCCAACCAGAGTGGCTTAAAGTGAATCAGATCATTTTTCCTAGGCTGCAGCTCCTTCAGTAATTGCCCCAGGCTCTGAGGATGAAATCTAGACACAACTGCCCAGTCCCAGCTCACCAAGCTCCTCTTGAGCAAACCCACCCGCCTCAGACAGCTCCATCTGAATGACTTATGCACCTCTCCCCCTTCCCACCTGGCCTTCAGCCTCTACTATGGTCATCCCCTGAGGTCTGGGGTTGGCACAGTGTTAGGAGCTCATGTCCAACACCATAGAGAGAGACCTGGGTTCCTGCCTCTTTGAAGCTGTATGACCTTGGGCAACACCTGTCTCCTCATCTGTAAAATAAAGACAATATCAGGACAATTGTTTACACCTACCAACCAATGAAAACATTACTGGCTTAATCAATAACACAGGGACGTGAGCAGCGGTGGCCCTTGCTGGCCAGCTCCAAGCAATTCTGTACTCTAAATCATCCTTCCACAGATGTCCGTGTGCAAATAAGCATCTCAGTTATTTCCATCACACTCCGTGTAAATTTGTGTTTCTAGAATATACCTCTGGATCCCTTTTGACTTTTGCAGTCGTATGGCTGGGCTGAGGTTTCAGGGGTCTTGCTTCGTCTCTTCCTCCTGCAGGCAGAATGCATCAAAACCAGCATGGGGACGCACACCTGCGTGTGCCAGCAGGGCTGGACAGGGAACGGAAGAGATTGCTCGGAGATCAACAACTGTCTGCTGCCGGGCTCAGGTGGCTGTCACGACAATGCTACCTGTTTGTACGTAGGCCCTGGGCAGGTAGGTTGTCGAGACAGAGGAAGCAAGGGGGCTGGGAATATAACTCAGTTGGTAGAATGCTTGCCATGCATGCACAAGGCCCTGGGTTTGATCCTCAGCACCACAAAAAAAAAAAAAAAAAAAAAAGAGAGAGAGAAGCAGGATTCCTGCAGTAACTCTTCTGTCCACTGATGTACTTTAGCTAGAAGTTTCTGTAGCTTTCTTCTATTATTTGTAGCAGTGAGGATGGGTTGTCACAACAAACCTATGACATAGGTTTTATTATTATCCCATCTTATAGAAAGGAAATTGAAGCACCATGCAGCTAATTTGATCACATCACCTAGAAAATTAAATCATGTGAGATTTGTACCCAGAGAGAATGGCTCCAGAGCTGCCCTCTTAGTCACCACCCTGGACCACACTTTATATGTCTGATTGCTCTACAGCTTATGACCATTTCCACTTGGCTTCATTTCATGGAGGCCAAGGCAGGGAAGGCTACTGCTTGGAAGCTGATCCAGGGGAGGTGATACCAAATGTGCTAGGATTGCGATCATGGAAAGGAGGAGGTCACTGATAGGGCCCCAATCCCTAATCCCACTGCCTCCACCCCTTCCAGAGCTGGGAAAAACAGGTGTGTTCTATAAGGCCAAGGGGCAGAGGGCATGGACGATGGGAACCAGGACTTAAAATCACCTCTCATCTTTTGAATCTTGATGCAATTCCTCATTGTTGTGTTTTAAAGCTGAATTTTTTTTAAAACCTCCAAATTATTTTCTGCTCCTTGAGAAATGTGAAGTGAGGCCTTGCCTGGCTCACCAGGACACCATCCCAAGCTCAGGTTCTTGGATCGCTCATTTTTGTGCACATTAATAAACAGAGAGGTACAGCTTGAATGGCACTTACATCTTGAAGCCACTTCAGCCCTCCCCTCTCCTCTGGGAAGGAATTTCCTTCACAGATGGAGCCCTGGCCTGTTTGCCAAGAATGAAGTCTCTGGGAGCTTCAGAAACACCCCCACTCCATCCCCTACCCCTTTGGGAATGGTGATTGAGTGTTTCCTTTGTGGGCCAGTGAAGGGCTGGACCCTTATGCAGATGTAAATGAGTGGCCAGCCTCAGCCCTTCTCAGGGGCTCAGATTACCATTAAAAGGAGTCTGGAAGTCTTTCCAAGGAAATCCCCAAGGTAGCTGGAGCACGGTAAACATGATTGCAAAAGTCAGAAAGGATCCAGAGGTATGTTCTAGAAACACATATTTATATGGAATGCAATGAAAAATGCTGAAGTGCTTATTTGCATGAACATCCATAGAAAGATTAGACAATTTAGAGAACAGAAAGAGTCCAAGGAAATGGGGCTGTTCAGTCAACAGGATGCCACTCTGATCCACCCCCACACTGCGGAAACTGATGGGAGTGTGCAGCAACCCCCTCCCCAGGCAATCCTCAGTTTTGATGCCTGTTTATATACAGCTGGGGTTCACTACTTTAATAAACCACAATAGATACTTCTTGGAAGTGACAGCTGGTGATCGGCAAGTATGGCGGGGAGGTGGGTATCTGTATCAGGGAGAAATCTTTTGGTTATGATGGAAGACCTGTTACTTGTTCACTGTTGGGAGCATGTGAAGTGTGAAGACAGGATGCAGTTCCCCCAAGAGTGGGGTTACCATACGATCCAGCAATTCCACTTCTGGATATGTGCCCCAAAGCATCAACAGCAAGGACACAGACAGATATTCCTAATCCACCCATGTTCAGAGCCACATTATTCACAACAGTCAAAAGGTAAAAGCAAACCCAGGATCTATGGATAGATGCATGGGTGAACCAAGGCAGCAGACACATGCAATGAAATGTCAGCCTTAGCAAGGAAGGAGTTGCTGCCACTTGCTACAGTGAGGATGGTCTTGAAGACGTTGTGCTAAGTGAAAGGAGCCCATCACAGAAGGACAAACTTTGTGTGATCCTCTTTTTGAGGTCCATAAAGTGGTCCTATGCATAAACACAGAATGTGGAATGGTGGTTTTCAGGCGCCAGGATGAGGAGGGAAATGAGGAGTTACTGTTTTATGGGTACAGAGTTGCAGTGTGGGAAGATGAAGAAAGTTCTGGAGATAGATGGTGGCAAGGGCCGTATAACAAGGGAAGGTACTCAGTGCCACTCAACTGCAAACTTAAAAACATTAAAATGTTCAATTTTGCCATGCATATTCTAGTAGAATTCTTAAAAAGAAGAAAAGGGAAGATTCAATTAAAATTGATTTAAAAAGCAAAGGGACTGTTTGGGCTCACACAACTATGAAGTCCATGCACAGGTATAGCTGCAGCATGATTCAGGGCTCAGCAAACAACCTGGAGGAGCCATATCTTGACCCTGCTGCTTTTTGAGCTTCTGGGTGAAGGATGGTTTCCTGCAGCTTCAGACTTACACCATCACAACATTAAGAACAACAGAGAACATTTTCTAGTGACTTCCACCAAAAATCCAGGATTCGTTCTCTTTCATTGAGAATGTGTTCACCACCCTCCTCACTCCTGACACTCCCATGAGCACAGCTCCAAAAACCAGGCTCAGTGGCTGGGGTGTGGGGTGCAGTGACAAGCTCAGGCTCAAGTCCTGTGCTCCCACCCTTGGCTAGAGGAATCAAAAAATATATTTTATTATGAAGACAAAGAAAGAGGCAAGGATATCCCCAAAGTCAAAGCAGAGTACAGTTTCCAAAAGAAGAGAGAACAGATGTGGGCTGACAAAATAAAACAGATGTTCACGTACATGTTCATTCATTCCCTCTTTCATCCAGTGCTTCTCAGTGCTTACTCTGGTTCAGCCAATGGGCTCAGTGATGGAGATAAGAGATTACCAGGGCCAGGGCTCTCAGCCAGCTTCAGAGAAACACAGTCTTGTTCAAGGTGACAGACAAACATAGGAAAAATAAAGTGATCAATGCCATAAGATCTGTGCAGAAGGAGTCCCATGGTCTGGTTGTTTCACAGCATGTAGGAGCCACTTTCTTATTGATCATTCCTCTTTCTCTGACAACAGCTCTTGCTCCTGGGTCTGCAGTCAACGAGCTTTCAAATGTAGCTACAGGAGTCCTAATCATGGAAAGGCTCACTGCAGTCTTAGGTCTTACAGAGCATTTAGTAAATGATTGCATTAGTTTTAGACTCACTCAAGTCACCAAATTGCACTTGAGCAAGAAAAAATATGTCTTGGTGTCTGCATTTGTTTTTAGAGCTACTGTAACAAAACAGCACATACTGGGTGACATAGAACAATATGGGTATCATCTCACAGTTCTGGAGGCCGGAAGTCTGAGGGCAAGGTGTCAATGGTGTTGGTGCTGTGAGGGAGAATCTGTCCCTTGCCTTTCCTCTAGCTTCAAGTGGCTTGCTGGCCATCTTCTGTGTCCTTGGGCTTGTAGAAACATCACCCTGATCTTCACCTTCATGTTCACATGGTTTTCTTCCCTGGGTACGTGTCTGTCTCCAAAGCCCACCTTTTTATATAAGGACACTGGTCATATTGAATTCAGGTCTTTTCCAGTATGGCCTCATCTTAACTAATTACAGGATAGTAACTCTCTTTTCAAATAAGGTTACATTCTGAGATGCATTTAAGACTGAGCTTAAGGACAAAATTCAACTCTTTAATATGCATTTAAGACTGAGCTTAAGGACAAAATTCAACTCACACAGTATCTATCCCCTCTCTGCTGTATCTTCCTTTCTACAGATAAATGTGAAAAGCATCCCAGTGGGGGCAGGGGAGAGGGAGACAGAGACAGGGAAGGTTTCTTTATGACATATATAAGAAATAGAATAGACCATATCTAAGGCTGCTCTCATTACTAGTTGGCTTGAAAAGTTTTTGTTATAGCAAATAGATACTAATCTTAACTACCACAAATGCTGCCTTAAAAAGACAAACCATAGTTGATCCAAATGTTCTAAGAGGATGTCAGGGATGGAGGGACTTGGAGGAGCTGCCCCAGGACCAGGTGGAGAAGGCTGACAAAGTCTGGCTCCGCCATTTACACTTGTAGGCATGTGCTTCTGTATATTGTATAATCATATATAAGATATACATACTTACCTCATAAAGCACACATACCAGATAATAATTGTGCTTTTAAAGACAAAAATTCATAAATGGAAGTCCTATTCACTTCTTTCCACAGCCTAAGGTGTTGTGTTGTGTCACTTCTGGGGTACATGTATCTGCTTCTGAAACTAATCCCCCAGTAATTTTCCATCAAACACATGCACACCTTCCCACCTCTGTTCATTTCTCCTGCCATCTGCCCTCAGCTTGAATGACCTCTGCACTTCTCTTGTCCTCTCCCAAGGACCAGCCATGTCCCAATTTCCAGAACATCCTCTGGCCATCCTGCCTCCTCTACACAATAGCAATCCCATCACATAAGCATCTCATGTGCCAGTGAATCCACAAAACTTCTAATATCTCTTGTTTAGTATTTACTAAGGTTGGATCCTTCTTATTTGTTTTCATGTACTTATACTTTGTCTTGTTCTATACATTATGGGTTCCATAATAGTTCCCAATACCTGGGGGGGGGTTTTATCCATTAAAAGAATTGCTGCTTTTTAAAATTATGTTTTAAATTCCAAGATATGGAATGAAAATGGAAAATATTTTGAAAAATAGAAAAGGAGGGGGAAATTAAGATGACTCACAATGCCCCCACAATTACCATTTACATGCTGGTGTATTTGTTTGTTCTGGTCTTTTTTGTGCAGGGTTTTTAATTTCCTCTAATTGCTGTAATCACAGTGTTGCTGGTTCCTTATCTATGCTGAACACAAGCATTTCCTCATTCTGTCACACAACCCGTCATCTTCATCATATGGTACTTAATAGCTGCATGATCAGGGCCACTGCTTCTATAGTATAGCTTGTGTACAGCACAAAGTGCCTAGCCTATGGGGAAAGTGGGAGCTGAAATGCAGCCCACACCCTGCCCACGAAATCCTGCATCCCAGTGTGGAACTAAACCTCACAGAGGAAAGGGCACTTTTTATTTACCTGAAGGTGCTGTCCACCTGAGCCATGTGCCTGTGGTTTGTCCATGTGGGTTATCTTTACCTTACTCAAATTCACCTACTTAGGAAGGAGACCTTTTCTAGATTGAACAAGGTGTCTTCTAGGCTAATAGCCTTGGGCATGGATCTCCACCAACTTGACACCCCACGGCTTGCCCTTTCTTTTCTAGGTATGAAGTCCAATTTTTACAATGTGATGCTGTTTAGGCTCTAAATTCTCGTCAAGACTATCTCCACAGGCTCTTCTAGGGCCAAGCATTCAAAAAGAAAGTACTAGGGAGCTATCAGACTGGGAAATCTAGTGCAGAACGTGTTGACTAACAGCTCTAAAATCTGATATCAAACAAAAGACATTATCAGTGTTCTCTCAGAGGCCCAAGCAACCATGCTGTCCATCATTTAATTTTTAGTGCCTTGGAAGGCAAAGCTTGGAAACCATTTGCTTTCAACAATCCCCTTTAACTCTGTTCTTGGAACTATAGAATGAATGTGAATGCAAGAAAGGATTTCGAGGAAATGGAATTGACTGTGAACCAATAATTTCATGCTTGGAACAAACTGGGAAATGTCATCCACTGGTAAGTTACTTGACTTTTTGTCATTACTAAAAAGAAGTGCTTGAGAAAGAAAGAAATTAGGTTATTTCTTATCTGAACCTTGTAATTAACAAAATCTCTCTTAACCTCAGAGGAATCTCTAAGCAGAATGTGAAGTTATTGCAATTTTCCCTCCATTTCAAAGTTTGGAAGGACCAATATAGGGTTGCCAGACAAAATACAGGACACTCAGCTGAATTTGGATCTCTGATACACAAAGAATAAGTTTTCAGCAAAAGTATAGCCAAAATAATGCATAAGAAAAGCTTGTACTAACACATATCCATCATTCATCTGAAACTCAAATTTAACTGTGCTTTGTAGTTTTCATTTTCTAAATCTAGCAGGGAAGAAAAGGAAGAATTTATTTTTAAAAATGTTTTTATTAGTACATTATAGTTATACATAATAGTAGGGTTCATTTTGACATAATTATATATGCATGGAATATAATTTGCTCCACTTCAGGCCCCAATAGTTCTTCTTTTCCTTTCCTTCTCTCTCCTCTCTTTCCCCTTTCTTTATACTACTTGTCTTTCTTCTATTTATGTATTATTTTTAATTGATGCTTTATAGATATAGGTGGAAATCATTGTGGTATATTCATATATGTACATATAGCATAATTGGTCAATTTTATTCCTCAGATCCTCCCCCTCAATCCTCTTCCTCTACTCCACAAATCTCCCCTCTATTTTCATGGATGCTTTCTTTTCTTTATTTTTTCCTTATTTTGCTCTAGTTTCTACATGAAAGAAAACATTCAAACCTTGACTTTCAGAGTCTGGCTTATTTCACTTAACATGATGTTGTCCAGTTTTATCCATTTACCAACAAACACCATAACTTCATTCTGAAAAGAAAGAATGTCAGTGTAATTAAATAAGAGCTGTACCTGCCATGCAGACAGGAGCCTTTCATTGCAACACTAAAGGGTCTGTGGGTCCCTCCCACCATATTTCAGCATGTGTGGATCTCACCATAGATGGAGCATGTTGTCTCACAGACACAATTCAGGTCTAATGCTTTAGCGAGGAAAACAAAACCCTTCACCTTGGTTTCACCAGGCAACCTGTCAGTTTGTGTCTTCTGGTGTCTGGAGCTGTGTTTGTCGAGAGGGTTATGAAGGAGATGGCCTCCTGTGCTATGGAAATGCAGCCATGGTAAGTCATCTACAAAGGACTCAAGTACAGAATGAAGATAAAATCTAAGGAGGGCTGGGATGTAGTTCGGTGATAGAGCGCTTGCCTAGCATGTGAGAGGCCCTGGATTCCATCCCCCACACCACTGAAGAAACACAATGACAGCAACATAGAGAAAATAAACCTCTTAAGAGCTCACCTTGAACATGCTCTATCTACAAATTCTTTGCTCCAGGAGATTTTATATGGGGCAAGGTGCTTCTCACAAATGCCTTGCAGGCTCTGATGCATTTTTCATGAGCTACAGGGCGCTAACTTTTATTTGGCACCTTCTGGATGCCAGGTAGTCCTGACTCCTCTTTCTTGCCAATTTTTCTCTTTTTCACACTTCCCAAATGAACAACTAACTGGTCTTGCTGAGCTGCCTTGTCTGTCCTGTCTGTGTTGAGTCTCTCCCACAGATACCCAGAGTACCCTGGGCTTACCACTGTCAGAAGTGTGTGAGTGTGTGTGTGTGTGTGTGTGCATGTGTGTGAGTGCATGGTTGTGAACACCTTTGTATCAGGCATCTTACTAAGTCCTAAACATGCCTCAGTATCTCCTTGAAACCTCACAACAACCCTCTGAGGTTGATGCTATTGGTGTGCTCCTCTTAGAGCTGAGGAAGCTGAGAGGCTAAGCAAATTTGCCTGAGGTCAGTGACCATCTAAGTGCAGAGACGAAACACTTAGCTGCTAGTGTAGAGTGCTCCATCCATATATGGCATGGGTCACACCAAATCGTCACTGTCCCTGCATTGGTCCGTCTCCAGCCCTGAACAATCAACTCCAGAGGGAAGATCTCCATCTTGTTTCCCAAGTCACTCCGTTGCTTACTCTCATGTGTCAGAATGAGAAATGAAATCCGTTCACAGGTGTCCTCACCAATTCCTTTTGCTCCACCCACTGCTATTGCCCCTCCTCCTCTCACCATTGGCCCACCACCCCCCAGGACCCACCTCCCAAACTGAGGCCTTGGCTCCACTGCTTGTCCCTGGAGATGCCATGGCATCCAACAGGCAGGACGCTGTTCGGGGCTGGTGCCACCCAGGTCAGGCCACGCAGCTAGCCCACCACCCCAACACAGGGCTCAGACTCCACAGTGTTTCTGTGCTGTCTTTGGGCCACATTGCCTAAGAACCTAAAATTCAACTTTCACCTTGTCCCTCTCCTTCTGTGGAAAATAAGATGGAGTCCAAGTCCTTAGCCTGGTTCCCCAGGCACCTTCACACAGGCACTGCTCATTTTAGCCTTCCAAACAGCCTTCCTTGCCAGCTGCAGGCCTGGCAATGTCCTCTCCCCTGGACCAGCCTCTGGCCTTTCTGTCATCCATCAGGGCCACCCCTTTAAAAACTTCCCCTTTAAGGGATTATTCAAGCATCTCAGTTCCCATGCTTGTTGACTTTCTAAACTTCTTAACATGTATTTACTAATTTATAAATAGCCTGGACTACTTTGAAACAGGAATTGACACCATTCCAAGATTTATTGTCTTCATGCAAATTTGCATATAAAGTCGCTATCGCACTTTGGTGATATTTTTTAAGTGTCAACATACACATTAAGGTTTCTAACTTTCATAATCCCAGGAGGAAAGCCTTGTCAGTTTCAGTTTTCAGATAAGACACTTGAGTTCTCAGAGAGATCGAGTAACTTTCCCAAGATCACGCCACTGGTAAATAGCAACCCCAAGAATTGAACCTTGTCTTTTTTAAAGTCTAGTGGTGTTTTGTTGTTGTTGTTGTTTTAACCCCATCACGCCTTCAGATGTCACTGATGACCAGCAGTGTTGGTTACCTTTTCAAGTCTTGTCTTCCCCCAAACAACCGCAAGCTATAGAATAGCAGACCCCACCTTTGCCCTTTCCTGTCCTGTATCTCTTCATCCCATCCCAGCACCCATGGTGGTGGCTCCATTGGTTAACAAATTCCACAGTAAATTTAAAATGAGTGACAAACACATATGAGAATTTCCTGCATGCCAGCCTCTGTTCTAAGCCCTTTAAAAACATTAAGTCCTCCATTTCTCACACCAACCCTATGAGTTGGAACTTTTATTATCCCCATTTTACAGATGAGAAAAATTGAGGTCCATTAAATAACTTACTTAGGGAACTAGGAAATGGTTGAATCGAATGAACATGCAGGTGGTTTGAGTCCATGCTCCACACCACCCCTCAACATCAGCTCTGAAAGGACCTATTTCTGAGCTTTGTGACCCTCCCTTAGGGTCTAGGTGGCTGTGTTCTAAATTCAGGCCGTTGCTTCACTTGAAGTTTCTGGAACTAATTCTTTACCTCAATCTAGAGGATAATCAAGCCCCCTAAGTCTGAAGGTGCAGCCCTATCCTGTCAGTGTCAACGGAGGTGGCCCAGGAAGCACCCAGCCCTCGAGAGCCAAGTGCAGGCTGCGCAGAAAGGCTTCTCAGTGTTCCTTCTCTTGTGTTCTCTCTCATCTCTCCCTCCCTCCCTTGCCTGCCATGAATAAGGAATTGTCATTCCTCTCGGAAGCAGCTATATTTAACCAGTGGATAAATGTGAGTACCTTCGAGTATTGGCAACCTATGTGGTTTTAGAAATTTGGAACGTATATAAGAGAAAATTGAAAATGCAGCTGGTAAGGAGGGAGGGGGTTTGTCCTGAACAGTTTGTTCAGAATCCTGACTGTGCTTGAGAGTCACAAGGAACCCGCTTGTTTACATATATATATACCCTTGCCTGGAACCCACCCCAAGACTCTGATTTGATAGGTCAGAGGCTTGCTCTGGGCATCAGTATATTTCTCAAAGCTTCCCAGGGAATGCTGGCATGCAGCCAGGCGGGGAACTTCTTGCCTGTGGTAAGCTGGGGTGGTCAACCTTTCAACCAATTCAAACATGTATGAATAGACTTGTTCATCATACAGGTATATTTTTTTAATTAATGCAATTCATGTTGAAGATCACCAGGTTATATTTGTATAATTGCAACTGAGGATATTTCATATGTGGTTAGCTCTCAGCTCTAAATGCCCAGAAGAGCTTGTCCTTCACCCCTGGAAAGTATCACAGTAATGAATCCAATCCCACCCAGCCTAGTTGTCTGAATCTTTGTCCCTTTTGAATGGACCAAGGTGTCTTTTCCAGCCAGCCATCGTGACCAATAATTTATCCCTTTTCAATTGGCACAGCGAAATGGGTCCTGCCTGGTCAGCACCCACTCCAGGACAACTCCCTGTCACTTCTCTACAGAGCTTCTCTAAATCGCCCGCCCCCTACAGGCAAGAGAGGGGATTGACAGCTCTCTCCTGAGCACGTTGATTTCCCCCCAGACCCATCATGCACGCTGTCACCCACGTGCACACACTTGTTAGTGGTGTGCCTGATCCCACTCTGACTAGCTCACAAGAGCTGACTCTGCACGTTTTTTTGCAACTTCACTTTCGTTGTGTTTCGTCGTGTTGATAGCTTGAAATCAGCCCCAACAGGAGTATTTACACCTGAGAAATCAGCAAATGCTACAAACCAAAGTTGGTTCCCCCCTCCCCACCCCAGAGATCCAGCTGTGACACATAACCATGCCATTGCTCCTCCCCAGAGCTGGCTCTCTAGCAAGAACAAAATGTAGGTAACGTTCAATTTCAGGTTTCCATTCTCTCCCATGCTGAAACCATTCCTATCATCTCCTCACCATCCCACTGGAAAGACAGTCCAGAATTCTCATGTTTTTTTGTACACACACACACACACACACACACACACACAGAGAGAGAGTTCTATCAGGACCATTTCTCTGGCTCTTCATTGAGACTACAGTGAAAAGTACTTATAGCGACTCAAAGTGTGACCTGTTCAGGAAAACTTGTGTCTTGACAAGACAAAAGAATGAATCTTAGAAGAGAATACAAGTCCTCAGCCAGTGGTTAGGATGGATTTGGGGAAGGACCTAGAAGGACCTCCCCAGTATCCCTGGAATTACCTCACATAGGAAATTGTCACCTCTGCCAAGCATTCAAGTCAGCCTAACATGAGTTTCTTTTTATCCTGCCATGACTCAGAATGCTTCTCTACAACCCATGCTGTCCACCACCTCGAACCTCACTGTCCTCGTGCCCTCCCAGCAAGCTATCAAGAACATGGACCAAGATGAGAAAACCTTCTGGCTGTCACAGAGCCACATTCCAGCCTTGATAAGGTAGGTGCTCTTTATTTTATTCATCATGACCTCTGACTGGCGTCAGTGGAAACATACCTCAGAAGACTGATGTAGGGAAGCCACATGGTCCTTCACATCCTTCAATTGAGCGTCCTCCCTGGCCTCCTCCCTAGGATAGTAAGCTGACATTATTGACAGCCAACTCCACGCCATGCCCTGTTCTGCTTTGCATAAGACTTTCAGTTCACCCCCCAGCAACAACCCTAAGAAACAGGTGTTATAATTATTCTTATTGTACAGATGTGGAAACCAGGGCACTGGGGGTGCCTAACTCAAGCCAAGACTGATAACTGCAGAGGGAATTTGAAATTTGAATATGGCCATCTGGCTCCAGAGTTAATTCTCCTGACTCCTCAGTGATAGCCGCCTTGCACGTAGATACTTCAATCTAACCCATATGGTCTGTTGTTTTAGATACCACATGCTCCTAGGCACATATGGAGTGGCAGATCTGCAGAACTTGTCATCTTCTGACATGCTGGCAACATCTTTGCATGGCAACTTCCTTCACCTAGAGAAGGTGGATGGGGTAAGAGGGCTCTGGATTTTGTTTGATTGAAGTACAGCATCTGTGTTCATATTGACCTTTTTAAGTTTTTGTGATGTGGAAATTTCCAAGGATGTGTAAAAAATGGAGCCCCATGTGGACATCACCCAGCTGCAATAATCAGCACATCTTCACACATGTGCACACACATGCACACACACACACACACACACACACACACAGTTAGAGCAGCGATCCCATGAAACGTGGCCATATTCATATTGGTTGGCCACAGGGCATATCCCAGGCTGTACAGATTCAAAAGATAAATTGATCAAGGCCCCTGACCTACAGGAGCTGTCAAAGACACATTTTTTTGTTCTTTTTAGTTATACATGACAGTAGACTGTATTTGGACATATCATATATACATGGCGTATAATGTCCCATTTGTGGTTGTACATGATGTGGAGTTACCTTGGTCTATATTCATATATGAACATAGGAAAGTTGTGTCCAATCCATTCTACAGTCTTTCCTATTCCCATCTCCTCTCCCTTCCCCCAATCCACCCTGTCCAATCGGTGAACCTCTACTCCTCCCTCCTCTCTCCCCAGTCACCACCTATTGTGTGTCACCTATGCATGTCAGAGAGAACATTTGGCCTTTGGTTTTTTGGGCTTGGCTTATTGTGCTTAGCATGATATTCTCCAGCTCCATCCATTTACCTGCAAATGCCATAGTTTTATTCTCTTTTAATGCTGAGTAATATTCCATTGTGTATATATACCACAGTTTCTTTATCCATTCATCTATTGAAGGGCATCTAAGTTGCTTCCACAATTTAGCTATTGTGAATTGAGCTGCTATAAACACTGATGTGACTGCATCACTGTAGTATGCTTATTTTAAGTCCTTTGGGTAAAGACCAAGAAGTGGAATGGCTGGGTCAAATGGTGGCTCCATTCCAAGTTTTCTAAGGAATCTCCATACTGCTTTCCAGAGTGCTTGCACCAATTTACAGGCCCACCAGCCAAGTATGAGTGTATCTTTCCCCCCACATCCTCACCAACAGTTATCATTACTTATATTCTTGATAATTGCCATTCTGACTGGAGTAAGATGGAATCTCAGTGTAGTTTTAATTTGCATTTCTCTAATAGCTAGAGGTGTTGAACGTTTTTCATATATTTGTTGACCTATCATATTTCTTTTTCTGTGAAGTGTCTCTTCAGTTCCTTTGCCCACTTATGGATTGGGTTATTTGTTTTTTGGGTGTTAAGTTTTTTGAGTTCTTTATATATCCTAGAGATGAATGTTCTACCTGAGGTGCAGGTGGTGAAGATTTTCTCCCATTCTGTAGGCTCTCTCTTCACATTCTTGATTGTTTCTTTTGCTATGAAGAAGCTTTTTAATTTGATACCATCCCATTTATTGATTCTTGATTTTACTTCTTGCACTTTAGGAGTCTTTTTGAGGAATTTGGTTCCTAAGCTGACATGATGTAGATTTGGGCCTACTTCTTCTTCTATGAGATGCAGGGTCTCTGGTCTAATGCCTAGGTCCTTGATCCACTTTGAGCTGAGTTTTGTGTAGGGTGAGAGGGGTCTAATTTCATTTTGTTACATATGGATTTCCAGTTTTCCCAGCACCATTTGTTGAAGAGGCTATTTTTTCTTCAATATATGTTTATGGCACCTTTGTCAAATATAAGATGACTGTATTTATGTGGATTTTTCTGTGCCTTCTATTGTGTACCATTGGTCTTCATGTCTGATTTGGTGCCAATACCATGCTGTCTTTATTTCTATGGCTCTGTAGTATAATTTAAGGTCTGGTATTGTGATGCCTCCTGTTTCACTTTCTTGCTGAGGATTGCTCTAGCTATTCTGGGGGTCTTATTTTTCCAAATGAATTTTATGGTTGCTTTTTGTAGTTCTATGAAGAACATCATCAGAACCTTAATAGGAATTGCATTAAATCTGTATAGCACTTTTGGTAGTATGGTCATTTTAACAAATATTAATTCTGCCTATCCAAGAACATGGGAGATCTTTCCATCTTCTAAGTTCTTCCTCAATTTCTTTCTTTAATGTTCTGTAGTTTTCATTGTAGAGGTCTTTTACTTCTTGGTAGATTAATTCCCAAATATTTTTTGAGGCTACTATGAATGTGATAGTTTTCTTAATTTCTTTTTCAGTTGATTCATCACTGATATATAGAAAATCAATTTATGGAAGTTAATTTTATATCCTGATATTTTGCTGAATTCATTTATGAGTTTCTGGTAGAGTTTTTAGGTCTTCTAAATATAGAATCATGTCATCCGCAAATAGGGATAATTTGAGTTCTTCATTTCCTATTCATATCCCTTTAATTTCTTTCTTTTGTCTATTGCTCTGGCTAGAGTTTTCAGGACTTTGTTGAGTAGAAGTGGTGAAAGAGGGCATCCTTGTCTTATTCCAGTTTTTAGACAGAATGCTGTCGATTTTTCTCCATTTAGTGCGATGTTGGCCTTGGGCTTAGCATAGATAGCTTTTACAATGTTGAGATATGTTTCTACTATCCCTAGTTTTTCTAATGTTTTGAACATGAAAAGGTACTTTTTTTTGCCAAATGCTTTTTCTGCGTCTATTTAGATAATCATATGATTCTTGTCCTTAAGTCTATTGATGTGATGAATTACATCTATTGATTTCCTTATGTTGAATCAACCTTGCATCCCTGGGATGAACACCACTTGATCATGGTGCACTATCTTCTTAATATGTTTTTGTATGTGATTTGCTAGTATTTTATTGAGGATTTTTGCATCTATATTCATCAGGGATTTTGGTCTGAAATTTTCTTTCCTTGATGTGTCTTTGTCTGTTTCGGGTATCAGGGTGATACTAGTTTCATAAAATGAGTCTGGAAGGGTTTCCTCCTTTTCTATTTCATGGAATAATTTGAGGAGGATTGGTGTTAGTTCTTCCAAAGATATGTTTTTAATGAGTTCATTCCTATGTCTGGTATAAATGTCCCCTTTAACCAAGAGAGGTGTGCACAGTGACGAGGAATGTGTCCTTAGTGGCCACTGCTCAGGTAACTTGGGAGCTGCCCAAAGTGAGACAAGTCTCCTTCACCCAAGGCTCCCAGGAGGAATTTCAAAAATAAGGTCATGATGGCTAGGCACAGTGGTACACACTTCGAATCCCAGCATCTTGGGAGACTGTAGCAGGGGCATCTCAAACCAGCCTCAGCAACTTAGCACGGCCCTAAGCAACTCAGTGAGACCCTGCCTGTAAATAAAATATTAAAAAGGGCTGGGGATGTAGCTCAGTAGTTAAGTGCCCCTAGGTTCAATTCCCAGTACCAAAGGGGGGGGTCATGATTGGGAGGAGAGGAGAGTGGAGCTTAGTTGATATAGTTGGTGGCTGGCTGGGTAGCTTGGGTTTTACTTAGCCACATTTCTAAATAATTGATAGTCCTAAAAAGGGGTTAGATTCTGACCAGAAAATTCAGTTACAGTCTGTATCAATTTTCTGGGGCTGTTATAACAACAGAAATGTACTGTCTCATGGTTCTAATGGCTAGAGTCCAAAATCAAGGTGTTTATAGAGTAGGTTCCTTCTGAGGCTGGGAGAGTAGGAGCTGCTCCAAGCCTGTGTTCTGGGCTGGCAGCTGTCATGCTGATTGATCCTATGGTGTCTCCCTGTCTTGCTTTTCCTGTGCAAATTCCTGTGTCCTATTTATAAGGACACCAATTATATTGAATTAGATTAGGGCCCACTATAAAGACTTAATTTTGAGTATGTCCTAAATACCCTATTTGTAAATGAGACCCCAATCTGAGGTTCTGGAGGTTAGGGCTTCAGTGCATGAATTGTGGAGTTAGGGAACAGTTAGCACACCGTACTGTCTACAGTGTTTTCCAAACTGTGGGGTCACTATAATAAGCCTTGCCCAGCACTTTTTTTAATGAAATAGAACATAATAAAATAGAATTGATAATCAGTATACCTCCTGCATAATAGGGGAAAGTATCCTTTCATTTTGTGTGTGTGTGAGAGAGAGAGAGAAAAAGAAAGAGGGATGTCTAATAAGTCACAGTTTAAAGATATTTTTTACTCTGGGTCATGGCCCAAAATTAAGAGGGTTATTGCTACTCAAAAAGTGCAAAACCCAGAGATAATTTGTACCATCCTCCACCCAGTTTTAAGAGGACAGTGGAACAGGTTGCTAAGAGACCAAAGAAGACACCCAGAGAAGGGATGTAAGAGCAAGGTTATTGGGAAATGCTTATGGGGAAGATCCAGGGGCAACAGGCTGGACAGGTGCTTTACCAGGAAGTTCAGTGGCAACAGGCTGGGCAGGTGCACCTCCATTTCCCACCTCCCCATGAGGTTTTGTCCAGGGTGGCCGGCTCGATGAGAATGTCTCTCTCCATAGTGCTCTGATCTGCACTAGTTACTGCATGGAGGGGACTTTACAGATTGAGTACAGAACTAGCATCAGCTAAGCTGGCTTTGTCCACAGTCTGACCATAATCCTAAGCAACCCACAGGAAAGAAGCTTTCTAGGCATAACCCTGACTTGTCCTGGTTCCCAACATACATGACAGAAAGCCTGCATCCTTGGAGACAGCGTTCATCTGGACATTCTGATCCAGACTCACTGGTATTGTTCCCTCTCCCAAGGCCAGGTGCTTGGGAATGGTGAGAGGCATGTCAAGAACATGGCGTTTTGCTGTCCTTCTTTTCTCCAAGGATGACACAGGATTCAGTCCTCCGGTTGCCTCTATCAATACTCACCTCCCCGCTGCGGTTTACATTTGCAGAATATCACAATTGAAGGAGCATCCATTGTTGACGGTGATAATGCAGCCACCAATGGACTGATACACATCATCAGCAAGGTGAGGGCTTCACTCTTTACACACTCAGCATCCCGTCCCCCTTTGTCATCTGTCCTTCTGTATGCTGTCATTTTTTGGAAAATAAAGCGTGCTTGGCCTTATTATAAAAGTTACCTGTATTGAGCTTCATTTAAAAGCCATTTGGAGGCCCTTCCTTCAGGCAGACTCAGCCTGTTCTCTGCGACAGGCCCTCTGGCAAGTGCAGCCACAAATATCATCTTTCCTGAGTATAGAAACGTTGTAAAAGGCCTGTGAGCATCCTGGCATCAGAGGTCCATAATGGAGAACTGGGGGAGGAGGCCAGGGGTGATGTACCCCTACCCACTCGCCCTCTACATCATTGCACCCTAAAAAGAAGGGATCCAGAAGGGCTTACGGGAAAAATTGAAAGGGAGCAGAAAAAGTATTATTAGATTTTCATTTTCTGCTAAGTTCCAATTCAGTAGCATTCAAAGTATAAAAGAGAAAAAACGAATAGGAAATGGAGTTGTAAGCTACCCTATAATTTGCATTTACTATATTAGGATCTTCATTTAAAATGAAAGAATTTAGGTTACACTGCAAACTTTCAGAAGGTAGAAGATAGGGGCAGGAACAATTAACTAATATTATTCTCACTTGGCACTTAAATGCTCACTCTTTTATTTTAAGCTACAGAAAAAGTCCACTGATCCTGTTCAAAAGAGAGAGGTTATTTGTTAGCCTCCAGGGTCCACAATTTTGCAAAGATCTTGGAGCCTCCTGTGTTCCCAAGAGGCATTAAGAAGAAGCACATTTTCAGCAAGTGATTCATCACTCGCAGGAAACTGTGACTTCATGTAATACAAAGCAACGTTACTTAACAGGGGTGTTTGTCTTTTCCAATCCTGACTTTCCAAAGTACTGAAATAACTTTAAAAAACATCAGATTAACTCTTGTCCCTTACTGCATTTTTTGAATGGATACAACCTCCTTTAGTAGAATGGCACCTCAAATCATCTCCTATACTGACCGTATTACCATGGGGCCAGTCCACACTCACCCCCTCTAGGGAGTCCTCCCTAATCCAAGCAGCTCAAATTACTGAGGATAAATTCTAAAGGGTCAAGGGGATAAATTCTAAAGTCATACAGAGTCTGGGCTGGGAAACTTAGTTAGCAGTGAGACCTTGGGCAAGTCACATAACTTCTCTGAGTCTTGTTTTTCTTTCATATGAGGATTAAATAACTGTCTATCTTGATGCCTGCTGCCAAGTGGACTATCAATAAATATTGATTCCATCTCCTTCTTCTTATTCTGAATTTCCATGAGAGCTTTGTGTAGTACGTATTTGGCTAGCTAGCAGTTTCCTCATGTTGATAATCACGTCCTATGATGTGGGTCATGAACCCCTCTAGTGATGGCATGTCCTGGAGGGTTCTCTGCATGTCCTGCCAAGTTCTCTGCTTAGCCCCTGGTTGCACTGTGCCTTACAGGGCTCCTTCAGTATCTGTCCCTTGGCATCAAGATCACCTTTATCAGAACTACCATGCACAGTTGAGCAGATTGTACCCTGAACAAAGGGACCTGGCCAAAAGGTGGAGTGCAGTTAGAAACCCCAGCCCACAGCACTTGCCGTAGTTTGTGCCTACTTGGGGTTCTGGAGCAAAGGGCACCTCTTTTAAAAATTGCAATGGCCTTCTTAATCACATATTGTTATGTGACATGGACATAGAAGTAAGTCTATCAGACCATTGCCTCATAGGTCTCCAATCTGTCCCTTCCCGTCTAATTAACTCAAGTCCTTCCTCCCCCTTGAGTTCCAAAAACTCTGAAGTGTGTCTACCTTCTTCCAACCGAGGGGCTGGCAAACTTCCTCTGTACAGATCCAAATTGTAACTATTACACTTTGCAGGTCATTTAGTCTCTGTCACAACTATTTAATTCTGCTGTACAATGCAAAATCAGTCTTAGACAACATGTGCATGGCTGTGTTCCAATCAATTTTATTTTCAAATATGGCAGAGACTGGACCAGACTGACTCCAGTAATATGGATATCAGTTCCTTGAGGGCGGGACACAGGCCCCCATCCCATTTGTATATCCATGTCTGGCTCAGAGAAGGTATTCAGTATATGTTGGCTGAAGACTGACTAGATGAAAAAAACATTCCAGTGTTGGGTTCTTCCATCTGAGAAGGTTCTAGATAGAATGAGAAGATGGAAATGGTTTTCTTGCCCAGAAGGTCAACCATACCAACTTTACAAAGGCAAATACCCATATTGACCATTGGGTGAGAGAATGAGCAGGGTGGAGACTCTAGGGAGAGGTGGGGACCACAACCAAAGCAGCTACTGCTGCTCTCTGCAGGAGTATGTTATCTGTGGGCTTGATAATTGATGTTTTCAAAAAGTCAGAAATCTAAATTTTTATGTAAAAATTCCCTTTGTTTATCACACTGCCTGAGCCAAGTAATCTGCCTTTTTTACAAGGCAGATTCAGGCTACTGGGCTACAGTAACTTAAGACTTCTGGAAAGAAATAAAGAGCTTAAAGAATAATCAAAAGGACAGCAAATAAAGGATTTTACCTGCAGCCTGTTGTAGTTTAGTTAGATTTGCTCTGTCTCCCCAGATGGAGTAGATTAAAGAAAGTTAGAATGGATTCGTCAGGGTGAGTTATGAACTCTTCTGTGTGAGATGAAATTTTCTCTAATTAGGAGGAATTGTCTAAAGGCAAGACATGAAACTGGACTAATAACATCTCCAAGTTCTCCCAGCCTCATTGCTCTGCATCCTAGAATAGTTTTATTCTGTGAGAAATCAAAACATTTTCAATGTTAATTTCTTTATCTAAAAAAGTTAACAGGACTTCCATGTGTATCAGCAAGCAGCAAATGCTACCAACATGTGCTAAACAGAATTCTGGGGCTTTCTTTCCCAGGTGCTGGTCCCCAAAAGAGGATTAACTGGCTCCTTACCAAACCTGCTCACCCGGCTGGACCAGATGCCTGACTACTCCATTTTCCGGGGCTACATCATTGCAAGTACCATGTTCTCTGCATGACCACCTTGCTCAGGTCACCTAGGAACAAGAAATCCCTCACAGGCTCTTGTCTTTTTTCTTCACAGCAATATAATCTGGCAAATGCAATTGAAGCTGCTGATGCTTACACGGTGTTTGCACCAAACAATAATGCCATTGAGAATTACATCAGGGAAAAGAAGGTCACAACTCTGGTAGGTATCGGGAACAGCCAGAATTATTTTCTGGAAATTCAAACACTCAGTCATGTGCCATTTCTCACCATCCTCAATACCTGCCTGTCCATGCCATTCTTACTAGACTCATTCAGAGATTCTCCCATGCACAAACCCCCCATGCCAGAGCGCCATATACTTAGGGCATATCTCTGGAATCACATACTCCAGACATCCAGGAAACTGGAAGGATCCTTATGGTCCTCTATCAGTCCCTTCCCTGGCCTCTCCTAGGTCCTAAACAGCTGAGATACCAGCAGCAGGAACCAGCAAGAGTGGATCTTTTTTATTTTTTTCTTCCTCCTCTTCTTCCTGCTCTATGTTCCCTGACTCAGAACATCTGGGGTTGAACAGTCAAGCTTTATCAAAGGATTTGGTGAATTAATTAAAAAGGTTCAATCATGGTACTCTCTGGCTTAAAACCCCTGGGTGGATCCAATTTCTTATACGACTACATCCGTACTACCTGCTCAAATACTTAAGACCTCCTTTCACAGGCCACAGTTTCTCTTGTGTTCAATGGTGGTCCCAGGATTTTCATACTGGAGGAGCCCAGGGCTGCTCCAATCCCAGCTACACATGGGAGAATATGTTTGAAGCTGGATTTTCACAGACAAACCTGCTGTTTTCACTTATATCTATATACAATGTGGCTGAGTTAAAGATGCTAAAAAGTCAGGTAAAAAGACAGGGCTGGTACTTAAAGTCTCATTAAGCCTCCTTTGGACTCACTGCTATTTCCAACCTGTGCCTTGGGAAAACCACATGGTCTAACCAGCGTAATGATCTCATAGACCCTAAACACGTCAGAGACACATTTGGTGCCATTGTTTCTGTACACATGCGTGCACACACACACCCACACACACACACACACACACACACGCTGCCCCTCCTCACTTCCTCCTGAGCCCTCCCTGCCTAGTCCTTCTGTCCAGGCCCACCACCTCAGGGAATCTGACTCTGGCTCAGCTGCAGACGCTCCCCCCTGCCATGTCTCTCCCTAATCCAATCCCCAGCTTAATGAATGGCCTTTCCAAGGGAATGTCCTGAGCTCTCCAACTAGATTATAACCCCTAGGAAGACAGGATGGTGTCAACTCCTATACCGACCATGATGAACAAGTGGGACGCTTAGGATGGAATCAGACACCATCCTGAGCCTGTCCAACCCCATCCCTGGAAACCTGTCCAGTAGAATGTTCTTTTCCTGCCTTGGGATGAAGCACCAGGCCATCTCATTCCCTCTCTACCTCCACCAGAATTCCTATTGTTACTTTAAGCCATAAACACGATCTCAATTGTTTTAGTCAACTTTTTCATTGCTGTGACCAAAAATACTGACAAGAAAAATGTAGAGGAGAGGAAATTTATTTGGATTCACAGTTTCAGAGGTCTGAGTCCATAGCTCTGGGGCAGAGGTGAGGCAGGACATCATAACAGAAGACTAGGGCAGAGAGAGCAGCTCAGGACATGGCAATCAGGAAGCAGGGAGAGCTCCGCTCAACAGAGACAAAATATAAACCCTAAAATCATTCCCCCAGTGCCTATCTCCTAGGTCTCAGTGACCCTACCTGCATTCAGTTACTACCCAGTTATTCCCTATCAGTGGATTAATCCACTAATTGGGTTGCAACTCTCATCATTGAATCATTTCACCCCTAAACCTTCTTGCATTGTCTCACACATGAGCTTTTGGAGGACACCTCATATCTAAACCATAACATCAATTCAGTTAAATAGTAATGTTAATAAAAATTCAGCCTACAATTATTGGGATATGGTTCCAATGTGTCCCCCATACTTTCATGTGTTGGAGATTTAGTGCTGGGTCTGGCGATGTTGGGAAGTGATGAACTTTTAAGAGGTGGGGCGTCGTGCAAGATACTCAGGTCATTGGGGGCACTGTCCTCAGAAAGGATTGACTTTGGACTCACAGAGTAAGTGAGTTGTTCTCAGAAGACGGGCCCCATCTTCTCCCTGGCTTCCTGTTACTCCACATGATCACTGACATGTCTCCACCACTTTGATGCCATCAGCAATGAGGGCCTTACCAAATAAATGGGGCCACTCAGTCTTGGAATGTTTGTTTAGTCTCCAAAACTGTGGCTAAATAAACTTCTTTATTAAGTACTCAACCTCAAGTATTTTGTTATAGCAACAGAATACAGACTAATATACAGTCCTTCTCACATTAACATTTTAAATTGGATTTAAAATTATTCTCTCCCACTAGTCCACAGTGCCACTAAGTACAGACAGGAAGGCAGAGAAGAAAGCATAGACCTTGCATCGATCAGGGTCATTGGGAGACACAAATCATACCACTTAGTTGAACAGAGATAATTTAATAATATGATTTGTTTATTGAGTCTAAAACCATATGAATATAACTCAAAGGTGGGAAAAAGAGAGATCACACAGATAGCAACTGCAGGAAATACATAAGGCCCCTAAGGCTATAGTAACAAAAGGAAGAGATCAAAATTATCAAAGCCTAGAAACTTAGAGAAGGAACCTGCTAGAGACAACACCCAGACCTCTGAGGAGGGGCTGGTGTCTCTGAGCTTGGAGAAGGATTTCTTGGGTCCAAGTCTCAGATCTCCAGGAAGGGGTGTTGCCCCACCGATGTCTCAGAGGCAGAAATAGCATGATCAAAACTGGTTCTTCAAATGATAGAAAACTGCCATCCAAACTCAGTTGCCACTGCAGGAGAAAAGTAGTGAGAGGAGCAGGGAGCAGATTCCCTGCCCCCTCCAGCCTTTCCCAAAGCCAGAGCCTGCCAGGGGACCCCTAGCCAAGGAGAAATGGCAATCACAGTCCCAGCCCCTCAGTCAGCATCCAGGAAGTGGGGTTTGGAGCTGAGAGACAGTAACCCAGCAACCCTTTTCTCCTTCCCCACACCATGCGCTGTTTTACTTTCTAATCTCATTAAATTCAGCTTTGGTTTCACCAGGTTTTGTCGAGAGGTTGGAAGTGTAAGAAGGTGGTTAAGAGGGAGAGAGAGAGTGAGAAAAACCCTAAGAATCCAGAGCCTACCTCGAACCTTCCCCCTCAGGGAAGCCTGTCTGTCCCCCCACTCCTAGGTGGCCATCTTGGACAATTCCAGAGGCACCAGCTCTCACAGACATGGCCCCACCTCTGCACCACAGAGACCCCCCATTCTCTTGCCCCAAGCCAGGTCTGTAAGTGTGGGTCTATCCCAAAGCAGCTCACCCACAGTCTCTGGCTTATGAGATCGCCCAGGCCTGAGTCAGACCTCTCTGCCACAGGCCACCCTATCTGCAAGGCACCCAAGCCAAAGCCCCCATGGACTTCCTGTCCTGATCCCTGAGGTGAAGGGAAGCTGGGTCTGAGGACTGTTCACAGCAGCTCTGCCCAAAGGAACCATCTTTAAAATCCACCTCCAACTACTACACCTCCCATCTGGGTTGTAGTTACCCAGAAAGTTCTCAACCATATCACCTGGAAATGTCACCAGTTCTCTCCGGGTCTCTCTTTCACAGCCCACTTGATTATTTAACATTTTTGTGTTTTGATGCCTTGGTCAAAACTCCAACAAGCTGTTGCTCCTCTTTATACTCCCCACCCTATTGCCAGAACATTGGCACAAGCTGTAACTGACAGCCTGATCTGTTGATTGCCTTGGTCTTCTGTGCGGTGCAGGAGGAGGACGTCCTGAGGTACCACGTGGTCCTGGAGGAGAAGCTCCTGAAGAATGACCTGCACCAGGGCATGCACCGGGAGACCATGCTGGGCTTCTCCTACCCCCTCGGCTTCTTTCTCCACAATGACCAGGTGTGATCCTGTTGTGTAAACCCAGGGACAAGTGTCTTAGCTCCTATAACCCCCATCTCTTCCATATTGGAAGAATCTCACAGCAGCTTCCTAAGCCTTAGCAACCCAGGACAGTCTTCAGTTTGACCAGAAAGAATGACAACTAAGCCATATTGCCAAGCTCCTACTCACCTGACCTGTGGTCAGCCTGCAGTTAGGAAGGTGGCCTTATGAATTGTGGTATGCAAATCCCCAGCAGTCGCAGGTGCCCTCAGCACCAGTACAGCAAACTGGACATTCGGTCTCCAAGTGGCCTCCAAAGTGGAATGGCATCTGGGAGCTCAGCCCGAGTCCCAGGATGTGACAATAACTCCAGGACATAAGGAGCCCAGAGAAATACATAGGGCACAGTATCCAAATGAATCATTGTTGTCACTACATACTGATAGAGACTGCAGTCTCAAGACTGACTACCACACTGATATCCCAACATTTATCTCACACTATCCTGAAATATTTAAGTGGTTAGAGCCCATAAAATAAGAACTAGCGAGACTAAATATTTAATATATTTCAAATGTAAAATTCTATTCATGTGTTTCGAATATCAAGTAAAAAAATAAAGGGAAAGAAATATGGAATGAATCGAACAGAACCATGCTATATACATGATATCTAAATGTATCAAAGGGAATTTCTTCGTTATGTGCATGTAGAAAGTGCCAATCAAAAATAAATAAAGGAGTGAAAGGAAGATCAGTAGATTAGAAGAGAAGAAAAGGAGAAGAGAGGAGGGGAAGAAAAAAGAGGGGGAAGGAGGATTGAAGTCAAATGCCTTATGTGTGTAATTTTGTCAAAAGGAAACCAAATACTATGTATAATTAAAATGCCCTAATAAAAAATATATATATTAAACAGATGAATCTATGAAAATGTAACAAGAAACTCACAACATAATTCTAATAAATTCTCACAAGAAAAGTTAATAAAAACATATCGTTAAAGAGACACTACAGGTGTGGTGGCACACGCCTATAATCCCAGCAATTTGGGAGGCTGAAGCAGGAGGATTGCAAATTAGAGGCCAACTTCAGCAACTTAACGAGGCCCTAAGCCACTTAGTAAGACCTTCTCTCAAAATAGAAAATACAAAGGGCTGGGGATGTGGCTCAGTGGTTAAAGCCCCTGGGTTCAATCCCTAGTACCAAGAAAAAAAAGAGAGAAACACTACAGACTATACTAAAATGAAAGTTTAATTTCAGAAGCTTTTAAGCAATAATAATTTGATTCTCTTTGAAAAGTGTAATCTTAAAAACAATTTCTTCAGTGATGTCATTATTTAATCACAAGTAACTTTTTAAGGAAAACTGTATTTATAAATAACTGACAAAAGCTTATCAACGCCATGCAAATAGGGCCTAATGCTACTAAAAGAATTTGGAATGGAATTTTTAGTGATTTTAATTTCCTGACTTCCTTCTCTCAAGTTTATTTATTAGTTCTAATCAGTTATACATGACAGCAGAAAGCTTTTCAATTCACTGTATACAAATGGAGCAGAATTTTTCACTTCTCTGGTTGTATATGAAGTAGAGTCCTGCCATTTGTACATGATACATGTGCCTAGGGTAATGATGTCCGTCTCATTCCACCATCTCTCCTACCTCCATGCCCTCTCCCTCCCTCCCCTTTGCCCCATCCAAAATTCCTCCACTCATCCCATGCCCTCCCCCAATTATGGATTAGCATCCATCTATTAGAGAAAACATTCAGCCCCTAGACTTTGGGTTTTGGCTTATTTTGCTTAGCATGATATTCTCTAGCTGACTAATATTCCATTGTGTATATATACCACAGTTTCTTTATCCATTCATCTATTGAAGGGCATCTAGGTTGCTTCCACAGTTTGGCTATTGCAAATTGAGCTGCTATAAACATTGAAGTGGCTGCAGCACTGTAGTTTGCTGTTTTTAAGTCTTCTGGGTATAGACCGAGGAGTGGGATAGCAGGCTCAAATGGTGGTTCCATTCCAAGTTTTCTAAGGAATCTCCATACTGCTTTCCAGATTGGTTGCACCAATTTGCAGTCCCACCAGCAATGTATGAGCGTGCCTTTTCCCCCACATCCTTGCCAACACTTATTGTTGTTTGTACTCTTGATAACTGCCATTCTAACTGGCATGAGATGAAATCTTAGAGTAGTTTTGATTTGCATTTCTCTAATTGCTAGAGATGTTGGACATTTTTTCATATATTTGTCAATTGATTCTGTATCTTCTTCTGAGAAGTGTCTGTTCAGCTCCTTAGCCCATTTATTGAATGAGTTGTTTGTTTTATATAAAGTTTTTTGAGTTCTTTATATATCCTGGAGATTAGAGCTCTGACGTGTGTGGCAAAAATTTGCTCCCCAAATGCAGGCTCTCTGTTTACCTCATTGGTTGTTTCTTTTGCTGAGATGAAGCTTTTTAGTTTGAATCCATCCCATTTGTTGATTCTTGATTTTATTGCTTGTGCTTTAGGAGTCCTGTTAAGGAAGTTGGGGCCTAATCTAATGTGATGAAGATTTGGGCCTACTCTTTCCTCTATTAGGCACAGGGTCTCTGGTCTAATTCCTAGGTCCTTGATTAACTTGGAATTGAGTTTTGTGCATGAGAGAGAGGGGTTTAGTGTCAAGTTACTGCATATGGATTTCCAGTTTTTTTCAACACCATTTGTTGAAGAGGCTATTTTTTCTCCGATGTATGTTTTTGGCACCTTTGTCTACTATGAGATAACTGTATTTATGTGGGTTTGCCTTTGTGTCTTCTATCCTGTACCATTGGTCTATGTGTCTACTTTGATGCTAATACCATGCCGTTTTTGTTAGTATGGCTCTGTAGTATAGTTTAAGGCCTGGTATTGTGATGCCTCCTACTTCACTCTTCTTGCAAAGGATTGCTTAGGCTATTCTGGGTCTCTTATTTTTCCAAATGAATTCCATGATTGCTTTTTCTATTTCTATAAGGAATGACATTGGGATTTTAATTAGAATTGCATTGAATCTGTATAGCGCTTTGGGTAGTATGGCCATTTTGAAAACCCATACTTCTCTGGATATATCTCATGATAGAAGTGATTCAGACTTATATTTTTAATGCCAAATGAAACAACATCACAACTTCAAATGCTCTGCTATTTAAGTATTTAAAAATAGTTCAGCATCTTGGAATTCTGGAAATTTGGGCTGTAATCACCATTTGAGACTAAATTAGGTTTCCTGATGGTTTTCCAAATATACATAGATCTGTAGAACTCAACTATTATTTATCTCAACATTCAAATAAAAATTCATTTGGCTACATGTCAATCATAAGAGACATTAATATTCAGTGGAAATTCAAATTTAAGCACCTAGCCGAATCTTCTTAATATTGCCAAGGGGAGTGCTAAAGATGTTATTTTATGTATTATTTGGTGAACTTTAAACCCTTATTAGTTAATGTGATTTCTGCATAGTGTAATAAAGTTTTCTCCCTCTCTCAACCTCAGCCTAGCTGTCCCTACACATACCATACGCACATACCATTCCAAATATGTCATTCTTAAAACTCTTTTTCAGCTGTCTTAATTCTATTATAAATTCCATTTAGCCTTTCCAAGAGTCATCTGCAAATTAACCAGGAAGCATAAACTGAAAGGACAAGTCCAAGCCCTTGTGTCTTGGTGGTGGAAGGCATTCACACCCCCAGGACCACCAGGCCACAGCACGGCTGAGCACGTCCATGCCGCCATCTTGCCCGGGGCCCTGGCATAAGGATCATGAGGCAGTATATTTCACATGAATGTAAACCAATTGTTTTGACCAATGGAGAATTAAATACCCCAGAGCTTACTTAGAACAACCTCTTCCTTCTACAAAAGAGAACGTTAAGGGTAAGGAAGGGAAAGCAACAAGCCCAAATCACTCAACTAGATGGTGCCAGATGAAGGACTATTTGTCAGACTCCCCTCTCCTAGGCCACAGCTCTTTCCACCATGGTGTGCCACCTTCCTGGTGCATATTGGAATATCTCCTAGGCTGCTGTCATATTGATAGCCTCCATTCCCATTTTCCCTATCTCCCTTCAATTTACTATAATATAATATTCAGTCCTTTTGCTCACAGCTCTATGTAAATGAGGCTCCAGTAAACTACACCAATGTTGCCACTGACAAGGGAGTGATCCATGGCCTGGGCAAAGTTCTGGAAATTCAGAGGAATCGATGTGACACTAATGACACCATTATTGTATGGGTAAGTTACATCCAGAACCAAGATGCACAGAATGGGTGATGCCTTATTTTTATAATTTTAATTTTTTAAGCTTAAGAATTTTCTATTAGGGTATCTCAGTTCGGTCCAAAAACAACTCAGTGAGCATCTCTGATGTGCTCAGGAGCACGTGGGCTGTGGTTCTGCAAAGATAAATAAGATGTGTGCCTTGTCCCCGCTGGACTCATGATGTAATGCAACAGATCCCTGGGTGTCTGGGAAAGGCTGCCTGGAGGCCATGTTGAGCAGGAGCCTGAAGCCACCACTCTCCTCAAAGGGAAAACACACAGGGAGGGGCCTGGGGTACACCTGTGGCAGGTATTGGTGAAGCCTGGGCTAGTAGAAGAGAAATTAGGAATGGATGATTTCCACATATTATGAGATGCTCAAATGAAGGCTTTCCACCTCAGTCCATGGGACACTGGAGGATCCTTTACTAACAGTAATAACTGCTGGTATTTATTAGGTTCTCACTGTGTGTCAGGGGCTGCTCTAAACCTCCCCACAATACCTACAAAGTAGATACTCTCACTACACCCATTTCACAAATGAGAAAATGAGCCACAGTAAGGTTAATAATGCACCCAGTGGGGCTGGGATTGTAGCTCAGTGGTAGAGCACTTGCCTTGCATGCGTGAGGCACTGGGTTCGATCCTCAGCACCACATAAAAATAAATAAAGATATTGTGTCCATCTACACCTAAAAAAAAAAATTAAAAAAAATAAATAAAAAATAAAAAAAAAATAATGCACCCAGGCTCACACATAAGTAAATAGCAGCCCCAGAGCCAGAATTCTGAATAGCCACATTATACTACCTAGTAGGTACTGAATTAAGAGCCAGACACATTGACCTCCTTCTATTTTGGGAGTAGGTTGCACTTAAGCATTTCTATCATTTTAATGTCTGCTTTTCATAGGTGTTATTTCTCTGGAGCATCCTGACTCTGCATCCCTCAGCTGGACCAGGTGCTCCCGAGGCTGGGCACATTGGTAGTCTCTAAATCTGTCCCAATTCACTAACCAGGGTTTTTTCAGTAAATGAGAAATTTGGATTTAAATGAGTTAAGATCTCCACACCTTAAAAAGTTATTACAGTCAAAATAACATTATGGGGGAAAAAAGTGATCCTCAAATACATAAGCCCTGGAGCAGTCCACGAGTTTATCTCAAAGAATATTAAAGAGGTTGACCAAATGATCTTCCCCAATTTTCAATTATATATTTGATTTTATCTTCCCTGATTTTGAATTCCTCAACTCCAAGCTCTAGAAAATATTTGCATACTCATTTTGCACTAAAACTAATAACCTTGAAATTTCTCCTTTGCTTCTGTTTTACCAAGGGAAAGTGTGGGAAGTGTCCCCAGAAACCAACCTGCCCATTAGGAACTAAACCTCTAGTAAGTATTTTGTCTGCTTTGGAAAAAAAAATAGTTTCCAGAACTGAGAGAATCCGGATTGAAAAAGCACACCGCCTTTTCCTTCCTTCATGCCTTTTCCTGGTTGTAATTACATTCTTTGTTATACTGTACACATCTTTATCAGGTCTTAAGTGCATTTTCGAAGAAACCAAGGCAAGATTTAATTAATAACTAAATAGAAGTGGGTTCATAAATCAACACAATTGCAGGATGAATTGTTCATTTTCTGCATCTTTCATAGTAGCCAGTGGAGGACAACAGCAAGAAATCTTATCAGACAAGATAGACTTTATATCCAAAACGAGATCTAGCCTGACACATCCCACCTGCCTGATTTCCTTTGATAGCTAAGGTTATAGCTAACTTTCCTTAAAGAAGCAGAGGCAGACCCAGGATAGGTAAACATGTTTGGGGATTAATTCCCGGCCTATGTTCTCATAGCTCTTTTTGATAATTGCTACTTCTGATAAGATCGTTATGAAGTATAAACACTTACGCATCTTCCATAGCATCATGATAATAATTTATGGTAACAATAATGAATGCTGAGTTTTTATATATTTTTTATTCTAATTATGTATACATGACAGCAGACTGCGTTTTGATTCATTGTACACAAATGGAGCACAATTTTCATTTCTCTGGTCGTACACAATGTAGAGTTACACCATATGTGTAGTCATGCATGAACCTAGGGCATTGTTGTCCATCGCATTCCACCATCTTTCCTGCCCCCAAGTCCCATCCCTTCTCTCCCTCCCCTTTGACCAAAGTTTCTCCATTCTTCCCATGCCCCCTCCCACATTATGGATCAGCATCCACTTTTCACAGAGAACATTTAGCCTTTGGTTTTGGGGGATTGGCTTACTTGGCTTAGCATGATGTTCTCCACTTCCATCCATTTACCTGCAAATGCCATAATTTTATTCTCTTTTAATGCTGAGTAATATTCCATTGTGTATATATACCACAGTTTCTTTATTCATTCATCTGTCGAAGAGCATCTAGGTTGCTTCCACAGTTTAGCAATTGTGAATTGCACCTCTACAAACATTGAAGTGGCTGTGTCACTATAGTATACTATTTTTAGGTCCTTTGGGTATAGACCGAGGAGTGGGATAGCTGGGTCAAATGGTGGTTCCATTCCAAGTTTTCTAAGGAATCTCCATAGTGCTTTCCAGATTGGTTGTACCAATTTGCAGTCCCACCAGCAATGCATGAGTGTGCTTTTTCCTCCACATCCTCACCACTACTAGTTGTTTTGTGTATTCTTGATAACTGCCAGTGAATGCTGATTTTTCTCACTTGAATTTTAATTCAGTCTTGTATATTTATAAATGTCTGTAACCCAAAAACATCCTTTCTTGAACCAAGGGAAAATAGAAATCAATAAACAAATAGAAACTCAGGTTTAGATCAATGAAGGTCCAGGATTGCAAGGAGACTATCTGAATTGTTCTACTATTCTTCTGAACTTGAGTTGGTTTTCTAGAAGAGCATTCTTTTTATGGAGTATTACCTCCAAGTGTAATTATCTGGATTTTTTCACCTGGCCTCCTGCAGCCAACAGAGTGTCTTTGTGTTTTCTGGCTCTGAAGCAATATAAGAAGCCACACCGTCCCTGTCCAGAACAGACTGGTCAGAAAGACAGCAAGGTCTCACTCACCTACGCACCTTTAGAAAATGGAAAACTTCTTAACTAAAAAGTCAACAGCATCTTTATTATTTTGTAGGGTGAAGAGACGAAGAAATGCATCTATACAATTTATTTCATGGGAAAGCATTCCTTTTTCATTGGGTGCCGGCCCAAGTGCATGAAGACTGTCATCGTGAGTATAATGATGTAATTTTACTTCTAATCACTCCAATACTGGGAAACCCTATCTCAGGTCAGACTTTCAAAATACATATATTCTGCCCATCTCCCCCCTCCCCATCTTCGTCCTTGTCAAATAGTGGTGGTGGCAGTAAAACTCACTGCAGCCCTTTCAACCAAAAAAATGGGTAAAAGCCACTACATTTGATTGTATGATGAAGAAATCGAGGGTCTGAGAGGCAAGAGGACCTCCTGGTTCTCACCACATGAGCAGTCCTGTGAGCAAAAGAGAAAGTGTCTGCCCACCAAGGCAAGATGAGGTGCCCCTGGTCATTTAGAAAACAGGACCCCAAAGCTAAGGGCCTCTAGAGGTCACTTATAACTTCCCAACCTGCTTCTTTCCCAGAATGATAGATATGCCCTCTTCTGTTTTAGCAGAGACCAGATCGATGGTTTGGCCCTTAAGCTGCAGAGCTGGGGACTGGAAAATTTTTGTGTTTTAATGCACTAAGTAAAAAGGCAGGCCAAGACTAAACAGACATGCTTCAGGGCTCCCCTGAATTCCAAGAGATCCTCTCACAAAAGGCCAGCGGCCTCCTCCACAGAGGCCTGCCCTCCTTTTGTAGGACATGAGTAGCTTTTGATGCAAAGGTGAAGGCTGGTCAGTCCTTCCTGAGCTCCGCTGTCACCTGTGATGCTCCCTCCTGGGTTCCTGCTGTCCCCCTGCATCCTCTCACTTGCCTTTCCCCTCCCCCATTTCCTGCCTTCCAGGCGGAGGTCTTAGTCCTCTTCCTTGTACCAGGGAAGTAGCTAAGCATCACCCCAGCCCTCCAGGTTTCTGCCTCCATCCCTCATAAGCCCTGGGGTCAGAGCAACGGGCACCCCCAGAGTGCCACCCAGGCACGTGCGCACTCAGCCTGTCCCTGTGTTTCAGACCAAAGAGTGCTGTGCAGGCTTCTTCGGTCCCCAGTGCCAGGCCTGCCCCGGGAGAGCCCAGAACGTCTGCTTCGGGAACGGCATCTGTTTGGATGGTATGAATGGCACGGGCGTGTGTGAGTGTGACCAGGGCTTCAATGGGACAGCCTGCGAGACCTGCATCGAGGGCAAGTATGGCATCTACTGTGACCAAGGTGAGCACCCACCTGCCCCGGCAGGCCCTGGGCTGCCCTCCCCTGCTCCCTCAGCCCTTTCTCCAGGCTGGCTTGGGCCCACCTGTGTTGCTATTATGGCTTATAAGACTGTGTTGTGTCGTGTGAACAAGGCAGCGTTTCTAAACATTGATCTGGACTTACCAACACACTGCGGATATTACCAGCCCCACCAATATACACTAACCATCATGGTTAACCTTTCATGATGGACATTGCTCAACAGTTTGAAAGACAGACTTGTGCACATTATCTCATTTAATCCACACAGGAGCAAACTTACATAACTTAGGGATTGCTGTGCCCATTTTACAGATGAGGATGTCGAGGCAAAGAGGTTGAATGACTTCCCCCAAGGTCACAGCTGATGAGAAACAGAACTGAGATAGAAAGGCACGCTTTGCTTGACTCCAAAGGCTGGCTCTTAAGTCGAGCATGTCCCTTTTGAAAAGATCACTCTACTGATGTGCCATCAGCAAGCTCGGTGCTTTATTTTTTGCAAAAGTGTTGACAAGTTTGAGCTAAGTCATCCCCATGTTTGTACCCTGGCCTCCTTGTGCCCAGAGAAACACACCTATGAGAGGGGAGGAGAAGCTTCCTACTCCACGATTAGAAAACAAATCGTTGCTCTACCCAGTACTAAAAATCATGAACTGAGCTGCCCCTCTTTTCTCATTAGCTGCTCTAAGCCAGGCAAAATTAATCTGTAATTGAATTACTGCAATTAGGCCATATTCATAGGTCATTGAAATTAGAGTACTCACATTTTTTTTTTCTGGATTATTTGGAAGAACAGTGTGTTTGCATTTGTGCAGGAGTTCCAAACCGAAAGCCACGGGGACAGTCATGGGGTCCAACAAACCCTTTTGAGGGGGAAGAAACCCCTAGCTATCACCCAGTTCTCAAAGAGGTTCATGGAAACATCCCATGTTTCTGAAGAAGGCAGTCTGCACAGGCTCATGTAAACCCGGATCAGATGAATGGGCTTCTTTGGAGTCCAATCTTTGGAAATAAATGTGGTTCTGTGCCAAGAGGGCCCCACGTAGACTGGATCCTCAGATAATGTTGGCCGAGGCACTCACACTGGTTGGGTTGTAGACCCATGACACTCCAGGGCCCCGTGCTGGGGTGTGAGCTGCTGTGTTGAAGCCTGACCTGGCTTACCTTGAACCTGCATCCCTGCCTCTTGTGCCCCGCCCTTCCTGTGACTGTAGCCCCCTCCATAAAAGACAATGATATCCTAGAACAGACTGGAATAAATGAAGGGGCACCCCAAAAATGGTAAACAAGGTATTGGACGTGGGTCGGAATCTGATCATTTGCAGGCATCTTTCCACTTAGAGTGTCCTTGTGTCCACGGGAGATGCAACCAAGGGCCCTTGGGTGACAGCTCCTGTGAATGTGACGTAGGCTGGCGAGGCGTGAGATGTGACAGCGGTAAGAGCGAGCCCTTCATATTTATCTCTCCCTAACTCTACTTCTTGGCTGCTACATGCTGTTCTTTTAAAATAGAAATGACACCTTTATTGCTTCTTTTGGCAATAAACATACTTCCTTCTTGCAGCACAAAGTTTGAAAAATAAAGAAGAAAATAAAAATCCCTCTTACTCCCAAGGCAGGAAAACACTATTACTGACACTCCAGAGCAGCCTCTCTGCTGTTCTGCAACCTCCCTTTTTCACTTTGCAATAGGTAATAGACATTTTTCCATGTGAATAAATGTAGATAAATGTCATTAATTTTTAATTTCCATATAAGTTCTGTTATAAATCTTACTACATGGGGTTTTTGTTTTTGTTTTTGTTTTGCTTTGTTTTGTTCTGTTTTGTGTTGTGGTGCTGGAGATCAACCCAGGGCCTGGTGCATGCTGGGCAAGTGCCCTACCACTGAGCTAGAGCTCCAGCCCAACTACACTTTTTTAAGTCGATTTTCTGCTATCAAAGCAAGGCCACAGGAACACACCCAGTGTGCATCTTTCTGCATTTGTCTTAGTAATCCATTTGGTTAAATTCCCAGAGATGGGGGCCTCTGAGCCAGAAATGGCATGCTAGGGGGAGGTCTTGCTTCTCATTGCCAGATTGTCCTCCAGGGTGGTGTCAACTTATTGTCCCATCGGGGTCTGGGAAGGTCCTTCTCTCTGGCCTCACCACCTTGAACTGGTTCTTATTGTGCTCCAGGTGAGTCATGACAGGGAAGAGAAGGTCAAGCTGAAGAAAGCACATACAATAGCACAAAGATGTGGGAAGCCATGCACATTGAGGGGACCAAAGGATCACAGGATGAGGGCTGCTCGGGCAGAGAATGGCTGGGTGGAGAAGCTACCGTGGCAGGCGGAGCCAGATCTTCGAAGACCAAAGACAGAAAATGCAAATCCTCCCAAGAGTACACCATGGAGTCACTGCTAACTAATTGAAGATTTAGAACAGGTTCCAGAGGGACCTAAAAGATTATTGGGATTTCAGTAGGTAGAGAATGGAAAGAAAGGAGTTTCCAAGTTCAAGGAAACACACAAGCTGGGCATGGTATCACATGCCTGTAATCCCATCAGCTGGGAAGGCTGAGGCAGGAGGATCATGAGTTCAAAGCCAGCCTCAGCAAAAGCAAGGAGCTCAGCAACTCAGCGAGACCTTGTCTCTAAATAAAACACAAAATAGGGCTGGGGATATAGCTCAGGGGGGTCAAGTGACCCTGAGTTCAATCCCTGCTACCCCCCAAAAAAATACACAAAAGCACACACTTCCATTGCACCCACTCAAGCCCACTGAGTATATAAATATTCCCTCTAACATAAAGCAGATCACCTTTGGAGCCAGGTCCCTATTTCAGAACCTGTGACAGGACAAGACTAATGAGCTATCCCAAAAGCTCTCAGCATGAGCATCCTACATGAGTGGTGTTCCTTTCTCCTCTCTAATGGTTTCTTTCAGGATTCTTCCCTGCCAGGGAATATCTGTTATTCCACATCTGAGGGCAATAACCCTCACTGTGTCCATGAAATTTAGAAATTAATGCAAGTGACTATGGAGTGCCTGCTGTGTCTCAGGCTGTGGGCTATTTCTACACATGCAAATATCAAATTAGTTACATGTCAAGTTTGCTTGTTTGTATCACTGCATCACAAAATGATGAAAAACTAAAATGAAAGAATAGCATGAGAAATAGAAATGAAAGTAGAAAATCAAACCCCAGGGTGGAGAGGGGACACCCACCAACACCTAGGTCGATGCTCTGTGAGTCTGTAGTCACCTTCAAGGGAGGGTTCTGTGTTTTACTCATCCCTGTAGCCTTCCTGCCTAGCACAGAGGCCAGCAAACAGGAGACACTTCATCAGTGTATTTGACCTTCATATATAGCTCTGAGCTCCCTGGAAGCCAATGTAAAAAAGGACTTACATGGTCACATGGATTCACATAGTTAACATGATGCATACCAGACACTTCTGAGGAACTGACTCTTTTCCTAGCACCAGGTACTCAAAGAAAATTCTCATGCAACAGCTAACACAGCAACTGGCTTTCTGTTTCAGTGATCACGGTAGACGACTGCAATGGGACATGCCACACCAGTGCCAAGTAGGTGCCCTCTGGCCTTCTTTGGGGACAATGCAAAGGAGATTCTTTCCCAGTAGCTTGTACTCTAGGCTCCATCCTCAGGGAAGTAGTTTCCTGATAGCATTTCTGAGGATTTAGGATAAATTTAAATATGAAACTGAAAAGGTCTCTGAAGAGGCCACCATCCACCTGCCAGATCTAGCCTTTTCTATAAGTGGCCATCTTACTCGGTTCCTTGAGGCCAATGCCAGTTGTTGTCCCCAGTCAAGCCACCAGGACTCTTCCGCAGAGGCAAGCAGAGCGCGGCCTGTCTCAGCAGGCCTACCTCCTGATTTACAGCCAAGCCTACTGGCTTCACCCTCCTTACTCCAGTGGGGCTCACGCTCCCGACTTCCAGAGATCTTCATGAACTCATTGAGAACCCAGCAGCTGGAGTTAGACCTGAACTCAAAGTCAGCCTCTGTCACTTTCACTGTGGCATGACCTTCTGTCAGTTGCTTATTCTAAATTTCAGTTTCTTTATCTGCCAATGGGAGTAATAATAATACCGACTTGCTGGGGTTAGCAGATAATGTGTTGATGACACAAGGTCATGCTTGAAGCTCAGCTGCTAGCATGTTGGTCGCTCTCTGAAGATCAGTAGCCACCCTCCTTCTTCCTGGGCTAACGTCTACGTAGGCAGTGGACAGTTTGCCTGATACATGACCACAGTTTTAGCTGTTTGTGGTGGAGAGCTACCAGCAATGGACTCTCCTCCAACCCTTAGACTGACCTCCAAGGGCGTCCTGGAAGCAGGGGCCGGGATGCTGGGACGAAGGAGTATTGTGAGTCATGTGGAGGGCGTTGAGTGTCTTCCCACAATCCCCATCTATGTTCCTTGTCACAGCTGCCTTCTCAACCCGGATGGTACAGCCTCGTGCAAATGCGCAGCCGGATTCCAAGGCAACGGGACAGTCTGCACAGGCGAGTGAAGAGGGGTTTGCCGGGGACCAGCTAGGCTCCCCGGGCCTCTTGAGAGTCTGCATTGCTGAGCCTTAATGGGCCTCAGCAGCTGGTGCCAGCCATGGGTGGTGAATGGCATGCCACTGCCAGCGATGAGAAATCCACGGTTCCCGGATGGGCATGTGGGTGTGGGAATGGGAAAGCAATCGCGCTGCACTCAGAGCAGAGATGCACGGCCTGGAGAGCAAGTGCAGCTTTCAAAACCGTGGATTTAATTGGCCAAGGGCATGGTTGGGTCATCAGGACTCTAGAATGGGCCAGAATGGGCACTGGGCCCCGATTCCTCCTCCTAGGAGCCCTGTGGCCTTGGGTGGTCTTTTAACTGCTGTGAACTCTGTTGGCACATTTGTAAAATCAACTTATAACTACTTTCCGCACAGAGTGCTATTCAGGCTAAATGGCCTCTCTCTGTGTAATGGCAGAATAATGCAGCCATTGAAACCTCGGCCTCTCATTAGACTCCCTGGGTTTAAATCTAAGTGACCTTGAGAAAGAAAGTTGCCTGTTCTTTGTCCAATATTTTTATCTCCCAGTTGTGGATAATGAGAGGCTCCCTTTCTGGTTGTTCAGTGTAACCCAGATTCATATCTCTAAAGCGCCAAGAAACATGGGTTCTTCATCTTAGGGTGGCCTAACACACATTTAGTACTAGAAAAACAGAAATGCTAAATGTCACTTTGCTCTTGAGCACCACATCCTGGCAGGCTGGGGTCCATATTTTGGCAGAGCTGAACAGTGATCCCACAGCCTCCTGATCACCCTCTGCCGGGAATTTTCCCAGGATGCCAGGTGCCCTACCCCTGGTCGCCAGATGTTTCCTGCAGCAGGACATATGCAGCATGCTAGCAAAACAGCTAGAAAGGACAAATAGCTGGAGTGTTTTTCTTGCTCTCTTTTTGGGGGAATTAGCTCTATTTAATCTAACACCTGCTGGAGTCATTTCAAAGTACCTTCTGTTTCTCAGTGACCCAGGTAAAAAGGCATCAGTAAATGTTTTGCCCTCTCCCTCCTCTTCCGTGTCATCTCTCCCTTCCACAGCCATCAATGCCTGTGAGATCAGCAACGGAGGATGCTCTGCCAAGGCCATCTGCAAAAGAACCACCCCCGGAAGCCGGGTGTGCATGTGCAAGGAGGGCTATACAGGCGATGGCATCGTGTGTCTTGGTAAGTGACAGCCCCCAGCCATCCGGTGGAAGTGGTGTAAGGGTCAGAACCATACTAAGTGATGCTGGTGTGTGGGGAGCAGTGATGTGATTCAGGGTGTCAGATTGCCTTGTGATTGTGGTGCATTTGTGCTGGGATCCCCCTGTGCAAAAGTATAGGGTTCACACGGCCCAGTTGCTATGGTGATGCCAGCCTGTATGGGGACACTCTGAGTTAATGCTCAGAGTTATCAGTTTCAAACCTGGAAATGCAGGCACTGACTCCCTGGGATAGAGAATTCTGAGCATAACAAAATAACCACAGTGTCTGGTCTACCCTGTGACCTTCCAACCACCTGCTTGGCAGAAACTTTCCCACCAATAACTTTTTGATGATAAAACCTATATAATAAATATGTGCAGCCAGCTATGGGTCACTATGTTCAATCAGAGTTCAGTTTCCCACCTGATCCCACTTTTCTCTCTAAATGTTTGTGTGTTTTTCTTAATAACCCATCACCCCTCACCAGTTTCTGAATTCATGGCCGGTCCTGGCACTGATGTGTGGGCTTGTACTGTCCAGACACACAGCTGCTGGGGTCATTGTTCAGTGTGCCTCAGCAGGAAAGCTTGAGAGTGGGAAATGTTGTGGCCACATGAGTATGGAGGCCTGCGATGTCCAGAGACCACTTCAGAAGGAGAAAGGAGGAAACTGTTTCCAATTAAAAATGAGAGTAGTGGCTGAACTTTTAAATTTCCATTCTTTTTTTTATATAGAAGTAGCACTTTCTTGCTATAGGAAAATTACAGAAGGCTTCTATGCTTGAAGATGAAATTCTAGAAATAACTTCTCTCAGGCTGGGATGTAGTTCAGTGGTTAAGCGCCTGCCTGGCACACAGGAGGCCCTGGATTTGACTCCCAGTAAAAACAAAAAGGACAGCTACTCCTTCTACTTTCATATTACTTCATTTTGCCATGTACACTTATACTGTTTTTAAAAAAATGTCTCGTGTTATATAATGTGTTCTATGTTTTGAATAACTTTCTCTGAAAATACACTTACTGCTACACACAGCTCTGCTGTAAAGGTGAATTGTGGGAATAGTGAATTGTGGGAATTTTCACTTTTTAATTGGAAAAAAAATCTCATGAAGAAGTGTTGCAACAATAGTACAAATAACACCCACCTGCTCTTTTTTTTTAATATATTTTAGTTGTAGGCACAATAACTTTATTTTATTTATTTATTTTTACGTGGTGCTAAGGATCAAACCCAGTGCCTCACACATGCCGAGCAAGCACTCTACCTCTAAGCCACAATCCCAGCCCCCCCACCTGCTTTTTATCTATGTTCACCTATTAACATTTTACCCCATTTACTTTATCATTTGTCCCTTTCTAGATATACATATTTTTCTTACTCATTAGAAAGCAATTGGAGTATATTATATTCCACTTATCCCTAATAATTATGCATTTCCTAAGGATATGTGCAGTCTCTTCTATAAGAGCAGTTATCAACCTCACTAAGCTTATTATGGATATTTTATTCTTTTTTATTGATATTTAATACTTTGGTCTAGCTACATTCATATTCTAATTTTGTCAGTTGTCCCAATAATGTTCTTTTGGACATTTTTCCACAGTCCAGAATCCAGCCTGAGGTTAGTTTTTGCATTTAGTTGTCACCTCTGTTTGGTCCCCTCAAATCTGGGACAGTTCTTCAGTCTTGCTTTGTCTCTTATGACATTGACATTTAAAAAGAATATAATCCATCAACCCTTTTTTTCTTTGACAGTTTGTCCTTGTTTGGTGTTTGTTTGAGATTAAGTTTGCGTATTCCAGGCCCAAATGTCACGCAAGTGATGTTGCATCTTACTCAAGATGTCACACCAGAGCCTTGAGATTTCCATCTGCCCCTCATTGGTGATATAAATTCCAACCACTCTATCGAGGCACTGTCTGATTTCTCCACTGTGTAGTTATCCTTTTGCCTTTCCTATTAATAAGCAATCAATGGGGAGACTCTTTCGCACCAAGAAAATACCTTGCTCCTTATCAAAACGTTAAGATCAGCATCCACTGGTGATTCTTCTCTGAACCAGTCTTTGTTGTGATGGTTGCAAGGTCAGACTCCAAGATTCTATGGTGTCAAGTCTTGGCCAGGATTTCACATTCATTCCACAAAAGGACAGACAAAAGCCTGCAGACTGTGCTTCTGCTGGACTCAGCCCATCCCCGAGGAGCTGATGTCGAGAAACCATATCTGGTACCCTCCCCACTAGGTGACTTCTGCCTCTGAATTATCAGAAGCCGAATCACACTGTGACATTACCAGTCTTGGTCAGTTAGCCCTCCTAGTATCTAGCAAGTTTCTCAGGGTGGCAAGGGTGCTTCCCTGGCAAGCAAGGCTCAATGCTCACAACAGGCATCGGGCTTTTGTTTTAAAGAAATCAACCCATGTTTGGAGAACAACGGGGGCTGTGACAGGAACGCAGAGTGCACACAGACGGGACCCAACCAGGTGAGCCCACCGCCCTTCATTTTCCTGGTAGGAAAACTTAGATACAGACCCGAGGGAAAAAGAGGCTTAGAACAGACTTCTGCCAAGCTAACGGCAAAAATAGCTTAGGGGGCATGTTGACAGTACAAGAGGCCATTCTTCAGAAATGAGGAACAGGGGGGAAACAAAGGTCGCAAGGAGAAGAAGTGGACATCTACAAACAACGGGTGATCCAGAAGCACCTGGGAGGTTCCCCCAAGCGCTGCCCCTTCTTCCAGCTTTCCAATGCCCAAAATCCCACATCTCTTTCTTTGGCTCAAGGCTCTGACGTGCATGTACCACAGAAGGTCACATTCCTCCCTCTCCCTGTCGTGTGGTCAGTGCTCCTCTAGAGAGCAGAGTTGGGAAGGTGAGGGAAATACGAGGACCCATCAAGGATGAGGATGGCAGGGGCTGAAGGGACACTGGAGGGAGCTGAGGCCCATGCTCTGCCTCTCTCAGTCTTGGTCACATGGGGAACAGAAATGGCCAAGAGGAAAGGTCACACATCTGACATCAGAAAGCAACGTGAAATCCCTGAAATCCCTGAGGCCTATCCTGCAGATCTTGCCAAGCCATTAAGACCAAGTTTCTCACTAGGTGCAGTGGCGCACACCTGTAATCCCAGCACTTTGGGAGGCTGAGACAGGAGAATTGCGAGTTCAAAGCCAGCCTCAGCAATGGCGAGGTGCTAAGCAACTCAGTGAGACCCTGTCTCTACATAAAACACAAAATAGGGCTGGAGATGTGCCTCAGTGGTCAAGTGCCCCTGAGTTCAGTCCCCGGTACCAAAAAAAAAAAAAAGGACCTGGTTTCTCTTTGGGTAGAACAACCAAATGCTCAAAAATAAGAAAATATATACTCAAAGAAGTGTGTGTGTGAGTGTGTGTATACACCATGGGAAAAATCAGAACAGTTAGCCTGAACACATTTGGGTGTTCAGTAGAGTTTTTATTTGAAACCATACATGGGGTGAGGAAGCCTACAAGCTTTTTGGTGCTTGTGGCCTGTGGAGTAAGTGGCCCTGCAGACCTAGAAGGCAGCGAAGGGAGAACGGAATAAGACCTTAATGGGGGAGGGGAGAGCTAAGGGGTAAAGGCTCAGGCTGGGATTGAGTCCCCTTGTGAAGGAAGAAGAGGAGGAATGGTGGCAGCCCAACCTGGCTGTCCCCACTGATAAGTTCAAGTTCCAACAAACAGACATCAGACCAGGTCCTCTGCCACCACCTGGGAGGCTCCTGTGTGAATTAGAACAGCTACCCGCTAGGAGGCCACATTGGAAGCTCATGGCCAGTGAAGGACAGTGGGCTGGGTCGTGGCCCTGTGCCCAGGCACTCCAAAGCAGAGCACCTGTGACTTGGAGGCTCTGTGCCCAACCTCCTGTAGACAGTGACTCACCCTCAACTTGAAGCTGCCACCAACTTCCCTGGCCAAGCAATGGGTGTGATTGATGACATCTACGTGGCACCTGGGTAGGCTGCAAAGCCCTCCCCTTAACACCTGCTGGCAGGGGTCCTCTGAGCTCAGCAGGGGTGGAGATGAGCAAGCAGCAAGAGTGCTGGGAATAGCGCGGAGCCTCCCTTTCAAATGAACTTTCTACGGTCAGGTGAGGTGAGGAGCTGAAGGCAAGGAACCAGGTCAGGTAAGAAAGTTTTAAAAAAATCTTGGCAGCAAAGACAGGTGACGCATGAGATCCAATATTCAAGTGAAGTATGTGAATGTGCTAAAATCAAGGGGAGAATCATCACTATAGAATGGGTATCACCAGCAGCAGGGGCAGGCTCCTCTAACATTGTCACTATGAATGGAACTCAAGTCTGAGAGCCAACACTCATGCCCAGTGCAGACCTTACCTAAAAGGACCACCTTTTCCTCTGCTCCTGGACAGGCCACCTGTAACTGTTTGCCCAAGTACACTGGAGACGGGAAGACCTGCACACTCATCAACATCTGCTTAATTGTGAGTACGCCCCCAGGGCGACTGCGGGTCCTTGGAGCGTGGGGCACCTCCTGCCCACCTTGTAGGGGATGCAGAGTGGAGGGGATCCCCCGTGGAAGACCTGAGGGCTGCTTCTAGCCATAAAACTCAACTCTCCCTCATGTCCCCATTGTCATGTCAGAAGAGAAGGGATAGTCTGCCGACCCACCCACCTTGGATGCAGGATCCCAAGGGGCCCAGGTGTACATAGCTGGTGAGGAAGTTGCCTAAATGCAGGCCCCAGAACGAGCTGGATTATCAGTTTCCTGAAGGCAGGCCATGGCAGGGTGTCGGGCTGCTTTCTACTGCTATGACACAATACCTGGGAAAAACAGCTTCATGGAGGAAAGACTTATTTGGGCTCACAGTGTCAGAGGTTCCAGTCCACAGTTGTTGGCCTCCTTGCTGTGGACTTGTGGTGAGAAAGAATGTCATGGAGAGCATAGCGGTGGGAGGCATAGCTGCTCAGTTAATGGCAGAAGGATGGAAAAGAGCGGGGAGGAGCCACGTACCAGATATGCCCTTCCTGGGAACCCCCCAGTGACCTACTTCCTCCAGCTAGCCCCACCTCCTACAGTGTCCACTACCTCCTAGTAGTCCATTTGGTCATGACTCTATCAATGAAGTAATTCACTGATGAAATCAGAGCCTTCATGATCCAGACACTTCCCAAAGCCCCACCACTGATCATGGTTGTACTGGGAACCAAGACTTCAAGGCCTGAGGCTCTGGGGAACATTCCAGATCCAAACCATGACAGGCACCCAGAGCCAGGTCTCGCTAAATAGCCCTTGTGTGTCAACCAACAAGCTTTAATACCCATTCTGATATCTAGTCCCTAATCCATCGTGATGATAGGGCATTTAAGTACTGGTGTCAGTTACCTGGGTTGGGTTGGGTTTTAATTCTCCATGTCCTTAATGGGAAAGAAGAGAGTTCAATTGAAAACTAACATTGCAGAATGCCAGAATGTTCTGTTCAATAAAGGGCTGAACTATATGGAGACAGTAGAAAGTTCAGTGGTTGCCAGAGGCCAAGGGGGAGGTGATGGGTGGGGCACAGGATTTGAGGGCAGCAACAGTGCTATGCATGCTGTGTAAAAGTGGATCCATGGCATGACACACTTGTCGAGACTCCCAGGACACACTCCAGAGTGCACCCTACTGTAAACCCCAGACCTTAGCACCAGGATCGGTTTATCAATTCTAACAAATGTACCATTCCAGCGCACGATGCTAATAACGTGGGAAGTGAGAGGGTGGAGGGGCTCCCCGGAGACCTCGGTACTTTGTACTTAATTTTCTTGTAAACCTAAAACTGCTCTTAAAAAGAATCTATTGGTTTAAAAAAAAAATCTAGCTCACAGAGAAGCTAGTTGTCAGTTCTCCCAACTTCTGTAAAATATGTGTGTGTGTGTGTGTGTTGTGTGTGTGTGTGGTTTTCTGCTATTCCAGTATTCCAGGTTGGTTTTCCTCTTTTTCCCAGCTTATGCTATCTGCTGTCATAAGAGGAATATGTTCAGCTTAGCACTCAGTTTCTTACACAGGACATTATATAGCTCAGATATGCTACATCCAGCATGGCCAAACTCGCAGTTCCAGGAAAGGCAATAGGAGATTAGAAAAATAAAGACTCACATACAGAGATTTGAAGATAAAGCTGGGATCAGGTGAATCTGATGAAGAAGCAGATCTAAAGAGTTATGCCAGCAATCTTTATTTATATGTCTTATTATCAGGTTAAAGACTAGGCAAGCTTTATTTTTTATACTAAGGAAAGTTACAGAACTAGAAACATCTATGCAGCTTTTCCACAGTTGCAATGTGCAATGTCAGGAGCTTTGTGTACTATTAAGTGGGCCAGCTCAGGAGTAGCAGAGCTGGGGAAACATTATAGTTGTCTAGCATGAGAATTCCTCTATCCCTGGGAGCTATGTGCCTGAGATCAAGGTTGAAGCTGATAAGACTCTTGCACAGAGCCTCCTTGGGCAGGGCATTACCACAACAACTGGGCACCCTGTGCCCTTGCACAGAAACATTCCCAGGCACCAGGCAGCCACAGCCATGAGGTCATCAGAGACCTCCCCAATCTCAGTCACTACTCTCCCATTCTCTGTCACTGCTTTCCACACAGATACATGTTTTTCCTTCATCCATAGAAATCTGGAGAAACCTCAGGATCCAGGAGCATGTATTTTGTTTCCTCTATATACACAAGTCAACCACATTTTCATCTCAGCCACAGACATTGAGCTAAGTCTACCCACTCACTTATTCCCCATATTGTCAGTTCTTGTCATGGAAATTCCTCTTCCCAAGCATGGTTTTCACCTCTGAGGCAAGGCTTGAGACCCACCTCCTCCAGGAAGCTTTCATCAATTAACCCCAGAGCAACCTCCCTTCCTTATCATCGCCTTTATCCGTAGCAATCTAGCGAATGCACTGTGAATCCACAGCGTGATGTCACCCTGAAAGCCTCAGTGTAGCTAGACTAAGGGAGCTGGTTTTACCCTCACCACATGAGAATTTTCCCCAGCGACCCCACTACCACCACATTCCACCTATTGGCTCTACATTAGAGTAGAGGAACCTGTTCTGGTCCCCGGCATTGAGCAGGAGGAGTTGGTAACAGGGTGGAGGCACTTCTCCCCATCCCCCCACATCCATCAATGCTTCTCCCCATTCTTCTCACTAAAGCACATGGGGAGGCAGCCATCAGCATTTCAAGGGCTGCCACATGACAGAAGTATTGATCTCGTTCTCTGTAAGCCCAAGGAGGAGGACCAGGATGGGGGGGGGGGATGTGAGAAGAAAACACATTTCTCTCAGCTCAAGACGGAACATTAGAACTCTGCAGAGACAGGCTACTTCGAGAAGCAATGAGCTTATCATAGCTCAAAGTATTGAACCACAGGAATAAAGCAATCCATGGGTATCCAACTGGACAACCATTCAGACCCCTCTCAACCCAGATTGTGTGACTTGAGGCTTTCAGCTGGCTTGCTGCTTGGGGCCTGTTTTCTAAGAAGGTTGTGGGTGTCCTGGGGTCCCTTTCAGCACTACTAGCCTGGGTTTTATTCTCTCTGTCCATGAGCAGCTTATTGTTGGTAGGCTTTTCCTCACTATCCTTATGGCGGTCCTGCTGGGAGCAGACTCCCCAGGGAGCATGTTCTCTTACAATCCTTGACTGTGACCAGCCCCACATTGTGCAAACCCAGCAGGAGCTCACTCAGCAATTCATCACCAGTTCTGAACCTGGGCAAGCTGGCTACTGCTGCTCAGATCCTAACTATCCCAGCTCACAACTCCAAAGGGATAAGATATCCCATAATCCTGCTGTCCTGGCATGCCACTTCTGGGGCCCTGGGTGTGGTTATGGAGGCCTCTGAGGTCCTGCTTCAACAGGACATTCCTGGAGTCACCAGAGATCAGGCACTGTGCTGGGGTTCCCATGCATTCTCCCACTTAATTCCAGTTACAGCCAGCTAAGGATCACTATTGTTCCCAATTTACCAAGGAAGAGGCTCCAATTGACTATTATTTTCCTAGGGCTGCTGTAACAAATTAACACAAAGTAGGTACAGAAATTTATTTTCTCTGATTCCAAAATCCACAATCAAGGTGTCAGCGAGGATGTGCCCCTTCTGGGCCTCCAAGGGAGCATCCTTCCTTGTCCCTGCTGACTTTTGGTGGCTCCAGGTGCCCCTGGCTATGGCTGCACCCCTGCAGTCTCTGCCTTCATCTTCATTTGGCCCTTGTCTCTTGTTCCTCCCATAAGGACACTTGTGGATTTAAGATCATCCTCTTAATCTCAGATGACCTCATCTCAAAATCCTTCATTACATCCATAGAGACTCTTTTCTAAATAAGGTCACATTTATAGGTACTGGGGCTTAGGACTTAGTTCTTTTGGGGAACCACAATTCAACCCACTACAGACTGGCAGGAGTGAAAGTTCTTGCCCAAGATCTCAGAGCTAGTCCATGGCACAGCCATATGGAACCCATGTCTAACCGGAGCCCTTCTTATTTTCCACATTTTTTATTGGTGCATTATGGTTGGACATAATGGTGGGATTTGTTGTGACGTATTTATACATGCACACAATATAACAATGTAATTTGGCCAATATCATTCCCCAGTATTTCCACTTTCCCTTCCCACCTCCCTCCCTCTGGTCCCTGTTTTATCTCCCTTCAATTTTCATGAGACACACCCCAGCACCTTTCTTTTCCTTTTTCTTTTCTTTTCCTGTTTTCTCTTCTTTTTCTTTTTCTTATTCCTCTCTAATATAACCTGTGTCCTTCTGAGTTTGGTTTATTTCATTTACATAATGTTCTCAAGTTCCATCCATTTTCCTGCAAATGACATAATTTTGTTTTTATTTATGGATGAATAAAATTGTATGGTGCATATATACCACATTTTTCTTTATCCATTCATCCAATAATGGATACCTAAGCTGGTTCCATAGTTTAGCTATTGTGAATTATGCTAGTAAACATGAGTGTGCATGTATCATACCCAAAAACAACATACAACCTTGTGTTGGTCCAAAGACTTATAGCACAGCTGACCTAGGAGACCTGGGGGATTCTTTGCTACCCTCTCAGCTGCACAGGCTCTTAGGAATTAACTCTCTATTCTAAGGTCAGTAGAAGCCACCATGCCCTTATGAGCCAGGCACAGAGCATCAATGGGAAGTCAGAAAGCCTAAGGCTACTCTAAAGGGGGCCCCTCTGCACTGCTGTGCCTGTTCCCTCTTGCTCAGAGCAGTGCCAGCCCAGTGCAGGCTACGCTTCTGATTTTTTTAAGACAGATGCAAGTTTCTATGAATTTTTATGTATATTTTTCCAATTTTAAATGATAGTAATGAATTTAACAAAAAAAAAAAGAAACTTGTGAACATTGAACTAAACAAACAAACAAATACTCCTGGAGTCCACTGAACAAGTTCGGCTTTAAACTGCCTTCATTCCCTTTGTGATGCCAGGACAGAATACCAAGCCTGGGGCACCCTGACCGACAGGTGTTTCCTTCTCATGGTATGGAGGCTGGGGAGTCTAAGGTCAAGGTGGCAGCATCTGGTGCAGGCCTCCTTGCTGTGTCACAGTATGATGGAAGGTATTGTGTGGCAGAATGGACAATGTGACAGCAAGAAGGAGATGAGGGAGAGGAGGGCCAGTCTCATCCTTTTATAGGGAATTCCCCTGCATATTGTCACTCTTCTCAGGGGCAGAGCCCCCATGTCTAAGCTTAAAGGTCCCACCTCTTAACATTGCAGCAGTGGCCACTCAGTTTCAACATTCTGGGACAAACATTCAAACCTCAGCACAAGCCCTCAGCTGTGCTTACAGAGGTCACTTGGAATTTCGGCCCCATCTCCATCCACCCTCCTGGCACTGTGCCCAGGGGCACCTCTGGAGTGCAGGGTCAGGCTTGGGCTGGAAACCTGGCTCTTCCATTGAGGGCCTGTCAAACCTCTTGATTTCTCTGTGCCTCCACTTCCTCCTGTGTAAATCAAGATCATATTCTCCCACTCAAGGAATTATTGAGGGGCTTAAGGAAGCTAATATGTATAAAGTGATGTTTTCAGGCTTTCAGTAAATTCTGCCTTTTGTTATGATTACAGATATGATTCTGATCACTCCGTCAACCCCCAAACACCTCATGCCTCATGCTAGCTCTCAGGCTGAAACATCCCTCCTCTCCAACCCCCTGCCTGGCCCCTGCCATGCAGCCTTCTCTGAGATGCCATCGCTGCCCATTCTAGTGCACGGAAATCCCTTGTGTTCCCCAGCCTACCCTGGCCCCTCTGGTTGGACTCATTCATAGGCATCCACTTCATGTGGCCCATTAATTAACTTGACAATGCCTACATCTGGCCATTCTAGACAAATGGTTAGTTCTTTGAAGACAGTGACTATATGTAGCTCTAAGTAACCAGTGGGAAATCTTGCAGGGTCAGTGAGCACTCCAGTGAATACTCTTCTAGGCACTGGGAATTCCTCAGTGTCTTATAGCAAAGTCCTTCTCCTTAAGGAACTTGTACTTAGGAGGAAGATATAAATAGTGAAGTGTAAATAAGTGTATTTCTTTTAAAAGATAATTTTAGGTAGTGACCACTTTCACAAGGGAGAGGTCTTAGTCTGTTTGGACTACTAGAACAAAACACCATAAAGTGGGCAGCTTATAAACTACAGAAATTTATTGCTCACAGTTCTGGAGGCTGTTAGGTCCAAGATCAAGGCACTGGCAGATTCCGTGTCTGGTGAGAACCTGCTTCTTGGTTCCCAGATGGTGTCTTCTGTCTGTCCTCTCTTGGTGGAAGGGATGACTGGGTTTCCTTGGGGTTCTTTTATCCATTCACAGGCTTTGCATTCATGACCTAATTACCTCCAAAAGGCCTCTCCTCCTAGTACCACCACCTTAGGGGTTAGGATTTCAGCACAGGAATCTGGAAAGGATGCTAACATTCAGGAGACAAAGCGGATGATGGGATGGAGCCTGTGAGAGAGGAGGGGGCAGGGGTCCTTCGCTAGGTGGTCAGATAGGCCTCTCTGCAGAAGTGACTAGTTCCTGAGTGTTGAGAATGAGCAGCCGCATGGAGACCCCGGGAGAAATCTACATGCAGAAGGAACAGCAAGCCGAAGGTGCTGGAGTGAGGTAGCCCTGGTCGCGTTCTGAGGACTGAAGGGGAAGTCAGCGTAACTGGAGATGGGGAACCAAAGGAGGTGACGAGAGGGACCAGATCGCTTTGGACTACGTAGGCCATGGCGGGAAGCTTGTATTTCACTCTAGCTGTGGTTGGGAAGTCCTTGGGGAATCCTGAAAGCCGATGCCAGTGCCTAATTTACCTCTCTGAGAGTGCACGCTGGCTGCTGTGCTGAGTGTACCACAGGGTTCAAGAGCAGAGACAAGAAGACCACTTAGGAGGCTATTGGAGCACAGCAAGAAAGCCTGGACTTGTAGCAGTAGGGGTAATGGAAGTCACTGGACGGGGTGTTTTGGAGGTATCCAATGAGTTGCTGAAACATTGGGCATAGGTAACGTGGGGAAAAGGAATTCAGGATGCTATCTAGGTGTTTTGCTGAGACGTGTTCGTTCCACTCACGGAGGCAGGGATGGCTTAGAGAGGACAACACTTGAATGAAATATCACCAATTCTGTTTTTGTTTGTTGAGTTGAGTTACTTCATAGCCTCCCAGGCTAAGATGCCTTTAACCCAGGCATGTAACTCTGGAGGCATGGAGAGAGGTCAAGATGGAAATATAAATCAGGGATCATAGACACAGAGATGGTGTTGAAGCCCAGGGGGCTGGAGCACAAGAGGAAAATGAGAGGAGTCGGAAGGCAGGCAGAGGGGCCTGGATACTGAGCCATGTGGCAGAGGAAGAGGAATCCAAAGAGGAGATTCCAAGGAACAGCCTGTGATATAGAAGGAAAACCAAGCAAGTGTGGTGTCAGTGGAGACTAAGAGAAGAAAGGGCTTCAGGAAGGGAGAACCATCAGACTGTAGGACACTGAGATGTCAAGTAAGTTGAGAGAAGAGAACCAAACCCTGCTTTTGCCAAGATGTCAATCATTGGAGACCCAGACCCGGGATGGAGATGTGAGGCAGAGGGATCAAGAACCTAGGAAGGTTGACGGAAAATTGGGAACAGAGAGAGAGCAAGTAGAAGCTACATTTGTGAGAATCTTGTGCAATAAATGGGTAGCAAATAAATGGGGTGGTTAATGGAAAGGAGTGTGGTGCAAAGGAATGGCTGTTTATTTTTACCATTTTGCTCTGGAAATTATCAATCCTACATGAAATTAGAGCAGCTAATACAATGAATTCCCTGTACCTTACATTCAGTGACAAGACTCGTTAAATCACCGTCAGTCTCTTTTTATCTATAATCACAACTGCCACCACCCACTGGATTCTTTTAAAGAAAAAAAAAAGGAAGTTTGGGTTTTTTGAAGATGAATAATATTAAGGCATGTTTTCATGCTGGTGAGTACAATCTGCTAGAAGAGGAAACTACTAGGGAAGGGAAGAAGTGGGTCATCACAGGAGAGCACCCAGCTGGGGAGAGGGAGGACTCCCAGCATCCGGATGCGGAGGACAGCCTAGATGGAATGGGGCAGTGATACTGAATTAGTTAGCTAGCCAGCAACCTCGCTGGCCAGATAGTGAGTCCATGACTTGTCCAGTCACTTAGTTAATTGGTTGGTTAGTTGTTGGTGAGTTTATTAAATAAGGAAGGTACAGCCTGTGAGTTAGGGCCCACGCAGGTGGTGGACTCAGGGTGGGAGAAGGAGGTGGTTCTTGTCCACCTGCTAGTTTTCTCTGTAGGTCTGAGTCCAGCTCATCAACTGAGAGTGAGCAGAGCAGTGAGGTGTGAATTGGCGTCTCGAGAGAGAGAGAAGTTAAATGTGCTGGGAAAGCATAGATGTTGGGTGCACAGAGCTGGAAAGGGGAACCCAGACTACACCACAGGTGACTCTCAGGCAGGGCCCTGCCAGACTGGGCAGAACCAGAGGAGCAGTATCAGGCCCAGGTGGCCTATGGGTTGGCCAAGCCACTGTGACAGAGGAAGAGAGAAGTAATGAAGGGGTCACAGTGCTTCTCCTTGCTAGCTGGGCTGGAGGCCAAGTGACCCAAGGGGGCAGGTAGGAAGTAGGAAGAAGAAAGCTCAAAGGAGGGAGGCCTGTGGGTCAGAGAAGGCGTTAGAAGAGGTAATGGTAAAGTCAGTACCAGTGCAGGATATGTGAAATAGTGGAGTCCACTTTAATGTCAAGTACAAAGTCAAGGGTGACCAAGGAGGTGGGGACGTGGGCAGTAGGGGCCATTGACAGGGATGTGGATGCTACCAAGGATAGGAACAGGCACATCATCACAACCAAAGAGGAAAATCAGGTGTGGGCTGCAGATGCCATGTGCTTCCAGGGAGCTGGGGCTCATTAAAGACCAGAGAGTAGAACTGATATGGAAATGGCAACGCACAGTCAGAAAGACTTGTCCCAGCACCAGGCAATGAGCAGGCGGGTTCTGGAGGAAAATGGAGCATCCCTTGAAGGGCAGGTGGCAAGTTTCAGAAAGTGAAGAGAAAGGTCTATGAGGACAGGAGACAGTGGCTGAGTGGTCTGAATATGGGTGTCCTGAATGACACGGAGGGGTGGGGCCGCATGGTGAGGTCCAACCTGGGGTTGACTGAGATCTGGAGTTGACAGGAGTGTGGGACAAGAGAGGGCTCACCTGGTGGTCTTGAGTGCGCTGGGTGTTGGGACAGTTGAAGCCCAGTGTATTTAGGTGGAAGATGCGGGTCCCTGGGGGATGGTTGAAGACCCCAGGAGTCAGCTTCTTAGGGAGCTGGGCTTTATCAGCTTGGGGCAAGTTCTAGGGTGGCCAGTCCCTCCTAGGCCAGAATGTTGTGCTCCACAAATTCTTCTGAAAAGAGGGTAGGTGGAAAGGAGGATTTTATAGCACTCTGCTGACGTCCTTGCTCAACAACATCAGATTTTTCTCCGTGGGCCTTGTAATTTCCTTCCCCACTTGGAGAGGTCGCTCAAGGTGCAGAGCCCTGGCTGGTGCTCCCATGGATGCTGGCTTCACTGTGCTTCTATTTGAGCTCCTGTCTGGTCTTCCACAGCTTATGTGCTCTTTGAGGGCAGGGGCAATGTGCTCCGTTTTGTATTGGCTGCTGTCTGCCTAGTGGTTGGCACCTTTCCTATGATCAAATCTGAGTGTAGCCTAAAAATGGGAATTATCAAACAAGGTTGGTGCCTTTCCCACTAATCCTCAGGGGCTGAGAAATTTCCAGTTTGGCAACTCTGAGTTTATCTTCGGAGAGCTGGAGACCTGCTCAGATGCACCTGTCATCTTGGGATACAGGGCCAGTGAATAAGATGGCATTGGCTACCATAAAGAATTGGAAGGCAAGCCAGGTGCGGTGGCACAAGCCTGTAATCCCAGCACTTTGGGAGGCTGAGACAGGAGAATCACGAGTTCAAAGCCAGCCTCAGCAATGGCAAGGCGCTAAGCAACTCAGTGAGACCCTGTCTCTACATAAAACACAAAATAGGGCTGGGGATGTGGCTCAGTGGTCCAGTGCTCCTGAGTTCAATCTCCAGTACCAAAAAAAAAAAGAAAAACAAGAATGGAAGGCAAATTCAGCAAAAGACAAATAATGCCAAATTAAGTTAGAGAGTAAGACAAAAAAATAAGTTTGTGTGTGTGTGTGTGTGTGTGTGTGTGTGTGTGGTGCTGGGGATACAACCCAGGGCCTCACACATGCATAGCAAACCCTCTATGCTGAACTACACCTCAGTCCTCAAAAACTAAATTTCAATACAGAATTGCTCGGCAAAATTGGCAAACTAACCAACCCCATTTCCCACACTTTGGCAATTCTAACAGAAAAATGGTGGCTGCAGTCCATTTGCCATCTGCAATCACATTGCAGAAGATGAAAGGACGTGTACCTGCAAGGTGAACTATACTGGCGATGGAATTACCTGTCATGGCAACATCTACCAGGTAACAGAGACGTGTTTCCACAAAGTAAATTCCACTTCCTTAGGTGTGCTGAGAACCCAAGAGGCTCAGGCAGCTGCAAGAGCCTTGTAAAATGGAAAGCTCTATAAAAATGTGACGGGAGCGGGGCATGGTGGCACACACCTGTAATCCCAGCAGCTTGAGAAGCTAAGGCAGGAGGATTTCGAGTTCAAAGCCAGCCTCAGCAACAGCAAGGTGCTAAGCAACTCAGTGAGACCCTGTCTCTACATAAAACACAAAATAGGGCTGGGGATGTGGCTCAGTGTTTGAGTGCCCCTGAGTTTAGTCCCCAGTACTGCCCCCAAAAAAGTGACAGGATATTTTTTATATAATTTGGCAATGAAAAAAAATTTGTCTACCTCCAATTCCCTTGACCTGGGAAAGAGTGGGGTGCCAGTTAAGATTGGCCAACAGTTCTGGAGTCAAACACCTGGGTTTGAATTCACATCTGCAAAGTAGTCACATTGCAACTTTGAGCATAATATATCACCTTTTTGCATCAGTGCTTGAATCTGTAAAAGGAAGTAATAATGGTACCAGCCCCTTCCAGTTGTTCAAAGAATTAAATACAATGATGTGGCCACAGGACACAGCATGGGAACTCAAAAGTTTTCCAATAACATGGATCACTCTGTGTGTTTCTTTGTATGTCCCCACCAATTCACCTGTACCAGACCTAGAGAATGAGACAGGACCATATATGCAGGCATCTACCTGGCTGGTCAAACATTCATGCTAATTGAGAAGCCAAATCTGCCATAAACATTTAACTGACTTTTTAAATATTTCAACTATATTTGAAACATTTTTGAGCATTATTTTAAAATTTTCTCAAAGCTCAATTGCTTTTGGAAATGGCTGAATCTTTCTCTGACAAATCAGACATAGACTTCAGAAAGGTTTGGGGACACATAGTGTATGTCCACACAGTCATTCTGAACTTCAACTGTCAGTCTACATATGAATCTCCAAAGAGAGCCATTGGTACAGATTCCCAGTGGAGGGAATGGCGGATACTTGCAACCTTAGAAAAATTGTCCCACAACAACTCTGTATTATCATTCCTGTATGGGATTCAAAGGCCTAAAGCAAAAGTACCATGTCTTTGTTTGCAGGAGCTTCCCAAGAACCCAAAAACCTCCCAGTATTTCTTCCAGATTCAGGTAAGAATGTGTGGGTGTCAGGTGTAGAGTTGGGACTGGGCCAGGGTGTGGCTCAGTGGTAGAGTGCTTGCCTAGCATGCACCAGGCTCTGGGTTCCACCCCCAGCACTGCAAAAGAAAAAATGTTAATTATGAAAGTTGGATCTCAAGCCAGACACAGGATAAAGTTGTAGCCTTCAGTTGGTGGAGGTGGAAGAAAGTCTCAGACACTGGGTTTCTGGGATGGGTCTTGTCTGTCATTGTGAGCTGCATCTCTTGGTCCCCAAGTGAGCAGCATGTGAGAAAGGAACGAACACTCACTGGCCCGTTCTATACAGAAGAATGCAGCACAGTTGTGTGACACACAGACACCTCATGCACAGTGGTCTCTTAAGATCATAATGGAGCTGACAATTTCCAATCACCTGGTGACATCATAGCCATTGTGATGTCATAGGGTGACATCATAGCCATGGACTGTGGTGACATCATAGCCATTGTGGTGTCATAGGGTGACACATCACTCACATTTGCAGTGATGCGGGTGTGAACAAACCTGGGCTGGCATGTGTGTATGTGTCTTGGTTTTTCATGAAAGTGTTTAAAAACCAAAATTAGAAAAATAGAATAAATCTTATAGTGAAAGAATGTAAGATAGAAAATATGTGTGTGCACCTGTGCAATTTGGTACATTTTAAATGGTGTTATTATAAGAGTCCAAAAGTTTTTATAAAGTTTAAAGTGTAGAAAGCAGAAAAGTTGTAGTAACTAAACTTATTATTGAAGAAAAAACATTTTATAAATTCAGCACGGCCTAAGTGTAGAGCTTAGTAGTGTCCACACTGTAACTGTCACGCTCCACCCACTGACCACCCAGGACAACTTCCTTGTCCTGCAAGCTCCATTCAAGTGCCCCAGGGAGTGAACCATTGATTTTTCCTTCACATCATAGTTTCACTGGACCTTTTCTGTGTTTAGACCATTGTTTCAGCTCTCCACAGTACGCAGCCTGGTCCCCTGCTGGAGGAGTGGGGAGCCAGGAGCCCTAGGCTGTGTACCTGGAGCCCAGGTGTGTAGGTCTGTGCCCTTCACACCCAGTAGAGTTTCTCAGAATGTACCCAGCAGTTCAGTGACACATGGCTATACATGAAAAAGCTCCCATCACACCAGTGAAGGAAAGAAGGGATGGGGCAGCTGGTGAACACTTCAAGGGGAAATAGGAAGTCTGATTATTTTTTGCACATCATCTGAGTGAATTCCATACATATTGAAGAATAGAATCATCAAGAACTAGAAGACAACATAGTTAACTGAAGCAACAATATTATATTAGAATTGCAAGAAGATGATTATAACAGTGAGTCATCTTGTTTTTTATATTTGTATAATGATTGCAATTATGCAAAATATTGACATGGAGAAGAGACACCAGAAAAGAAATGGTAGGATTACTTTCAAATGAGCATGTGTTAATTTTAATTGGAAAAAGTAAATGTGATCTCAGTGGCAGAGGATCTGGGCTTAACTGAAATCCAAGACTAAAACTCAGGAGTCCCCATCGGATCTTCCCTCCACTCTGGTCTTTGTTTGAGCCCCTGCGGGCTTCCTGTTAGGAGGACTTCTCTTACCTGTACTGTGGAAGTGAGTGATGGACGGCTCCGCCTTCCCTCCCACAGGTGCATGTCATTCGAGAACTGGCTGGACCCGGTCCCTTCACTCTTTTTGTACCTTTGTCTACAGCCTTTGACGAGGAACCCCGGGTAAGCTTGAAGCTGCGTGCGGGTGGAAGAGGTCAAGGGCTAAAGTGTGGTTTGAGGACCTTGCAACAGTGGGACCAATCGTGGTGACCTTTCTGGTCAGGAGACTAGGAACAGGGAGAGCTGAACAGCAATAGCAGGGGCCGCTTTTCAGCATAGGGACCTCTGTCAAGAGAAGCATTCAGGTGGATTTGGGGTAAACACTGACTTTTTTTTTTTCGTACTGGGGATTGAACTCAGGGGCACTCGACCACTGAGCCACATCCCCAGCCCTATTTTGTGTTTTATGTAGAGACAGGGTCTCACTGAGTTGCTTAGCGCCTCGCCATTGCTGAGGCTGGCTTTGAACTCGCGATTCTCCTGTCTCAGCCTCCCTAAGTGAAACACTGACCTTTTAAAGGTCATTTGTAATATAGAGTAGGAAGTTGGAGAAGATTAACAAGTCTCAAGTGATCCAAAGGCAGGGAGGGAGATGGAAAGGAAAGAAGAGGAGAGGAGGGGAGGAGAGGAGAGGGGAGGGGAGGGGAGGGGAAGGGGGGGAGAGGAGAGGAGAGAGAGGAGGAAGAAAACAAGGAGGGAGGGAGAGCCAGCAGCCGGGCATGGTGGCACATGCCTGTAATCCTAGTGGCTCAAGAGGCTGAGACAGGAGGATCACAAGTTCAAAGCCAGCCTCTGCATATTAACAAAGCCGTAAGTAACAGTGAAACCCTGTCTCTAAATAAAAATACAAACAAGGGCTGAGGATATGGTGCAGTGGTTAAGCACCCCTGGGTTCAATCTCCGGTATCAAAAACTAAAGTCAGGAGCAAGGGAAGGTGCTAGATTAACGGGATTTAAATAGGTTCTTGTCTTACAGGACTTATCAGAGTCTCTGCTATCCTGATGTTCACTGGGTTTTCATGCTGAGTACCCATTAGTAGTAGTGATAACTACCATTTATTGGGTATGCTGTTCTGAGTGTCTGACCTACATTAACTCAACTGGTTTTCTCACCAACCCTGTGAACTGCGTGCTGTTATTTCCATCTCACAGTCAGGACGCTGAGAGATCTAACTTACCCAAGATCACACGACCAGCAAGTGGTGGAGCGAGGATTTATTTGCTTTTGTTTTTGTAGTTGTTTTGTGGTGCTGGAGATCAAAGCCAGGGATGGGCACGTGCTTCTCAAGCTCTCTACCCCTGAGCTACATCCCCAGCCCCTGCCCCCAAAACATGGGCACAAAAATAACTTTTTCTATATTTTTCATTGGTGCATTACAGTTGTGCATAATGGTGGGATTCTCCCCAGTACACCAAAAATAATTTTAAAAATAATTTGACATTGGATTTTTTTTAATGCATCAAAGGAATTATCATGGAACAATGAGAATATTGTGGGCATTTTATGAACCAACTTTAAGGTTTGCATTTTTAATTTTAAATGGAGATAATAGCATGATCTCTCCTAATACTAAAGATTTAAATATGACCCTGCCACCTGAGAACAGGACATTTCACAGCATCTTGCCCTGGAAGATTCTCTTTGAGAATCGTGAGGCTCAGGAGGTAACCACATTGGGAAATCCTGGGCCAGAGGCCTGCCAAGGCCCTTCCACTCCCAAGTCCACTGTGAGGCAGAAGGAGCCTGGCCTTTTCCTGCCTCCTGCCTGAACAGCCTCTGCCCTGTGACCTTGACACAAACCATGCCTGACACCCACTGCCCAGAGTCTGGGTGGGAGGAGATGTGGGAAACCATGGAGGAGAGCAGGGCAGAGGATGAGGTTCTAGCAAAAGGGCCCTGCCTCTGGCCTGAGCCCTCTGACCTTCTATGACAGATTAAAGACTGGGACAAACAGGGCCTCATGCCCCAGATTCTTCGCTATCACGTGATCGCCTGCCACCGACTGCTGCTGGAGGACCTGAAACTGACCCCAAACGCTACTTCCCTCCAAGGAGAGCAGATTGTCTTCTCCGTCTCTCAGGTAAGAGCATCTACCTGTCCTCTCCAGGGCTCTCCTCTCTCTCCTCTTCCTTAGAGTAATACCAGCGATAGTGATGGCTAACCTATGGTGAGTGATTTCTACATGCAGACACTAAAGTACTTTATATGTGCTAACTCATTTAATTCTCAAAACAACCCCATTATGTAAAATACTATTATTATCCTCAATTACCAAATAAGGAAACCGAGCTCAGATAGGTTAAGTAACTTGTCCATGCTCACGCAGGAAGAAAGAAATATCATTGAGCTGAAATTCAATCTCAGCAGCAGGAAAGCCCCAAGCAGGCAAAGAGGGGAAGTAAAAAGGATGATGTAGAGAAAATGTATTAAAAAGAAGCCAATTCTGAACCGCTTATTTATTTTATATTTCAGAATTACATGACTGTTTTGTTTGATTGTATATTATTTGCTATTAACTCCTCCAGATGAAAATTACATTCCTGTCTTGGTTTTGTTTTTATAAACATATTTTTAAAAATATGCTCAAGGAACTTGGATCTTTGGACTTTGCTCCTGATGATTTAACATATTAGAGAAGTATTCTGTGAGCAGCTATTTTGTGTCTATTTTTCTTTGTGTTCATTTTTTTCTTTTCTTTTCTGGTTAATTTCAGGATACAGTGTACTTAAACAATAAGGCTAAAATCATATCCAGTAATACCATCACTACTAATGGAATCATCCATATTATAGACAAATTACTGTCTCCCCAAAACTTGCTTATCACCCCCAAAGATGCCTCTGGAAATATTCTGGTAGGTAAACTTGCTATCAAGTTCTCAGCACTGATGATTCAACAGGCCACCAACTCCACGCTGATTCAGCGTCCCTTTGAAACAGTTTAGATACGCTGCTTCAATCTCAAACTCTCATTCAAAGCCTAGGAAACATTATCCTTAGAAGATAAAAACAAGTAAAGGTCTATTTTAAATCAATATGTGGATTTTATAAGTTTTTATTTAGTGTAGGAGGAGATAGATGATAGATAGATAGATGTTAGATATCACTAAACTAAACCTGGAGTAAAACTCCTTCTCAGTGAACATAAAAAAACACTTTAACTCTTATTTTTATTTATTAGTATTGACCTGGGTCCTTCATTGCAGACCAAATAATCCACTATACCTCTCTTACACAAAAAGGAGTTTCTTAAGATACTAGGTACAGCCAGGCATGGTGGCACATGCCTGTAATCCCAGTGGCTTGGGAGGCTGAGGCAGGAGAATCACAAATTCAAGGCCAGCCTCAGCAATTTAAGGAGAACCTCAGCAACTTAGTGAGATCTTTTCTCAAAATTTAAAAATTGAAAGAGCTGGGGGTGTGGCTCAGTGATTAAGCACCCCTGGGTTCAATCCCTGGTATCAAAAGAAAAAGTATTAAGTGCATCAACAAATCTGTTGGAAGCCTGAAGCCTAATCTAGAGACTGGGCAGTGGGGAACACGGCATCCCTGGGATGCATGGGGTATCTCAGCCTAGGGTTGCTCTGGCTGTAACAGCTCTGTAAATTCCAGTCTCTCCACTAAGGACACCGGAGGCTGTACAGCAGAAGCTCCCATCAGGGTACTTCAGAAGGTCCCATGTTCCTGCTCACAGCCATTACCACCTTACATTATTCCTTTCCATCAAGTTTTGCACTGTGCTTTTGCTGGGTGGACCTTGTATTATCCAATTTGGGGCTCTAGCTGCAAGGGAGTCTGGTAAAATGCCGGGCTTAGCCCTCCAGCCTCCAAGATGCAGGAAGACTTGGGCAGCAATGTTTATTGCAGCATCATTCACAAGAGCCAGACTGTGGAACCAACCCAAATGCCTCTCAATAGATGACTGGATAAAGAAACTGTGGTATATATACACAATGGAATATTACTCAGCAATAAAAGAGAATAAAATTATGGCATTTGCAGGTAAATGGATGGAGTTAGTATCATACTAAGTGAAGTAAGCCAATCCCCAAAAATCAAAGGCTAAATGTTCTCTCTGATAAGTGGATGCTGATCCATAATGGGGTGGGCATGGAAAGAGTAGAAGAACTTTGGATTAGCTGAAGGGGAGGGTAAAGAGGGGAGAGGGTGTGGGGAGAGGAAAGAGGATGGAATGAGATTGACATCATTACCTTAGGTACATGTATGATTGCACAAATGGTGTGACCCTACTTTGTGTACAGCCAGAGATGTGAAAAACTGTGCCCCATTTGTGTACAATGAATCAAAGAGCATTCTACTGTCATGTATAACTGTTTAGAACAAATTTTAAAAATTAAATAAATAAAAAAGGCCCTGACAGAAGAGAGCAGCAGGGGGCGCTGATGAGCCCACACAGCCCCACCCCCCACCTCCATCCGCATTGCATTCAGCTGAACTGTTGTTAAGGTGCCTTCTGAACAGGATGCCAAAAGCTTTCGTGTCCATTCTTGTTATCTTTGCAGCAAAATCTTACGACAGTGGCAGTAAACCATGGCTACAACAGATTTATCAAGTTAATACAGGTAAACACCTGGGGCAGGTGACCCCGGAGAACCTGCCTGAAGGTATTTTGTATCATGGTCGCTGTTTCTGTTTACATCACAGCTGTTGCTGCCTTTACTTGGGGACACCTCATTTTCTGGACAGAAAAATCATTCTTTGCCACTCCATTCTCAAAATACTGTATAGTTTGTGGAGCTACGTGACGTATGTTGCCTGGTTTAGACATTGGGGTACTTGTGGCCAGGGAGGGGGAAGAAAGCAGGATGCTCTAGGTGGTCCACATCTGGAATCATCAACTCCATCGTAGAGATGGGGAAGCTGAGCTGGAGATCTGGGGGGCACATGCCAGGAGACAGGTAGAAACTGAATTTAAAATCACATCTTTCTCACTTCAGAGACTGTCCCCAAGTTTTGTGTAGACACTTCTTGTTCAAACAAAGGATTACAAAGGAGAATCAGGGGTCCTCCTCACTCCCCTGCGCAGACTCCGGACAGCTCTAAGAATTCTGTTGTCCCCCATAGCACAATTTATACACCTCAGCATTATCCTAGTGATTCCCCCAAAAGGTTTGAGTCTCAGATTCACAAGGGTGCTTGTTAGAAATGGGGATTTCAAGACATTCAAAATGATAATCTTCAAAGATGTTACAGGCAAGCCCCTACCCATGCCTAAAACTTATAGCCAGCCACCCCTGTTCACCAGGGTCTGGTTGAACACAGACTTTCATAGAAAGTTAGAAAACCTCTCTGGGGCTCCATAAAAGGAAATGATAAAGCCTATTATATGGTGTTGCTAGAAAAATTAAAAGAAAAAATGTCCATCATGCACCCAGGTTGTAGAAGGCTCTCAAAATGATTGCTCCACATTCATCTCCCAATTTCTTCTTGGGGTATATATGATCTAGGAATCTTATAAATATGTGGGATTATCTCACTATAATACAGGTTTTACTCTGTAAATGGAATATGAGAAAAAAGCTTAGCTGGTCCTTCAGAAATGTTAAGATGTTTGGATGAAAGTTGTGTCAAAAAGAAAAACATGTTCACTAAAATATGTTTATTTTCCTATTCATGAAAGCTTAGAATTTGACTTTCTGACTTGCTTTGTAAGGAAATGTGGGTCATAACGATCATAACGGTTGGGGTGTGTGTCACTCTTGAGCCATGTGGAATCCTGACAAGCACAGGGTGTGGCTCAGACAGGACTGTTCAGAGAGGCCCTCCTCCTATGTGGTAGGGCCTGGCTATACAGCATATGCTCATACCAGTGGGGGACTGACTCCCTGTGTTTCAGGACTCAGGCTTGCTGAGTGTCATCACTGACCCCATCCACACCCCCGTCACTCTCTTCTGGCCCACGGACCATGCCCTGCAAGCCCTGCCCCCTGAACAACAGAATTTCCTATTCAACCAAGTCAACAAGGAGAAGCTGAAGGAGTACTTGAAGTTCCATGTGATCCGAGATTCCAAGGTACAGTTGTCTCCAACTTACCCATGTTTTCACTTTGCTGAGTTTCAGTTACCCAAAGCCAACCATCTGAAATATTAAATGGGAAATTCCAGAAATAAACAATTCATGTTTTGAATTGTGCACCATTCTCAGTAGCATAATGAAACCCCTCACTATCCTGCTCCATCCTGCCTGAGATGTCAATCAGTCCTTTGTACAATGTTTCCATGCTGTATATGCTACCTGCCCATTAGTCACCAAGTAACCATCTTGGTCATCAGAGTGGCTTTTGCATAATTGTAGTGCCTGTGTTCAGGTAACCCTCATTTTACTTAATAATGGTCCCAAAGCACAAGAGTAATGCTGCTGGAAATTCTACTACAACATATTTTTATAACTGTACTATTTTATTAATAGTTGTTAATCTCTTAGTATACCTAATTTATAAATTGAACTTTATCATGGGTATGTATATATTGAAAAAATCAAAATGTATGTAGAGTTTAGTACTACCCATGGTTTCTAGAATCCACTGGGGAACTTGGAGGGTGTCCCCACATATAAAGGGGTACTACTGCATTTGTTAAATGCAGGAGTGAGTGCATGAATGTTTCTGGGGATGATAAAGTCCAGTTCTGAGGCACTGCTTTCCAGGAACTCCTGGTGTGTCCCAGGCTCCATGCCAAGAAGGAGGCCTCACCATCCCTGACCCACTGTGTCCTCCTCTGACTCACTGTGGTTAGTTGGCATCCTGAAGTACACTACCCCTTCAGTTCTGTTCCTTGGATCTGCCATTACTGTTTTGATTTTTTTTTTGAGGGGATAGGTAGGGGGTAAGTTTTACATTTCAACCAACACACAGAGCTTCTTTCCTCTCTTAGACTGCAAATTAGCTTTTCCCATTCCAGGTTTACATGATAGAATGGGTGCTGACATGTCCCAAGTTTTTCCAAATGGATTCTTTCTCTCTCCCAGTTCCAAAATGTCTGGCAAGCGACTGGCTAGTCTTGATATAATCAGCTATTGATCCCTGAACCAATCAGCCATATCAGAGAAGCCAGGTCCACAGGAACATGGCAACCCCCTGAGTCCTCAGCCAGCACTCCTGTTTCTCTCCAGGACTGAGCCATCCACTCCAAGAAGGCGAAATGCCCTGCCTTTGCTTTATTCGTAGCATCTGGAGTACTTTTCTAGGGCAAAGTAGCAAATCACCATAGATGGCATGACTTGAACAGCAGGGAGTTATTCCCTCCCATTCTCAGAGGCCAGACCTGTGCAAGAGAGGTGCCAGCAAAGTCCTTCTTTCTGAGGGCACAGGGGGAGAGCTGTTCCGAGCTTCCCTCCCAGTTTCCCATGTTGGATGAGCCCCCTCTGCTCCAGGACCACCTCATCTTACCTAATTACATCTGCAACAACCCTGTTTTCAAGTAAAATCCCATTGTGAGGTCCTGGGGACCAAGACTTCCATGTGACCTCCCGAGGGGTGCAACACAGCCCATAATGGCACCAGAAGCCCTTTCCCAGCCTAACCCAAGACAGCACTGTAGCCTTTCATTCACCTCATAACACTGAGACGGTGTCTTCTGCAGACCCCCAAGCATGCACGTGGGGCAGCCAGCTGGCTGAGACTCCTCCAACCTCCTGCAAAGCCCACGACCATTCTTTCTCTCATTCACACCGACTGTCATTTTAAAGCAGGAATTATTTTAACTCATGCAAAAACTTTTGCATCTGCAGTTGGCTTACTGGGAAAGCTCCTTCCCACGCTTCTTCAGCCCAAAGCAGGTATTCATGGGAAACTTCTCTCCCTCAGGTTTTAGCTGCGGACCTGATCCGATCTCCCTGGAAGACCCTGCAAGGTTCAGAACTCAGTGTCAAGTGTGGAGCTGGCAGTGACATCGTGAGTATCGTCACCAGGGGCTAGAAATACGTTAACAGCACACCGTGCTCCAGATGCCTCCCATCAAGAGAGGCCGGTCTCTTCCCTCCATAGACAGCAAGCTCCTTTTCTCTGGGAGGGCAAAGTGGACACAGGAAACCTGGTAAATCCTGGCCAGTCTGGCCCTCTCGGCTGCTGGCAGGAAACCCCCTACATGGAGAACAGCAGGTTCCAGTTGCTTTTTTTTTTTTTTTTTTCCTCAAATAATTCCAGAAGCAGGAAAACGCACTACTGTTCCTATCCCTTCCTTCCCAGCCTCACTGGGGCCTCACCTCTAGCCCTCTGTTGGAGGTCAATGCCAGCCTTGGGCTACACTCCTAGATCATCCAACAGAGAGCTCTCTGCCAGGCTACTTTCTGAAAAATTCTACCTTCTATAATTCCACATAATACATCGATCTGATAGGATTAAACTGCATATAATGGGAATCAAAAATGACAAGTGGATTAAATATATAAGAATTTATTCTCTCTTGTAAAACAAATCTGGACATGCCCAATCCAGAGCTAGTGGGAGAGGTCTTTTTCTTCCTTCTCTATAGAACATAGTTCTAACTCTAAGTCACCTCAAAGTCCAAAATGGCTGCTGGAACTCCCAGCAACTGTGTCCACTTCCCAGGAAGGAGAAAGGAGAAAAGAGATGCATCTCCCAGTTGAGTTGATTCCTTTTTAGGAGCTTTCCAACAAACTGCCTTCCGCTTCCACCTTATGGCCAGAGTCCCTTGGGCGTTTGAATTACAATTGCATTAACATTTATAACTGAGTTTGAGAAACGTTGGCATCTTTTCATTCCAGTTTTTGGAAAATTATCTCAGTGTACTTACACTCTTGAAACTATCCATACTATCTCCAAAGTGGACACCCATCTAGAAGGATAAGAATACCCGCTGCTTGCCCTGGGTGCTGATACTGCTTTCAGAGCACTTTGCAATATTGACCACTGCTCAGTATCACAACACTATGGATCGGGAATCATTAACTATTTACTTGGTGAAAAAAACTGAACCTCAGAGAAGTTTAGTAATTTGGCCATAGTGACACAGCACATGAGCAAATATGCATGGCTCCAACCAGGTTTTTTTTTTTTTTTTTTTTTTTTTGGTGTTCCTTCCACCGGATCCCATCCATAGATAGACATTTATCTTTTCTCTTCTCACAGAACTTTCTAAAAACAGTTTACATCTTGGAGGAAGAATGTGTCCATCAATTTAATAGCTGAGCATCACTGGGGAAGGAAGCCCTAGGATTGTTGGGAGCATGAAATGAAATGCTGTGTCTGAGGACGGTTAGGAGGATGCTGGGACCTGTGGAGGAGGAGTCAACATTGTCATTATAAAGTCAAAGCCCATTGACTTTTGGGAGGTTGAACCAGGCACTTTGCTAGACGCTGGTGCTAAATAAGAAAACTCAGTGACTGACCTGAAGCAGCCACGTCAGCAAAGTGTACCCTGAGCCATGGCAAGTTCATCGCTGCTGCACCCCAGCACCCCTGCCTGTGCGTCTACTGTGTGGGTGCAGCACTGCGAGGGGCCAGTTGAACAGGCCTGGACATGCCTATGCTGCCACTTATGCTGTGTGACCTAGAGCAAGTCACTGAACCTCTCACTGCCTCAGTTTCCTTATCTGCAAACAGGAGTGATAACAGTAGCTACATCCTAGGGTTGTTCCTAGGATTAAAAAAAATTTGCACAGGTCAAGGGCTTAGAACAGAACCAGGCACATGGTGTGCACTGTTTGAAAGAGATGCATAGGGTGATGGACAGATAGATAATAGATGGTAGAAGACAGATTGATGATACAGAGATGATAGATAGATGGATAGATTTTTTTTTTCCAGTTCTTGCTGACTCTTGCAGGTGTAGGCCATATTATATGGCCTGGGAAGAAGAAAGTTTGAGGGATTGCTGACTGTTCTCTCTCTTTCTCTCTCTCTCTCTCCCTCCCTCTCTCTCTCTCTCTCTCTTTCAGGGTGAGCTTTTTCTAAATGGCCAAATGTGCAGAGTCGTGCAGCGGGAGCTTCTGTTTGACCTGGGCGTGGCCTACGGTATTGACTGTATGCTGATGGACCCCACCCTGGGAGGCCACTGTGACACCTTTACCACTTTCAATGTCTCGGTCAGTCCTAAAACACCACTGTGGGAAGACTACCTGGGGCCAAAGGGCAGCCCTGTGCTCCCACAGAGGCCCTGCTACAAAACCAGAGAGACCAGCACCAAGAGATCCTGGGGCCACACGGAATTCTTCAAATTCAGAATCCACAGGCATCTTCTTAGCCCTGCCCAGGCCTGGAAGATTCCTGCTTATCTGCCCACTCAGCTGGCCAGGCATTCATTCTCTCACCATTTAGAAAATAGTCCTTGGGTGCCACCAGCTCTCCTTCCATCCATTTCCTAATCCATCCATCCACTCATCAGACCAGTTTGATCTTCTGCCAGACCAAGGCGTATGGGATCGCTGTATTCTGACAGTTTAGAGCCTACAGAGATGGCCATGCCGTATGTCCAATCCCAGGCCCACACACGCCTCCATTCATTTTCCCTTTCGTCCACCTCATGGTATTCACTTATTATGGTCACTTCTCCTCCTGTACCATTTGTTAAATGCCACCTCTGAGGTGGCCATTTGCTCAGTGCTCATCAGACCCCACAAAAACCCAGAATGGACGTGGTCACCACCAACTCCACGATGGAGACTTGGAAATTGAGTCTTGAAGCAGGGGAGTGACGTGGCAGAGGTATCATCGGTTGGCATCAGTGCCTCACATCTCATAGGCATGCTCTAAATATCCCACATTGGGGGAGTACCTGTCAAAGTAGGAAATGCAACTGAGTGTCCTTCTACAATAGGGGTGGTGGCTTCTTACGTTCTAAAGTGTGCTCACGCACATTTCTCCAGCTAATGATTTTCTCCTACCAATATCCTGAAGACCAAATAGCAGTAAGAATTTTTACCTCTCTTATATACAACATAAAGGGAAAGACCAGGAAGTGGAGGTAATGCTTGGAGGTGTCGTTGCTAGCTTAAAATGGAGCTGCATCTGCGTCCCCTACCACCAGGTGCCTATGTCATATAGCTCAGGGCCAGCTCTGGGTAACAGAGGTTTTGTTCAAAGAACCCAACCAAAGACTAGAGGTATAAGACAGACCTTCAGAATTCTCCTTGGCCAAGCTGCACGTGCCTGTTTTGATCTTCTTGATCATAGCCAGGATCTTAATTGATATGAACAAGTTCTTAATCAGCCCATCCAAGTGTTAAGCAGGGACACTACCTTGTATTTTCCAGCATGTTTGACCTTAGAGTCTCTCTCCTTGCACACTAGGGGGACTGTGGGAGCTGTGCCAATACTCCCAGATGCCCAAGGTGGAGCAAACCGAAGGTAATCATGAATGCAATAAGTGTTGGGAAAGACACTGCATGCTCATCATCAGACCTCAGGCTTCTGGTGTGTGTGTGAGTAGGTGTGCTCATGGAGGGGTCTGTGGGTGTGCTGAGCAAATGCAACCTCTCTTTCCTCAACCGCCTAGCAAGTGGGGTAAGAGATGTACCTGCCCAGGCAGCGTGTCGACCTACCATGCATCTTCTAGGAACTGTCTAGAAATCTCCTGAGGTTACAGACCTACCAGAGACTTCAAAAATGGTTATAACTGTAAAATAACTGCTGTTTTCTTGGCTGCTGTCTTACCATGTCCTGTGCTCTCTCCTGGGTCCTTCATATATTGATTATCCCTATTCCTCATTATAAGACTTGTAGGAAGGTATTTTTATGTCCACTTCACTCATGAGAAAATGGAGCAGAGAAGACACACAGTGAGCCCAAGACCACACAGGCAATAAGGAGCAAGGCTAGGATTTGGCCCAGAAACCCATGTAGAGTTAATAGTTAGGCCAATGAATTTTGGAGTCCACAGATATGGGGTTAAATTCCACTGATCTTTGGCAAGTTGCAGGGTCTATCAGTTTTGCCTCTGTAAAATGGAACTAAGAGCAATTCTATACTTGGCTTTGGGAAAAAATCTATTTTAGTAATTTTTTTGTTTTTTGGTTTTGGTACCAGGAATTGAACCCAGGGGCACTCAACCACTGAGGCACATCCCCAGCCCTTTTTTAATATATTTAACTTAGAGACAGCATCTCACTGAGTTGCTCAGGGCCTCCCTAAGTTGCTGAGGCTGGCTTTGAACTTGCAATCCTCCTGCCTCAGCCTCCCAAACCACTGGGATTACAGGCATATGCCACCGTGCAAAAAATCTATTTTAAAATAAGGGTACATTTAAGTGCCTGACACATAGTAAGTGCCCATTAAATATTGTTTTTTGTTTTTGTTTTTTCAATTTCCACTCTACACTTAAAACCCCTAACAAAAACACCTCTGGGCTCTTCAAACACCTTCCATGATGGGAAACTACCTCTCGCCGACTCCCTCTCTGGGGTACCATGACATTTGCAAACAGCTCCTAGGGTCAGAACGTCCTTCCTCTCCAGAAGGGGGCGAAATCCTGACCCGCGCTGGCTCTGCCTGCTCCTTTGGCCAGGGGCCTAAGGCCTGGCCAGTCCCTGGCAGTACCCGGATCCTCCAGTAGGGGGCAGGCGAGAGCCCCAGCCCGGGGAGGAAGGCGGCGTGGTCACACGGTCCCTTCTCTTCCTTTAGGGAGTGAAGCAGAAGTGTCTCTACAACGTGCTGCCGTTCAAGAGGAACCTGGAAGGCTGCCAGCAGCAGTGCATGCTGGTGATCCAGCTCCCCCGGTGCTGCAAGGGCTACTTCCTGCCAGACTGCCAGGGTGAGGCGCCTCTTCCGCCCGTGCAGCTCCGAAGGCGGGCAGGCGCGCTGCACAGGTTCTGCGAGGACCAAGCCATGAGGAGGCACGGGAGCACCCTCCTTGTGATTCCCCAGACCCCAAAAGGGGCGCCCTGAGGAGTCGTGTGTGTGCCTCATTGGTTCATTGGCATACTTTGCATTTTACTGAGTTGAGATTCCACCACGCACATATAGTCTAGTCCCCCTTTTTGCTTAACATTATAGTGTAGGTATTTCCCTGATGCTCTGCAGCATCCATGATATTGATCAGTATGTCTATGTACATGCACTTGATAGGATTCTGCCCTTGAGAGATGCTATCCTGGTATGGTACATCTGGACCATAATCTCCTGAAAATCTCCCATTATAGAATCTCTGGCATTTTCCTCCGTCCTTTGGCTCCATGACAGAGGAGGGCCTTTGGGCCCATCCTGAAGCCAAGTGTCTAGATGTGACTTCTAGTGAATAACACAGCAATGGCCTAACAATGGCCTTCAGGGGACGCCCCACCTGCCACATGCATTCCTAATTAGGCATATTGTCAAGTGCTATTTCCCATACACATCCGTGTATTTAGTCCTGGCCACAACACCTAGGGAGTAGATCCATTATTGATCTCATTTAATAGACAACAGAGGCACAGTGAGGGTAAGAAGCAAGCCCAAGGTCCCACAGCCTCCAGAAGCCATAATACTTCACTCATCATAATCTAGACGGGAACCTTCTGAGCTGAGAGTCTGCACAATCACCCAGGCTGCAGCCTCCATCACTAACGTGTGGACCATTCATAAATATAAGTGTCCTGTACTTGCTCATTGCTTTAGATTTCCAAAATGCTCTCGGTTATAATACTTCTTATGAGACTCACAGTAATAATGTAACATAGGTCACACAGGCACTATAGCATGATCATTATTGTCAACATTATAATCATTTAGAACTAAGAAAACCAAAGTTCAGCAGGGTGCAGTGGCTCAAGCCTGTAATCCCAGCACTTGGGGAGGCTGAGACAGGAGAATCGCGAGTTCAAAGCCAGTCTCAGCAATGGCAAGGTGCTAAGCAACTCAGTGAGACCCTGTCTCTACATAAAACACAAAATAGGGCTGGGGATGGGGCTCAGTGGTCCAGTGCCCCTGAGTTCAATCCCCGGTACCAAAAAGAAAAAAGAAGCCGGGCGTGGTGGCTCACGCTTGTAATCCCAGCACTTTGGGAGGCTGAGACAGGAGAATCGCGAGTTCAAAGCCAGCCTCAGCAATGGCGAGGTGCTAAGCAACTCAGTGAGACCCTGTCTCTACATAAAACACAAAATAGGGCTGGGGATGTGGCTCAGGGGTCGAGTGCCCCTGAGTTCAATCCCTGGTACCAAA
>CM053403.1:16295531-16426872 GCA_028644305.1 Xerus rutilus | reverse complement strand
TGGCTCACGCTTGTAATCCCAGCACTTTGGGAGGCTGAGACAGGAGAATCGCGAGTTCAAAGCCAGCCTCAGCAATGGCGAGGTGCTAAGCAACTCAGTGAGACCCTGTCTCTACATAAAACACAAAATAGGGCTGGGGATGTGGCTCAGGGGTCGAGTGCCCCTGAGTTCAATCCCTGGTACCAAAAAAAAAAAAAAAAAAGAAAAGGCTGGGGAGTCACCGCTGTTCTCTCTCTTCCAGCCTGCCCTGGAGGACCAGATACCCCGTGTAATAACAGGGGTGTCTGCCTCGAACAGTACTCGGCCACGGGACAGTGCGAGTGCAACTCTGGCTTTAATGGGACTGCATGCGAGCTGTGCTGGCCGGGGCGATTCGGGCCTGACTGTCAGCGTAGGTGGCCACCTCCCTGACCTTCCCCGGGCCTGTCTTTCAATTGTGTGCTCTCCATCCTCATCCATGCCACGCACCTGGCCTGGGAGCACCCTCCTGCCGCCCTCTCCCACCATCCACCTCGCATCTGCCTTTTTGCCTTGTCTCGTGCATTCCCAGTTTTCATCCCCTGAGAGACCTTCACCCCCATAGCTGCCACCCACAGTGCAGTCAGCTTCCACTCTTTCAGTCATTCAACCTACATGTACCTATTGAGTCCTTACTAATATTGATAGCTCATGTTTATTGAGTGCCTACTATGTGCCAGGCATATGCTGTCCCATCTAATCCTTATCCTACCCTTTGAGGCAGGCACCGTTAGTATCAGCAACAGGCAGATCAAGAAACCCAGGCACAAAGAGATCAAGGGATTTGCTCAACAGCAGGAATTGTCCTAAGGTCTAGGGAATACTGTGGTCGGAAGCAGATGGGGCAAAGTCCCAGTTCTCAAATTGCTTACAGAAACAAAAATAGTTTTAAAGGCTAAAAAGACGAAGGGTGGGCATAGGGATCAAGCCGGGTGCGGTGGCTCAAGCCTGTAATCCCAGCACTTTGGGAGGCTGAGACAGGAGAATCGCGAGTTCAAAGCCAGCCTCAGCAATGGCGAGGCGCTAAGCAACTCAGTGAGACTCTGTCTCTACATAAAACACAAAATAGGGCTGGGGATGTGGCTCAGTGGTTGAGTGCCCCTGAGTTCAATCCCCAGTACCAAAAAAAAAAGAATAAAAGTCTCTAGCTGGACGCGGTGGCACACACCTGAAATCCCAGCAGCTCAGGAAGCTGAGGCAGGAGGATCACGAGTTCAAACCCAGCCTCAACCATAGGTAATTTAGCAAGACTCTGTCTCAGAATAAAAAGTAAAAAGCTGAGTTGGGGATGTGGTTCAGTAGTTAAGCACCCCAGGTGCAATCACCATTTTCAAAAAAATGAAAAGGATAAAAGGCTCTATTTTAGAAGATATCCCACACCAGGAGTATTTGAGTAGAGACTCATTAGAGATCAAGAACAGGCCAACCAACTGATAGCAATGCTAGGAACATTCTGTGACTCCACTGTTCAGTATGGGAGCCACTAGCCACATGGGCTATTGAGCACTCAGAATGTGTGACCGAGGAGCTGAATTTTTAAATTAGCTTTAAATTTAAACAGCTACATGTAGCTAGTGGCTGCTGCAGTGGACCGAGCAGACCAGAGGTGTGGCTCTCCTGAAGGAGAGATTAACAAGTGCAAAGGAGGCTGGGGTAGCTGAGCAAAGGAATGAGAGGAAATGAAATCTGAAGGTCACCAGGGGCCAGACCCCACAGGCACTTCTCAGGCAGCTGATGGTCATTAGCATCTGAGTGTGATGGGCAGAGAAGTGTCGAGAGCGGAGTGAAAGGCCTCGGGGCTCCCTGTGGAGGATGGACTGTAGCCCAGAAACAGGGCCACCACTGGGGAGCTGAAGCAGCAGTCGCGGCAGGAGTCGATGGTGACTTGGGCTAGCATGCTCATGCCGCAGGTGGTAAGAAGGGAGGAAATGGTCTGTTTCATATTACACCTTTAAATAGATTTCTCCATCAGGAGGCCTCAGGTGAGATTCTCTCCCTCTGACCATCACAAGCCCCATGGTGCTCTGCGCTTCTGTGATTCTAACATTCATCACCTGCTTGACAGCTTCGTTACTCCTAGACCCAAGGGTGAGACCCTTGGAAACAGGAACTTTCTCTATTATGATCTCCCTGTAACCTCACCATCCAGTAGCGCCTGGTCCCGGATAAGTTATCTTCTGAACATGTGGATAAATGAATGGGTCCCTGTGACATGTGCACAGTGCGTCCCACGCCGAAAGCACACAGCCAATAGGTGCTCAGTGAGCCGGCAGGTTGGACCTCAGCCCTGACCACTGATTCCCAAACACACTGATTTGCTTTTCAGCCTGTAGCTGCTCAGACCACGGACAATGTGATGATGGAGTCACAGGCTCAGGGCAGTGCCTGTGTGAAACGGGGTGGACGGGCCGCTTCTGCGACACTCCAACAGGTCTGTGGTGGGAGGGGCCAGCCATTGGCTGCATCAGGTTGGAGGGTCCAAGTGAGGGTGGGGATCTGGTGGCACCTGAAATGACAAAGCGTTTGCATTGGCATCTGGATGGCCTTTGCCAAGGTGTCTTCATGTAGAAGAGTGATTCTAGAATCTCAATGTCCAGGCTGGGAAGGACCTTAGCAAATCACCCCATCTTCCTGCCATGGGGAGGGTGTTAGGAAACACAGCTGATGCTCGAGAGAGTCGTAGGGAAACCACAGGTGAGCCCCGACTCGTCACACCTGCTGCAGGAGAATGGCAGCCTCTTTCTTTGCAGCGCTGCCGCCCGTGTGCACGCCTCCTTGCTCTGCTCACGCCACCTGTGGGGAGAACAACACGTGCGAGTGTAACCTGAATTACGAAGGCGACGGAATAACCTGCACAGGTGAGACCCGCTTTCTGCACCTGTAAAACAGCAGCTCAGGGCAAGAGTGGAGCAGGACCTGGTCCCCGTGCCCACGCCTGTCACAGCTCTTCTGCTTCCTGCCTGGCCTCCCTCCTCATCCACCCACCCACCCACGCTCTCTGTGCTCAGCTCCTTTACTGAGTCTGCCTGGGGTTCGCTGCCCACCTCCCACGCCATGGCTCTGGAATTGTTTGGGAAAACAGGATGCACTTTATGGTAGAGTGTTTTTCTAACTCGACAAGTAATTCAGTCTTCCTTCCAAAAATCCAGGCACTGCAGTATTTAAAAAAAAAGGGGGGAGGTGGGGTTATATAGCTCAGTGGTAAAGCACTTGTCTAGCATGTGTGAGGCACTGGGTTCGATTCTCAGCACCACATATCAATAAATAAAGTTCTATTAACAACTAAAAAAATATTAAAAAAAAAAAGTTTCATGTAGACCTACTCTGACCTGCATAAGGACCACTGCGGACACTGCAGTCTGTCCTTGGTGGCTCAGATGTAGCTCAGCCATAGAAAGTCTCGAATGAACTATGTATAAATTCGGCAGGTGTTTATTTCTGTCTCATATAATGGTTTGAAGGGAGTCCTTTAGGGCTAACAGAATTTCACCCCGAATGGTCACCCTGAATGGTTGTGGCCAAGATGGCCACCACCATGAGCATGCTCCAACAGCAGGATGGGAAGACGGAGAGGATGAGGAAAACCTTCCCTTTAAGACCATGGCCTCACGGCTGTTGAACTCAGTTCCACTCCCCTCCCATGACTGGCATCTCACCTGCTGCCAGGGGCCAGGGAAACGGTGTTTTCTTCGCCCACCGACAGATCTATTTCCTATTAGGGAACAAAGCCCAGACACCAGGGAGAAGCCAGCAGTCAGTCTGTACTGCCTGATTTCTTTTTCATGGCTAAATAAACATCCAGGTGGAGATGTGAGCCTCCTCGACAGTCATTAACTCTCCCTGAGCCTGCAGCGTGGGGACCACGCCAGGACATTCCAGAGGGCTCTGTGCTCAGCAATGGCAGCCCCGGCCACCTTCTCCTCCCTGCCACTCTTAGGTAGGGCTTGGGTCCTCAGGATCTCAAGTAGCTGCTGCAGACCCCAGCACACAGGAGAATTCAGCCAGCTTTCTAGCTGCACTGAGGCAGTAGCCCAGCCTCTTGGGGGGATTGTGAAAACCAAGGTCCTAAGAGCCAGGGGCCAAACCACCCTGGGGTTGAATCCCAGTCCTGCTGCATCCTAGCTGTTTTACCTCTGTCCGGTGAATTAAGCTCTCTGGGCCTCAGTTTGTTCATCTGTAGAATGGGGTCAACAATGTCTGTCCCACATGGTGGTTCATATTGCACTAACCCCACACACACACACACACACACACACACACACACACTCCTTTAGTCTAATATTAAAAACCCAAACTTGTTCTGAAATCTACCAAAGTGAGCCTAGAGGTATGTGACCAGGGTGAAGAGGAGAGTGGGGGAGTGGACAGAGGTCACCAGATCTGGTCCATGAGCATTTCACAGGGTCTAAGTGTAGCAAAGTCTCCCAGACCACAGTGCCTGGGCCTCGAAGGCATGTGAGGGGGTCCACTTCCTCCCCGGCACGCTGGCAGGGTAAGGGGCAGCCCTGGCCTGAAGCCCCAATTTCGGAGGGCGGCGAGTGGAGTCTCTCTCCCCTGCTCCTCCAGTTGTGGACTTCTGCAAACAGAACAACGGGGGCTGTGCCAAGGTCGCCAAGTGCTCCCAGAAGGGCACCAAAGTCTCCTGCAGCTGCCAGAAGGGCTACCAGGGAGACGGCTACATCTGTACGGAGAAAGACCCCTGTGCAGATGGCCTCAACGGCGGGTGTCACGAGCATGCCACCTGCAGGATGACCGGCCCGGTGAGCAGCCCTTCCCGCCAGGCTCCCTTCGCTCCTCCTCGGAGTCCCGGCCTCTGCCTCCCGTGGGCCTCCTCCCCAGCTTTCTGCCTGCTGCGGTCTGTTTCTTGTTAAAAGTCGGTAGGATAAGTGTCACTTGTCATCCTCGACAGAAAGTGAACTTTGGTGGGAAATCCAGTGAAACCCACGCAAAGTCTTTTAGTAAGAAGATGACATTAATCTCTTAATTTTGACAAGGGGACTGTGGTTAGATAAGATGGTGACATCAGGGGAGACTTGGTGAGCTGCAGAGGACAGCTCTTTCTGCTACCTTTGTAACTTTCCTATGAATCTAAAATCATTCAAAGTTTAAGGTGTATTAAAAAAGTTGATAGCTGGGCATGGTGGCACATGCCTATAATCCCAGCAGCTTGGGAGGCAAAGGCAGGAGGATTGCGCGTTCAAAGCCAGCCTCAGCAATTAAGCGAGGCCCTAAAAACTTGACAAGACCCTGTCTCTAAATGAAAAATAAAAAAAAGGACTGAGGATGTGGCTCAGTGGTAAAGCACCCCTGGGTTCAGTCCCTGGTACCAAAACAAAGAGTTGAAAAGCGGCGGCGTAAGGAGTAGCACTCACTCAGTCTTTGGGGGATGGAATCGGTGCCCTGTTTCTCTGGTGGGAAGAGCAGAGGATGGGAGATAACACGCATTGCTGGTCACACACGGACCGAGAAATAGCCTGTGAGACTTAGCTCCTGGACTTCCAAACTGCATGGCATGGGCCAGGCTACTTCATGGCTCTGAGCCTCAGCTTCCTCCTTTGTAAAATGAGCCCGATGGTCACATAGACATCACAGGGTTGATGTGGGGATTAGATGAGATGATTCATTGATTCAACCAGCAGTCACCAAGCACCTACGATGGGCTATTGCAGGTATTGAAGATACAGCATTAGAGACAGACAGGGCCCTGCATCCCTGGAGCCTGCACCCAATAGAGGGAGGGGCAGGGCTTGGTACATGAACTCCTTTCAGAGAGCCAGGAAGTGCACAGACCAGGCCAATGTGCTCAAGAGTGCTGGACAGCTGCTCGTGTCGGGTGCTGGGGTTCGGGGCTCTCTGAGGAAGCAGCATGTATGCAGAGATGAAATGGACGACGAGGTTTCATTGTGAGCCTGTTCAAGACTAAGACGTAGCCGTGTCCCATCCCCACTGGACAGGTGTATTCTCTGGGTCCTTCGAACACCTTCTATGCTGGATGGAGGTCCTAGGGTCCTGGGGTCCTAGGGTCCTAGAGAGGCTTTTTAATCTTGGATCACTCTTTTCCTACAGGGCAAGCACAAGTGTGAATGTAAGAGTCACTACGTGGGGGACGGGATGGACTGCGAGCCAGAGCAGCTGCCCCTGGACCGCTGCTTACAGGACAATGGACAGTGTCATGCGGACGCCAACTGCGCCGACCTCCACTTCCAGGGTCAGTGTGGCTGGGCACCACAGCCCAAAGCACCTTTCTGTTCAGGCTTGGGGAAGGGACCTCCAGAAGAGGAAAAAGAGAAAGTATAATGTAAACAGATCAAAGCATCTTTGTGCTGCCCAGACCCATTGTGGGCAGCAGAGAGACAGTGGAAACTCATGATTGGCCCCTGAGCCACTGGAAGCAGGGTGGAGCTCAAAGGCTGTCTGTCACGAGTTTTCCCAGGCTCACCTTTCCCCCATCGCATAGAAACCCCTGCAACTGTTGATTGCAAGTGAATCTTAGGAGCACAGCTCAGGGTGTTAAGACACAGAGACACATATTGCAGAAGCAATTTGCTTAATAGTTGTTTTGATAATAGGGTACTGATTGGCACTTACCCTGTGCACTTCCTAAGGTGATTTGAATGGCTTAGAACAAACTCACAGGTATAATAAAACTGAGAAAACACAAGAAAGTAAAAAAGCCACATGCAACTGCAGAGGCCTGGGTGACAGGGCATCTGAAATCCAATGGAGGAAATCCACAAAGGACCCACAACCATAGCTCTGAGCCAGGGCACAGAGGGGCTTCAGTGGTTTCCAAAGCAATAGAGGGTATTCTCACTGTGGCCTATCAGTACTTTTTGGAGATCTCTGAGTAGATGTGGCTTTGTTTTACAGATATGGGCATTTTAATGAGGCAGGTTTTACATATCTCAGTAACAACTACGGAACTAACATCTGTCATATACCACATCCTGAGACTTCAAATCTTTCTGAGAGGTAGAGGAAGTATAGGCAGAGAAAATACACAGGATACATCTTCTTTCAAGAAGATTCCCAACATAGTTGAAGTTTTGTTTGTTGGTTGGTTGGTACAAGGTATTGAACCCACGGATATTTAAACACAGACCAACATCCCTAGCCCTTTTCCTATTTTATTTAGAGACAGGGTCTTGATAAGTTGCTTAGAGCCTCAATCAGTTGCTAAAGCTGGCTTTGAACTCACAATCCTCCTGCCTCAGCCTCCTGAGCCCTAAGGATTACAAGCATGTGCCACCATGGCTGTCAATTGAGAATTTTTTAAATGAATCATACAAGGGAGCAAAAAGTAGTAAGAAGACAAAAATCTATCTCATGATCCTACAGCTGAAATAAAGGACCAGAATAGTCAGAGAAGAAGCTGGGTGCATTGGCTCATGCCTGTAATCCCAGCACTTAGGGAGGCTGAGACAGGAGAATTGCAAGTTCAAAGCCAGCCTCAGCAATGGTGAGGTGCTAAACAACTCAGGGAGACTCTGTCTCTAAATAAAACACAAAATAGGGCTGGGGATATGGCTTAGTGGTCAAGTACTTCTGAGTTCAATCCCCAGTACCAAAAACTAATAATAATAATAATCAGAGAAGGATTGAAAGCAGGAACTGAAACAGATATTTATATACCCATGTACATAGCAGCATCATTCATAAGAGCTAAAGGTAGAAACAAGCCAAATATCTATCCATGGATAATCAGAATGTGGTATATCCATACAATGGAATATTATTCAGCCTTGAAAAACTATGAAATTCTGACACATGCTATGACATGGGTTGGTCTTGAATATATTATGTTAAATGAAACAAGCCAGATACAAACAAGCCAGATACAAACAAGCCAGAAACAAGCCAGATAAAAAAACAAGCATTTTATGACTGCAGCTGTCCAAGGTACCTAGAATAGGCAGATTCATAGGAACAGAAGATACAACAGAGGTTACCAGAGGGTAGGGAAGAGAGAATGGGAAGCTATCATTTACTGCTATGTCTCAGTGGTGGTGGTTGGTGCTGGGTTGAAGCTGACAAAGAAGGACAGTGACAAGTTTGAGAGCTGGGTTCGGGACTCCTATGGTCAAGGATGGCAGGAGATATTTTATAGACAGTTGCTATTTAGAATAGGGGCAGCTGGGACCAGTGGATTGGGGAGTGTGACGTTAGGGAGCGCTTGGTTTCCTCCTTAGGACACAGTGTCTTCGGCTAGTCCAGCCTGTTCCCATGCTCACCTTCTGGGGGAAATCCACATGCTTGTGGAGCGTCAGCAGCTTCTTGGGGACTTTTCTCTTCTGCTTTCTTAGGAAAATCAAGAACATGTTGGTGCTGAGACTGCCTCCTGGACAGCTGTTCCCTAGAACATAGGACCCTGGGGACATGCTCAGGCTCCCCATGCTCAAGAGGAAGTGCCTACTCACCAGGGTCAGAGGAGGGCAAACTGGGACAGCACTTAGAGCCACTAGCGTGGCCATGTGTCCATCAGATGGAATCAGGGTTCAGGACCTTCATTTCTATGGAAATAATCTATGAATTGAATGAAGATAAACACACTCAACCCAACAGTAATGAATATCACCAAAACTTAGAAATACCCTAGATGTCTCATGTAAGGACAATCAAACATACTGCTACACATCCATTCGAAGGCACTGTAAGGTCTTGGCAAGGAGACAGGAAAACATCTTTCCAGACTGCTCCAAGCTGTGTGGCCAACAAGATCTCGGGACCTAAGGCTATGAATTGTACTACTGGGCTATCACCAGTCAGGAAAAACTGAAATTAGCCTTTTTTAGTGCAGAAAGAATACTTAAATAACATTTTGCAATGAACTTAGAAACAATATAAATGGGACTTGGTTCTTTTTTTTTTTTCTCTTAGTTGTAGATGGACACAATGTCTCTATTTCATTGTTTTGTATGTAGTGCTGAGGATCGAACCCAGGGCCTCACCCATGCAAGGCAAGCGCTCTAATGCTGAGCTACAATCCCAGCCCGGTACTTGGTTCTTGAACTATTTCTGGTCTCTGTCCTTGAGATATTTGAAAAGATACTAGCTACAAACAAATGATAAAAATTATCCAGTATCTTGGGGAAAAAATAGATTTTAAAAAAACTTTTTTAAAAGTGTAACAGCGACACAGAGCCCTTGGCAGAAGTTTTGCTTTAATATATGTTTTTTCCTAGTTGTAAAAGTCACAAAAAATATTCACTTTTAATTATTATAGGCTGGGCACACTGGCAGATACCTTTAATTCCAGACACTGAGGAGGCGAGGCAGGAGGATAACAAGTTCAAGGCCAGTCTGGACAAATCAATGAGATGGCTAGCATATAGGTAGAACACTTGCCTAGCATGTGCAAGGCCCTGGGTCCAATCCCCAGCACTAAAAAAAAAAGTATTAGAGGAAAAACATATTATCATAATATTGGCAAATAATTGTTATTCAGTGTTAAGTTTAAAAAGACTTCTGAAAACTGCAGTATGCTACCATATTTATAATATATGTGGTATGTAAATGAATAGGAAAAACAGACTGAAAGAATGTGGAATTATATCAGACTTAAAAGTTACCCAAGAGGCTGGGGTGGTGGCTCAGTGGCAGAGCGCTTGCCTGGCATGTGCAAGGCACTGGGTTCGATTGTCAGCACCACATACAAATAAATAAAAAAAGGTCCATTAACAACTAGAAAAAATATTTTTAAAAAAAGTTACCCAAAAAAGTAAAAATCTAGAAGGAAGTACACTGGAATGTTAGCCAGGGAGCAAGGATTATTTCCACTAAGTAGGATTATAAGTGAATATTATTTATTTTTTTACTTTTCTGTATGGCCCCAATTTCTTGGATGATAATATCATTTTCTTTTTATTTGAATTGACACATAACACTTGTACCTATTTATGGAGTTTAGTGTGATGTCACACATGTCCACATTGGGTAACAATTAAATCAGGGTATTTACATATCCATACCTCACACGTTTATCATTTCTTTGTGGTGAGAACATTCTAAATCCTCTCTTTTAGCTATTTTGAAATATTCAATACAGTTTTATTAACCATAGTCACCATACTATGCAAGACACATCAGGACTTATTCTGCCTATGTGCAATGTTGTATCTGTGGGCCAATCTCCTCTTACCCACCTCCCCTCTATCCACCTGTCCTCTGGAACCCACTATTCTGCCCCCTAACTGTACAAGATTAACTTTAGATTCTATGTGTGAGTGAGATCTCATGGTGTCTGGTCTTTTCCATTTATATAATGTCCTCCAGGTTCATCCATGTTGCTGCAAAAGACCGGATTTCCTTCTTTTTATGGCTGATTAGTTTCCACAGTGTGTGTGTTTGTGTGAGTTTGTGTGTGTGTATGTGATAATGTGTGAGTGTGTATGTGTGTGAGTGTGTGTATATCACGTTTTCTTTATCCATTCATCTGTTGGTGGAGACGGGTTGATTTCCAATCGTGGACATTGTCTTTAGTGCTGCAGTAAGCTCGGGCATGCTGATATTTCTTTGGCATACTGATTTCCTTTCCTTGGGGTGTGCTAGGGGAGTGGGATCATTGGATCATATGGTAATTCTACTTTTAATTTTTTAAGGAATCACCATACAATGGCCATCCTAACTTGCATTCCCACCAACAGAGTTCTCCTTTCTCTGCATCCACATCAACATGTTATTCTTTGTCTTTTTGACAATAGCCATTCTAATTGGGTAAGGTGATATTTCATTAAATATATGCTATTTGTTCTAAATAGTTAGACATGACAGCAGAATGCTCTTAAGAAAGGAATATTTTCAATGATGTGCTTTGACATAAATGGAAATGGCTTCTGAAGACACCCTGAGGGACAGCTGGCCTTCTAAGTCCTTCAAAGTCCTTCACTGGAAGGCTGGCCAACCAGGCGGGCTGACCAATGATTCCCCTCCTTCCTCTTCTAGATACCACTGTCGGGGTGTTCCATCTCCGCTCTCCACTGGGCCAGTACAAGCTGACCTTTGACAAAGCCAGAGAGGCCTGTGCCAATGAAGCTGCCACCATGGCTACCTACAACCAGCTGTCCTATGCTCAGAAGGTGGGTCCCAGTAAGTGGACACCATGCAGGCAGCGTCTACAAGGGAGGGCATGCATGCAGCCCCCTCTTCAGATGGGTGACAGGCTGTTGCCTTGTTGGAAGTGAGTACAGAAGCTTCTGGGGCAATAATAAGCCATCATGTCCAATGCCAGGCATTTGCTATGTGTCAAGCACTGTATGGGGTCCCTCATTGACTTTATTATCCATCCTTATACCATCCTTGGAGGTAGGTGTTTATTTTTATTTTTTTTTTATTTTTGGCACCAGGCATTGAACTCAGGGGTGCTTAACCACTGAGTCACCTCCCCCGAACCCCAGCCCTTTTGATTTTTTATTTTGAGACAGAGTCTTGCTAAGTTGCTGAGGCTAGCTTTGAACTTGCAATCCTCCTGCCTCTGCCTCCCAAGTCACTGGGACTACAGGCGTGCCCGGCATCACTATTCCCATTTCACAGATAGGGAAACTGAGGCTTGGGAAGGTTAAGTAAAATATCCAATGTCACTCAGCCAGGAGGTGGTAGTCTGGTGTTCACAAGCAGCCCTGACTCCAAAAATCTACTCTCAACCATAACTTCCAACTACCAAAGCAAAGACAGAGACTCAAAATGCATTCCTCACAGATGGAGACCAGAAGGATCAGTAGGATCTCCCCGAACCCACAAAACAGTTGAGCATCCCTGGAAGAGCTGGAACTCCGTGGCTAAAGTGAGGTGAAGGGAATCCATGGGGTTGCCCAAGCTCCCATATCCAGCAGAGAGGAATTGGACTGTCTGGTCAGGGCTACTCTTAACCCTCTGAAGCAGAAGTCCTGCCCATTTGGAAAAGCCAGCACCTTGGAGTTACCTGCTGGTGGTTTCTCACTGGCAACAGAGGAAGTGCTGTGACTTGAGGGCCTTTCCTCCATCCTCCACAACTACCAAAGCTGTCTACCTGCCTTCCAACTGGAGAAATCTTTACCAAGGAGCAAAGTGTTTGACGCCAGGGCCCAGTGCTCTGGAGGGTCTGCATCTCTGCTCTCCTTGGTTGTTTTTTGACCATGATCAAACCACTGAGACCTCTGTCCTACCTGGCACATTTGTGTAGGAACTAAAGGTAACATGGCATGCCATAGGAACTCAGTTTGTACATTTATTAAGAGATCTGAAATAGACTGCTTGGGGTGGAATCTGCTACCTGCCAACTACGACTTTGAGCAAATTTCTGAATTTCTCTTCACCTCAATTATCTCAACTAGATAATAAAGATTTTAAAATTTCCGACCTCCTAGAATTGATATGAAGGTAAAAGGAGTTGACATAGGAAAAGCGCTTGCAAGAGAACCTGGCCCTGGATAAGCTATCAGCTGGTGTCCTGATGGTGATGGTGATGGTGTAGATGGTGTAGTGGGGGCAACAGAGATGGTGATGATGATGATGATGGTGAATATTGAGTTCTATCACCAATAAGTTAAGATCTGTAAACCCATAAGCTGAAGAATTTGCAGAGGTAAATGACTGGTAGCAAATTATTTCAATGGACTATTAATTACTCAGCATTGAAAGAAAATAAAATTATGGCATTGGCAGGTAAATGGATGGAGTTGGAGAATATCATGCTAAGTAAAGTAAGCCAATCACAAAAAACCAAAGGCCGAATGCTCTCTCTGATGAGTGGATGCTGATCCATAATGGGGGAGAGGGCATGGGAACAATGGAGGAACTTTGGTCAAAGGCGGGGGAGGGGCAGGGAGGGGACACAGGGGCAGGAAAGATGGTGGAATGCGATGGACAACAATGCCCTAGGTTCGTGCATGACTGCACATAGGGTGTAACTCTACATGGTGTACGACCAGAGAAGTGAAAAGTTGTGCTCCATTTGTGTATAATGAATCAAAATGCAGTCTGCTGTCATGTAAACCTAATTAGAATAAATAAATTTAAAAAAAATAAAAAGAGCAGAGAGAACCAAAATGAGTATGAGAGATGGGGCCACCTACAAGAAAGAGACCCCTTGCTTTCTGCCAGTGACTCAATCAACAAAAATATGAGAACCACCTACTGTGTTTCAGGCATAAGAGTTCAAGGGGCAAAATGGAACTAGCTGTGTGGAGTTTGTGGTCTGATGCAGGAATCAGAAATTAACCAAATGATCCCACAATGAGTATGAACTTGCAGTGGGTCACTGATTTTGTCTGTCCCTGCAGGCTAGTTACCACCTGTGTTCCGCTGGCTGGCTGGAGAGTGGGCGGGTTGCCTACCCCACAGCCTATGCCTCCCAGAAGTGTGGTTCTGGAGTTGTTGGGATCGTGGACTATGGACCCAGAAACAACAAGAGTGAGATGTGGGATGTCTTCTGCTATCGCATGAAAGGTAACTGCCCCACCTACCCCGGGCCCAGGCCATGTAGCTGCTGGACAGTCCTCAGCTGGCCAGTCAGGCTCCAAAGGTGAGCAGGGCAGCCTAGGCCCCTGCCTTACTGGGACCCTGTGTGCCTCTGCTCTTCAGATGTGAACTGCACCTGCAAGGCGGGCTACGTGGGTGATGGCTTCTCATGTAGTGGGAACCTACTGCAGGTCCTGATGTCCTTCCCCTCACTCACAAACTTCCTGACGGTATGTACCATGCCTGCTTGGTTCCACTTTGGACAGGGAGTGTCGCCTTGAATCAGCTATAAGCGGGGTGAGTTCCTGAGAGAAGCCAAGGCTCCTAGTGATGCTTAGGAGCATGGGTGTTGGACCACTTTGTCTGAATTTCAGCCAGGTTACTTTCCTCTCTGAACCTCAGTTTCCTTACCTATAAAATGGAGGTGATTATAGCACTAGCCTCATGGGATCACTGTTATCTTTCATGAGTTGATATTTGTCGAACACTTTAAACCCATGGTCAGCCCATGGAAAATTCTACATTGATGTTAGAGCTGGTATTATTATCCCTGTGCATCTGGAGCAGTTTAAGACTCTGATCTGCAAAGATGAGACACTCTTGTCTTCATGGACAGCCACCTAAGCCTGCCTGGTGATCACCCAATGGGCCAAATTAACCTGCAGTCAATTTGCAGTTTACACCACACTTAAAGTCATTTCGATATTTTACAAGTTACATCCATCAAACAGAGAGCCCCATTTTGGAGGATTTGGTGTTGACTAATCAAAGAACTAAGTTGTTAATAATGATAATGATAATAATAACTACCATTTATTGAGTATTTTCCTTGCTCTGGGCACTGTACTAAGCCCTTTGATCCAAGAATGTAAGCTTTATAAGGGAGGGGACTCTCCCTGTTTCAACTACCAGGGTATCCCCAGCATCTCAGTAGCTGGCCTATGATAGTGGCTCAAAAAGTACTTGTTAGAAGGAACAAATCCTCATATAACCTTATGAGGTTACTTCTATTATGGAATCTATTTTTTTTTTTTGGTACTGGAGATTGAACTCAGGGGCACTCGACCACTGAGCCACATCCCCAGCCCTATTTTGTGTTTTATGTAGAGACAGGGTCTCACTGAGTTGCTTAGCGCCTCGCCGTTGCTGAGGCTGGCTTTGAACTGGCGATTCTCCTGTCTCAGCCTCCCTAAGTGCTGGGATTACAGGCTTGTGCCACTGCGCCCAGCTGAATCTATTTTTTAGATGAAGACATTGAGACTTAGCAAGGTCAAAGTCACAGCCTAACGCCCCAGAACTGAGCTCAAACTCAGGCTGCCTGGGACCAGCCTCCCACTGACCACCTTAAGTGGGGAATCAGGACAGCAAGTGACTGAGCTTCTGTTCCCAGCAGAACTAACAGTAACCTCAGGAGGGCATGAACCTGGCCACTGGTAGGGAGGGCTGACAGGGTGAGGACAGAAGGGAGACCAAGGACCCCAAGACCAAAGTGGACAAGGAGCCTTTGTCACCAACTAAAGGTGTCCATCTAGTTAATCTAAAGATCAAGGTTGCCAGCCCGATGTGGTGGCCCATGACTGTAATCCTAGTGACTAGGGAGGCTGAGGCAGGAGGATTGCGGATTCAAAGCCAACCTCAGCAACTTAGCAAGGTCAAGCAACTTAGCAAGATCCTGTCTCAAAATAAAAAAATAAAAAGGAGAAGTAGCTCAGTAGTTAAGCACCCCCCTGGGTTCAATTCCCAGTACCAAAAAAAAAAATTTTTTTAATTTAAAATAAATAAAAGTCAAGGTTGCTGTAAATATGCCAAAGATAAGCACTAAAACCATTTCTGCTGCTTGGCTTCTGATAGCATTTCAGAGGAAAACAAAAACAGCATCCGATGAAACACTTTCAGCAAATTAATTACCTTCTCTGAGCCTCAGTAGCCCTGTCTCTGCAAGACAAAGCTGAACTAGGTAGGGCAAATTCTTAAAATTCATTCAGGGACTATTTATTGAGCACTTACTAGGTGCTTGAACTATATCAGTGAACAAAACAGACAATAAACAGAATAAATAGTGTGGGATGCTGGAGAGTGATGTTTATTCTGGAAAAAGAAAATGTCAAGAAGGGGTCAAATGGTTTGGGCCTCTTGATCCAATTAAAAGATGGACTTTTCCTCTGAGTAAAGCAGGGACTTTGCAGGTTTTCACAAGAGACAAGATTTAGCTTCCACGTCAAAGGACTGCTCGGGCTGCCGTGTTGAGAATGGTCTAGGAGGTGGCCACGTCTTGGGACCACAGGATTAGCTGAGGAATAGATAAGTCTAGAACCCTTCCAAGGGGCAGTGAGAAGAAACAGCGAAGGAGTGCCAGCCTGACTCAGGGCTGGCGTCAGGATCTGCCACCCTCTGCAGTTGTCCAGGCCTCACACACCAGGGCTGACCAGCTGATGGCTTCCTTCCTCCCCGCAGGAAGTTCTGGCCTACTCCAACAGCTCAGCCAGAGGCCAGGCGTTCCTGAAATACCTGACTGACCTGTCGATCCACGGCACCCTCTTTGTGCCTCAGAACAGTGGGCTGGAGGAAAATGAGGTGAGTCGGGTCCCTGATGCCTACACTTGAGACTGAAGTGAGTTATCTTGTCACCACAAAAATGCTGTGTCACAAGCAACCCCCAGACTCAGCAACTGTACTGTTATTTAGCCCACGTACCTACAGATCTGTTGTCACCTGTGGTCTTGGATGCCCTGGTCTCAGGCCAGCCCCTACTTGGCTGCCCCAGGTTGGCGGTTGGTGGCCCTGCTCCACAGGGCTCTTGGGCTCCAGCAGGCTAGCCCAGGCATGCTCTCCAGGCAGCGCAGCGAGCAAGAGTGGCACGTGCACACCCAGGCCCACCAGAGCTTCCCAAGCCTCTGGTCATTTTTGCTGACATGTCATATGGTTGGGCCCCAAGTCAGAGTAGGAAGCAAAGTTACATGGCCAAGGGCCAGGACATAGGAAGGGTGAAGAAGGGCGTCATGGATGCACTCAATCTACCACATCCACCTTCTTCATGATCTGAAGACACAGAGGAATTAGCAAATGTATTCAACTATGGCAGAGGGCTTCCCTGAAGGCTCTGCAGCCCCAAACACCCAAGGGAGGAACCACACCTCCGCCCACGCTACCACTCCAGACCTGCTCTGTCCTGGGACACCACTGGGAGGCTCTGTGTTAGACAATAAAGATGACTTTCAACACCACATCCTCACTAGAAGTGAGCCTCTGGCAGAGCCCAGAAAAACAAACACCTGAGAAAAACTCAAAAATTTCCACTCCTGCTCAGCCTTTTTCTCCTTCCCTCTCAGATCCTGTCTGGGCGGGACATTGAGCACCACTTCACCAATGTCAGCGTCTTATTTTACAACGATCTTGTCAACGGTACCATCGTGCAAACGAGGCTGGGAAGCCAGCTACTCATCACTTCCAGCCATGACCAGCTCCAAATGGTATGACAAGTCTTCTGGGATTATGGGGAACACTGGATGTAATGCATGCACAATTCGTGGCATGCAGTAGGTGCTTGTAGATGGCAACTATTATAAGGTGAAAGTAAACAACCTACAGAGAGGGGGCGGTATAAAGTGCACGCCATTGCACATCATATTGACAGGCAGCCCCTACCCCTTGGGAAATGAGCCATGGTCAGAAGCTGCTAATGAAGAATAATACATGAAACCATTTCAAGGTTGCTTGATTCTCTACTCTTGTTTCTGTCTGAATGCCAGTCCTCTCCTGGGCATTAACCTGTGAGCTTCAAAGTCAAAGGACCCTGGTATGGATGAATCCCAGTCCTGCCACTTGCTAGCTGTACAAGCTTAGGTTATCCAACTTCTCTGTGCCTCAGTTTCCTCATCTGATAAATACAGATGCTGGAGACAGTGTGGATGATGTTGGTGGTGATGGCAGTGATTATTTTGATCATGGTGATGTACAGTAGGAAGACCTTTCTTCTACCCTCGTAGAATTTGTTGACTGGGTCTGAGAATCACTGGCATAAGACAAATTCACAGGAGAAAAGTCTATGCATTTTACTTAACATTTTCCCTGCACAGGGAGTATTCTTAAGGAAAACAAAGACCAACAAAGTTAAGACTGGAAGCATGTGGGCTTTTTCAACAACACATTGGTGAAGAAGTGATAAAACAACGGCGTTTGGGCTAAGAGCAGTACACTGGGGCACAGAGATGAGGAATTGATGGGGGAAACAACAGGAAGGTGAGGTTGTTTCAGTAGGCTTGTGTACAGGCCCATTGTGGTGTTGACCCCAGCATCTGGTGGTAAGAATGTTCATCTCCTTTTCCAGGAGGGCTGCTTTCTCATAGGGAGTTTCATGATGGCTATTAGGTAGAAACAGGGAGAACTCCCTGCATCTGCTATTTCTCAAGTGCCATTAACTCAAAAAACATCACTATGCCCAACTGGCATAATTTGAGGTGGCATGTGATGATGGTGGTGGTCATGATGATAATAGTGATTATATTGATAATGGTGATGATGATGGGGGTGATAATAGTAATGATGGAGATGATGATGGTGGTGATGGTGATGATGATGGTGGTGGATGATGGTGATGGTGATGATGGTGATGGTGATGAGGTGGTGGATGATGGTGATGGTGATGATGGTGGTGGATGATGGTGATGGTGATGATGGTGGTGGATGATGGTGATGGTGATGATGGTGGTGAATGATGGTGATGGTGATGATGGTAATGATGATGATGGTGATGGTGGTGGATGATGGTGATGGTGATGATGGTGATAGTGATGATGGTGATGGTGATGGTGGTGATAGTGGTGGATGATGGTGATGGTGATGGTGATGATGGTGATGGTGATGATAGTAATGGTGATGATGGTGATGGTGATGATAGTGGTAGATGATGGTGATGGTGATGATGGTGATGGTGATGATGGTGATGGTGATGATGGTGATGATGATGAGGTGGTGGATGATGGTGATTGTGATGGTGGTGATGGTGGTGATGATGATAATGGTGATTACATTGATGATGATGATGATGAGATTCAGCAATTCCAAGTTTGTGCCACACAGAATAGTACCCAGCATGCAGCAAGTGCTAAACGAGTCTAATTTTTTCATTTTTACCTGAGAAACTGCTTGTTATTGGGAATCAGTAATTGGTACTTCTTAAATTTCAGTGTGCACTTGAATCACCTGGATATTTGTTAAAATGGAGACTGTGGAGTAGCAGGTTAAGGGGGCCTCAGTCTTTCCCACATCATGAGTTAGTGGGCTGCACTGGGATAAGAACACATAGAAGTCCCTTTTTAGCAGTGTGACGTCCAGAGCTACGGAATCCAGAGCATAGGGTTTACCACCTACACCTGGGTGATCTACGAGCAGCCATTTTCCTTCCAATAGCCCTTCTGTCATACAAATGGGTTGGAGAAATGGCCCCTGAGGTCTTGGCAGCCCTGAGATCCTCTTGCTGGTAAGAGGGCAGGTGTGTTCTGGGCCGTGCACACAGAGAGCAGCAAGTGATGACAGGTCAAAACTGAGGCTCCAGGGCTGGGGGAAGCTGACACCTTCCCTCCACAGATGTGGCCCACGTGGGTGGGGGCAGGAAGGCCAGATGGTCACAAACTGCTATCACCCTCTTCCCCTGTCCCCAGAAGGAGACCAGGTTTGTAGATGGAAGAGCCATTCTGCAGTGGGACATCTTTGCCTCCAATGGAATCATTCACGTCATTTCCAGGCCTTTAAAGGCACCCTCTCTGCCTGTGGTGAGTGTCCGGGGTTCCTGGTGAGGGAAGAGCCCAATGTCCTCTCCCCAGGAGCCAAACAGCGCAGGAAGCCCTGTCCCCCACCTTCCTCCTGTGGAGCCTTCAGGAGGCTCCCACCTCTAAGTCAGCTGACCGTGAGATGCCACATGGGGCTCTCATCCAGTCCCCACACCCAGCAGCGCCCGCCTCCATCTGTGCTGCTTGCATGAAAGGGAGGGATGGGCCAGTGGAGGGGGAGGGAGAAATCCTGACCTCTGGTTTGTCCCTCCACTCTGTAGAATCCCTGAGCTCAAGTTTCCTCATGTACAAAGTGGAGGGCTGGACAGAATGCCCCTGCCCGGGTTTGGGGGAAGGCTATGAGTTAAGAAATGTAAAATACTCAGGACAGCCCCTGACACATGGTTCAAGCTATACAGAAGCTGACTATAATTGATGTTGTCATTCTCATTTTTCCCCAAGGTATGAGAGAGGAGTGAGCTGCCAGCTGCTGGAATGTTCTACAGCATAGTGGTTAGGCACAGCAGCTCCAAAGCAGACTGGTTAAAAGCTCAAAGCCTAGCCAACTAGCTTGCTGTGGGATACTAGGCAAGGGCTTAACCTCTCTGGGCTTCAGTTCCCCCATATAAAAAATGGGAACATAGTAACTGCTCCTATCTCTTTGGGTTAGTACACCACTTAAATTGGTTCTTTTATATAAGAGACTTGGAACAGACCCTGGTAAGACCCTAAGTAAGAGCTACTTAGATGTTATCTTTATTTTTATCTCAATTCCTCCAAGATGCTTGGGGACAAGGTGAACTCGAGGAAGTGTACCTCTGGGGGAATCACCAGCATGAAGAACTGACCCTCTCCTTTCTGTGTTCAGACATCAACCCACACTGGCCTGGGAACAGGAATATTCTTTGGCGTCATCCTGATTATTGGAGCAATTGCTTCAGCTGCCTATTCTTACTTCCGGCTAAACCGGAGAACAATTGGCTTCCAGCATTTTGAGGTAAGGGAAAAAAAACAACTGGGAACCAATGGTGGGAGTTACCTTAGTCCATTTTTTTTTAAAATATTTATTTATTTTTTTAGTTGTAGGTGGACAGAATATCTTTGTTTTTATGTGGTGCTGAGGATGGAACCCAGTGCCTCTCGCATGCTAGGCGAGCACGCTACCACTGCGCCACAATCCCAGCCCCCCTTAGTCCATTTTTTATTGCTATCACAGAATACCAGAGGCTAGATGGTTTTTAAAGATAGAGGGTATACATGCCTATAATCTCAACTATAGCAAGTTTGAGGCCAGCCTCAGCAGCTTAGCAAGATCTTAAGCAACTTAGTGAGACTGTCTCAAAATAAAAATAAAAAGGGCTGGGGATGTGGCTCGGTAGTTAAGCAGCCCTGGGTTAAATCTCCAGTACCCAAATTAAAGAAAGAAAGAACAGAGGTTTATTCAGCTCTGGGCTTGGGTCCGGGAAGCTCAGGAGCATGGTGCCAACCTCTGCTCAGCTTCTGGTGAGGGCCTCGTGCTGCTTCTACTTGTGGCAAGCAGGCATGGAGAAGCAGCAAAAGGCAAGGCCAGCCTCACTTCCTGACAAGCCAGCGTCCACTGCCCGAGTAACTAATTTAGTTCCGCAGAAGTGAGAACTCAGTACCGCGAGGAAGACATCAATCCCTCTGAATGACTTCATCACCTCTGAGAGGCCTCCCCTCACAGCAAAAATGGAAATCCAGTTTCAAAATGAGATTTGGAAGGGACAGACCATAGCAGGGTCCCAGATTCCAGCTCCTGATCTAGGCTCTTTCAGCTGCCCAGCTGCTTCAGAGGCCTCACCCAGGAGTAGGCCACAGCAAGTGTGGCCACCCTACCCCATGCTTCCTGCCTCCTGGGTGGGTCTCTGCCCCTAGGAGGACCAGCAGTAGCAGCTCCAAGCCCTCTTCCTGACACAGGGCATGAGAGGAGCCCAAGGGGCTGCCAGTGATATGAACCCTCCAGCCTCCATGTCAGGGGACCAGCTTGAGGAGACTTTACCAGGGGTCACATTCACCTGGGACGATTCACTAGACAGTGCTTGGGCCTCAGGAGTGCTGGGGAACAAGGTCAGGGGCCTACACAGCCAGAGGCCTCACACTACAGCCCCCAAAACTCATGTGGCTCTATTTGAACAGTTAAGCCACCTCAGGTCAGCGGAAAGTTCCTGAACTTATCACGTAATGACCCTATACGTCAGTCAGATTTCTGTTCCTATGACAAAATACCTGAGATAATCAGCCTATGAGGAAGAAAGGTTTGTTTTGGCTCACGGTTTCAGAGGTCTCTGTCATGGTTGCTTGGCCCCGTGACCTATGGCCTACAGCAGTACAGTATGCCAAGGCAGGAGGCTGCGGCAGAGGAAGCTGCTCAGCTCCTGGCAGCCTGGAAACAGAGAGAAAGAGGAGGGGTCCCAGTATCCCCTTGAAGGGCATCCTGCAATGGCTTAGCTTTCTTCCCCTGGACCTCACCTCTTAAAGATTCTACCACCTCCTAATCAGGCCATGGACTGAGGACCAAGCCTTCAACACACAGTCGTTTGGGGAGCTGGGTTAGGCATTAGCACAGGCACGTACTCTGCTCCTTCCCAGCCCATGGTCTCCCGTGTGCCCTCCAAACATGCCTGGTAAGGGCCGTGCAGAGCCCCCAGGCAGCAGCTTCCTGTCCTCTGGCATATATCTTGTATATTTCTTTTCTTTTTCCCTTTTCCTTATGTTGCAGTGCTGCATACTGAACCCAGGGCTTGCGCTTGCTAGGCTACAGCTCTACCACTGAGCCACATCCCCAGCCCAGATGTGCTTACTGATAAGCACAGGGGCAAATCCCACAAGCTTCTTAGTTCCTTTTGTATTGCTATAACTGGATGCCACCAACTAGGTAATTTATAAAGAACAGAGGTTTATTTAGCTCACAATTCTGAAGGGTAAGAGATCCAGGTCAGATAGCCACATCTGGCAATGACCTGCTTGCTAGTGGGAATTCTATGTAGACTCCTGAGACAAAACAGTGTATCACATGGTGAGATAGAGCCTCCTCCTCTTTTTTTTTTTTTTTTTTTTTTTTGGTACCAGGGATTAAACCCAGGTTCACTCAGCCACATCCCTGGCCCTTCTTATTATTTCGAGACAGGCTTTTGTGAAGTCATTCAGGGCCTCAATAAGTTGCTGAGGCTAGCCTTGAATTTGTAAGCCTCCTGCTTTAGCCTCCCAAATAGCTGTGATTATATGTGCCACCACACCCAGAAAGCCTCTTCTTCTTATAAAGCCACAGTCCCCTTGGATCAGGGCCCCACCCTGATATTCTCCTTTATCCTTAAATACTTTACAAAGGTCCCACCTCCAAATATAATTTTTATACCCCTCAATACCTCCCAGTGGGGATTCAATTCCAACATGAGTTTTGATGAGGACATTCAAACTATAGCAACATCATTTTTAGCAAAGGTGTCCATGTTGTATGACTCCTTGACATCAAGTTCAAGGTCAGGCTGCAGCACTCTGGGGTGGTTATACTGGGTAGTGAGGGAGTACTATTGAGCATGGAGCACGGGGGCCTTCCTGGGAGAATGAAATGCCTTATGCACTGATCTGGATGGTGGTCACGCCCGGGTAGACATGTGTGCAATGTCATTGAGCTAACACTTGAGATTGGTGCATTTTATTATATGTCAATCATTTCTGAACAAAGCACTGTTCAAAGGAAAAGGTTCCCAGAGGCAGAGGGTGGCTTGCTGTACCTGCCAAGTGAGGGGAGGCACTCCTGTCCTGGGGACAGTCTGGGCTCTCAGCCTCGTGCTTATCTTTCTGAACAGTCAGAAGAGGACATTGACGTCGCAGCCTTTGGCAGCCCTGAGAACATCTCGAACCCCATGTACGAGAGCACGACCTCAGTGTCCCCAGAGCCTTCCTGCGACCCCTTTGCCGTGAGTTTGCACTTGATCTCAGAATGGGTTCAGGGATATCTTTCAGCAAATCTCAGTGGACAGCTGCACACGAAGGAGAGCTGCCTTCTAGAATGTGCCTGGGTCTGTGAGCCTGAAAGCCAGTCGTGCAAGGTCCTGAAGGCAGCGTGGCTGTTCAGAGCTCAGGGTTCTGCTGGGCAGGCGGTGGAAGCCTCAGTCAGAGCAGAGGAGAACTAAAGGCTGGCCAAGCCCCACTCCCGGACCAGGTGGGAGGCTTTGGCCTTAGACTGAGTCTGCTCCAAACATTTTTCAGGTAGCATTTACAAAACATCGCGCCTTAGAAGATGGATTTTTCCTTCATCTATCCTTTAAACTTATATTTACATTGATTTTTCTGCTCTGGGAGCTACTTGTCTTAAATGAGGCCTTTGATCTGGATCGGTGGACTGCTCTGTTCTTCTTAGAAGGGACCATTTATTTCTAGAGTTAGCGACAGCTAAGCTTATTATGGAGCCTCTCTGACTGCAGCCCAGGGGACTCCATGGCAGGAAATGAAGTCCCAAGTTCCCAAATGCAGAAGGTACGCTGGCCTGTGGTTTATTACCGGTTCTGGACTGAGGAGCTGGGGAAAGGACTTAATTGTTTCCTCTTCTATAACAATCACAACAACCGACAGCCAGTGTCCTGAATGTCCTTGTTTACCCAGCAGACGGAGCTGGCAGCGTTCCTCGGGTCCGAGGAAATGCTCGAGTCTTGGCCTGTGTGAGCCCACGACCCTCCTGCAATACTAACCAAAGTCAGGCAGCTGCTGCCATTGCTCAGGGCACATGATATGTTATTTCCCCCAAGACCACATTATAATTATTGAATTTTTGTAAGTTAGCTCTGAAACCTTCCAAAAAATGTTTTCTTGCAACATTTTTAAGCTTGTATAGTACAATGTTATTGTTGTTGCTCTTAGTGCCTGTGATAGCAGATCTTTGCAATAGATTGGAAAATAACCAGATCACAAATCTTATTTTAAACTAACCCATATATAATTTCAAGGTCGGGTTCAGCTAAATTGCAATTATTGACTGGTAGTTTACTTCTGTAAGCCTTGTAATATTGATGTCAACATATTTAAAAAGCAGAGGACAGTTACACCTATTTAGTGCACACACATCTTCCCAAGCATCTGCCCTTCTTCAAGGGCTCCTTTAGCTCTGTGCACCTCAGGCAGGTGAGAGAGGATCCTAGAAGTGGGATCTAGCATTACCTGCTATAGAGACCAAGTGGCAAAATGCTCCAGTAACAGGAATCCTAAGCCCAGGACACCAGCCCCAAAGTGATGTGCTAGGTTCTCATGCCTTTTATATTGAAGGGAGTACAATATCTGTAATTAGTCCAGACATCTCAAACACCACAAACGTCACCATATGAAGCCTTTGCTAATGTGCATTATGCTTCTTAGCAAAGCAGAGGCTGAAGACAGCAGGAGGCATGGGGTGGCTGCCTCTGGAGTGTGGCCTCCAATTACCTCCTCCAGGAGCTCAAGAGCATCCCTGGTTTGGGCTGAATTTTCAACCTGAGTCTTTTCTTACCACATGAATGGCCACCTTTGGTGGATGCCTACACCTTGTTAAATGTCATGTCCGATCCTCACACCTCTGTGAGGTGAATATCATGAAGACCTTTTAGAGATGCAGAAATGACAGCAGAGTGAAGTGATTTGTTGAGGGCCACACAGTGACCCCAGGCAGCAGACTGTGTGAGCCCCAGAACCAGTGTCCCTAAGCACCAGGCCACCTTACCTCCTGACCTGAGGCAGCTGCATGAACTGACGGGCACTCCCACATGTGTGTTCACAAGGACACTCAGGTTGTAGGCCTCAGGTCAGAGGCCAAGAGAGACGTCCCACCTAGAAGGAACCAACAGCAGGATAATCTGCACCCTGGCGAGTGTTTCACGGCCCCTTCTTTTCCAGGACTCTGGGGAGCATGAACTGGAGACTAGTGACCCCTTGGGGGCCGTGAGGGCCTGACATGAGCAGCCAGCCAGCAGCCACCACCACAGGGACCCACAACCTTGTGAAGCCTCTCGACTGTGAATTCTGAGTATCGGATGCTTCGGGGAACACAGAGCTCCTTAGCATTGGAGACGATGAACCTCAGAAGCTGTACCTCATCTCTTTAGTTAATCTGGGGCTTCTTTTGTTCCATGTTACTAAGTTCACCCGGGGGGCTGCTTCCCCTCCTGAGCCTTCTCTGTACCTTCCGGATGACACTTCTCCTCTTCTGCCCTGCATCCTGGGTAACTGTGATCTTATTTCTGTTAGACTCAGCTCCCGCAGGCAGGGACTCACCTCGCTCATCTTTGTATCCCAGAACCCGGCACAGTCCCTGGTTCATGAAATATGCTCAATAAATGTTTATGGAACAGAAATGGAGTCAACACAAACCTGTGTGGCTGGGGGCAGTGTTCAATGGTGCAGCCCCTGTGGAGAACAGCTGGACACTTTCTCAGAGGGTTAAACATAGGATGACCATATGACCTAGAAGTCCCTTTCCTGGGTATATACCAGAGACATAAGAGCAGGTCCACACAAAAACTCATATATACATGTCCATATTAGCATTATTCATAACAGCCCCAAAGTGGAAACAACCCAGATGTCTATCATCGGAGGATGGATGACCATCCCCATGATGGAATACTACTCAGCCCTAAAAGGAAATGAAGTACCACAACATACAACAACATGGACGAACCTGACATCACGCCAAGTTTATCAGGGGGCAGGGTAAAGGTCCAGGGATGGGGGAGGGGTTGAAAACCACCCATCCAACCCCATACTTTTATAGATGAGAATTTGAGGCCCAGAGCAATCAGTAACTTGCTGCAGGCGACAGCACCACCTGAAAGAAGGTGGAGGAACTGGGGCCCTGCTCCCACAGCCCCTGGCCCAGTGCCCACAGAGCTCCTCTCTGTGGATATCGGCTCTAAATTTCAACATGGGTGACACTTTGGGTCGTTTCTCACCACCCCTAGTAGAAGACCTCACATAACCACTCCATGTTTTTATCATCTTCATCAGCCCGGATACCAAAAAGCTGAGACCTTATTCACTCTGCATTATTTTATCAAAACTCAGGATACAAAACTTCAACCAAACTTCCCCTTAGCACTCCTGAGGGATAAAGTCCCCAACTAAAAACAACTTGCTTCATTTAAAGCGTATAAAATATAATCCAAGTCCTTCTGCACGTGAGCCCTGGTAGGAGGCAGAGCCCAGGCCACTGCCCGGGGTGCGCACCTCATGGGGAACAGCAGGCAAGGCAGGGCCAACTGCAGGTGAGAACAGCTTAGGAGATGATTGGGTCTGGTTGTCCCTCAAAGGCTTACTTGCCAGCCTGTGGCACCACTGGGACGTGGCAGAAGCTTTGGGAGGCGGGGACTGGTGGGAGGAAGTTAGGCCCTTGAAGAAGGAACTCACCTTCTCTCATTGCTCCCTGGCTACCACAAGCTGAACAGGCCGCCTCTGCCACGTGCTCGCACCATGGTGTACTGTACCACCACAGGCCCAAAATGACAGGGCCAAGCACCCACAGACTGAAACCTCTGAATTGGTGATCCAAAATAAACCCTTCCTTCCATTAAGTTGATTTTCCCAAGTATTCTGTCACAGTAACAAAAGCTAATGACATTTTAGCATCAGGCTGCATCTTCATATAAGGTAAATTATATCAGCAGGCAGTCAAGCCATGGGCTTATAAAGTGAGAGCCCCCACAAAACCTCTTATTCATGTTGTCCAGACCTACATATTTTGTTATTGTCCCAAGTTCCTATTATCTGTGTCCATTTCTCAGTAAGTAGTACTGTTTACTGAAATTTTAGCCCAGGATGGGGAGATACACAAGAGAGTGTGTGTGTGCACACATGCATGTGTGGTATATTTTCTTTAGAGACACCTGAGATCTAAAATCAGAAGAAACAGGTTTAATACATTCTACTATCATGTATAACTACTATCATTGTCCTTTTTAGGACAAATGGAAATTATTTTGAAAAGAACAGGTTTAACTGTAGGCTCCTTCACTTAAATCAACCTTGGACGGGTGTTGAAATCAAATGCCAACTGTATGCAGACACTGTCATAGCAATTGAATGAGGACTCAAACACAGCTTTAGCCTCAACAACAAGGGATTGTATTATTTTGTGTAATTGGAAGGCTCAGAAGTGGGGGCTTCAGCGTGGGTTCCATTCACAGAAGCAATGACATCACTGAAGGCCAGTGTCTTCCCACTGTGCCTTCTGACGGGGCAGATCATGCTAAGCAGGTTTGCTCATGGGGATCAACGGCCTTACTGGCCTCAACACCCCCACAGTGTACCACTCAGGAAAGCCAACTCCTCACAGGAGCGGGCTCAGAAGACAGAGGAAGCTTCCCTTCCAGAACTGCCCTTCCTTTACTCACATACAAGTTCCTCCCTGGGGTCAGGAAAGGGCATGAGCAACTGGCATAGGCAGAGGATTGGGTCACCCAGACTGGGTTAGCCCAGAGGCCACTGGTCAGCTCCTTCTGAAGCTGACTGCTCCCTCTGCAGTGCTCCAAAAGCTCATGGAGCATAAACTCCACTGCACAGCTGCCTGTCCAACAGGGGCATCAGGCCTCTGGGTGGGGGAAGAGTCCAATGATGTGAAATGATTCCACCTTCCTCAGGCTCGACAACCTGGCCCTCCACTCTTGAGTCCTGGGCCAGATGTCAACAGATCATTCATCTCCAAAGGTGCCCTCCATGGAGTGGGGTCTTACCTGTTGTGTCCAGTTCCCAGAACAGTGCCAAGCAAGTCCTTGGGGAAGATCTGCACAGTGGATGGAGCTTCCAAGAGTAAGGGGTCCCTGGGACCACCAGGGATGTGGCAGGCTCCCATGGACCAGCCTCCCCTTGCTAGAGCTGGGATGTTGGACCCTGGGTGCAGGGGCGCTGAGCCTCACAAGACTACAGCAGATGGTCTCCCCAGGTGCTGCAGCAGATGTCCAGGTGTAACTATCAGGGCAGAGATATGGCCTGTGAGCCTCACCCAAAATCTCTTCTGGCTTTAGTAGCAGCGAGGGAAAAATAACCTCACTCAACTGCCCACAAAGAAATTCTGGCACATTAACTAGGAACCTGTTGGCTTATCAATCACTGTAATTACATTAGAGGAAAAGCCATGTGAGAGATGTGACCAGGGGTGATGATTTGGCTCCACTTCCCGTGCCCTGGGTGGCTGTGCCTTGGAGAAGAATACAGGGGATTTGGTGGCGGCGGGCTTGGCCTCATCAAAGCCCTGGGGAATCCTTGTGGGGCGGCCTCTTGCACACAGCAGACACCAGCTCTCCAAACCTGCAGTTCTGACCCGCGGCACCATCTGCCTTAGTAACATGCACCCTGATCCACAGAGAACACTGCCTACTGGTATACACACATTCCTTTAGTTAACAGAATGTCCCCAAAGTAAGTTATAACAAAATAACAAATACTTAATTGGTCAGTTCTCATCTCAGGTACAATTCCGCCCAAAGACATAATAAGGATAATTATAATTGCTTAAATTAGGTTCAGATTTGAGAGAAGATACTATTCCACTAAATAATGGCATTTTTACAATCGGCATTTTTAAATAGGGGTTAATTAGGTGCAATGGTCTAGAGGGTTTGTCTCCCCAAAATTCATATTTTGAAATCACCAAGGTGGGGGAAATAGGCCCTTGGAAGGTGATTAAGTCAGGAGGGTGGATCCTCACGAAAGAGATTAGTGCCCGTTATAAAAGATGTCCCAAAGAGCTCCCGTGGCCCTCCACCATCTGCTAACCAGGAGACAGGCCTCACTAGACACCAAATCTGCCAGCACCTCCATCTTGACTTCCCAATCTCTGCAACTGTGAGAAATACCTTGGTTCAGAAGCCACCAGTCCAGGTGTTTTCTTACAGCAGCCTGAATGGACTAAGACCATAAGTCTATTCTTACAGATGTGCATCTGCAAGACCACCTTAAAACGATGACCACCAACACAGGCTGACAGGTGTGTGTTTAACTATCAATTCAAGAGTGGCATTGTTGTCAAAGGGGGGCTTTTCTGAAACCACGAATAATTCTTTACAAAGTTTTGAACAGGGCAAAGCCAAAATCCTCCTGTGATTTATATATAGCTGCATTCCTAGCAAAGTCAGTATGTTAAAGTCATGTCAAAAAAATTCTTTCTGGTTATAGGTAAAACAGAATAAGGGTCTAAGCTTAGAAACAGACAGGCTTCCCCATGCATCCATGTCAGTAGGACCTTCAGGATGTGTGGGCAGGGGCAGCTTTTCACTGCACTGGGCTCTTGGTGCCGTGTGCAAAGTTTAGGGAAATTCAACATGCCTGGTCCTCACTCCGGAAAAAGTCAGAATGCCCTCCCCTCACTGTGACAACCAAGTATCCTCCAACCCACTCCCCGCACACCTCCAAATCTAGGACACAGTGCAGACCCAGGTGGAGAATCACTGCTGGGCATGGAGGGAAAGGCTGGGTTGGGCAGATCTGTTGGCTTCACAACCCCAATAACTTCATTCCACATCACTGGGTTTCTGCTAAGCCAAGTCCAAAGTTCTGAAAGCCCCAGAGTCCTCTCCCAACTCCAGGAAAGAAAAGAAGCCCATGGCAAGCAGAGGGACAGTTGATTGAGAATGTCAAGATGGTAAACTCACATATATGTACGCATTTAAAAAGCATGAAGTCTTCAAAGTATTTACAAATTCATCCAAAATGCAGAAGTGAATTGACTTCATAACATGAACTCGTAATCTCTCTTTCTTTTCCTGAAAACCTTCTAACTTTCCTAGTATTGTGACTACACCCCCTTTGTATGAAGGGTCTTCAAGCTCCAGAGGTATAAGCTAAGGCTGATCCCTTCTCTCGGGAATAGCCCTGTAGGGATCCATTAGGGGCGTGTGTGTGGTGCTGAGGATGGAACCCAGGTCCTCTCAGGGAAGCACTCTACCATTCTACCATTGAGCACATTCCCAGCCCAATTTTTTTTTTAACTACAAAAATCCTATTTCTTTTACTAGAGATTATCTCAAGTCCCATACAAAAGGCATGTTTAAAAATAACGCTGCGGGGCTGAGGTTGTGGCTCAGTGGCAGAGCGCTTGCCTTGCAGATGTGAGGCACTGGGTTTGATCCTCAGCATCACATAAAAATAAATAAACAAAATAAAAACACTGTGTCCATGTATAACTAAAAAATATTTTTTAAAAAATAAAATAAAAATAATGCTGCAGATTCACTAGAATTTCATAAGGCTTTGCCAACATCAGTACAGAAGATAGACAACTTAACAACAAATCAGGCGATACACTTCAATTTTTTATTTGGCTTTGAGTTCAATATCATTGAGCACATAAAATCGACATTTACAATAAATAGCAAATTCACATTCAGAATAAATACCTAATTTGCACTTTTTATGCCTGTCATTGTATAGGCACAGTTTGTCATTCCACTAAACAATTAGAGAAGTCTCCTAAGTTGGAGCTGAAGCTTGTACTACTAAGTACAGAAGCGCTGTCCCAGTTGGGGTCCCTGGAGGTGGGCGCTGCGTGCAGGAAGGTTTACAGGGAAGCGCTGCTGGGATCTGCAGGAAGGGAAGGAGGTGGGTGGCAGGGGTGCTGCTCGCCTCCATACAGGCCTCGCAGACCCCGCAAAAAGCACTGGAGCTGGGGGGCTCTACAGGGCTGTCCCAGGTTGGGGAGGCCAGGCCTCTGTGCTTCTACATGCAGTAGTACAGAGGCCCCCAGGAAGGGGCCAGGATCTGGGGCAAGGCAAGGGAAATTCCCAAAGGTCTGGCAGCTGCAGTCAGGCAGCCAACCTCACACCCTGCAGTGGGGGAACTAAGTCCTTCAGTCCAGAAAGGTCACCTGGGCAGCGAGCCCAGCACCCAAAAAGCACAGTAACAAACGATAAGAGGTAGCTCAGGTACACGCCACAGAGCAATCCTGACATGCACTGGAAACACTGCATCTAACTACAGGCCAACAAGGAAACAGGCCTGGACAGCAGCTTAGAAGGGGACGGGGCACACCTACCCAGAGGACTTCTTTCTAGATCTGCGTCTAAGCTGTTAGGTTATTCATCTGCACCTCTCAATCCATTAGTAGGGGACTGCAAACCACAGCCCAGGGCCAAACCCAGGCCACAGCCTACTTTGGTAGAACAAGTCATAATGGAGAGCTACCCCACTCGTGCCTACAGGAGCAAGGCCAAACCTGTCTGGCCCTTTAAGGGAAAAGTTCTCTGACCTTTATTAGAGGAACTTCACTCCCCTCCCCTCCCCTCTCTTCCCCTAAGCCAACAGTGGTGTCAAAGTTTAGCTCAACTTTGAACCCCGCTCCCAAATACTAAAGCAAAAAAAAAAAGGTGGTACAAAAGGAAATCGATGTTATTAACAGGGAAAGCAGGCAGGTGAATAATCAGAGAACCCTGCATCTGGTCAAACTTCACCTTAAGAGTATTCTAGATAAGGGGCCCCATCTGGGTCTCTGGCAGCAAATGAGCATTGGGCTAAGTAGAAGTCAATGCCAATATTTAGCACTCTCTGCTGCTCAAATCCTATTGAGAGGAGAGAGGAGAAGCCATTTAGTTCACCCCAAGCTAAATTAGGAGGAGGCAAGACTGCTCCTCATTTCTCCTTTACGATAATGAACAGGCTGGTGAACTCACAGCAACCAGTGACTTAGCCTGACATGCCGGAATCCAGAGCAGGCGGGACATGTCACATGGAATTAATGGTGAGAGCAGAAAATGGAGCTCAAGAGTAAAATAAGACAGCGAGAGAGGGAGGGGGGAGGACAGGAATGTGTTAGGAGGAAAGTGGGAGCTACAGCCAAGTACCTAAAATATGTTTAAAGCCAGGTTTCCTCTACAAAAGCAACTCTGGAAAGAAACCTCAGTGCTGTCCCTTCCCCGAGCACCTGCTATGGGTGCCGCGAGCCTTGCTGGACAGTCACAGCTGGTGTGGACTGGCCCTGAACTGTGAATTTTTATTCACCTAATTCTTAGAAAATCAATCTGAGAAGGTTAAAACAGTAATTGTTTAAATGAGCAATCTAATTTTCTTGTCTGCTTTACAAGTTGATTTTTTTAAATGGCAGAAACACGTCACTTCTGATGCCAACATGCTTCCACCAGTGCACACCCTGCGAAAAACGGGAAAGAGCAAGATGCCAGGTCCCAGCTAAGTCCTGATGACAGAGCTAAAGCCTGCCTTGACTGCGCTGGAGGATCAAACAAGCGAGCCACAAGCTGCCGCAGTCCGCCAGGTCCATGTTTGGTGGCCCTGGTGCAACAGAAGCCAGGCCTCCGCCACCTGGCAGATCTCTGTGCTGCCAGGCTCATGGCCCTGAAATGAAAACCCTCCTCCCTGGGACTCATCTGTAAAATTCATTATTCATGCCTAGAAAATGTCCCCTGCCCCAAGGCTTAGGTCACCTAACCCACACATTCAAGAAAGCAGGTTTTTAAAAAATTTCTACTTCACTCTTCAGTAAATGAAACACCCTATAACTGGCACCTAGTACCTACGCCGTGGACGTCTGAACAGATAGAAACCGAGTATGCTTCTCGGCAACACCTCTGCCCTCGTCTGCTTCTCCAAAGCAGAAATTAAAAGCCAAGAGAAAGCACCAGTGCATCCTTTCGGGACTCCAACACAGAACAGTTCTGAGCATCGCCTGCTGCATTAAAAGCCAGCTCCTCAACACTGGTGGCTAAAACGCCTGAGTGACACCAACAACAAAATGCCCACGGTGCCAAGAAAAGATCAGACTGCTGTGCCCTACGGTGTTCATCATACACCACAGAAGGAAAAGAGAAGCCTAGCTGGGTCTAAGGGTCACCTTCACCATGACAGCTAAACAACACAATACCACAAGTCAAATCCCAGCATGACGACAGAGCCACAGAGGGTGCCATGTAACTCACTGGACTCCTGCGTGTTGGCGGAAGCCCATGCAATGCCAGGCTGGCGTTCAACACCTGGCTACAGTTCTTACAGTAAACGTGCTGAATGAGCGAGCGCTCTCCACAAGTCCCCGGCAGGTTCCTGACATTCACCAGCTTTAAAAAGCAAACGCCTAATACGAGTCCTGGCAAAGCTAGATGAGACCACCAGGCCGGAAGCACGGAGGCGCATATGCAATGAAAACACCATCCGCAGCACAGTCCTAAGGAACTCACGGAGATGCTGCAAATACAGACTAATAGAGTGTTCTTCCCTCCAGAGGGAGGAAATGAGGAGAATATAAGCCCTTTGCTTCGATCTTAGAAATGAGAACAGCTCAGGACGGGGGTCTTCCTACTAACTTCAATATCCCGCATCTTGCCCCACCTTAACCACCAAAACGAAACCACTCAAACAGGGCAGGAACCAGAGCTAAGAAAGGGCTGGAAGTGGCTGGGGGATGGCCCCGTTCCCCCTCCTCTGCTCAGCCAGCACCTCTCCCATGTGGCTGGCTATCGAGAGAGGAAGGCACCTTGTCCATCTCTCTCCAAACAAGGACAGTTTCTGGTAACGTGTTTTAACGAGATTCCAATTTAGCCCAGGGGTGCTGTGGTGTGGGATGCAGTACAAGGGTCTTTTCTGGTTTCATTTTTTTTCCTCCGATGAGTGCAAGAAACCATTGCTTGGATGGGGTTCCTGGGCTTCCTGTGGGTCTGGGGGAACCTCCCATAAAAGCTGTGATCTTCTGCCCCACTGATGTCTCACAGCCTCGTTCTACGCCAGCTGGAAGGTGATTGTGGTCCGAGCAGTGCCCTCCGCCCTCCTTCCCTGGGGAGAAGAGGGCACCTGCCCCCCACTTGTTGTACCAGCTGTCCTTGCCCATCCTGGGGTGGGTCACAGCAGCACACAATGAGGACAGTGTTCTTGTTTCTTCTCGTCTAAGTCCTTCCAGGAGGCTGGGTTCTCTTAGATGCAAGACACCACAGGAAGGCCTGCTGGAGCCTCAGCACCAGAACACTGGGGCCTCCTGCCATTCAGGGACCCTCTCTGCTCCTCAAAGCAGCACGGCCGTGAGCAGCCACTACCGACAGAGTATCTCTCTGCATCCTCGGGCCCTGCAGCCCCCAAGGTAACGGCGCAATGAGCCCAGGCCTGTGTCTAAAGGACCAGCTGAACACATAGCTGGCACGAGTGGTCTCACCTAACCCAGAAAATCTGTCAGTTCCAGGACCTGGTAAACAAGGCTACGTGGGACTTTCAGTACCAAGCTGTCCCCGAGTGCCGAGCGGAGGGAGGCGCGCTGGTGGACGGCAGGTCCCTCTCAGCCTGCGGAGTCCTCTCCTTAAGGTACAAAACATGTATCAAAGGCCTATCTGTATCTCTTCAGAAAGCGACACTCGGACCCACCCAGTCAACCCCATCCAGTCGCCATGGTGGGGCTGGGCTGCTTCTGGCACTTTCCCCAGGGGGCCAGGGTTACTTGGCCTGTGCCTCCTGCAGGAGGGGAGCCCTGGAGGTGGCGGCCCTGTCGGACCATGCGGGCAGCTCGTGCTGCAGTGGAGTCCTCCTGGGGTAGAAGGTGTGGCTGACATCGTAGTTCAAGAGGCAGCTCAGAGACGCCATGTAGATGTCCGCAAACCGCGACAGGCGCCTGAGGAAGTAGGTAGGGTTCTGGTCTGTGCGGAACAAGCTTCCGAACTGGGCGTTGAAGAAGCTCTTGGTCATCTCTCTAAAGCAACAAAAAATAAAAATAAAAACGAAAACAGCAATAGAGAAATGTTTTTCAAGGTTTGTTTTTCAACTACTAAAACCAAAATCTCTTTTAAAAACAAAAAAAGACAGGACTTGAAGTTAAGACAACGGCGACTCCCAGTCAAGAAAACAATCCGTCGGTCCAGCATCTCTCAAGATGACAGTGATCACATCTCCCCATTACTGCAGCCAAAGAGCACGGCTTCTGGGCCTCTGCTTGAAGGGCGTGCCCCTCTAGACACACCCTGCTTCCCACGCCTATGCGGGGTGGCGGAGCTGCTTCTGAACACATGCAGGGATGTGAGAAAGTTCTCAGCCTGTTGCGAAACCTCCCTGTCCCAGGAATGGCATCCAGGCTCCTTTTCACAAGGCCACTGTGAGGATCGAGGGAGGGAGAGAACACAAGCCCGCTGCGAACCCCAAAGCAGCCGGTCCCTGAGGAATTTAGGAATGACTATGTTGACCACCACCCTCCAGGATACAGCTTCAACCCCAGTGTCTCCTCCCAGCCCAGCCCACAGCAGTGTGCAAGGTCCAGGTCAAGGTCACGGTGCCTCGCAAGGCCCTAAATTCCTACAGTGGCCTCTCTGCCCCCTCCATGCATTTGTGTCTAAATCAACATCCCACACACAGACAAAGGACATGCACACCATCTTATGGCCGAGAACCCTACGGAATATTCCAGAAAAATGGAATTGCTGATAAAACAGTTCAATACAACAAACATTATAATTGTTTACACAACTGTGTGACTGAAGCCACCAGTGGTAGCAGCTCTCTGCCATCACTTGCCAATGACAGATGCAACAATCACCAAACAGCAGAACATTACAAGAAGCCATCTAGGTCTCTGTGGGCAGAACAACATAGAAGATTTTTAAACGTTTACTAAGAATCTCATTGAAATGTGAAGATATTAGAGACTCAAAGTCAACAGTCCCTTTATCTAGTGATCTGAGGTTCCTACAAGTGAATGCCCCATGGAATGCAACCCAGGTCTGGCCTTCAAGACAAGGGACCAGAAGTCACTCCAGTTCATGCCTTCCCCCATATCTTCCTCTCGCCCGACATTTTATGCTAAAGGAAATCCTCAGAGCAAGCCCCAGCCAGCCAACAGCCTGAGGAAGGAGGGACAGTAAGAGCCCAAGGTATGGACACCGTCCCCTCTCCACACCTCTCCCCCTGCGCTCACAGACTCTCCCTTGAGTCAGGCTGCCTGTTGCTCAGAGGCCGGAATCCAGGCAGCAGCCACTGTTCCCAAACCTTAGACTGTACCCAGGGCCTGAGGAGGGCCAGGCTCTTCAGTGTCCCTGCTAAGAGCGTCCACATAAAAAGCATCCTTCCCAGGGAGCATGACTGTCAACAGGCCCCCTCTGGAAACTGTCCCCTAGGACACACACTTGCCAAACTTTCCTGACAGCAGAGGGGCTCCAAGAAACATTCAGATGGCTGACTATGTGCACATTCCCACAACAGCCATGGGTACAAATGCGCACCCAGGTGCAGGAGCCCTGAGAACTCACTGGGGGCTCGGAGGCCTCCCTCCAGCAGCCCCAACAGCCACACGTGCTGCCAGCACTGGCAACAACAGGGCCACCAGCGGCCCAGATGGGACAGTCAAGAGGTGGGAAAGGGGGAGAAGGAAGAGTCCCCCTCTATCATGGCCCTCCAATGGCAAGGGCAGGGGAAAGATAAAGATCATGGCTGGCCTAGAGGAAATGCCACTGTCACCAACAGCAGACAGCTGATCCTGGATACCAGGAAGCCACATCCATACCTGGGAGCCTACCACAGATATTTCACAACTGGGCCTCGGACTGGCCTTGAGAGAACATGTGGGCTGGGCACACTCAGAGCAGGGAGTGGGGTCCCCGTGTTCAAAACAAGCCCCTCTTACCTCATCTCCTTCCTCTCCTTTTTCCACTCCTGCAAGACCAGCTGTGAATCAGCATCTCTGTGAACCTGTAGGACACAAGCCAATTATTATGACAGTTTGGGTTATAACAAACTCATCGGTAATGAGAATTTTTTGATAGGCAGCTCTTGGAAGAATTATATTTAAGAGGCAGGCACTTGCGTGAAGTAATACATTTTCAGATTCTACGACTGAAATCCTGCTTTTTTCACTTATAAAATTAACAAACACACACACAGAGCCTTTTTTTTTTTTTTTAAAGTACTGGAGATCGAACTCAGGGGCACTTGATCACTGAGCCACATCCCCAACCCTATTTTGTGTTTTATGTAGAGACAGGGTCTCACTGAGTTGCTTAGCACCTCACCATTGCTGAGGCTGGCTTTGAACTCGCGATTCTCCTGTCTCAGCCTCCCTAAATGCTGGGATTACAGGCATGCACCACCATGCCTGGCTCACACAGAGCTTTAAATATCCATAATTAGAAATCTGATTTAACAAATTAAGATGGAATATTTTAAAGATATTCAACTGTAATTAAAGGCTTCTATAAAAATAATGCATGTATGTCCATGCAAAATGTATGTGTAGGCCCACATGTGTAACATAGCTATTACATCTATTTATTATGTATATTAACATACACTTCCAATGTACTACCTACTTCATATATTACGTGCGTGTGTATCAGCATCACAGCAGTTAAGTGGAAATGGTGTGTATAATGGTACAAACTGCAAGCATGTGAAAATATGTGCTACATTTAGAACTCAACACAGAATTTTTAAAAATTTGTGCAAAGGTAGGAGGACCATAAATGGTTCTGATTTTTTTCTTTAATGTTACATTATCTTTTTAAACGGTTAACATCTAAAGAGGCAAAATCAAGAAGCTAACACATCTCAATATGAAAGAAGAGCAACTTTCTGGTGGGCCAAAATGTGAGCCAAAGACAAAAAGAAAATATCAGCTGCCCACAAACTCACAGTGGAATCTCCCAAGTCTCCCTCCAAGGTTCTTGTAACTAAACAGAAACTGTGAGGCCGGAGCCAGAGACACATATGATTGCAGGGGACAGGTGGAGCTCACTGTGATTCGTGACTACAGGGTAACCTTAGAGCTCAGAGGGAAAGGCCAAATGGGCAAACCATCTGCTTCTCACGTGGGACCCAAAGCCTCTGCTTGTCACATCTGCCCACCAGCATGACCAGCCACAGCCGCCAGGCAGAGTCTGCACTCACACAAAACTATCCAACTGGGCTTCAAATCTGGGCTTCTTGCTGATGCCGCTGGCTACACCACTGGAAGCAGCTACCATTGAAAAATCACTGGCTGTGTGCCAGGAGCACCAAGCCACTGGCCTAACCTTGCTGGGAGTTTTGAATAGGTTCCATGAGTCCTTTTTTTCTGGGGGTTGGGGGGTACTGGAGATTGAACTCAGGGGCACTCGACCACTGAGCCACATCCCCAGCCCTATTTGGGGTTTTATGTAGAGACAGGGTCTCACTGAGTTGCTTAGCGCCTCGCCATTGCTGAGGCTGGTTTGAACTCGTGATTCTCCTGTCTCAGCCTCCCAAAGTGCTGGATCACAGGCATGCGCCACCGCACTCGGCTCCGTGAGTCCATCTTTAATTGGCTTTCACATTTTAAATCAACAAGCTACTCACTACAGAATTAAGGCTCTAGAACATACAGAATTTAGAAGTAAAACCAGTAGGGTACCATAAGGAATTTTCACATATGTACGACTGTGTGTGTGTGTGCATGTGCGTATGTGTGTGTGTGTGTGTTGGATGCGGAAGCCACAAGAGGACCAGAATGGAGGCCTTTATGGGGGAAAGACCATGCCAACTGAATGTGACACCACAGAGGAGGGAATCCCCACCTCTCCTCTGCCCACACCCACTTCCTGTCCCATGAGCTAGGCGCCTATGCGCTCACATAGCGGGAAGGAGCTTCCAGCCCCTCACTGTGCATGTCATGGACTGGGTGTTCGTGTCCCTCTAAAATTCCTAGGCAGAAACCCCAGCCTCCGGCGTGATGGTTTTAGGAGGTGGGGCCTTGGGGAGGTGATGAAATCCCGAGAGTTGAGCCTCACATGGGATGAGTGCCCTTGTACAAACAACCCCAAGAGAGCTCTCTAGCCGCCGTTCCACCACGTGAGGCTGCCACGCCACGCTGGAACCACACCAGACAAGAAATCTGCTGGCAACTTGACCTTAGATTCCCAGTCTCCAGAACTATGGAAAATAAATGCATCTTCTTTAAGCCACCAGTCTGTGGTACAGTCACCGTGGACTAAGAGAGTGGCACACGTGCAGGAGGGCGGAATGCACTGTCTGGTGAAGGGATGAGGATTACCCAAGTCAATCTACTTGCTCTCTCTTTTCAAACTAGCTGCTAGAGGCCAGGTGAGTTCTCTCCACTCCTGACCTTCGGTGAACCCACCACAGGAGGCTCTGCAGACATGAAGAGCCAATATGAGTCTCCCAAGTTCCAGGCACACTCTCCAGCCCAGCTCTCCCAGCAATGGAGCGGGTTGTATGTGCACCCCACTCTGACGCCCACCCCTGGGTCTCTATGGTCCTGAATCTGGAGGGTGGCCAAGGATGGTGATGGATCCTCTCCAGCAGCCTCAGCCCAAAGGCTGCTGAAGGGAAATGCAGAGGAGGAAGGATCCAGAAAGCTGAGGCCAGTGAAGCAATACCACAGCAAGGGACGCCTGGCTCAAGGGTCTGTGCTCACCCATGAGCCTACAAATAGGTGGCGGTGGGGAGACAAAGAAGAATAATTTCATGACATATGAAAGTAAATGAATTTCTATTTCAGTGTCCACCAGAGTTCAGCGGGACAAGCTGCAACCGCTCATACACCATCCACAGCTGCTTGGAGAGCTGACCAGCTACGACAGAGTCCACAGCCCACATGGCCTAAAACAGCTACTATCTGGCCCTCTGCAGAGTCTGCTAACCCTAGCCAGACCCACCACTGGGCAGTCCCACAACTGCCAACTGTCACCACTGTGAAGCACACTTCAAGGCTAGCTAGCTCCACGCACGGTGGCACACGCCCATAATCCCAGCACTTTGGGAAGCTGAGACAGGAGAACCACGAGTTCAAAGCCAGCCTCAGCAATGGCGAGGCGCTAAGCAACTCAGTGAGACCCTGTCTCTACATAAAACCCAAAATAGGGCTGGGGATGTGGCTCAGTGGTGGAGTGCCCCTGAGTTCAATCCCCAGCACCAAAAAAAAAAAACGCTAGCTAGCAATATAATTATTTAACATCATTTTTTAAAAAGTAAAAATTATATACCTCTATCTAATTTATCAGACTTGGTGCTGTCCCTGCCCTCCAAAATCAAACCAATCTCAAAAGAAAAATTTTTCTCCTCACAAATAATTTGCTAGGTACTCTGAAAATAATTATCAAGGGAGAATTCTAGAAATGTGCACAGGATCAATGTGCCACCTTTCCAGATGAACCCTTAGGGGGAAGCGGCAGCAGGGGGGACAGGGAGAACAGTTAGGATGGACACTCTTTGGGATATTTAAAATTCCAGCCATATTCCTCTAACCCAATAGAGTCATAGAAAGTGTAAGATCTCGAGGCAGCGCAGCACAGAGGTGGAGACTCGAGGCCAGGATGCCCAAGCCTAGGCCCGGCGCCACCCCAGGCAAGTCACTTTCCCTCCATGCTCAGATTCTTCATCTGTAAAATGCAAGCGACGCTCTTAGTACTTCCGAGAGTCGCGAGGGTGAAAGGAGCACAAGGCCCAAGTGCCCAGAGCAGAGAAGACCTGCTGCACTCTGCAGGGCCCGACGCCCCGCACTAACTCTGCAATGCCAGAAGTTACTCATCTCTCAGCCTTGGCCTTCTCTCCTATAAAAGGGGGTGCGTTATAAAGGTTTCTGACTTCCTAACCCTGTGCCTGGTATAATTGATTCTCTAAGTCACAGAAACATCTCCAACACTTCCTTTCTCTAAGTCACACTCTTCTGTCAAACTTGCTTACATAGGTCAGAGAAGAAAACAAAACAGACTGTTCCCAAAGCGGAAACAGTGAAGTCATCTACACGCAGGTTATGTCTACATATCTGATCAATGGCTGCTGACACAAAGACTCCAACTAAGGTGAGCACAGTCACCTCCCTCATCTGGATACACTCCAGGACCGCTAGGGGATATCTGAAACCTGGGTAACTCCAAGTCTAGGGTCCGCTGCTTTTCCTCTGTGTACACACCTGTGATACAGTTTATCTTACAAAATTAGGCACAGCAAGAGATTAACAATAAAAAATCAATAATAGAAGGGTGAGGTTGTAGCTCAGTGGTACAGCACTTGCCTACCATGTGTGAGGCACTGGGTTCAATCCTCAGCAACACATAAAGATAAATAAATAAAATAAAGGTATTATGTCCATCTACAACTAAAAACTAAATAATAATTAATATTAATAATTAATAACAGAACAACTACCACAATGTAATAAAAGTTACCTTAAAATTTATGAATTATTTCTGGAATTTTCTATTTAATATTTTCAGAACCAAATTTGACTACAGTTAAACTAAAACACACAGAAAGATAAACTGCAAATAAGACAATGTAAAGTCTCTAGCTCTACCTGAGATCTCTAAACCATCAGGCAATCTAAGGTGGTGCTCAAAATCCTGGAGGTGGGCATCCCAAGGTCTGGGTTTGAGGCTTGCTCTGTCATTTATGACCTCAAACATGTTACTAACCTCTTGAAACCCGAGTCTCCTATTCTGAAATGGAAAAACTGCGCCTACCTGTACAGTACAGCTATGATTATTGAGTATCGTGCACAAGACAAGCACTTAGCACACACTTGGCACAAGATGAGCAAAGACTGCTGTTGTATGACATATGCAGACTCGCGGCTACATTAACCAAGAACCGATGCCTTGTATATTTAGAAAGTCATCTCACAAGCAAGCATAGTAGAAGCAAAACAAAGCCTCACCAGAGAGGAGCTAAGACCAGGACAGCCAGAGAACACTGGAAACCAGCCTGGCAGACATGCAGGGGCCCATGCCCTGGAACGTGCGGCCTGGGAGAAGACACGGCCTGCCTCTCCCCACAGCTCTGCCTGAGCTCAGTGCCCAGTCGTCTTAATACAGACTGCCAGTTAGGCAGTTCTTTGCCCATTTCCAATGCCACTGATGGACTAAACAGGCTGTGCCAGAGCTACAGGTGCCAGCCAAGAGAGCAAGCATCTGTGCCCCTTAATCTCCAAGAGTCAGTACCATGCACAGGGCGAGCTCTCAGCACAATGGCTGGCACCCAGAGTAACCATCAGCTCTCTGTGACACATGCACAGATTCCTGGCTACATGTGCCCTGCCACGGTGTCAGCAGCCCAGGAAAGCTGGACAAAGGAGAAAGCGAGGTACCTCATGAGACCAAGATGGGGACAGGCGCAGAGAAGGGGTCACAGTTGCAACAAGGAGCAGCTCCCACAGGCCAGGACATGACCAATAAAAAGGACATTCCTCTAACTGTCTCCAACTGGCTACATAATTTACAGAGAGATGTCACTGCCACCAAACTCTGGAAAGCCAGAAAATCACGGGTATTTTCTTCAAAATCAGATTGAGGGTGGACCCAGAGGGCTTGACTCTGGCTTTGCAACACTTCCCAGGAAGCTTAGACTGATGTGCACATTCCACAGGACCCTCCATCTTACAGACAGGGAAACTGAGGCCCAGGATAGAGAAATCCCACAGCAGGCTAAAGGTAGAGGCAGCACTGAGACCCAGCACTGGCAGAGCTTCTCAAATCTGCCACCCCACAGGACACCCCTGATGTGACTCAGGGTAAAAGTAAGGGCCCCATTTCCACTGACAGAGGATCACAAATACCTGCATTTATGCAGGCTCTGCAAACACTCTCCAAATGACCAGATGCTTTTTAAAGGTCTCTTTGGGGAAAATGACAAAATTGCCTCAGCAGCAAAATAACCCCAGAAGTTATTTTACAGCCTACTGGGGACAACTTAAACCTTATACTTTATAACTACAATTAAACAGAAAATACATGAAATAACTTGGACCAGCAGACAAGCTAGAAGTTTACAGGAAAAGTGAGAAGAAGGAAAAAAAAAAAAATCCCTAACCTGCATCTGCTCTAACAAGCCAGTCAAGGTCTGCAGCCAGGTCATGGTCTGAATGTACTGCTCCGTGTTCATGATTTTGAGCTCCGACCTCAACTCGGGGATGATTGCACCAGTCCGCCAGCCATGCTTCAGGGTCAAATCCTGATCACAGAGATCACAGAAAGGCAGCATCAGTCTCAACAGAACCCAAACATTTCATTACTTTTCCCAGACACAAGAAGCATTCATTTAAATTACTTTTTAATCACAATGATTAGTTATTAACCAAGCCTAATTCAATGAATTACACTAATTAAAACCAATTTGGCCCCAAGTTTTGACCATTCCACCCTAAGAAAGCTTCTGCTCTAGAAATAATTGCTGTGAATCACAGCTCCTGCAGAAACCCGAGGAGTGGAATCATTAACCATGGTCTGTGGAGGGAAAAAACCCATGTGGTCAGGAACAGGCTCAACCTAAACACCAAGATATCCAGGCACAGCAGCAGTGGAGGTGGCAGGGGCCACAACCTGCTCGTTACCCACCTGACTTTGGGCTCTGGGAATCGTGCAAGGAGAGACCTGCGATCACTCCACAAAGACGACCTCGTTCCACAAGGAGCCGAGGACGGTAACCAATACCAACAACCCAAACTTGTTCCAAGGGTAGGATAAACCCTAACTCCCATCATACCCAGGATCATGAAATGCCTCGGTGGCAACTGGTGGCTGTTTCCTGGAAGTGACCAGCTTGCCAGAACCGGACGGAGGCTTTCAAGTTTTTATGTTGCACCTTTTATGTCTTATGATGTATTGATAAAAAAGAAAAGTTAACATGGGCATTCATTTCTTATCATTATTCAAATGGAAACATTTTTCGGATCAACTCTGAGTAAATTTTCAATTGCCCTCATTTCCAAAAGAATTTATCTTTTTCACAATTCTGAACTGTCCTGTTCTGTAAAAAGGAGACATTTAAAAATGTAGCCTACTCCAAGTTCTTAGAAAACGATTAAAAGGACCTTCTAAACAAAAGAGAAATTCCTTAATAAATGGAACTAACACATCTGTCCGCCAACAAATTGAGAGAAAAGGTGCTGCTCACCGCCAGGTCGCTGTATATGTGGTCCCCGAAATACAGCACTCTGGAGCCTCTCCACCCAGTGAGCTTCAAAAATTCATACAAATTGCCCTGTAATAATAGAAAAACAAGTAGAGTACCATATGAAATAAATGGTCCAAAATATTCTTTAGATTTCTAAAAAATTGGTTTATTTGAAATACCAAAATATAAAATCACTTTCAAAGGAAATCTTTTGGACTTTTCTTCTATATTAAATGTACTTTTCAAAAAGTCTTCATAATGTAAACATAACTCTGTCCCCATCTTTCTTTTTCTTTTTTTTTTGGTCTTCTCAGTACTGGGGATCAAACCCAAGGCCTCACACATGTGAGGCAACCACTCTACAGGTAAGCTATATCCTCAGCCCTATGACTATCTTTTTACATTTAACATGCTATGATCAACTTTCCAAATCAATAAATGTTAATCTCAGTGTAATTATAGTAGCTGTCAAGTATCATAATTCCTTTTACCAGTGCCCTGATGTTGAACATTTATACCGTTCTCTATTTTGTAAGTTACTTCAAGATAAACATTCTTACAGCAAAGTTTCATTGGATGCATCTTAATTTTCTTAGGCCAACAACCTAGAAGTGAAATGGCTATACCAAATCTAATTTTTTCAAGGCCTAGAAAATATACTTATTGCCAAATCTGGCAGGTTGTTACATACCCACTAAGAACAAATCAGTATCAGAAAAAAAAATTCAGTAACATAGTAATATTAGGTCAGCGAGTCAATCATTCATTCAAACCCTTGAAAGCTTTATATGTCACCAAAATATGTTGAGACTGTACAGAAAATGAATCTCCTCAGGAAATAATTATCAATTTGGGTGAGTAATGCTCCATGATTAATGCTCCTTAACAAGAAATCAAGGTTTGCCACTGGCACCTTAAATTTTATGTGCCATGAAAGGTAATGCTTTAAAGTTTGTTTCTAAAAACAATTAGACTTTGAGTTAATTTAGATACTAGCATTTTTAAAATGTATTGACTTCAGCCTGTTTTACTACCCAGTTGATAAGCAGTCAATTCAAGGGATCGAACTATGCTGGGCACACGGCAAGCCCTGGTGAACGTCAGCCATTGATTATCATGACCGCTGACCACAAAGCAAAGCAACACAGAGGACAAACTGGTCAAGAGATACCTGCTTGTAAATCTGGCCTTTCTGCAACTTGTGGATTTTATCCCAGAGTAAGACACCCTTCTCATTCACCTTTCGGAAAGGTCTAACAACAGAAATGGGAAACGTTACATGTGACGACAGCACAGGCCACCCACTCCAGGAGACACTTCAGACGCTCCCTGATGACAGAAAGCGGCTCCCTGGATACACCTCACACATCCCTGAGCCCAAAACTCTACCACATTCCCTGGCCTTCCAATGAATCCCAGACCACACGAACCACCATCTACAAGTGATTCATGAAAGAAAAAAAAAAAAAAAAGAATTCCAGGGTCAGATGAACCTAGGAAACACTACACACTGCCCATCCCTCCTAAAAAGTTACTGATAGCTCTGAAACAAATCCTGCTCTAAATACACTTCCTAAAGATTTCCCAAATGTATTTGGTCATGTAAAAAAACTGTTTCACAAAAAAAAAAAAAAAAAGGTTTGTGGAAATATTGCAATAGTACATTTTTACACTTAATTGAGTCACTCTGGATAGAAAACAAGTCAAAGGACCAGAAATACTACTTTATGATGGAAAATGGACCACAGAGATAAGGCCTCATTCCTGCGGCTGGCATCCTCAGGACTCAAAGAGCCTGTCTTTCTTTTTTTTAAGCAACACTTATTGGGATTATTTTTCCAATTAAAAGAATATAAACTCACTATAGAAAATCTGGAAAATGCAGGAAAGGGAAGTGACTAATTCCAGTACCCAGGTAGAAACACATAACATGTCAATGTATGTCTTTCAGTCTTTAAAGGAAAATCAGTTTCCTTTTTTTTTTTTCTTCCTGGGGATTAAACCCAGGGCCTTACATATGCAAGGCAAGCACTCTACCAGAGCTATGACCCAACCCTTTTTATTTTGAGACAGGGTCTTGCTAAGTTGCCCAGGCTGGCCTCGAATTTGCAATCCTCCTGCCTTGGCCTCCTGAGTAGCTGGGCTTACTGGCATGATCACCATACCTGACTAATTTCCCTGTTTTTATGAACATAAAATTAAGATCAAGATCACTTTGTGCACACTGATTTACCCCTCTTTCTCTAATATTGTGAGGAATTTCTCACATGATGGCATATTCTTAAGTACTTCACTTTTTACAGTAATAAACATGCTCACTTCTTTCTTTTCTCTAGTTAAATCTTTGTGTGTTTAGGGGATGGGGTCTCTCTATATTGCCCAGGCTGGCCTTCTGCTTGCAATCTTCCTGCTTCAGCCTCCCCAGTAGCTGGGACTACAGGTGCACACCACCATGCCCAGCTCCAAACACATCATTGTTAATGGCTGCCTAACATCCCCTCACACGGATGCTCTGAATTAACTAGTCATCCTCTGCTGTTGGAACTTAGCATGTATTCCAGGCATTCAGAACAAAGGCAAAATGAACGGTACACTGAAGGTGGGGGAGTACTCTATGCACACCCCTCACCTCCAAGTACAGCCCAGGGCCCTAGCCCTCCAGTGAACAAGTCCCACAGAGGAGAAGAGGTTCCTGCCAAGGGAGCCTTCTCCTGACCACCGCAGCAATCTAGGAGGAAATGCAGGAGTGTTTTTCTTGTTGTTGTTTTTGTGGTGCTGGGGAGTGAATCCAAAGCCTCGTGCACGCCCAGCAAGCACTCCACCACTGAACAGCAGCTACGCCCCAGGTCCTGTGACAGCATTTTATCAGTGGCCAAGCAGCGAGCCCATGTCCATGACTGTTTGATCACACTCTAGTTTTTTCTTCATTCTCTTGACTCCTGCCCTGCCACTTTCAGTCTCTACTCGTGGTCTTGGGGTTTGCCTCTTCCTCTGAAAACTGGAAATTGGCATCACAAGAGGAATGCTGTGCATCCAGCACTAACTGCAGGTCCCTGTGTAAGGATGCTTTCTAGCACCTGGCAGAGGCTGCTGGTCACCAGCCACAGGCTACACAAATGTAGGTAAAGTGTTTCAAAACTAGGCCATCATACCAACACATTAGGGTTACTTTTAGAACTCTAATGCAGGAATTTCCAACAACATGGAATTTAGGGGGGCAACTAGTCTGTTACCTGGTTAAAAGGTGTTTTAATACCCCTGACCTCCACCTACTAAATACTAACAGCACTCCCCAGTCACTGTCACAACCCCAAACATCCCCACTCCCCCATTTAGGCTGCTGTGGCAGGAAGACACCACCTACGACATGTAGAGATTGATTCCACTTAATACAAAGCCCATGTTGCAGAAATTTTGCAAAATCCAACCATGATTTTAAATGCACCAACTGGAGCTCTATTTTAAAAGATTCCCGTCCCCATAGTTTTCTTATGCTTCACAATGCATTTGTACCCAAAGATCTAATTTACTATGTGACATCAAGTTTTGACTTTTCATCACTGTTAATCATTTTCTTAAAGCTGGATTCACAGCCCTGACATAGCCCAAGCTGAACAGGACCCACGTCAGTACACACAAGCTGTCTGCTGAGTGCTAATCCCACCTCCCTGCAATCACGGGCTGGGATGGTTACAAAACAAGCCATCACGTCAGATGCTCCGGATTTTGCCACTACACATGAATTTATAGCAGCAAAGGAATAAAAATGAGTCCCCTGGGAAGAGGGACACTCACCTCCGCTTATCATTGAAGAAGTTTGGTTTCTCAGCCTGAACTATGACCACATCGAACAGATCCCTCCAGTCTTTCCCAACAATATACCTCATCCCTTTGTCCCTAGAAGGTCAAGTCAGCCAAGTTAGTTAAACATCAAAGGATCAACTACTTTTGTAACTACTTCTTTCCAACTACTAAAATACATGGCATATAAGAAGTGAACCAGAAAGACAACAGAATGACTTACACGAAGCTACTGGGGCTGTTGGTGATGAGAAACATCTTCTTGCCGTGATCAGCCAGTTTGGCCAGCACTGCACGGGTCTGCTCGGCATAGCAAATGTACTTTTCTGAGAGCAAGAGAAAAAAATCACACTCAAATTCAGCATGAAATCCATCTACCCGCAAATATTGACTAAATGGGGCACATGGGCCCAGGACTGCCCTAGGCACATTGGGGAATAAAAGTCTTAAGGAAGCTCGGTTCAGAGTGGGGTACGGGTGCCCAGTGCATCAGTGCTGAAGACCCTGCCTCCTAGGCTGCAGCTGCCAGCTCCTCTCTTTTTGAGTCAGAATGATGTCAAGTCATAGGTCAGGGTCCTTACTTGGCACTCAGGCACATGCAGCCCCTGCTCAGCCCCTGGCACAACTCGCAGGCACTGCTGAGTACATACCGATGTCTGCTTCGATTGCTCTGTACATTATCCCTTTGGTGTGGACATCCCGAATTGAATCCTGTCCAAAGACATATTTTAAATCAGTGACAATAGGACTGGGCTAGCCAGGTGACAGTCTAAGAGTAACACCACTGGCACTGACTTCTGCCTTTGTAAGCCCGGCAATCCAGGCACTAAACAAAACCTAAACCTAGTACATTTATGTCAGGTGGTCCCCTTGGGAAATAATGAAGCTTTTTGCTATGACAGAAGCAGATCCCAATGCAACTTTCAAAAGGTTTGCTTGGAAGAGGTAGTCTGTGCAATTCCAAATAAAGTTTCAAAATTTTAAATTAGTCATAAACACAGAATAAAAACATTTTGGTGTGTAAGTATGTATCTTTCAAAATACAAGTATCTTAGGCCCAGAGTGGTGGCGTGCATCTGTAGTCCCAGCTACTTGGGAGGCTGAGGGGAGAGAATCACTTAAGACTAGAAGCTTGAGACCAGTCTGGGCAACATAGAGAAACCCCATCTCAAAATTAAGTGATTAATAAAACACATGCTCCATGCATATGTATATGCATCCTCATATTTGTAAATCTTATATATTATAAATGTATAAAGATATATCAAATAATAAACATTTTAAGTACTGATAAAGCACATATGGTTTAATGAATGTATATAAATGTAATTATGAACATAAATTGAAACATATAAATATGTAAATTTATAAATCATGTACAGATGCATGTGGAGATTCATGTTTGCCTATATCCCTCTCCACTGGGATTCCTGCAGGGCTTCAGTAAGGCCTCAGACAACCATATGGAACTTTGGTGGGCAAGAGAAAAAGACACCCTGTTATACAATCTCCCACCTCCCACAACTGTGCATTTCTATGGGGTACAGTGTGCACCCACAAAGATATACAATTGTAAACTAACAATTTAAATCTTTAGGGCTGGGGCTATAGTTTAGTGGCAGAGCACTTGCCTAGTACTTGTGAGGCACTGGGTTTGAGCCTCAGCACCATATAAAAATACACAAAACAAAGGCATGCTGTCCATCTGCAACTACAAAATAAAAAAAAGAAATTTTAAAAAAAGAAAAAAACTTTAAAACACCCCTACCACTTCAGCAGCCCAGGCCCACAGCAAGGGGTGTGACTGGCAGTTCTTTGGGCTCCAGGCCCAGGGCAAGGCAGGTCCAGGCTGGGTACCCTGGCCTTTTGGTCAAAAAGAACCAGAAATCCACACATCCATGTGAGCCACATCTTGCTTTAACATAAACTTGGTTTCCACTTCTCCTGATGTAGCAGATCTTTCTCAATGATTTGTAAACTATAAACAAAAGCAATCCCAGCAAAGAGACTAAGTCACATTCCCGACCCAGAAAGAGGGCCATAGCCTGCTGCGTCCTCTAGGCTGAAATGTGGCTTCTCCACACACCTTGACATCCTTGTACAGGTGCACGGGCTCATAATCGATGTTGTTCTTCAGAAAGTGCTCGTTCACGCAGGACAGCAGAGTCATCTCCGGCAGGGAGAAGATGTCCATGAACTGCTTCATGGTGTTGCCGTGGGAGCTCTGCGGAGGAGGATGCCTTATAAGTGGGATCCACCTCAGCAGGGTTCTTTGGTGACAGTTTCAGTATCCACCTTAGAGCCCTCGCCACAAAAAGAAGAAGGTCCCAGCAATCAGAGTATCTGCCTTGCTCCTTATCCTTCACAGCAGTTGTCTCACTGGGGACAAGGACATTCACCGAAATGCCCAGTTCTCCCCAGCCTGGTCACCCTTCCCTTCCTACCCTCCCAGGTGCTCAGTCCAACTTCCTGCTCCACTCAGGAAAGAGGACCACAGAAGTCAGAGGGGCAAAGGTTTCCCTTCAGGGAAGGGCGATGAGCAGCCAGCAGTGTGAGAGGTGCAGGGTGGCCACCACCACTATGCTGACAGCCCCATGATTCACTCCAAAAAGCGAGGACATGCTGGAGGTGGGAGCAGACAGGGGTGGGAAGCGCCTCCCTAGGTAGGGAGAGAGCAGATAAGGAGAACCACGGAAGAAGCCAGGGTGTCCACCCCTAGCCTCCCAGCTCCACAGACTCTGCAAACACACCTCAGATTCCCCTGCCAGCTCCACAGGGGTAGGGGGGAGCCAGGAGCTAAGGCCTATGCCCACAGGGGCCTCGTACCCAGGAGGAAAGACAGCTGCTTCACGAAGACAGCGCCTCTGTTACCTTTCCATAAAAGTCGCTCATCTGCTCCAGGGGCACATGGGACCCCTCGTACATTTCAATGACTTCCTCATCGGGGACCACACTGAGGCCTCTGGAAAAACCAGATGGTGTCATTAGAGAGTCAGCTGGAAAGCAGTGACATCCAGCCCTCTGCCCACCGCTGGGACTTCCTCCAGGGTGGGAGACACTGCTGGTGCCACAAGGTGCAATGTCCTACAGTCAATGCCACGAACAACAGGCTCTCAGAGGTGTTGCTGCTCTAACACCGCTTCTGTGGCCCAGGCAACAGTAGGGCAACAGCAGCTAGCTCTGCGTGGCCCCACTACGCACCAGACAGGAATCATGCCTGGCCAGTCACCTGTCCCTCAACCAGCCCAGGAGGGAGGCACTGTTATTATCCCAGCTTCTGGGTGGGGCAACTGAGGCAAAGAAAGGTCACATACTTTGTCCAAAGTAGAAAGTGGTGGGTAAGGATTATAGCCAAGTTTTCTGTGGCTCTAGAGCCCAGGCTCCTAAACCACTGGGATAAGAATTTTCTGAAGGACTTGCTTTGCATGGAGTTTTTCCTTTTTAATGTTCTGAACACATTAGGGCAGAGGAAGGATGCTTTTGTTCCTCCATCGCTCCCATCCTCCTGCCCTCTGACTCTCTCCCCTAAGGTGGAAGAAATCAGACACAGGAGGGAGGAGGCTCAGTGTCACCTCTGCAGAGAGGACCTCGGTGGCATTTGCCTTGGAAGACCAGTTTCCTCAGCTGGGAAAGACAGATCCGCCCCTGCCTGCCTCTGGTATCTGCACGGGAATCCAGTCCTCCACTACCAGGGAAGAAGATGAGTTCAGGAGCCAGGGCCTGGGTTTCACACCCAGCTCCGCCACCAGTGACTAGAGCAGGTGCCATGTGCCCAGGTGAGACTGACACCCCAGAGTGACGCAGGGGAACATCTGCTCCTCTACCCCTTCTCCTGAAAAGTAAACACTGGTCCTTAGGAAATCACACTGGCAGAGGCCACATCACACCACACCACAAGAGCCAAGTAATGCCCAAGAATTTTATTACCAGCATGAACAGGCTCTTCAGCATGCCACACTACTTGGCCAGGGCTGAAACGCACACACGGCAGCTTCTGGCCTGTCGTGCAGCACTAATGGAAATGTCACTGCACCTCTCCCCTCTGCTCTCCACCCTGCCCTGTGCTGAAACGTACTCCAGTGGCTTCATTTATACTTTGCCTCTGATCCTGACGGACCTGCTGCAACTCCTGGCCTTCGAAAACAAAAGCAGCACTGTACTCCTTTTAGCTTGGCTCCAGAAATCAGATAAGACCTTGGTGCTAAACAGTGACCTTGAAGGAGCAGCAGGCAGGCATCCAGCTGCTGTGGCTCCAGCCTTAGAAAGGAAAGCGACTACACTGGGTGAGAGCCAATGCCAGACGCAGACCCAGCCCAGTCCTTTGTTTTGTTTGGTTTGGTTTGGTACCAGGGATTGAACTCAGGGGCACTCACTCGACCACTGAGCCACATCCCCAGCCCTATTTTGTGTTTTATGTAGAGACAGGGTCTCACTGAGTTGCTTAGCGCCTTGCCATTACTGAGGCTGGCTTTGAACTCTCAATTCTCCTGTCTCAGCCTCCCAAGGTGCTGGGATTACAGGCATGTGCCACCATGCCTGGCTCTAGCCTGGTCCTTTGGAAACCACTAAGACACTCACACAGGTGTGTGGCCACACGGGCAGCATCCTTGAAGTCCAAGTGACCACAAATCAGCTCAGAAGAAGTGGTGAAATCATAGGCTGCAGTTGGCTGAACTCCCGGGGGGCCACCCCTGCAGAGAGCCCCCTGAACCAGGCCAAGCATGGGGACCACTTGGCCATGCTGGAACCTTGCAGCCTAAACCAGTGAAATCAAAACGAAAAGCCCCTTACCCAGCCCCATGCCAGGCGCTGAGGAACGTGGCTGCCAAGAGCACAGATGAGAACACATCTGCCTGGGGTGCAAATCCCAGCTCCCTAAACTCCTAGGGTGTCACTGGCTCCACAGGTGCTTGTGCTCTATCTGAAGACTTAAGGGACAGTGGCACAGGAATAGGCTTTTTTTCTCTTATGCTGCAGCACAAGGAAGGCAGCGGGCAGGGAACAGATACCCACGCTGACTCAGAGGAGGAAGGTGCACGGCTCTCCTGGCATCTTAAAGCAGGCAGGGCCAGGCCTTCCTGCAGGTGGCACTTGGAGGCAGCGTTGCCGTGGCGCCTGAGCTCTTCCTCCCTGTGAGGCGGGTCTCTGCGCAGGGCTGTAACCATCACTGTGCTGATACACCAGGGGCTGTTACTATGGGCCATTCTGGTGATTATGCCCGTGACTGTTCTACTATGCAAGTTTGCCTCTTCCCACCTGGAGTTCGCTCTTTTTCATCTGGGAAACTTCCTAATTGGGTTTTAGAGCAGGAAAGATCACGGCCTTGCCTCACTGGGTTTTGCTTTATTTTTTTGCAGTGGGAGGGTTATACTGGGGATTGAACTCAGGGGCACTTGACCACTGAGCCACATCTCTAGCCCTATTTTTTTTTTTTTGTATTTTATTTATAGACAGGGTCTCACTGAGTTGCTTAGCACCTCATTTTTGCTGAGGCTGGCTTTGACTTGTGATCCTCCTGCTTCACCTCCCAGAGGAGCTGGGATTACAGATGTGCGCCACCCCACCCAGCTGGGTTTGGGGTTTTTTGTTTGTTTATAGCTTTATTTATTTTTGTATGTGGTGCTAAGGATTGAAACCAGTGCCTCATACATGGGTTTGGTTTTAATGACCTTGTTTTTCCTGGTTTTGGCCTCTTGGTGATCACCAAGTCTTTGAAGGCTGAGGTGCCTTGCCAACCTCCCAGCTCCTGGTGTGTTAATTCAGTCATGGAGACTGGTCTAATTCCTGATTTCTTTTTTTTTTTTTTTTAAATATTTATTTTTTAGTTGTAGGTGGACACAATAGCTTTATTTTATTTTTATGTGGTGCTGAGGATCGAACCCAGTGCCTCCCGCGTGCTAGGCGAGCACGCTACCACTGCGCCATAACCCCAGCCCCTAATTCCTGATTTCTTAATCCCATAAGACCAAGGATGAATGAACTCAGCTATCTCAGGGGAATTACTAGACAAATCATTTACTCTCTTTGGGGCTCACTGTCTTCATTCTATAAATAGGAATGACACTGTCTACCTCCTGGACAGGGGTATCACCGAGAAGGCTACATGAGCAACTATATAAAGAACAGCTGGTATATGGAAAGTGCAGCTCTGCAGGAAAGTGCCCAAGCCTGCAGAGCGCCGTCCGTGGGCTGCGTGGACCACTTCACAAGCGCCCCACACAGCACTGGAGATGGGCTGACCTGTAGCCGGGCAGCCCCTCTGAGATGGGTGTGACCTGCCAAGATGCCAATCAATCTGCTGACTGCAAGACTCCACCTTTTTCCTACCTTAGTAAAGAATGTTCGATGGAAGGTCTCTGAAATTCCCCGATATAAACAAAGCACACACGGGGTCCATTTTGCTTTTTGCCATTTTGCCAGTTGTGGGCCCGTCCAACCCCTGCGTTTTGAAACTATTTTCTGTGTTCTGTGGTCATCTGACGTTTTATTTCTTTTAGCCAGCCCTTTTCCAGTTAGGGAACCTCATCCCTACTGTCCACACGGGACATGGACGACAAGAGCCCAGGAGAGAAGGGTACATGTCTAAACCAGGAGCGTATCACAGAAATAGAGACGGACGCTCCAAATCAAAACATCTGGTGGGGATTTTCACAGAGACCTGGGCTTGCCCTTCTCCCTTCCTCCCACACCACTGCTGTATGATTTGTATGACAAACATCAGGAGCTATTAGCAAAGGAGTGTGTGTAGCAATTAGTGTGTAAATGTTAACTGGTTTATAGAAATTAAAACGAGAATATTTTAAATGAAGGAACAACTTTAAACTTCAAAGGTTGCTAAGCGTGGCATAATCTTTCTGGAGGTCAATTAAGCCATTTCAAAAGCCTTGAATGACTACATTTGCCCAGCAATTTTACTTCCAGGAATTTTTCCTAAGAAAATAATGAGAGAAGTATACAAAAACATACAATTACATTTAATGTTACTTATAAAATAAACAAAGTTTTTTTTAATAGGACATCTTAAAGGAGATTCACTACCAAAAGTAAAGACAAAAACGTGTTGTGTGCCTCTTCGGAGCCCTCACACATAGAGAAAGGCCACGCAGCATAGTGGCCAAGAACATAGACTCTACGTAGGGTCACAAGTTCTAGGCCTGAATTCTAGTCCAGACATGTTTTTGCTATAACCTTGGGAAAGGTATTTAACATCTCTCAGACTAAAGATAGTGCCTACCATGTGAGGCTTTTCTGAAGATCAAATAGGTTTACTCAAATGAAGCCCTTATTTGGGGCTAGGGATGTAGCTTGGTGGTAGGGTATAAAAACTGGGTTCAATCTCCGGCACCACACACACACACACACACACACACACACACCTTACTTTAAAACAGTGTCTGTCCATAACAAGACTCAGTATTTGTTAGACACTATTTAATACTTGGTGGTATTGTTCTTATTACTACCACCTCCTCCTCTTCCTCCTGAAACACTATTAAAATAACAGTAAAAATGCCAAAGAAAATGAGAGCAAAGATCTCAACAGATAAGACATTTCAACACTGGAAAACAAACAGCAGATACAAAGGAGGTACCTGAACTACCAACCATGAGGGCAGAGACATTCAAGGGGACACTGACAAAATGATTAAGCCCCACAGGGCTCCAGAAAGGCTCAGCACTAGGAGGTGCCAGGAAGCTACTGCAGAATGTACTCTACCAAAATGAGGGAGGCAAGGCAGAAAGAGGAACAGGTGGAAACTAGGAAAACGGGAAGGGGCAAAGGGCAGTCCTAGGAAAGTAACCAAACAGGATCAGAGCAAGAGGGAGAAGCAGAAGAAAAGAAAGAAGGAAGGAAGGTAGGAAGGGAGAAAAACGACTAAGCAAGCAATAGATCATCAAAAACATTTGGACTACTGAAAAATAAACACATGCTTGAGATGTGAGAGAACACCTGAGAAAAGTAGGAACACCTATGCAGAAAACCCAACAAAAAAATGAAGTTCTTAAGTCTCATAAGAAAAACCACACACGGTGTAAGAAAATAATCACAGTACACTGCTTGGCTCAAGAGTGAACAAATCAAGACCTGCAGAGTCATCACGTCAACAAGGACTGGTGTAGCACTCGAACACCAAGACCTGAATGAGGGTAAAAGGAGGAGACTGGAAAAGGAGTGGGACCTAGCAGGAAGCTAGGTCCTCCTCTAACATCACAAGGACAATGTCTGCAACTCGTAAGGTATCTACACATAGTGAGGGAAAACACCAGAAGAAAGTCTGAAGTGGCTGGTCGGGAGGGGAGGACATCGGGCAGCTACCGTCCCCTAAGAAGCTCTAATGCTAGAATCTACATGCATCTTTCACTTTCTGGCTCAGCGAAGTAGTTCGGCAAATTCTATTAAACAGTGAGAGGGGCATCTTAATATCAAACTATGGTCCCATGAATACTACTCCCTCACCCCAGCAGCCCACTCTCTCCAAGCCCCTTGCCAGGACCCTCTCTCAGTTCCCAGCCTCTGCCTCCAAAGCGGCTCCTCCTGCAGAGTCCTCCAGAGGGCTTCCTGGTAGCCTGAGTGCATGCCCGCCCTCTGGGGGTTGCAGTGATTCACTTGGGAGGTTCCACCCCCACCCCCAGCTCCTGGAGAGCAGCTTTGTGGGCCAAACCCTCAGCATCTAGCATGGTAGTCTCTATACATTTTCTTGAACAGGAGTGAATAAATAAATCATAACACATACCCCACAATACTCCTATCACCGCACAGTCAGGAGATCCTGAGACCCAAACCACTCGGCCACTGTGAGTGAATGACATCTCTTTCCTCTGTCTCTTACCTGTAGACAGTCCCCAGCTGGATGTAATGAAAAGCATCAATCTTCATCAACACTGCCTTTAAAAACATAAACATAAGCACATGTAAATAATGTGCACTGATTTGCACATGAAATGAGCAACCTAGGTGTCATTATGAATCCTCCCCATGTCAGGACGCCCCGCAAGGGAGCAGTTTCTGAAAGGCTTGCTTGTTATTTACAGTGCTCTCTAAGGAAATGGCCTATCAGCAAAAGAGAAAAGAAAAATCAATATGGCAACTGACTCCTCCTCCAAACACCAAAAAAAAAGAAAAAATGACTGCTGGAAAGAAGCTGCCCCCCCCCCCCATTGTGACGCAACCAGGGCCAGCATGCTTCTCCAACCCCAAGTCTATCTGAATAATCTGGCTCTGCAGGCTCAATGAACATGCTGTAAAGCTGATCCACCTGTCTGGCAAAGAGCAGCACCGAGAGGACCACCTTATTAAGGACCATTTTCTTTTCAAAGACCCTGAAACTGCAGGGAAGCAGGGCATGCCACCTACCCGCTGCACGTCATAGTGCAGTCCTCGGATGGCGAAGTTCGGGTCGTACTCATACTTCCTGATTTCCACGGGATACTGTGAGAGGAGAGAGGAACCAGGTTTAGCTCGCAATGTGTTGCCTCCAGGACGGCGCCCGGACAGGCCTTGTGCAAAGATGCGGGAAACGACGCACTCTGGCAGGCGGTGGGATCAGAGGGAGCAATCACAGCTTGTCCCTCGGTGCCCCCTAGGTCCTGCCCAGCACCCTATTTATCTGTCCGAGCAGGGGTCGAGCTTCATCATTCTCCTCCATCTTCTCTCATTTGAACTCTGTCCCCACTGTCCTCCCCGCCCTCTGCCACCCGGTCCCCAGATCTCTAAGGCCCTGAAACTCATCTTCTTCTCCCTGCTCCACCACCTCCTCCCCTTGCTTATATGGCTGCTGAGGTGGGGGCACCGGAACGTCCCCCCAAGTGCCAGAATCACAGCTTCCCCCAAACACACTGTCCACCTCTGTTCAGTTCCGGACACCATCAAACCTCATGGCCCCGCCACCAGGTTTCAGGCAGACACACAGTGAGACCTTTCCGAGGGGCCTGCACTCAGCTTCCATGGATCTCCTCTGAACAGCCAGCCGCTGCTAACCTCCCGGCTGGAGAACCCAGAGCTGGCGTGGGCACAGCCTCCCTGAACTCACACCAGGGGCCCCTTGCGTAGCACGTGGCTCCTGCTCCACCACAGTCTCCGGACACGCAGGACCTTTGAAAGCAGCCCCGCCCCCTGGTATTTCCTAGTTACTAAATGATCCCTCCCAGCACGGGACGTCGCTGGCCGCCGCCTCTGCCACACCAGGCATGCCAGTCTTTTTGTCCTTGCACAAATCTCAGAACTGGAACACCAGATACCCAGTGAGAAACAGACCCCAGGCCCTGTGTCTGCTGCTGCCGCCACCGCCACCGCCACAGCAGACCATGCCCTCTCATCTTACAGAGGGGACATCAGTGACACCATGAAACCCAGCCCAGGCCACCCAGCTAGGGCAGCAGGGTAGGGATTCAGGTTCAGCCTTTGCCCCCCTCTTCCCTTGCCCCTGTGCCCCCAGGCACAGAGAAATCACCACACTCTCCCCTCAGGATATGAACTGCAGAAGTAAAGAAGTAAAAACCTGGACAACCATCAGAACTCCCAGGAAACCTTCCTGTGGCCACACTGCCACCTGTTCATGACCAGGGTCACATGTGTATGAGAACATTTCCTGGTACCACCTGGCTGAACCATGTGGCATATTTTTAAGTCAAGCTGCAAGCAGCACTGACTCAAATGTCACATTTGGGCTCATTTATCTAACACTTGCCACGTGTGCCAAGAAATCACCAAACTGATTTTTCCACTCGTGGGCGTTTCCAAGAATTCTGAACACGACGTACGGATGTGCACCCTGATGGACATACTTGACATGGCCCACGCTGAACCCAGCCCTGGTGGCACAGTTCTGCTTACCGAAGGAAAGACAAGGGACCTCCTTCTAAACTGGGAAGTGATAAGGAGAAAGGTCGGGCAGGAAAGATGCACTTAAAACATCATGGGAAGACAGGCTGAGCATCTGCTGTGCTGCACACCAGACTAGATACCTTTTGACTACAGTCCTCGCTACGCCAGCATGGAGGAGGCAGGCATCCCCTGCCTGGTGAATAATCCAAGGATCAGAGTCAAGGAACTTGCCCAGGTCCAAGTCACACCCAGGTCCACCCCTAACCACCACGTAATCAATTCTGAACCAAGTCCAGGCTTCTCCGTGGACACTCATTACCTGGGTGAGAGGAGAGCCTGCCAGCTCAGAGGGCTCAACAAGCCTGCTGGAAGGATTCGTGGCTGCGAAGAGAACCATCTGAGCTGAGCCAGGATACACACCCGCGCTGAAGAGTCTGGTGCCTCTGTCTTTGAACGAGGCTTCTCTGGGCTCCCAGCTGGACACGGCCCCTTACACAACTCCTGCTGCCCCAGCCTCTCGCTCTCGCTGGGTTATTCTTGAGGAGCCCCTCCTAATAGACAGTTTTTCAAATGGTCCAAAGACAATAACTGTCAGTGACCTTGAGAACTGACAGAAGCAGCTGAAGGAGCCCCGTCAGGACAAGATCTTCACAAGGAACATGGGCTGAGAGGAGACACCAAATCCTGAGCCCACCATGTGCTAGCAGGTGACCTTGGGCAAGGTCCTCTGTTTCTTGGAGCCCTGATTTTCTCATCTACAGAATAAAGACAGCCCCTGTGCCCCCGTGGAAGTGCAAGGATCACATCCAGAAACGCCTGTGGGGAGTCAGGGCAGAGCCTGGCACAAAGCAAGGGCTCAGGAAAACTGAGCCTTCGTGAGCCGCAACTGGGAGGCTGAGAACCGATCCGCTCTCCCAGCCTCTGCTGCTCCCCAGCAGCCCTTTAGGTGCATCTGTAAAACAAAATGGTTGGAGAAGGGTGATTTCTAGGCTCCTCTCCTGCTCCTGTGTTGTGATTTCCTCATACAACAAATGGCCAAGTCAAAAACATCCTCACGATGAGCCTCTTTCCAATACACATGCACGCACGCACACACACAGCACTCCTGGGAACAATGGGGAACAGTAACATCAAGCCCAGGAAGCCACGGCTGCTCGTCAGCCTGATGGTCACAGCCCTCTATGGCTAGATCTTCAGGACTCTTCATAGTTTAGGAATCTTTTACCACTCAGAAAAACAAGACTCATCCAATGTGAGTGCTGTGGAAATAACTGGTGTCCTCAAGAGCTGTAAGAAATACAAATGTCAGAAGACTTCTTCCTGGGATTTTTATTAAAATTCTAAGTTACACCCTATCTGGATTCCTCAGTACCTGGATCTGTTCCAACCCCACTGCAACCTAGACTGGCAAGTGCTGATGAAAAAGAGCAAAGCTCCCCCTGTATGTGCTACAGAAACGTCCCCACAGCTTCAATGAAGTTAATACCCAAATGCAGCAGAGAACCCAGGAACTCAGGGTGCACGCTGGACTCCTACAGTCCGGCAGCCTGGCTACGTTCCTCCTTCATGGTTCATCACAGATCTCCAGATACCTTACAACACCACTTAGGAGTTTCTGAGGTCTAGGTGCCTATAAATACATTGATTTTCTAGAGCTCTCAGTTTGCTGTTTGAAGTAGCCTGGGCATCAGCCTAATAATCAGAGGCAGGGCAGAAAGGCACGAAAACAAAGTTCTCTAAAACCACAGAACAGGGCACGGGGGTGGAAGGATGTCAGGGGGTCACTGGCCCCACGCACAGCACAGCACTCCCACCCACCTGGGGAGTTCAGGGATGCAGACGTCAAGCCATTTACTGAGCAAATACTTTGTGCCAAGCGCTGTGCCAGAGCCTGGGAAGGCCACAGCCAACAAAATGCCAGTCTCTGCCCCTAAGAAAGTCCATGCTACTGTGAGGAGGCAGGCCACAGGGAAGACACACACACACACACGCATGCGCGCGCACGCCTCACAGTGACTCCTACTATAAAGAAAATGCGGCATGAGGGTCATAGACCTGGGGGGAGAGAGAAGCCAACCTCAGACTGTCAGGGTGGCAGGACAGGCATCTCAGGGCAGAGGAAACAGCAAGTACCAGGCATAAAAGGGGAAACACGAGGCTAGTGGGCCAGGGCAGAGCAGGAGGTAGGCACTGGACCTACTCCATGCCCAGTGTGATGGGAAGGCTGGAGGGGCCCGAGTGCAGGAGTGGCATAACCAGTGTCTGAAGGCTCATTCTGAACATAGGCGAGAACAGAAGCAGAGAAGCCAGCCAGGAGCCACTGCACCAGGGCAGCAGCAGCACAGGTCAGGAGCAGAGTCAGGACACGTGTGAGTATCTTATAAAAGCGTAAAAAGCCACAGCTGTGCAGTGACTGCCTCCCACACAAACAGTGCAAGCAACTGCAACGTGGAGAAGGCTGACAGACGCACCTCCACAGGGCCTCAAGGTCAACATCACCTACGTCAACGGCACGTGATAAACATGGCCCCCCACACCGTGGTCTTCCTCCCAAGCCACAGCCCAGTGTAATCATGAGGAAAGCATGGGACAGATCCCGAGAGAGGACACCCCAGAACACTGTCTTCACAAATGCCAAGGCCAGCCAACACAAGGGGAGTCAGAGGGACTTCAAAACGAAGGAGAGCCTAAGAGGACAGCTAACTGCAATGCGGGGCCCTCGTGGGTCCTTGATACAGAAAAGGACACTGGCCAAAAACCAAGGAAATGTGAACAAAGCACAGACTTCCACTATACTAACCAACACGGGTTCTCCAGTTCAGACGACGTGCCCAGCAATGTAAAATGTTCACATCGGGGGACGTAGGCACACACGAGTACACACCCGGTCTTGTCTTTGCAACTTTCCCAAAAAACTAAAGACTATCCTAAAGCTAAAGGTTTATTTTTAAAGAAAGAGGCCCCCAGCCCTTGCTGAGAGATCTAACATGGAACACAGAACACAAGGAGCCGGAGGGGACATTAGGCCCTGGATCTGAACAAGCAGGTGACCCCAGGTGCCCACTAATGAGGGCAATGCTGACGAGGCGTGCACTTGGGAGACAAAAATCAAAGGCCCTTTTTGCGCTCCCAGTTCCTTGGTGGACACAGGAAATGAAAATACAGATACCGTTATCATTTTAATTTCCATTTTTATAAAAATGTGTTCTTGTTTCTCCCCCAAAAAGAAAAAAGGATGATTACAAAGGAGCCGGAACTTTTCACATTTGCTTTTTGGAAAGATGCTAAATTGCAGGCCTACTGCTCTATCACCGTTCGTCTCAAAAACAGATGTCTCCACCTCGGCAAGCTCACTACGTGCATCCGCGCTGGCAGGAGAATGGCACCCACTCGCCGTGTCTCAGAAGAATTATTTTGCTTAATCAGAGCAAGACCAAATCTGCATAAGCATAATTGGCTCTATTAATATGCCTGATATAATTAGTATTATAACGTTCTTTTCATCAAAGCAACAAACAGACACGATGAGAATGAAACCTCCGTAGTCTTCCACCCAGGGGCTTTCCAGTTACAACTCCATCTTTTACTTTATCCATCTGTCGTCTCTCTTGCCCCCCAAATTGCATACATGTTTTATGTTCATAAATTTTTTTATTTTCATGAATATTTTAGTTTTATCTGAACAAAAATCACACAGGGTAGAAAGGTGTCATTAACCCTTTAAGGGGCAGCACGGGGTAGACAGCACCGTTGGACGCAGACGGACCTGGGTATACTCTTCCTTCCTCCCACTGACGCACAGTCTTGAGAGAGCTGCTCACTTCTGAGCTGCAGTTTTCTCAAATGTAGAAGAGACCACCTGTTTGTGCAGAGCTGTCACGGAGCGTCGACATGATATCACTAACGGCTAGCACTTCCTGAGTCTTTTCTGTGCCAGGTGCTTTACTTACGTTAACTCATTTAATCTGTGAGGAGAACACTATCATTGGGCCCATCTTACAGAGGAGAAAATGTGTTAACATATTCCATGTGTTAATAAATTTCTCTGTTAAGTCCCGAGAAATCGGGTGATTTGATGACGCAGGAAGTAAGCGATGACGGCAAGACTGCAGCCAGTGGTCACGCTCAGCAACCTGGACACTCCCAGCCCTCAGGAGACAATCAGTGAACAGAACTGTCAGGAAAACACCCTGCATTTCATAAATGGCATCAAAGTCAACTAGATGCCAGCACCCATGCAGCACCCTTCAGCTCCACCTGCCGGGGTGGTGGACAGAAGGTGGAGGGCGCAACCGGGAACCAGGGCTGAACCACCTCGTTACTCTCCTCCTATCCTCACGCTCCTGGGAGAGGACCAAAGTTCAGAGGGAAGAGAGGCTCTTGAGCAAATGCAGAAACACAGTTGTCAAAGTGGCCAGAACTTCAGAACGCTGGCCGTTGGCCTGATACCAAAAGGAAAGGCTACTTTTGCCATTTCTGCACTTGGGATTAAGACAAAATGAGGTGCTTACATTCACTGATACCCAAATATACAGATCGAATGGCCAGAAGCCAAAACTAATGAGAACCTGGCTGCACCAGCACAAGCAGGGCCTCCAGGAGCAGGGAGGGGTGGTCTCCCTCTGTTCCAAGCCCGCCAAACTGCTCCACAGCCACACCCACAGACTCGGGCTGCACCTGTGAGTGGGACAAACCAGAGCGTGGGGGGGGGGCACTTTGTAGCTCATCTGTGTGTGATGGACTCCCCACTTGCTGAGGGTCCTCCCAGGGCCAGCTAGGTCCTACTCGTCTTACCCTCTGGGAGTCTAAGACAGGGCTGGCAGAACAAAGGTTCATGGAATGTAGGAAAGGAGGGAGAGAGGGAGGGGAAAAGAGAAGAGACGGTGAAAGCTAGAGGAAGGTAGACTTGTGCAACTGGTGGAAGAACTCGCCAGAATCAGACCAAAACCCTGAAGCTACAGGCTCCAGCCTGAGAAGATTCTGGCCACACCTCTCCAGACGGCTGGGGGCTTCTCAACAGTAACTGGCCTTGACCAGCTCCACGACGCTGCTCTTCCTGACGGCCAGGCATCCTCACACCAGCCCAGGAAGAAGGTGGTGAGGTGCCAAGTGTTCTCATTAAAAGCTCCCCAGAGCTGGGGTGTGGCTCAGTGGTGGGGCACTGGCCTAGCACGTGTCAGGCACTGGGTTCCATTCTCAGCACCGCACATATATAAATAAAATAAAGGTCCATCAACAACTAAAAAAAAATTTTGTAATTTAAAAAAAAAAAAGCTCTCAAAACACTGCATCACCAGAAGTTGTTCTTCACCTAAGAAGGCAATTCAGGCCAGCGTGGAGGTGAACCTCGCCCAGGAATTCCTTCCAGCCAGAACTTAACAGGCTGCCTCATCCCAAGCACCGGCAAAAACTTGGGAAAAACCAAGGCGCAAAGGGCTACAGCTGCGTCTCCACAGACGCCCACTCGTTTCCAAAGAGACATCTAAGCTTTTTTTTTTTAAATGCACTATCTTCTAGATAAGGTCACTTGGAAATCTGGAATGAAACAAAAGCCACACATTAGGCCTGGGGTATGTCCACTCAAGGCTGTTTGCTCTTCAAAGATCTAAGAGGGAAAAGGAGAGAGGAGACTGCAAAGTCCCTGTGACCTCACCCGGTGTTCATTGATGAGAAGGTCCCGAGCAGCATTAAATATCAGCGTGTGGAGGTGCTTGGAGTAGAACACCAGGGTGTAGTCGTAATCGAAGCCGTAGATCTCGATGTCCGAAAGGCTCATTTCATTGTTGGAGAAAATGGCATCTGGATTCAGCAAGTTGCTCATAATCGAAGGAACCAATTCTAGGAGGAAAGAACACCTCTCAAGAATATATCAAAAGCAGCAAAATGGGTGAATTACACAGTGTCACAACTATATCTCAATGACAACTTATCAAAAAAGAACACTTACTTCAACATCACAAAAAAGATTTGCTTTGTTTTAAAAAAAATAACATGCTAGTTACAGACTGCAGAAGGTAACAGCAGAGATAATGACATTTAAAAATTACATCTCTCACCACCCAGGAAAAAAATATTTTCTGCAGTTGCTACCAATTTCTTTTTTTTTTTTAAGTTTTTTTTTTAATATTTTTCTTTTCTTTTTTTATTTATTTATTTTTATGTGGTGCTGAGGATCGAACCCAGTGCCTCACGCATGCAAGGCAAGCGCTCTACCACTGAGCCATAATCCCAGTCCCTGCTACCAATTTCTGATAGATTTCTACACAGCTGACCTCACACTATATACTGGTTTGTATCATACTCTCTAAACTTCATGTTCACCACGACCGTACTCTCGTCAACTCTGAACTACTACGAGACCTGGGCACGCTGCTGTACCGTGACTGCCCCGTGACTGTGTTACACTCTTATCTTTTTTTCCTATTTAATAATCAAAACCTATCAATGAGCATCATCTCCACCTTTCTCTGCCTTTCACATTACTTCCTCCCCCTGGTTTGCAGGGAGCATGGCGGCCCCACTAACAGCAGGGTCCACAGCATCCAATTAGTTTCTTTTTATAGCAGCTTCACCTATTTGTGGGAATTGCTATTTCGTCATTTTTATTTCTTCTTGGAGATCTTCCAAGAATTCATTCTACCTTGTTATTTCCCTGAGTTCAGGGACCCTTTTAAAAATTTAAGACACCAGGAATGGGGTGTAGCTCAGTGGTAGAGCACATGCTTGGCCCTGGGTTCAAGCCTAGGATCCTAGCACAAAAAAAAAAAAAAACAAAGAACAAAACAAAGAAACAGGAAAAAGATAGACGACCCCTAAGATGGTGCAACAGTGAGGTAAGCGGGCACCACAACATCATCCTTCAGCGCTCACTGCATCATTTTCAAGAGGATATAAAAGAAGTCTGAAGATATGCCTTTGCAGTCATGTTTATAGCTTTCCTGGAACAGAGTGGAAAATTTGTAATTTTTCCCAAGAAAAACAGCAAAAAACTAATTAAATTCAATTAAAAAGTAGCAGCAAGTGGGCTGAGCCAGGAGCCATTTCACAGTCATGAGAAAAGTCACATGTGACTTCAGGGAGGCAGACAGCAGGGCTCTAGAGTCCAGGGGTGATGGCAAAATTGACCACGTAGGTGAAATCTCAGACCATAAGGCTCCCAGGAGCACATCCTCTGTGAAATCAGGATCAAAGACCGAACAAGATATTAAAAAAAAAGGAAAAGCCATATTCTTATTCATGAAATCACTGAACTGGTATTCAAGAGGAAGAATTCCATGTGTAAATTTTGTAACAAATTTAAAGACTGTCCCATTTTTCTACAAGGATATGTGATAGTATTCTTTCACCTCTTGATGTTTATGCGTCAAAATTTGCTTGAAACAGCTCATGAGTAAACAAATGTTAAAAAAGACTTTTTGGAGGCAGTGGCCAAATGGCTAACATCACACACCAAAATCAACCAGTCTGTACTCCCCCACTCCTCACATTCCAAAGGACAAACACCCAGCTCCAGCAGAACAGCTGATACCTTTTTTTGAGATGGGGTCTCACTATGTTGCCTGGGCTGGCCAGAACTTGGCTCATATAATCCTCCTGCCTCAGAGTAGTTGGAACCTCAGGCACACACCCGTGCCCAGCTAGTAGCTGGTATGAAAAAAGGCACCTACCGTGCACCACAGGCAACCGATCAAAAAGAATTTCATCACCTCATTCGATCTGCTCAACAACCTCACAAGTAAAAACTACACAATCCCCTTTTACGTATGAGCACACTGGAGGCATACAGAAATGACGGAATTTGGTCAAGTATACACCACCACCAAGCAGCAGGCCTGGAATCTGCACCTGGGAAGTCTGGTTCCAGAATCTATGTTCTTTATTCTCTCCCTAGGCGCTGGGGAACCCAGCAGTGCTGTGAAGGGTGCATTACTTCTAAAATAAAATGGAGTCCGCCCATGATTTGAGGTTTTGTTTGTTTTCAGTACTAGGGAATGAACCCAGGAGCACCTTGATGAGGCCACTGAGCCTCATCTCCAACTTATATATATAAGTTACTTTTTATTGAAAGTATCTTGCAGTCATGAGGAATGTTTTCTGGGATTTGCCACATAAAGTTTAAATTACTTTTTATATGCAAGTAGTATGAACAGTTTTCCCCACAGGGGAACACTGATTATAAAAAGATGACATCCCACATGAATGAAGTGTCTTTAATTGAAAAGCTACCAAACTGTCTAGTCATATTTCTCCCCCCTCAAATCCATAAACTGGGTAATAACTGAGTCTCTAGGCAACATATTCAAAGCTGAGATTAAAAAAAAACAAAAAAACAAAACCCCAAGTCCTTTGGTCCAATTAAGGGAGCTTGCTGCACACAGGCTGACAGATCCCAGTGGTCCTGACTGACTCTAGGAGGCTGGAAGACATCCTAACAACCCCAACTCAGAACATGTACTTCAAGTAGCCTTTTTCCAGTTTCCAACTCGTGAATAAAGATATTTTGTTAATTCTATTTCAGAAAATTTTTTGCAAGTTGTTTTATTTACAATGCCAACTTTTAAAAGCTCACTAAAGTTAACTGGACAATAAACTAGGCAGAAATTGCTTTACAAAAGGAGGAAAAGCCCCAAATGCCACTTTCTACAGAGAACTCACAGTTCAGTTTTATTCAGAGTAAAGAAAAAGAAACTTTCTCTCAAACTAGAAAAAATTCAGCCACAGGTCTGGAGTCTGTACTCAAACTACACATGCAATAAGGACAATATTATGCTAATACAACTGATTTGCTACTGCATTTGTCTCCTGTTTGTCTAATACTAACAATTATAAACAGCAGTGCAACTAGAATTTGGAACACTCCTTAGAGTGGTTCCGGTGTCGGGTACAACATTTCACTTCTCTTCACTTTCTCTTCTCTTCATACCTGGGCTTCCTCCTCTTCAGTGGAGTCATTTCTGATATTGAAGGCTTTGCAAATCTCCTCAAGAGCTTTCCCCTTGATGGCAACAGTCTTGCGTGTAACATCAAGCAAACCTTTGATGTCGAAGTAATCTGCAGCCAGAATAAGTTCAAAACGTGTTCCTTGGTCAACTTTCAGGAATTCTTGGTCCCCAACAGGGATATCGTCTGTTCGCTTTTCTTTGTTCTCATCCTCAGGGAGAGGAGGGTCATCCTTGTGGTGTGTGCACCCCTGAAGGACCTTTTTTAACTATTACTGCATTAACATTTGGTAGAGGAACTGGGTCATCATCTCCTTGATCGTCCACTCCCAAATGGTGTTTGGTCTCAAGAAAACAGCAGGCCGGAGGCTAAAGGGAGCGGGGCGGCATCTACACAAGGAAGAAAAAGGTGCAGGACAAGGCCACTCCCTCATTTTTTACTTTTAGATGGTCTTGCTAAGTTGCTGAGGCTGGCCTTGAATTTGCAATGCTCCTGCCTCAGCCTCCTGAGCTGCTGGGATTACAGATGTGCACCACTGTGCCCCACAAAGCCCGCCAGTTCTGAGCTTCCCCTTTCCTTTCTGCTCACGTCGTTCTATGAATGGCCATGGTACCTATGTCTGCTCTAAAGAGCCACCTGGGATTCTCTGTATGCACTACTGTCTCACAGTGACAACTCCAATCAGGGGACCAAGGACCCAATCAGGACATGGTCCCACCATAGTGAGATATCCTGAGCATTTCAAAAGGCTCCTTAACAGCCTGGGGACAAGGATACCTTTGAAAACCCTAACAGAAGCTATGGAATCCTCTCCCTAGAAAAATGCAGATTCTGCAGAACTTTCAGGGAGGTTGTCCCCAGAAGCCTGTTCCTGACCCACAGTTAGGTTCCCACATGATACCTACTTGAATTCAAGCTTTATGTGCCCACACAGAATTCCTGGGCCACAGGAGGCAAATGGATACATGCACACATTAACTTCACTCATGCTGACAATCTGCACTGTGACTGGTCTACTGAAAGCCCAGTCAGCGTTCACCAACAAGTCCATCTCTTCATTCGATTCTTTTATCAAAAGCAATGAGACAATAACCTTGGCTTTTGTTTTTCGTTTTTATTTTCCAAGAACACAGACCTGAGGAAGCAGAGAGACTCACATTTTGACAGACCTAGAGGCAGACAGTGCCCAAGAACTAGCCCCAGGAAGGGACCAGCGGGCAGCCCTGAGCACCTGCCTCCGTGTCCATGCTGAAGATCTCCTGCCTTATGTAATCGCTGGCGCTGCAGACAGTGCTATTTTCTGAATGTGACCACACAGCATCATCCATATGATGTATGACTCAGTGACGCAGGATCACTTACAGAGTGACCAAAAGCTCCACTTTCACGAACCACCTTTGCAAGGGAAGCTCTAACAGCCTGTTTTAATTAACGTTTATATTTAGAAACAGTGTTGGCAAGAGAGTGGATCTGCGTTCCTATGGCCTGGGGCGGCTATGGGAAGGCCTCAAGGAGAGGCCGACATGCTGGAAAATCCCCAAGGCCAGCATGTCCCTGGAGGCTGCACGGGGACTCCTCGCTGGCAAGGAAGGCTGAGGCAGTGTCCCTCATGTGGACACCATCCCCTGAAGACCAGGTTTACTGTGTCATCCCTGAGACAAGAACGAAGAGCAACATCAGGAGCTGGCATGGGAGCTCGGCACGCCCTGCAACCACCACCAAAACAAAGCTGGGAGCAATCAGTGCAAGGGAAGAAGGTGGCCACTCCCGAGGGGAGACAGGCTGTCCAGACCTCAGGGCGTACAGCCAGCGCCCCGACTGGCCAGCCAAGTACTTGCCCAAAGTAAAAACCAGAGTGCATTCAAACTTAGAAAGCAAATTCCTTTTGTATGTAATGGACGGTGTCAACAAGGCTGGGTCACTGGTGCAGAGAAACAGCAAGAGCTGCCCAGCCACGTTCCAAGAGCCACTCTGAGCTGGAGGCCATGTATGTGTAGGCCATGTCTGTTTTCTGTTTTGATTAGAGTTTGGGGTATTTTTTAAATTGTGGTAAAACACACATACTTGTCACTGTAACCATTTTTAAGAAACCTTCAGTGGCATTAGGTACATTCGGCATGTTGTGCCACCATCACCACGAGCCATCTCCAGACCTTCCTACCTGTTAAACAGCGACTCTTCTCGCCTCTCCCTGCAGCCACGGTTCTCCTCTGTCTATGCACCTGGCTACTCCAGCACCTGGCAGACCTGGGGCCACACAGCATCTGCCCGTCCCTCGGCAGGACACCTTCTAGGTTCAGTGCAGGTATCGGCATCTCCTCTTCTGTAGGCTGAACAACCTTCTGCTGTGCCTGTATGCCACGTTTTGCCCATCCATCCATTTATCCATCGATGGACACAGGGGTCACTGCTACCTTGTGGCCATGTGAACGATGCTGCTCCGAGCACGTGTGTCCAAGTACCTGTTCACGACCCATTTTCAATCCTTTTGGACATAAACCCAGAATTGAAACTGCTGGATCACACTGTCTATTTTTAATGTTTCTAAAGAGCTGCCATGCTGTTTTTTCATAGCAGCTACACCATTTTTCTGTTTTGCTCTTTAAGGACACCTCAGAATACCATTCTTTGTCTGAATTCTATCTTCACTACTGACAAGACGAGAAAATGGATGAAATTCGAACTTAGGTACAGAAGTCAGACATCTTCCCTCAATTCAAAGAAACAAACTGTGCAGAAATCTGAGCTTGGGAAGTACCGCTTTTGCCAGTGACCTCCTTAATGTTCAGGAATACTAAATGACTCTCTCTTAAGCCCAGCACCATCTGTCACAGAGCAGTGTTTGGGGACAGTGCCAACAGAAACCCATGGCCTGAGTCGTGACAAGGGAGATTCCTAATGTCTTCAGAAGGGCGGCTCTCATTCACCCTTGGGGACATGGCCTGGAGAGCTCTCAAGCTGACCAGATGCATTACTTCCTCACGGCATTGTCCCAGGAAGCTCTGTCCCAAGAAGCCTCAAAGGAAGGTATAAAGGATGGGGGTGACAACTGAGGCCCCCAAGGCTGCCTGTAATAAGCAGTGCTGTGGGCCCTGGTTGCTTGTGCTCACCCAGTGTGGCTGATCCATCTCAGGCTCACTCCATCCCATTTTTTGGCCCCTCTTTCCAAGCAGCGGGGAGGATAACTAATCTCCCTCCCCTCTCTTCACCTTCCCACACCTACCTCTGGCTGAAGTGATAAGTGACATGTGTCACTTCCTAAGCAGTACATAAGCACATGTGATATGGGAACTACAAGAGGAAGACGCTTGCTAGGCTAAGCCATGGAGGCTGGCTACCCTAAAGAGTTGTCAGAACCCCCTGCAGACTTAGCATGAGGACAAGTGAACTCTGGTTACAGTTGTCTGTAATAAGTCACAGAGATGTTGTGCTGCTTGTCACTGCAGCAGAACCCGGCCTAACCTGACTCTGCCTTCCATTCCTCTAATAACCTGAATTCCTTTGGGAAGCCCCCTACCTCCTACAATGGATGGTCTCAGTGTGGTTCCATTCCTCCCTCCAGGAAGACAGCAGGTGGCCCAGGCCTAGCATTCCCTTACCAATACTGATTAGCTTGGGGCAGGCTGAGGACCCCTTGAACACTCATCTACAGACTTTCCTGGCAGCCAAAGTGACAGAGTCCATCAAATCAATTTCTGGATCTATAAAGGATCTCTACAAGGGAATTTCAACAAAGAAATACTCTTGTTCTAAACTTGGACCTAAAAGGATATAAATCTGGAGTTGTGAGCAGCCACTACCAAGAATCTGAAAAAAGACACCAATAGCAAAGAGAAAAAGGTCAAGAGACAGAGGGAAACCACTCCATGACATCATCTGAACTCTGGAATTATGCACTTCCATGATTGAGCACTTCCAGAGTGAGCACTTCCTCTGAATTTTTCAATAACCTGAGCCCACAAAAATTTCTTTTTTCTTTTTTTGTGAGGGGTAGGGAAGGTAACCAGGGATTGAACCCAGGGGTGCTTAACCACTGAACTACATCCCCAGCCCTTTTTATTTATTTATTTATTTTTTTAATTTTGAGACAGGGTCTCTCCAAGTTGCTTAGGCCTAAGTTGCTGAGGCTGGTCTCAAATTTGTGATCCTCCTGACTCAGCCTCCCAAGTTGCTGGGGTTACAGGCCTGCACCACCATACCCAGCTCTTCTTTTTAATTTATTTTGCTCAAGCTTAATCAGTTTGAATTGTGTTTTCTATTGCTAGGGACAAAGGAGTCCTAAGTAGAAGTTCATTTTAAGAATATTTAGTCACTCAAAATTCTTAGTGACTACACATTTCAACTTTATAATATGGCATCAAGGGCATTCTGCATTTATACTTTAATCCTTATCTGCAATCCTAAATTCTTCGCATACCCTATTTTCAACAAGATGGGTGACTTATTGGCCTGTGTCCCCAACACACACTATCGCTGGTACCAACTTGAGTCAAACCAACCCAAAAGTCTTATGTTCTGTGCCTGAACACTGGCCAGCTACATGGAAAGAATGCCACATGGTATTTTTGTTTGCTACAAAACAATCACACATGAATCAGTTAAAAAAAAAAAAAAAAAAAAAAACACTCATAGAGGAATCCCAAGTTCAAAGCCAGTCTCAGCAACAGCAAGGCACTAAGCAACTCAGTGAGATCTTGTCTCGAGATAAAGCACAAAATAGGGTTGGGGATGTGGCTCAGTGGTTGAGTGCCCCTAAGTTCAATCCTTGGTACCAAAACAAAACAAAACCAAAAAAAAAAGAACATTCACTGGGGCTGGAGATGTGGCTCAGTGGCAGAGCACTTGCCTAGCATGTGTGGGGAACTGGGTTGGATTCTCAGCACTGCATGTAAATAAAAGTCCATCAATGGGCTGGGGTTATGGCGCAGTGGTAGCGTGCTCGCCTAGCACGCAGGAGGCACTGGGTTCGATCCTCAGCACCACATAAAAATAAAATAAAAGATATTCTGTCACCTACAATTAAAAAATCAATATTTAAAAAAAAAAAAAATAAAAAAAATAAAAATAAAAAAAAAATAAAAGTCCATCAATATCTAAAAGAAAAATTTAAAACAATAAATAAATAAAAGAACACTCATATTCTTCCTACATTAAAAAAGTAGGAAAAGATAGGCCACTATCTCTGAACGGAACATATCTTTCTAATATTAAAAAAGGCAATAGAATAAATCATCAAAGTATTGACATATCTGTAATATAAAATGTTTAAACTTCTATGAATCCAAAAACATCAAAAACAGCCATTTGGAGGAAGGGGCCTACTTGACAAAAAAATAAACAGCAACAAGGGACTAATATTGCATTTTTTAAAATCCATACAAAAGAAATTAAATGGCTATTAAACATTCAACCATTTTAATTTAAAAAAGAAAAAGCAAATGAAGACAACCAGAAGCAGTTAACAGAAGCGCTCTCTGAAAACTGGACTCGCAAATGGCTCCACTGTTTCATGCACTTGCTTTTCCATAGCAAGGGTGTGCTCCTTGGCTGAGGAGCGAAGACGCCCTCCTGCTGCTATCCAAACGCTGTGCTGAGCGGTGCTGCTCTTTCCTCTGTGTGTCATTTCGGGTTCCTCCCGAATGGGACTCAGAGTGGCACCACGCAGGATCTGTGCGCCTGGCTCCTGGCCAGGAAGGGTATAAACCAGGACAGCGCACACTTTCTGGAAAGCAGCTTGGCGTTAAGCACCTAGAGTCTCAAAAATATCCATACACTCTGACCCAGTAACTCTCCTTCCAAGAATCTATGCTAAGAAACTACCCAGAGATGTGAGTAAAGATATATAGATAAAGATTTTCTTATAGTGTTATTAATAATGCAAAAAGTAGGGGGAAACAAACGCATCTCAGATGTTAAAACTCAGGAACTGCCAGGCACAGTGGCGCACGCCTGTAATCCCAGCACTTAGGGAGGCTGAGACAGGAGAATCGCAAGTTCAAAGCCAGCCTCAGCACCGGCGAGGCGCTAAGCAACTCAGTGAGACCCTGTCTCTACATAAAACACAATATAGGGCCAGGGATGTGGCTCAGTGGTCGAGTGCCCAAGTTTAATCTCCAGTACACCCCTTTCCCCCTCCCAGAAAAATGCAGGAACCAAAATGTGTTAAGAATGTATCAAACACAGAAGCCAAAATCCCAGGAAAACCCCAGGGCTCAACTTTTTAATGCAAACTACAATCCCAGATAAGCAAAAGTGACATTTTTTTCCTTCTTTAAAGTTATGATTTAACTTTATGTGTAACTGTATTATGTCATGTGGCTATGATTTTTACTTTTGGTAAAAAGTAGACTTCAAGTTGTTTTCCTAGAAAAGAAAACACAGATCAGAAGACCCTGGAAGAAGAAACAGAAGCAGGGCAGAAAGGAAGACAAACAACTCTTTTCCCAGAGAATTCCAGAAGGAAGTCTCCACTGTCCCATACCCCACACCAACCTTTCCACGGATCCTCCAGCACTGGAGGGGCCAATGAGTTACTCCAGTGGCTCATGATGACATGGTCTGCGACCACACAGACCCACACCAGATGAGGCCCTGCACACGACCCTCACTTAACAGGAGACTCTAGTCATCCTGCGCCCATCTGACAAAGACAGGAACAGCTCGAGGTCACATTTCTTTGCTCGAACTATATTTCTATGTTCCTACACCAACAAAAGAGCAGATTTAAAATATAGATATTGCTCAACCTGTGATAGGATCATGTCCGCATGAACTGAAAACATCACAGCAGAAAATGCGTCCATGCACCTAACCTGCCCAGACTGCCTGGAACGTACTGGGAACACCCACGTCAGCCCGTGGCAGGCAGACTTCCCTGACACAAGGCCTGCTTGATAACAAAGCACACAGGGACGTGGTACAGCACAGAGGGGCTGATGAGGAGCTGCAGTCACTGCCACAGCTCAGCATCCTAAGACCATCATGCTCCACACCGCTAGTCCGGGAAAAGATCAAAATGCAAAATATGGTTTCTACCCTGTACGTGATGACCTTCACACCACTGCAAAGTCAAAAGGAGGTAAGTCACACTGCCAGATGTCAAGGGCTGTCTGGCTTTTTTTCCCCTCAGTTGACCAAATTCTGTTTATATTTCACGAATACTCATAAATATTCCAAATATTTTATTATTTCATATTTACTTAAGGTGGCTTCAAATCTTTTATCACATGCATCTTGAAAACAGCAAGGTTTCAAACGTCTTTTCAAAGTATACGTACAGAAAACATGAAAACGGGTACTGGTACTTCCTGTTTCTGGCTGTGTTCTCTTCTCCTGCACTGTTCAAGGTCTGACACCCAAAGTTCAAAACCTTAAAACTCTGCATCTGTAATTGCCTGTGAAAAAAAAATCTTCTTCAACAACCTAAGCATGCTCCAACTCCCTTGGGTAGGGCCAGGCTTGGGCACAGGCAGCAGCAGTCGGTTCTGCTATTAATGGTAGTCTGAAAACTGTGAACTCATCCTCACTGATATGTCAGGGACGATGTGACCACAAGGCAAGTTTCACATTTGTTTAAGCTTCAGTGTGTTATGTCTAGTGCCAACAAGTACTAATGGTCCTAGCTGTGTCGACCTAATACCCTGCTAATGATTAGTTATAGGAAGAGAATCAGAGTTGAAGAGGAAGTGTGGCATTGAAGGCTGAGGCTGACATAGTTCATAAGAGTGCACTCCTATTAGACCTCAGAGATGGAAATAAAAATATTTTTAACAGAAACTGCTTTTTCAAATATCTCCAGTTGCTCCAATAACCATCTGGGTCATACATAAATCATTTTTAAGGAAGGGGAAAGGAAAGGTGGGTTAACCGGTGCAGAATCACCATCAGATAAGAGGCTTGTGTTCCAGTGCTCCATTGCACAGTAGGGTGACTAAAGTTAACAATAATTTACTGGAGAGCTGGGCACGGTGGCATATGCCTGTAATCCCAGCTACCTGGGAGGTTGAGGCAGGAGGATTTCAGGTTTGAGGCCAGCCTAGACAACTGAGTGATACCCTGTCTCAAAATAAAATTTAAAAAGAGCTGGGTATGTAGCTCAGTGGTAGAGTATTTGCCTAGCACATGCCAAGCCCTGGGTCTGAAATATTTGGATATTTCAAAATAGAAGAAAGGATTTTGATTACTCTCATCACAAAGAAATGATAATTTTTTGAGGTAATAGATTGTCTACCCTGATTTGATCATTACATTTTGTATACATGAATTAAAGTACCACAGGTGTGCACGATGGCGCACACCTGTAATCCCAGCACTTAGGGAGGCTGAGACAGGAGAATCGCAAGTTCAAAGTCAGCCTCAGCAACGGCGAGGTGCTAAGCAACTCAGTGAGACCCTGTCTCTACATAAAACACAAAATAGGGCTGGGATGTGGCTCAGTGGTTGAGAGCCCCTGAGTTCAATCCCCAGTACCAAAAAAAAAAAAAAAATCACACTGTACCCCAGAAATATGTACAATTATGTGCCAATTAAAAGTAAAATAAAATGCTCCATAATTAGAGAAAAATTGTTTCTGCTTCTATAGTAGTCCAATAATAGATGCCAAGATTAAACAAAGTAACAAGGTAATTTTTTTTTTCATAATGAAGGTGAACATTTCCAAGGCCACCTGCCCAGCACCCCTCAACCCTTTCTAGAAACCTTCTACACACACCAAGTCCAGGTTCTCCTGGGACCTGCCCCACCAGCCGCAGCTATTGGTCTAGAAGAACACCTGACTCAGGATGGGTCCTCCTAGGGTCCCTCCTCTTGGGCTGGGCACCTGCCTCAAGCCAGGCTAAACAAGAACCCTTCCCTTATTTGTTCTAATTGCATATCCTTATTGGGGGACAAATGACGTGGAACAAATTGCACATAAAGCACCCAGTCTGATGCGGTACGATACATAGATATACGCCTCAGAAGCCAGCATCGCCATTAGAGAGTGAGCCCACCTGATATCCCCTGACATCTCTCACACCTCTTTGCATTTTAGCCCTCCTTCCTTCTGCCCCTGCCAGTCCCCAGGCCACTACTGATCTTCTTTTGATCAGACTCGTTTGCACCCTCTAGAATTTTACATAAACAGGATCATACAGCATGCAGTATTTTTGTAATCTGGTTTTCCCACTTACTGAACTTGCAGGGTGTTTTCAATAAGCACCTATCGACACACTGTTAGGAGACACTGCACAAGGCTCCACACAGGGGTTACAAATAAATCATAAAGCACAGGATCTGCGATGAGCAACATCACAGGCAGCAGAGGAGATCAACAAAAAAATACCACACTGACAGGAGAGATGAATTCCACAAAGGGCCAGCTATGCCCCAGGAGGAAGAGGAGACTCAGAAGATGCTTTTATTGCTTCTATTAATTTAGAAAGAATTTTTCATTTTTCCATCAGGGTACATATTTTGCATCATCCCCAGGGAAAAGCAATCATGACAAACAGAATTAGTCATCTAAAAACTTAATACTGCACATGACATTTATACTACTCCCACTGAAAGTTAAAATTACACCTTTTTACCCTGCAAGTAACACCTGTAATTCTCACTATCCCCCTGAAACCTATCGCGGCAAAGTTCCAAAAATAAAACCACACACAACTACACTTAAAGATTCAATATAATAATGGCTTAATGACAACCTACTCTTACATAGTTGAACAAAAAAAGAAAAAAAGAAAAAACTTAACTGCTCAAAAAAAGGGAACATTGGGCTTCAAGAGCAAATTTTCTTGGAGAAAGAAAACTGCACCCTATCAGAAAAGCACACACTTGGCAATCTATCAAGAATGTCTCACTGGAGTACAGAGGAAGCAGAAAAGGAATAAATGCCAGTGTCTCCATATGCCATCGCTGGGGACTTCCCCGTCATCACCTCAGTGAACGCCACTGGAGCTTCATGAGTAAATACTGCCATCCTCGATCTGCAGATGAGGAAGGTGAGGCTCAGAGGAAAAGCCACAGGGCCCAAGTCACACAGCAACTGAACTATACAACACGCACCACCACCTGACCCACCCAGGTGCTTCACGAGTGTCAGTCCCTTCTCCTCAGCCCTCCTTCCTGTTCATCACTCAAAAAGTACTTTTCCTAGATCACTACTGACCAGTACTCCAGGAACCCTCCCTCTCTTCCAGGGGATCTCTGAGGTCAAAAATATTCTCATAACTCAGCAGGCACTACGATGGCTCATCAAAGTCCTCCGTGCCCTATTCCCTAAAACTTGGGACTTTCTTAACAGCAGGGAGCTGAGGCTCTGGATCAGCTGACCTTAGCCTGAGGACAGTGCCCTGACTACCCAGGTGGGCCGACTGCAAATCACAAGGGTCCCTAAGTGGAGAAAAAGCAGAGGACTTAGGTCGGAGAGGACACGAGGAAGACTCAACCAGCCACCACTGGCTTTGACAATGGAAGGTGTAAGATAAAAAACAGCCCTTTTGTTATTAATTTTCACATCCCTTCTCTAAAAGCCTAAGGCAGCTCCTGCCACAGGGGGTTCCGCTCTGGAATCTTCCACCTGGGAAACAGAGCCTAACCGCTCAGGTTAGCACATCAAAAGAAGACCGCTACTGCTTATCTGCCCCTAATTCTAAAGTGACCAATCCGGAGCTCGCCACATGGTTTGTAGTGGGCTCTGTAAAATCCCTCCCGCGTGTCCTCTCTCTCTCTCTTTCCTCTTTCCTTCATTTGAGCACCCACTCCCCTGAATAAAGGATTTCCTGGCTGCACGAGGTGTCCGAGGTGTCCGTGTCTGGCTGGCCGCTACCCCAACAGAAGGGACTGTGGAGAACAGCTGGAAGTCTCTAGAAGCCAAAAAGGGCAAGGAAGCATCCTCCCTCACAAGGGAAGGCAACCCTGCCAGGACCTTAACTTCAGCCCAAGGAGACCCACTCAGAACTCAAGGCCAGTAAATTTGTGTTGTTTTAAGTCACTAAATTTTTGGTAACTTCTTACCAGAATTTAACATAGAGGTCATCTGCCTCTTTCACTCTCTCAGTACACAGTGGCGCTTTCAGAGGCTGCGTGAGGTCAATGCTGCAAGAGACGGAATGCAGAATCCACCGGAGACTCCAGATCCCTTCTATTAATCCAAACACCACAGCAATGTGCAAAAATATGACATTTCCCTATACCTCTTTTATTTTAGAAAACAGTCATTTTTCATAAAACACACGCTATTTATGTTTAAGAGGAAACGGACTTATTTTTTACATGAACCAATATGTACATATCACTTAAATTTCTGCTTTAATTTCTAAAAATAGTCACCAATATAACCTACATAAACAAAAACTCTGGGATCTTTAAGACTTATAAGCATATAAAAAAGTATGGACAATAAAAGGGTTGAAAACTGCCACCTACTATTTTAGCTATTTTAGCTTAAGTAACCAGAACATAGATGGTACTCAAAAATATTTGTTAAATCAGGCATGGTGACACACGCCTATAATACCAGCAGCTCAGCATTGAGGCAAGAGGATCACAAATTTGAGGCCAGCCTCAGCAACTTAGCAAGACCCTGTCTCAAAAAAAGGGGGGGGGGGGAGGCCTGGGGATGTGGCTCTGTGGTTAAGCACCCCTGGGGGTTCAATCCCCAGTATCAAGAAGGAAAAAAAAAAACCCTGGAAACTAAAAAGGATGACTTTCTCAAAGTTAAGAACCAACTCATTAAACTAGGAAAATTTTCTGTAAAACCCAGCCTGATCAATCAGCTAGGTGCCCACCTCCCCTACCTCAACTATGAACACCTGGCTTTAAACATCCTGGAGCGTGCCCGATTTCTTCTAGGCACTTGCCAACGCCCGACAGGCACATAAAGCACACTGGGGCAGCCGTGCTCCTTTTCGACCAACTAAATGCACGTTTTTAACTCGTGGGAAATTACAAAGACTTTTTGAAAGCTTTTTATTTTTTTCTTTTCTGTTTTCCTTTCTCTCAAAGATACCTTCTCAATTCAGGTAGCAGAGTCAGGACTGAGCTGGCCACAACCAAGACAGCACTAATCTCTACTATGAACCAGTCAGACCACACCCACTCCCTGCAGTCGGGACCAAATGGTTCGCTTGCCAGGAGATAGGGACAATCCAGGCTGAATGCCAAGATAAGCTGCCACAGTCGTGAAGTCAAAGGGTCACAGTGATGACGCCTGGCTGGCATCTTCACATTTAAGCAACCATGACATACATAAAGGGGGAATTAGAAACACTCTGACTCAGCCATTCGAATAAAGCTGGCAGCCTTGTGATCACATGACAAACTTGCAGATCCCAGATGGCCACTAACCAAGGCTGTGGGCAAAGGGGTTCGTTCTTCCAGCAGAGGACTGGACTCCATGACCTCCAGGGCCACTTGCCAGAGTCTAGGGTTCTCTCCTATCTTAAGCATTTCTTTCCTACCTGAAAACGTGAAAATCAGTATGTGGTACGTTCCTCCCTTAAGTCCTTTCACTGCTGCTGTTCCTTACAGGCACAGGATCATCGACATCCTCTGCCTAAATAAGGGATCACTTTTAAAGAACACATCATGCTATTTGTAAGACAGAAAGAAAGGTACAAAGACAGTACCAAGGACACCCACCTCTCCACCATCCAGCTAGGAAATAAAAGCCTCAGGGAAGCACTGGAGAAAGCACCATTTCCTCCAGCGCTCCCGGGGCTGCCATGCATTATTCAGAAGTGCCTCTCTAGGTGTGGTGGCATCAGCAACTCCAGAGGCTGAAGCAAGAGGATCGCAAGTTCAAGACCGGCCTCAGCAACTCAGTGAGGCCCTAAGGAAGACCCTGTTTCCAAATTAAAAACTAAAAATGGCTAGGGATGCAGCTTTGTGGTAGAGCACCCCTGGGTTCAATTCCCAGTACCCCTCCACTCGCCCCAAAAAAGTGCCAAGAAGAAAATGCTCATATTTAATTGTATTTTTTAATGTTTATTTTTTAGTTGTAGGTGACAGAATATCTTTATTTTATTTTTATGTGGTGCTGAGGATCGAACCCAGTGCCTTATGCGTGCTAGGTGAGCACGCTACCACTGCGCCATAATCCCAGCCCCTTTTATTGTATTTTTTTAAGTGCATGTTATAGTTAAGATAGTGCATTGAGCAGCTGATGGATCAGGCTGGGTTTTTTAGGGAATGTTTCTGGTATCACGAGGTGGCCCTCAATTTTGAGGAGCTCCATTGTGAATAACCAGTCTCCTGCCTCAACTTCAACACAACCCTCATTTGAGTGTTTACCACTCTCCTGCTTTAGAGTATCTACAATGCACACACATATCCCTACAAGTAATTTACAGTATTTTTGTGTTTTTAAACCTTTAGTAACTGATATATATGTCTGCCGCTTGCGTTTTTTTCTTTTTAACTTGACATTATTTTTGAGAGACTCAGCATCCTTCTGCTGGTTGCTGCTGGTGTGTACGTGCAGTTCTAGTTCAGACATTAGCATAAGTTTTCTAAAAGGGGCCAGTCAGTGAACACATTGGGCTCTGCAGGTCACAGTCTCTGCTGCACTACTCAATTCTGATGTCATAGCACCAAAAAGTCCCCCTCTCAAAAAAAAAGAAAGAAAGAAAGAAATGGAAATGGCTATAGTTCCAAAAAAGCTGCATACGCAGAGAGAGAGAGAACCAAAGCAGAACCAGACCATGAGCTGTAGTCTGCAAAGCTTCCTACAGTTAACACTATTTCCCTTTTTTAATACCATTTCCATATTTGTCTGACACTACTAACTCACTGGTTTTCTTTGACTGGCATTTTCTCATTTTGTTAATTCCAACCTTTCTACCTCTTTGTTCTAGGATGTATTTCTTATAAGCAGCACCGAGGTGGACTTCTTTTCCTACATCTGCTCTGACAGTCTATCTTCATCTAAGCTTATCATGATTACTAGTATCTTCAACTATTTCACCACGATTTTCTGTGCTATTTCTTGCTTCTGTTGTTTCTTTTACCTACTCCCCTGTCCTGTTTTGGGCTGATTTCTGTGTTGCCAACATTTGTTTAGATTTATTCCATACCTACCCATTTCTTTGTTCTCCATTTCCTTTTGTATCTTAGCTGTTGATTTGGCAATTAACCCCTACATCCAAATACATATACAGGTTGAGAATCCCTTATCTGAAATACTCGGGACCAGAATATTTTCAGATTTTAAAATATAAGCACATGCATCATAATGAGTGTCTTGGGGATGGGACCCAAGCCAAAACATGAAATCCACTTATGTTTCAGGTGTACCTTACGTACAGAGGCTGAAGGTAATTTTATTCATTATTTGCAGTGTGCAGGAGTTTGGACTGTGACCCATCACATGAAGTCAGGTATGAAATTTTCCCCTTGCAGCTTCATGTTTATGCTCAACGAGTTTCCGATTTTGGAGCATTTCAGATTTTGAATCTTCAGGTTAGAGATGGTCAATCTGTACATCCTTCAGAAGTTGCTTGATTGAGTTCTTTTGGTTGTGAACTTTGGGTTTTATCTAAAAATTCTCCTTACTCTCATTCTTAAATGATGATTTAGATGGGCACCCAATTCTAAATTGACATTTTTCTCTCAGCACTTAGAAGTAATTTTACTGTCCTGAAGTTTCCACTATAGTTGTTCAAAAGTCTGCTATCAGAGCTGGGCGCAGTGGCGCAAGCCTGTAATCCCAACACTTAGGGAGGCTGAGACAGGAGAATCGCGAGTTCAAAGCCAGCCTCAGCAATGGCGAGGCGCTAAGCAACTCAGTGAGACCCTGTCTCTACATAAAACACAAAATAGGGCTGGGGATGTGGCTCAGTGGTTGAGTTCAATCTCCAGTACCAAAAAAAAAAAAGTCTGCTATCTGTAGTCTCTTACTCCTTCATAGCAATAATAATAATAGCTATTGACACTTACATGGGGTTCACTATGTGCCAGGCACTATTTAAGAACTCTACATGTATTAATTCATTTAAATCTAACAATCCTGGAAAATAGGTAATAATATTATCCCCATTTTATACAGGAGGAAACTGAGGCCCATAGAAGTCACATAGCTTGTATGTTATGAAGTCAGAATTTAAACACAGACATTCTTGCTCCATGATCTACGTTCACCTACCATGCCTTTGGATCTGTCTTTCTGGATGCTTCTAGGATCTTCTCTTTGTTTTTTGAATACATTACTTCTTATCCACCCTGGTTGAGATTTGTTGTGTTTCCTAAAATCTGAGAATTCTTTCATTAATTCTAGAAAAGTCTTAGCTATTATTCCTCTTTCCCATTTTCCTCTCTGTCTTCTGCTGAAACTCCAATGACAACATTACTCATCTTATTCTATTATTCACTAAACTGCTTTCCTAATATCCATCTCTTTGACTGTTACATGCTGGGCAATTTTCTCAGATTTATCTTTCAACTCATTCTTTCTTCACCTTTGTCTTATCTCCTAGTTACAATCATCCCACTGAGCTGGGAAAGTAGCTCAGTGGTAGAATACTTGCCTAGCATGTGTTAGGTCATGGGTTCAGTTCCCAGTATCATAAGTTAAATAAAATCATTCCACTGAATTTTTTTCTTTCAAAAATTAAAATTTTAATTTTAGAGATTCTGTTTGATTCTTTCTTAAAATCTGCCTGATCATTTTAGTAGTTCTTATAATTCTTGCTTACATTTTCAATCTCACCTTTTATTTCTCCAACAGTTTTAAATGTTATCAGATGCCACTATATATACTCTTTACCTAATAACCTGAATTTCGGAAGACACTCATACTAATTCTGCTGTTTGTTAATTCACCTGATTCTCACTTATGCTGGTTTATCTGTGCATTTTTAAATTGTGGATTGTGAGCTCATTTCTGGTTGATCTAATCTTAAGAATCCCGGGCACCTGAGTTTAAGGTCTATTATCAAGAGCAAGTTTCTATTTGTTTCCACCACGGGTCCCAGATCACTATCACTCATTTTCAGTTAATAGCTCAGTTTGGGATTACTAATCCAATGTTTAAGTCAGCTTTTTGTTGCTGTGAACAAAATACCTGACAAGAACAACCTAGGGCTGGGGTGGTGGCTCAGTGGTAGAGCACTTGCCTGGCATGTGTGAGGCACTGGGTTCAATTCTCAGCACCACATATAAATAAATAAAATAGAGGTCCATTAACAACTAAAAAAAAAATATTAAAAAAAAAAAAAAGAACAACCTAGAGGAAGAAAACTGTAATTTTGGGCTCAGTGGTTTCCGAGGTCTCAGTCCATGGTCAGTAGACTCCACTGATCTAGGCCTAAGAGGCAGCAATCATGGAGGAAGAGCTTAGTGGAAGAAAAGCTGCTCTGCTCAAGGCAGTCAGGAAGTAGAGAAAAAAAGGGAGAGGCAACACAGGGAAGATGCACCCCTCCAGGAATACACCTCACCTTCTGCAGCCACAGCCCACCTGCCCAGAGTTACCATCCACCTAGTCCATTCATTGGGATAAACTGATTCATTTACAGCTCTCACACTCCAATTTCTTCATCTCGGAACAGTCCTGCATTAACACAGGAACTTTCGGGGGCTACCTCATATCCAAACTATAACACCATATCAACACAATAAATTCAAACTCAAACCTGTGGGAGGACTAGTTTAGGATTACAAGGTCATGGAGACTTCCACAATCGCATCAGCATCACACACAGAAAAAATGTCAAGAGAGACACAGGTGCCTATTGTCTCCCTGCAGGGAAGGAAACACTATGGCCACCAGATTTACAGGAGCATCTCAAACAGTATGTGTGAGTGAGCCCAAGGCTGTCTTCCCTGCCAGCAGCAGACCCGGGAAAGCCCAGCACAAGCCCCAGGCCAGCAGCTCCGGTGGCCTGCTCAGCACTTTGGCTTCGGCCCCCTCTTCATTATTAGCCCCTAGAATTTCTCTCCAGTATCTCAAAGTTCAGTTATGCATTTAAAAAAATCCTTCAGATTTTTTTCAGCATGTAGAAAGGTTTTTGGACTAGCTAACTTGCCAGACTGCTGCAAGTCAAGGTCCTAAAGAGAACTTTAAACGGGTAGAGGACACATGTTTCCATGTTTAAGAGTTCAATAAAGGATTGGTTTCTAAATCCAGTTTGTAAAAACACAGATTCCTGGGCCCTGCCCCAAATCTTATGAAACAGAACCTCCAGGGTTAGGGCCTTGGGATCTTCTTTTTTTTTTTTTCCCCCGGTGCTGGGGGATTGAACTCAGGGGTACTCAACCACTGAGCCATATCCCCAGCCCTATCTTGGGCTTACGTAGAGACAAGGTCTCACTGAGTTGCTTAGTGCCTCACCGTTGCTGAGGCTGGCTTTGAACTCATGATTCTCTTGTCTCAGCCTCCCAAAGTGCTAGGATTACAGGCATGCGCCACCGCACCCGGCTGGAATCTTCATTTTTAAACAAGCTCTCCAGATGGTCCTAATGTGTCACCAAGTTTGAGAACCACTCAATTTTTTTACATTCTTCTTTTCTTCAAAAGGTGACAACAAAAATATCATTTAATCTCTGTTTTACATTTTATCTCCCTTCAATTCCTCTTTCACTGGGGCATAAATCCTGAATAAAGAAGAAAATGAGCCGGGCGCGGTGGCTCAAGCCTGTAATCCCAGCACTTAGGGAGGCTGAGACAGGAGAATCGCGAGTTCAAAGCCAGCCTCAGCAACAGCGAGGTGCTAAGCAACTCAGTGAGACCCTGTCTCTACATAAAACACAAAATAGGGCTGGAGATGTGGCTCAGTGGTCAAGTACCCCTGAGTTCAATCCCCAGTACCAAAAAAAAAAAAAAAAGAAGAAGAAAATGAATTCTATATTTCAACTGGTAATCACCCGGCCATCTCCATAAGTTTCAGAAAACCATGACACTCAGTAGCCACTAGAGTCAAAGATGGATTGATATCCTGCCTAGGCAGGCTTCTTGATATTAGGTGCAATTTTTAATCTAGAAGACAGTCTCCTGCTGAGTTCTTCCTGCCCAAGCCTCGCAGTCCTTCACACTTCCAGGATAACTGAGGGCCCCCGTGAGAAGTAGGACACCAGGAGAAATGCTCCAAGTCCCCCAAAATCATGTGCAAAACAGTGTGTGTGTGAAAAGTGTTATGTGATAGTGCAAACGTGTCTATTCTTCTACACACAGAATACACAGCTTTCTCCAGACACTCAAAGAGTGCTGACTCCATTATCCTGTGTCCCTGTGGCACAGAAGCATATTTCTGGTTGTGCATCTTTCAGCATTATTAGCATGCATTCTTGTCGATGTATTAGAACTTCCCAAGTATATTCTTTAGAACCTCAAAATACAGTTAATACCTCAAAAAAGTGGCTCCATGATTAAATTTATCTATATCCTTCCTCTTGAAGAACCAGTACCCTAAAGCTGGTGCTGAGAAGACCAACAGTAAAGACCAACAGGACTTTAATGTACAATTTCTACATTTTCTTTTTCTGTGTGTGTGTGTGTGTTGGTGGGGATTGAACCCAGGGCCTTGTGCATGCCAGGCCAGCACTCTACCAACTGAGCTATATCCCCAGCCCTCTGCATTTCTTTAACTATATTTCTCAGAAGATAGTAGAACAGTCTGTGAAAATATTGGTTATATTTTCAAATTATCCCAAGAGTACCTCTTTAACACAGTTCTTGACTAATTTATGCTTACTACCATTAGTTATTATGTTATATAAAATAAACATGTTCCCCTTGTTTCATGTGTATTTTATACAAGATGCCTTTGTATCCTCACTAGATACATAATTTTTATTGAATATTAAACACTTTCAACTCAGAACTTTGAAACCATTCAACACCTTATAAGCCAAAACTCCACACTAATTGCCAGACTCTTTTCCACAGCTTAATACATGCATAGCCTCAGGCAATTAGCCAAATATTCTAGAGCCCAGTCTCTGAGATTATTTCTAAAATTAAAAATACAACAAAACAGATTATCCAAATATAAAGCTGGAGCAGGCCCTCTTGGAGAAGCAGGAATGCTCCACTCTGTATATACCCAGCCAGGCTAATAATCTGATGGGCACACGTGTAAGAGCAAGGACTACACTCACACAATACACATGCACACGGGCACAGCAGCACACATCTGTAATCCCAGCGACTCAGTAGGCTGAAGCAGGAGGATTGCAAGTTCAAGGCCAGCCTCAGCAACCTAGTGAGACCCTAAGCAATTTAGTAAGACCCTGTCTCAAAATAAAAAATAAAAAGGGGCTGGTGATGTGGCTCAGTGGTTGAGTGCCAAAGGGTTCAATCCCCAGTGGTGATGGTGATGGTGATGGTGGTGGTGGTGGTGGTGGTGGTGGTGGTGGTGGTGGTGGTGGTGGTGGTGATAGTGGTGGTAGAAGAGAAAGAGGAGGAGAAAAAGGAAGAGGAGGAGGAGGAAGATAAAGAGAAGATCATCATGATCACACATAAAGCACAAGACAAAATAACAGACCACACAGAAATATATTCTGCTCTTTAAATTTTTAGAGACCCAGCAATTTCCTAGAACTTGTCACTTTAGATCAGGGTTCTTCATCCTTAGAACTATTGAATTTGAAGATAAATCTATTATGGGACAGTCTCCTACACACAGTGGATGTTTAGCAGCTTCCCTGGCCTCGACCTACCAGAGGCTGGCAGCACACCACACCCCTCCCTTGGCTATGACAAACTAAAAGGTCTCCAGGTCTCCAGACATCACCAAATGTCCTCTGGGGTAAGGAGGTTGCAAAACTGACCCCTATGCGCCACTGGAAACCACTGTTCTATTATAGCACCTACCACTTTTGCTAGAGGCTAGAAAGCAATTTCCTTTCCTAAAATACAAAGAATCTTTCATTTGGGCTGACTTTGAAACATGCATAAACATCTTTAACTACATAAACATTACACTTCAGAAAGACTCAAGGTAAAATCAAAACAGGAGCCAGACATGGTGGCACAGGCCTGTAATTCCAGCTACTTGGGAGGCTGAGGCTGGAGAAGCTCAAGTTCAAGGCCAGACTGGGCAGCTTACGGAGACCTTGTCTCAAAATAAAAAGGGCTGGAGCCGGGCGTGGTGGTTCAAGCCTGTAATCCCAGCACTTAGGGAAGCTGAGACAGGAGAATTGCGAGTTCAAAGCCAGCCTCAGCAATGGCGAGGCGCTAAGCACCTCATTGAGACCCTGTCTCTACATAAAACACAAAATAGGGCTGGGGAGGTGGCTCAGTGGTTGAGTGCCCCTGAGTTCAATCCCCAGTACCAAAAAAAAAAGGGGCTGGGGATGCAGTTCAGTGGTAGAATGCCACTGGCAGGAAAGGAGGAAGGGAGGGAGGGAGGCAGGGAGGGAGGGAAAGAAAAGGAAGGAAGGAAAGGAAGGAAGGAAGGAAAGAAGGAAGGAAGGAAGAAGAAAGGAAGAAAGAAAGAAAGAAAAAATTGGAAGAAATTCCAACTGAGGGGCTTTTTACAGTGTGTGATCAATCCGCCTTAAAACTGTTAAGGTCATTAACTAGTCCACAGAGCCCAAGGAGACATGACAACTAAATGAAGTGTGCTGTCCTGAATGGGATCCAGAACAGAAAAAGGACACCAAGTAAAAACAAAATCTCAGTGAACTATGGATAATGCATCAATATTGGTAGTGGTGACATACACACCACAGTAAAGTGAGAGATAAACAACAGGAGAAGTGGGTGCGGAGCTTACAGAAACCGCATGATTTACGTGTAAATCCGGAACTAATCTAAAAAATATATAAAGTTATTTTAAAAGAATTTTTTTTAAATGGATAAACAGGAGCATGGGAGAGAAGGGGTTAAAACAAGAAGAAAAGGTGGCCCTTGCCTGCCCAGGCTTCCTTCTGTCAACCCTCCAAAGGAAGATATCTGAACTGACTGTGTGGCTTAAGGAAGAGATGGCATAGCCAGAGTGTGAGTGAGAAAATAAACTTCTTTTGTCAGAATGAGAAAGTGAGAAAATAAAATTGTTTTGTTCTCTTGTAACTTGAGAGGGGAAAGGATCAATATGTTTCTATATGAATTTCTATATGAGTGTCACTATTCTTTCTGACCTCTTCTTCCTTGAAGATACAACTCAAGGGTCAGCTTCCGGAAGAGGGAAACATTTCCTGCACCTTGAAGCAATTATCTGCTTCAGTGACAGAGCCCCTGGGGCCCTGGCTGTCACTCATCTGTTTACAAACTCACCATCCACCCAACACTGGTCTACCACTTGACCCAGGCAGGTGCTCCACCACTGGGGCCCCTCCCTCTCTGACTTGCCCACCTGTCAATCAACAGCCTTTAAACCCACTGCTGGCTGCTAAATAAATGTTAGCTGAATGGACTCAAGCTGGGCACATATGTCCACATAGACTTCAGCTGAAGGAGGGTACAGAGGGTAGGAATGGTACAGCCCCAGACAGCACAAAGAAGGAAAAGTCAACTTCATGGCCCTAAGTTTTCAGGGGTAAGAGAGGGACCATGTGTGTAGGTGCTGGGGCCCTGAAGAGAGGATGGGGTACATCCTAACATACTTTAACACTTTGAAGAAACTTAGTATTGAGTCAAGTAGCCCCATTATACAAAGAAACCAAAGCCAAGAGAGATTAAGTGACTTGTTCAAAGTCACAGCTAGCTATGGCACTGCCCTGAGCCAAAGGAGACTAAAACCCAGAGCTAAATTACCCACCTCCATCTGTGTCTATGACCAATGGTTATTTAATAATAATACTATCCACTGAGCAGCTGATGGGTGCCAAGCCCACTCTAAAACCCCCCCACCTGCTACCTCCTTATTGCAGCTGAAGAAACGAATGTCAGGGAAGAGTGTCACTCAGGCTGTCACACTCCAACACCCGCATGAATCATCACACCAAAACCCAAACTCTGGTCCAGTGCAGATCTTTATCATCTGGTGCTTCAGCTGTCGCATGCACCAGGCACTACTCTGAACACCCTTCTCAGATGGACTAATTTATTCCTCACCAGAGCCCTAGCACAGGTGAAGAAACTGGAGCTTCATGACCTCTTTAGTTCTCCCAGGCAGCAAGCAGCTAACCTTGTTCTTATAAAACTAAAGATGCAATTATTATTCAACCCAGCAATAGTGCTCTTGGGCACTTAGAGAAATGAAAAATGTATGTTCACACAAAAAGCCCTACATGATATTTATAATTGCTTTATTTATACTGCCACAGACTGGGAGGCAAGCCAGGTGTGCTTTTGATGAGCAAACTACGATTAAATAGTTCGCTGTGCTTAAACAAATGGTTAACCTGCGGTACACACATAGCATGAACTACTACTCAGCAATAAGGAGTATGCCATTGCCACAGCACACACAACTTGGATAAAACTGAGGGGATGGCTGGGCACAGTGGCACATGCCTGTAATCCCAGTGGCTCAGGAGGTTAAGGCAGGAGGATCGCAAGCTCAAAGCCAGCCTCAGCAAAAGCAAGGCACTAAGCAACTCAGCGAGACCCTCTCTCTAAGTAAAATATAATAAGGGGTTAGGGATGTGGCTCAGTGGTTAAGAGCCCCCAGGTTTAATCCTTGGTACCAAAAAAAAAATTTGTGGGGATTATATTCAGTGGGGAAAAAAAGGCAATCCCAAAAGATTATATATTCTATGATATCACCTAAGTGAAATTTTTGAAGTGACAAAACTTCAGAAATGGAAACTAGATAATGCTCCAGGAGCTGGGGACAGGCAGCATCAGGAGGGAGGTGGGTGTAGTTACAAGGACAATATAAAGGATATTTGGGAACTGTTCTGTACCCTGACTGTGATGGTAGAGACACAAACCTATCTGTGACAAACGATTACACGCACACCCTAGTAAGAATAACCTGTAGGCTATCCATACCTACTCCCTATGATGCTGTACTGTCCTTTGTAGAATGTTACCACTGGACAAAGCCAGGTGAAGGGTATGCCAGATCTCTGTATTAACTCTTAAAACTGCATGTTATTTCCATAAAATTTTCAATTAAAAAAATATCTTGCCTATTCCAAAGCTGGGCTGGATGATATTCTACATTGCTTTCATCTCTAAGAGCTGTAATTCCCAATGTCTCCAAAGTGAGTCCTCTTTCCACCACACCACAGAACAGCTTCAAAAGCCAAAGCAAGGGCTGGGATTGTGGCTCAGCGGTAGAGCGCTTGCCTTGCATGCGTGGGGCCCTGGTTCGATCCTCAGCACCACATACAAAGCAATAGAATAAAGACATTGTGTCCATCTAAAAAAGAAAAAGAAAAAAAAAAGCCAAAGCAAAATCAAACTCTTGGCAAAAGGAAACTAAAAAAAATAAGTCATTATTCCATAGAAATCTTCATTAACTACTTCGAATTCACTCTGAAAATTATTCCAAATGGGTTTTCTTTCCCTCAACTGACTTTGGCCAAACGATGGAAAATTTGATCCCATAAAATGTTCTCACCAAATATTCTTTATGTGTCACCTCCACTGCCCCCTACCCTTGCCAAACAATCAACATTAAATTTCAATTCCGAATCTTCCCTAGATTATCATGGCCCTTTACACCAGTATGGTCAGCTGCTATTGGAAAGCAGCGCAGAGTGGAGACAGGACAGCAATTTAGGGACTGAGACAGACCATCAAAGCATCCCCTGGCCTGGTGCCTTTCCCTCAACCTCCATGCTTGGCACTCTAGTCCTTTTTCCTCCCCTCCCCACTTCCCTTAGTAACAACTCAAGCTCACTCCACGTTCACTTGGCCACAAAGTGCTCATTCACTTCCTTTGAATACCTTCCTCGATGAGACATAACCCGAACACTTGCAACCCTCCCATGTCACTCACAGAACATCCCCTCCCTCCGCCTCCAGATCCTGCACCTGCCCTGCACCCCGCTCCAGGGCCGCCCGGCGCCGGCCAGGCTCGGGCTGCTAGCAGTATTACTGCTGGTCAGTAACAATACCCAGCGGCGTGGGGAGGGGCGGCCGTCCCCCAGCTGATGCCTGTAGACTCCACCGGGCAGCCCAAAGGGATCTACGGATGCAGATTCCTGGCTAAAAATCCCAAGAAAATAAAAACAGCTTTCCCGACAGAAAGGGAAGAGTTGGGAAGTTTCTGGAGTGGCATTTTTCCACGTTTCCCCAAGCCGCTGGGCAGAGGCAAGGCTGCCCGCAGCTGGGGGTACGGTGCGGGTACGAGGGTCACGACATCCTGGAGGTCAGCGGCGGGCCGGACGCGTGCGAGGGGTGCACCCCCGAGCTGCAGGGCGCGGGGCGCCCCCGCACTCACCGTCCGTGCTCCTCTTCGCCTCCTGGTAGCGCTCCCACAGGTAGCGCTTCATGTCCGGGGCGGTCCCGGGCGCGGAGCACAAGTGCCGAGCGGGGCCCGCGCGCGGCCGCCCCCCGGCCGCAACCCTGCCGCCGCCGCCCCGCAGGGCCGCCAAGGCCGATGTCCTCACCCCGGCCCCACGGGCCACCGCCGCCGCCGCCGCCGCCGCCACCGCAGTGGCCATGCCTGCGGCTGCCGGGCTGAAAGTGGCGCGGCGGGACCAGCCTGGGTCGGCGCTCAGCCCCCGGGGCGGGCGGCTCCCTGCGTGGGAGCACGTGGCGGCGCGGCCCCGCCCTCCGGCACAGCGGGTGGGGGTCCTGGGCGGGGCGGCGGCGCGGGGGCGGGGTCTGGGGCGGGGCGCGACCGCCGCTGCCCGGGCTCTGCGCCCAGCCTGCCATAGTCACTTCCTGACCCTGCGGCGCGTGGAGGTGGCCGCGGAGTGGTGTGAAGGCCTCATGGAAGATGGAAGATGATGACTCGGCGCCGACCCCGGGCCTCGATACACTACCCCAGTGCCGCCCGCCGCGCTCCACTGCACCTTCTTCCTGCCTTCTGTGGCCGTTCCCCAAATCTAGCTCTACAGATGGTGTATCTCCCCACCCCCATCGCCTCTGTCCCTGTCTGCTGAAGGTGACCTTCCTCCGCATTCTTGACCTCCGAAGTCTAGACCTCCCCTGGATCGTGGAGGCCGGTCAAGGACAAGCCCTGACCCCCATCTTGGATACATCCAGGCCTGCCCTCTGGACGCATCATCCGGCTCCTACCCACGCTCACAGCCTAATGCCTGCTCTGCCTCTGGGCTTAGCTGCACCTGTTCGGTGCCTTGCGGTTCCACAAAAGCCAATAAATAGTAACCTCCCCACCAGGCGCACATCTACGTGGGCTGACTCAGACCCTGCTCCTGCAGAACAGACCTGTGTCGTCCTGGACTTCCCAAGCTACCCATGTGACCACTAAGCCAGATGCTAGGGGCTGGGGGGAGGGGAGATAACTCATGGCTGTCATTCTGCCATATGTGAAATAGGTGGGGCACGGTCTAAGAAAAACCAAGGCCTTCGTGTATGCTTACAAGAGGGCTGAAGGAATGCGGAGATCATGGGAAAAGGTGGTATCTGAGTTAGTGACTGATAATAACCGCCATTCATCGAAGACCTTCAGTGCCTTATCATATGCAATCCTCTCAGTAATCTTGAAGAATAGGAGCCATAATTTCATTTTACAAATAATCAAACGGAAGCTAAGAGAGGTAAAATAACTTGCCTAAAGTCAGACAGCTGAGCCCCCTTCCAGATGCTTCCTAACACTGTAGGTAGGATTCATTCGGGTGTAAGAGTGAAGGTGGCCAATTTACTGGTTAATGTTTTACAAATCAGTGATAAAATAGAGGCGAATAAAATGTTCAAAATAAATACAATAAATCCATGGGCTTGGTACTTTAAATGCTGTTTTTAAGGTATAAACTGTAATACTCTTTCTTAATGTTTAATAAAAAGGTTTGGTGATAGCAATTACAAATTTTGTTTAGATGAAAAATTTATAAATTCAAAATGGGCTAACTATAGCAATGTAAAAATAACACAATTAGAACTTTAATAACATTGCTTCTATATATACTTTTTAGATATGGGACTCTGTGAGATCAACATGGTTCTACCTACCATAGAAATATAAATCACTTAAAAACTGTTCTTTCAATTAAAATATTTTAAGGGGCTAAAAACAATCAAATCTCTAGGTCTTGTTTATTATCACTCCTAAGTGTCTTAGAAGAAAATATACAATTAAAAAGTACTTAAGGCAAAGCTAAGTGTGGTGGTGAATGCCTGTAATCCCAGCACTTTGGGAGGCTGAGACAGGAGAATCGCGAGTTCAAAGCCAGCCTCTGCAATGGCAGGGCATCCAGTACCCCTGAGTTCTATCCCTGGTACCAAAAAAAAAAAAACTACTTAAGACAAATGGGAAAAGATTACACAAAAGAGCCCACAATGTTTTTTTATTCCTTATTAGTTGAGTTCTTCAACGATTTTACATCTGTTTGAGATCTCTTTAAAATGCTCTTCAGAGGAGTCCAGCTATAATCTGGACTATGAAAAAGCCATTTTTCTGATATGAGCTCAGATATGGAATGCCAGGAGTCATTTGTGTGAAAAGGCCCTAGTAAGGGATAATTGTAAATTGTAGTGATATGGCCTTCACCACCTGCACTTTCATCAGACAAAATCCTTTGCTTTGAAAGCTTTACTAAGCCACTCTTTTTACCCAAAGATGAAACCTTTAAGGAATTATCTTTCTTTTTCTTTGAGGCTTCCATTCTTGGGCCATTCCATGTTTCAACATTATTCTGTGCCTTCTCTTGGGTCTTCTTTTCAGCAGAAATGTAAATAATGGGACTCGAGATCTTTTTCCTTAAAGCATACTTTGATTTTTCTGAAGTCCGATGTGTTGCTAACTCCAAGCTCTTAGCCCTCTGTAACCTAGCTACATTAATGCACATTGCAGAGCTTACTGTGTTAGAACTCTGAGCACTGTGGTAGTCTAATTTAAGCAAGTGTTCCCACAATGAGGAACCATTCTTAGAATTCTCAGTATATTGCTGTATTGTGCCTTGAGGCCAAAATCTCCTGCCCCGGATCCGCTCAATTTCCTTCAGAAGGCTGCAAAAGATCAAAAGTTGTCAAGAGGTCACACATACAACATTAATAATCAGATGTCTATTTATTTTTTGAGATGTGAAGCAAACTCACTGCAGGATTCCATGGATGGATGAATGAGACGATCCCAGGTAGGTCTCCCTTAAATCAAGTGACCTGTACAAATAGCCTCCTGCCTCAATCATGGCATGATGACAAGAATCTCTTGTCAATAGTTGACCTGCTGGATATATGAAAATAAGAATATTAGAATTTTTTTTAAAGAATTGCTCCTAGCATCAAAATTTTAAAAAGGATCTCAAAAAATTTACAAAAGGTGGAATTGGAATATTACCTGTTGTAATATTCTGCCGAAAACATTGAACCTGATTCTAGTAGTAAAGATGTAATCTGGAGCTGGTGATGTGGCTCAGTGGTAGAGCACGTGCCCAGCACATGCAAGACCCTGGGCTTCCTTCTCCCTAAGGAAAAAAAATGTGTGTGTGTGTGTATGTGTGCATATAAAATTCTGGATCAAAAAATAAGCAGCTATAAAGGACAAAATAGGATACATGGCAAAATGTGGATATGGACTGTAGAGTAGATAAAAGCCTTATGTAGTAATTAAATTTCCTGGATTTGATTATTATATTGTGGCTACATAGGGGAATGTCTTTGTACCCAGAAGACACATGCTAAAGTATGTAGACATAAAAGTGTTATGCTTGCAACTTTCGGATGGGTCAGGAAAATTGTGTGTGTGTGTATGAAAAAAAATGCAAATGTAGCAAAATGTTAAAAAATTGGTGAATATTGTAAGTGAAGCTTATACAGTGGAGTTTTTGTTCATTCTTTTTTATTTTTAGTTGAATATGGACACAATACCTTTATTTTATTTATTAATTTTTAGGTAGTGCTGAGAATCAAACCCAGTGTCTCATATGTGCAAGGCAAGTGCTCTACCACTGAGCTACAGCCCCAGCCCTTGTTTAATCATTCTTTTTTTATCCTTTTATTTTTTAAAATTTATTTATTCTAATTAGGTATACATGACAGCAGAAATGCATTTTTTTTTAGTTGTCAATGGACTTTATTTATTTATATGCGGTGCTGAGAATCTAACCCAATGCCTCACACATGCTAGGCAAGCACTCTACCACTGAGCCACAACCTCAGCCCAACAGAATGCATTTTGATTCATTGTACACAAATGGAGCACAACTTTTGGTTTCTCTGGTTGTACACAATGTAGAGTCACACCATAGGTGCAGTCATACATGAACCTAGGGCAATGATGTGCTTCTCATTCCACCATCTTTCCTGCCCCCGTGTCCCCTCCCCTCTCCTCCACCCCCTTTGGCCAAAGTTCTTCCATTCTTCCTTGGCGCCCCGCCCTCCCATTATGGATCAGCATCCACTTATCAGAGAGAAAACGTGGCCTTTGGCTTTTGGTGTGTTTTTTTGGTTTGGTTTGGTTTTTTTGTTTTTTGTTTTTTGTTTTTGCTTAGCATGATATTCTCCATCTCCGTCCATTTACCATAATTTTATTCTCTTTTAATGCTGAGCAATATTCCATTGTGTATATATACCACAGTTTCTTTATCCATTCATTTATTGAAGGGAATCTAGGTTGGTTCCACAGTTTAGCTATTATTGTGAATTGAGCTGCTATAAACATTGAAGTGGCTGTGTCACTGTAGTATGCTACTTTTAAGTCCTTTGTGTATAGACCGAGGAGTGGGATAGCTGGGTCAAATGGTGGTTCCATTCCAGGTTTTTTAAGGAATCTCCATACTGCTTTACAGATTGGTTGCACCAATTTGCAGTCCCACCAGCAATGTATAAGCGTGCCTTTTCCTCCACATCCTCACCAACACTTATTGTTGTTTATATTCTTGATAACTGCCATTCTGATTAGAATGAGATGAAATCTTAGTTTTGATTTGCATTTCTCTAATGGCTAGAGATGTTGAACATTCATTCATATATTTGTTGATTGATGTTTAGTCATTCTTTTTTTTTTTTTTTTTTAAATATTTTTTTAGTTGGAGATGGACACAATGTCTTTATTTTATTGCTTTGTACGTGGTGCTGAGGATCGAACCCAGGGCCTCACGCATGCGAGGCAAGCGCTCTACCGCTGAGCTACAATCCCAGCCCCTGTTTAGTCATTCTTAAAACCTCTCCATGGGTTTCAATTTTTCAAAATAAAAAAAAATCCACTGAAATTTGAGTTGTGGGTGGGAATAGGAAAGATGGTCTCTAACTCTCTTGAAAATCTGTTCTCAGATTCCTCCAGCAGCTCCCCTGCCAACCCCTTGGGCATGTTAGACAAGATTTTCCATGCCGTAGGCTTCCCTGATTCCTCCAAAGTCACCCCACAAACCTTGCCATTCCAGAGTTTCATATAACCCTGATCACTTTTCCCTACCTGTGTTCATGTTGATTCTTCTTGGCTAAAACACTCCTCATCAGGCACCAGTCAAGACTCAGTCCACCTCACTCTCTCTAGAAAGTCTTCCTGGTTTGCTGTGTTTATGTGCTCCCCCCCACCCTCCAATGTCTATCACAGTGCACATCCCACTAGATCACAGCCATCTTTATGTGCCTGTCTCCCCAACAAGTCTACAAACTTCAACAGCCCACAGATAGTGGTAAAGGCTTGGGAGTTGGACTCAGAGGACTGGATCCCAAGTCCGAACTCTCCTATTTAGTAGTTTTGAGGTTTGAGGATATCACCAGTGAGCCTCAGTGACATAATATCAAATTCATAAAATTCTCTGATCAAGTATACTGGGATAAATCATATGGTATATATCTGCTATTTCATCAACTTCAAATAGCTCAGTGTGATCTCTAGAGTCCCTTTCAATGTTAAAAGTTATCTAAGTTTTTGAGGGCTATGTGACATTTTTCTGCTATAAATAGCATTTACAAACTTAGAACCCATTGAAAATTATTGAGCCTACATAACAAGTAAAAAAGAAGCTCTGTTAACCAGAATAAATCTGCTTGCTTAATTAACCAGGGCTCTCTGCTTCTCTATTAAAACATACTCTCCCTCTCCCTAGGCACACTAAATGCCTGGAGCTACTAGGCTCTTGGCTACTTGTACACCTTGTACACCTTGGCTACTCGCAACAGCTGGGTTCTAGATGACCCAGAGTCAGCTTGGCTCATTAGTCTAATTAGGCAATTTAATTAAGTAAAATACTAATAAGATATGCATATGATGTGAAAGGGAGTTGTTTTCTATGAAAAGCAGACTAAATACTTTGGAGAGACTCAACACCATGAGCTGCTAAAACAATTTTCTTTAAAGTATGAGTGGGCAAGATGACCATAAAAGATCGAGGGGAAATAAAGCAGCATTGTAGAAGGATCCTGCACACAGATGCACCACGATTGCTCTCACTCTACAGCAACCAGGACTAGAAATTGTGGGTAATGTGTTCTGAGAAAAAGGGCATCTAATTCCAGAGGACCCACCTTAAAAAAGAGAATTGATTTGATATTTAAAAGTGGGAGCCGGGCACAGTGGTGCACGCCTGTAATCCCAGCACTTTGGGATGCTGAAACAGGAGAATCACGAGTTCAAAGCCAGCCTCAGCAATGGCGAGGCGCTAAGCAACTTAGTGAGACTCTGTCTCTACATAAAACACAAAATAGGGCTGGTGATGTGGCTCAGTGGTCCAGTACCCCTGAGTTCAATTCCCGGTACCAAAAATGAAAAAAAATTTTTTAAAAATAAAATGTGGGGTGGGGGACAGGCATTTACATCTAAGTTAAAATTAAATTGTAAGTTTTGTCTTTATCACTTAACCTACTTTTGGATTAAGGGAGCAACTGCTAGAGAAAAGAGGGTTCTGTTCTGGCTGAGCTGAGCTTTTTTTTTTTTTTGGTAGAATAAAATCACAGGTTTCATTTCAATTTCTCATTTCTCTGAGTAGAATAGCTTTTTTTTCCTTTACCATTTGTTTTCTTTTTTTAATTTATTTATTCTACTTAGGTATACATGATAGCAGAATACATTTTGATTCATTATACACAGATGGAACATTTTTAAATTAAACGATGAAAAGGGACTGACTCACCCTGCTGAGAGTCATCCACTGGCGCCTTTGTTTAATTTCTTCCTTCTAAACTTGACTGAGATGGTTGGCATTTATTTTTTAAAAGAATCCCAGGGAGAGGGAAGTAACATAATGTTCATCTACTGTACTTCATCCAAAATAAACAATTCAGTTCAGAACACTCAGCGTGAAAGAACAGAATATGAAAAGCCACATTCCTGTCCCTTTCTTCCCCTAAAATGGTTTCTCAACAGGCAAATTTAAAACACTTATCAAAGAAGGAAAGCAGTAAGATTTCTCTGTGCCAGAGATAGCCTGGAACATGAATCACAAAGCCCTCTTTTCATAGTCAGGATTCCTACCCAAATCACTAGGGTTAACAGTTTTATTATGTCAAGGTTTCTACTGGGAACTGGATCAGAGTTGCCAAGGGATGAGCCACAGGGATGTACTAAACAAAGAGAGCTCATCTAAGAACAAGTGCCAACATTTAGAATTTGTCACTCTCTTAAAACCCATCGTTTTAATACATGCTTATTATAATCTCCTGGACAAAAATCTTGTGTTATAATTTAAAATCTTAGCTATCAAAAATTCCTGGCAGCCCACTATTGTCAGGGGAAGTACGCTGCATTTTACCTGTTGATCACTTGTACTAATAAAAGACCAAGAGAAGGTGCCAAGACATTCAAGCTAACAATTATCATTGTTAATTTGTAAACTAAAATGAAATCTGGAAAGTCAACTCCGGATCCTTGTTTTCCACAGGCTAAAGTACAGTCTGCGCTGTTTCTTTCAGTATTGTCAGCCTAGAGCAGAGCCAGCATTTCTGTTGGGCAACCCCAGGTAAGCAGTGTGGATCCCAGGAAGGAGCCCTCTTCACCCGCGCCTCAGCCTTCCTGCATTGACAGAGCACAAGAGGAAGAGTTCACACTGTTCCGAGGCTTTGGAGATAGGAAGAATAAGTGATAAGACACCTGCCTGCCCCTGGGAATTCAGTCTGTGGAGAGATCAACACACACACTGTGGAAAGAAATCAAAATAAATGTTGAAAAGCGTCCTTCACGCTCCTTCATGCCTCTGGATTCCCAAGATGACTTGGACTATTCTATTGGAAATGTGAAGTCCATGCTGGAGGAATGATTCTGGGTTCCCATCTGTTCTGCCAGATCCTTGCACGGGCTTTCAGTTGCTCCCAAGGTAACAACCCAAATCCTGCCCTGGTCCAGGAGGCCTGTGATCCACCTCACTCCTCTCTCATCTTCCCTGGGTGTCTCCCACCACTTTGCTCCCATACTCCAGGTACATAGGCTTTTTTGGCTCCTTCCAGTCTTGAAAACTCAGTCCCTGCTGCCTGGAGGACTCTTCCCTCTGCCCTACTTTTACCTGGTGAACAATGTCTCATCCTGCAGATTTGGTTTTTCAGCAATGCTTTCTGAGAAACATCCCCCACCCGTTCCCCTCCACCAAAGACCTGAAAGTTCTCCGAGAGCACCTGTATTTTCTCATGATGGTACTGACCCAACTGCACATAAGCCACTGTATATTTAGTGGTCTAACTATCATCTCTATAGCAACACTTTCTACAATTGCAGTTAAACAATTGTGTATTTAGTCATCAGATAGCCATCTCCCCCAACAAGAACCCAGTGAAGACAGTGTTGGTCTCTATTGGTCCTTTTCACTGCCATTTCTACAGCAACTAAAATAGATTGTCACTGGGGCTGGGGCTGTAGCTCAGTGGTAGAGCACTTGCCTAACATGCATGAGGCACTGGGTTCGATTCTCAGCACCACATATAAATAAATAAAATAAATAAAGATCCATCAACAACTAAAAAAAATTTTTTAAAGATTAAGAAGTGATTTCTTATAAAAAAAGTAGAATATCACCTAAAAGGTGCAGCAAATGTTTGTTGAATGAATTAATGGATGATTGAGTGAATTCTATAAGAATACAAGAAGAAATGAACTTCCAAATTCCCTTAAAAATTATACTTGTTTTTCTAAAGTGAGAAGGCAAATCAGAATTAGCTAAGGCATTTCCTCCATCATTCATTCATTCACTCAGCAAATGTTCATTGAGCACCTACTATGGGCCAGCTCCTGTCCTAAAAGCAAAATATACCATGATGGAGAAGATAAATCAGGAGATCAACATCAACATCATCATCATCATCATCATCATCATCATATAAATACCTAATTTTAGATTGTAATTTACTATGTGAAGTACTGGATAAGGGAATAGAAAGTGTATAGGAGGCACTGGGTTCGATTCTCAGCACCGCATATAAATAAATAAAATAAATAAAGATCCATCAACAACTAAAAAAAATTTTAAAAAGACTAAGAAGTGATTTCTTATAAAAAAAAGTAGAATGTCACCTAAAATACCTATAATCTCATACCTATAATCTCAGTGACTTGAGGCTGAGACAGGAGTATGGCAAGTTCAAGATCAGCCTCAGCAACTTAGTGAAGCCCTAAGCAATAAGCAAGACCTCATCTCAAAATGAAAAAATAAAAATGGCTGGGAATATGGCTTAGTAGTAAAAGTACCTCTGGTTTCAATCCCCAGTATCAAAAAAAAAGAAAAGAAGAAGGAGAAGGAGGCAGAGGTGGGGAGAGGGGAGAGGAAGAAGAAGAAGAAAGAAAATAAAGTGTGGGGGGGGTAACAAAGATGGGGGCTAAGTTACATAAGTAATTGGGGAATTCTTGCTGTGCACTAGTAGACAGACTAGGCAAGCTTGACGAGCTCAAAATAATTTGAAAAGTTTCCAAAACAATATCCTAAACCAAAGTTGCCCATGAGAGGATCACTGGTTGCATCTTTCTTCGGCTTGCCCAACATAGGATTTCCTTCTGTTGCCCAGCAAGACCTGTTTGCAGAACTTAAGTGACCACCAGGGTTCTCAGGCACCAGTTCTTGCGACCTTGCAAGAACCTCACAAGAAGGATTTCAGGTGAGTCCCACAGAGTAGCAAGCAGGAGTTTATTAGAAGGGATAGGAAAAAGGGAAAAGGGAAACTCTTAAGGGAGAAAATGGATCCTCCCAGAGAGGAGAGGGACAGCACTCTCTCCTACCCTCCACTTTTACTGGGGGTTCCAGGGAAGTTTCCAGAGAGTCCTGCCCAGGTCCACCAAGATTTTTGACTTTTGGCAGGATTGCATCAGACTTTGAAGTCTCTGCTGTGCATGGTCTTACCCCGTGGAGGGGAAATTATACTATCTTAATGACATACTAAATATGCAAGGTCACTTTGGGTCATCTTGGCCCATGCTGACCAGCTCTAATTGGAACTTGCTCTCACAGATTTTAGGGTTTATGGGCTTGTCTTGCAATTTTCCTGTCTCCCTGGGTCTTGGGATTTGCAGGACCATATAAAGGTCACAAATGTGCTCCCTTTGGGGTGACTTGTGTTCTTACAGGCAGGGAGGAGTCTTTGGGCCTGCATTTCTCCTGCAGATAGCAGGTTGTTTGCTGAGGAATGTAGCATGTCCTATTGACTTAAGCCAGGCAGGATCAGAGTGGCCTCAGTTAAATTGATTTTAAAAGAGAGCATTTTGGGGCTGGGGTGGTGGCTCAGGGCATGAGGCACTGCGGTTCGATTCTCAGCACCACATACAAATAAATGAACAAAATAAAAGAATCATTGTGTCCATCTACAACTAAAAAAATTTAAAAAAAAAAGAGCATTTGGACCAGGCACAATGGCAGATGCCTGTAATCTCAGCACTTTGGGAGGCTGAGACAGGAGAATCCTGAGTTCAAAGCCAGCCTCAGCAATGGCAAGGCGCTAAGCAACTCAGTGAGACCTGTTTCTACATAAAACACAAAATAGGGCTGGGGATGTGGCTCAGTGGTCGAGGACCCTGAGTTCAATTCCTGGTACCAAAAAAGAGAGAGAGAGCATTTGTGGGCTGGGGTTGTGGCTCAGTGGTAGAGGGCTTGCCTTGCATGTGTAAGGCCCTGGGTTCGATCCTCAGCACCACATAAAGATAAATAAATAAAATAAAGATACTGTGTCCATCCACAACTAAAAATATATATTAAAAAAGAGAGCATTTGGGGGTAAGCACAGTAGGCCCAGTCCATAGAATTATACCAGCAACCTCACATCCCCACTCCCGCGTCTGTCTGCTCCCTGCTGCTTCAGTGGGCAGCAAGCCTGCACCGCCCCCACTGCCTGCCCTCCTGCTGCTTCACCTCCCGCTCCCCACTGCCTGACGCCTCCTGACAGCTCTGGATGGGTCCCCTCGAGGCCTCATTTGTTCCCATCTTTGCCCATGCAGTTCCCCCACCTACAAGTGTCGCCTTTTCTCTGACAATTTATACCCTCCACTTCCTTAAAGACTCCCAAGAGACATTCCTTGAACAACTTCATGCCCCTGATAGGATTGTCTTCTTTTATATTTAAGCACAGAACAGTAACTCTGATGAAGATTGAGTTACTTAAATAACTCAATACCCTCTTTTTACAGATTGAGATCCAGAGACTGGTGTCCCTGGGCCAGAGAGGTTGGGACTTGCCAGAGGTTCACATAATCAATTACGGTCAAGCTAAAACCAAAGCCCACTTTTTTTCTGGTACCAGGGATTGAACCTAGGGCCACTTAACCACTGAGTCATATCCCCAGCCCTTTTCTTATGTTTTATTTTGAGACAGCATCTTGCTAAGACTTTAGAGTCTTGCTAAGTTGGTGATGTTGGTCTCGAACTTGCAATCCTCCTGCCTCAGCCTCCTGAATCACTGGGATTACAGGCAAGCGTGACCAGGCCTGGCTCCAAAACCCACTTCTGACCTCTCCAACCAAATGATGCTCTGAGTCGTTAGTATGCTTTATTTTTTGTAATAGGTTTGTATTACCTCCTAACAAAATGATAAACTGCTCGAAGGCAGGAGTTATCTTTTGTCTTTGTCTCCTGTAGAACACTTGGTACAGACTTTTGAGTGGGGAACCTAGCATCTGTCTGTTACTCAGCCAAAAAAGACAACAGATTTTCACCAAATTTAGAGGATGTGTTTGAGATAATTGGAATTAAAATACAGGCCACATGATCATTCATAAATGTCATCCTGGGGGACTCAGGGAACACTTCAGAAGTGACAGGTAGATCCCCTGCAGAGCACCCAAGGATCTGCCCCATAAGAGTGACAAGATACAGACAAAGGAAACAAACAGCACTTTTGTACCTGAACCCTCCCTTCCAAATCCAAAGTCGCAAAGGCGATGCAGACAGTGATTTACAAGTAAGCCGCCATCCATGTGAGCAGCTTTCCTCTGTGCTTCAAGGAGGAAATGGGGGGCATGTTTGGAGGTGTGTTTTTCTTTATGAGGTGAATCATTCTGCCAAAGTACCCCAATCCAAAAAGTGGTCAGGTAAAATAATAGAACTTTATAATTCTGTCATGCATTACAATGTACAAAGCTCTTAAAATAAAGGTTTGCTGGATACAAACTGTGTAATCAATCACCTACACCCCAGTTTTTCCCCTACCCCCTTAGTGAAAGCGTGCACAGCCGTTGGCTTCAAAGAGAACGACTCTGATGAGTCATATTCAGGAACACTTTTACTAGGGTCTAAAGAACTTCTTTTAAAATGATGGATGATAAGGAGGCCCAACTATAGCAGGCTCTGGATTACTTCTTCTTTTATAGAGTTTACTCAGGCACATTTCCATTTAGAAAGAAAATTTCCATAAAAGGTAGGAAAATGCTTGTTATAAAATAAAATACTTGTTATAGCTGGGCATAAGTGATGCACACCTGAAATCCCAGCAAGTCAGGAGGCTGAGGCAAGAGGATCACAAGTTCAAGGCCAGCCTCACCAACTTGGTGAGATTTGTCTTAAAATAAAGAGGACTAGGATTTAGTGGGTTCAATCCCCAGTATACCCCCCAAAAAAGTCCTCATATATTGAAGGACAACTGATTCAAACAGTCCACTTTCCCTCCCAACACTCAGGTCCTTATGTACTGAAGATACTAGTCTGACCTCATTGTCACTACCTAAAACAAAAGCACAAGAACCTCACACTAGGGCTGAGATTGTAGCTCAGTGGTAGAGCACTTGCCTCGCAGGGGTGAGGCCCTGGGTTCGATCCTCAGCTCCACATACAAAGCAATAAAATAAAGACATTATGTCCATCTACAACTAAAAAAAAATATTAAAAAAAAAAGAACCTCACACTAATGTTCATTGATCATCTACAGTTTTCCTGTGAGTCAGAAGTACATCTTATGTCAAACGAATCAACTTCAACAGTAGGAGAGAGGATGGCAAGAAAGGAACACCACCACTTCAATGGTGCCACCACTGACAATGGTACCAGGAAATGACTCTTTACAGCAAAATACTTGATTGGGACTGGGGAATGTAGCTCAGTGATACAGCACTTGCCTAGTATGTGTGAGGCCCTGGGTTCAATCCCCAGCACCACTAAATAAATAAATAAATAAATAGCCATGAGGCAGAGTCTCACTAAATTGTCGAAGCTAGCCTCAAATTTGCAGTCCTCGTTCCTCAGCCTCCCAAGTTGCTGGTGTTACAGGTATGCACCACTGCACCTTGTAGATTTGGAACTTTCTCTAACGACTTGTTTAAGAAGTCAAAAAATCACTGCAATTACTACTATTACAGAAGCCTCCTTCACTGAATCTAACATGAACTCTAAATGAACATTGTTCTACTTCCATCGTCCATCACAGACTAGAAACCAACACTGTTATGTAACAGTATATGAAGCAACCAGAACAAACTAGTTCCTCTTCCATAAATTTTCTCTATTTTTGCATCTACATTTTCTGTTTGTAAATAAAATGCTCACGCGCTCAGCCTGGAAACTTTTACTGCAAGAACAGTTTGCACATGTCCATGCATGCTCACGCATTCCTAAATCTATGCACTGAAAATATTCTTTCACTGCAGATATCAGGTATTTTAGTCTTTTTTCCTCTTCAGCAAGTGACTAGGACAAAACCAAAACAGATGACGAGCACACAAGCAGGAAGACGTGGTTGGTTTAGATTAGGTTTCTCAGCCTGGCACCACTAACACTTGGAGCTGGATATATTTTGGGGTGGGGTGTCCTGGGCACTGGAAAATGTTCAGCAGCCTCCCAGGCCTCCACCCTCTACATGACAGTAGACTCCCCTCCCACACCCAGCCACAAAAATGAGGTTTCTCCAGACATTTGTATTAGGGGCAAATCTCCCACTAATTTGAAAATTGCTTGTTCAGGTTAAAATATAAATTGTGCCCTGTGGCAACCAGACATAAGGGCCCCATAATGTTTCAAAATGTTTCTAGCTGTGGCATTTACATAAAATGAGATTTCCTGGGGAGCATACTGAAATAAATAAAGCTACCCAAGGCTGGAGGTGAGCAGGCCAGGGCTCCACCCTACGCAGATGCCCATGGCTCTCTGTTGGACACACAGTAACCATTCATTCAAGGGCAGGATGAGAAGCTCTGCCCTGTGGACCTCAGCCTTGACCACCTCCTGGCTACCCACTGCTTCCAGCTGGGTGAAGCTGTCTCGGCTACTGTCCAGGCACTGTTTGCCATCTCCCCGCAACTGTCCACTCTCCTCATCCCAAATTTGACAGCAGCGATCCAGGCAAAATGACAGAAGCCACAGAATGGTCGATTTGCAAAACAAGCTCATAGGCTACAGGGCCAAATAAGAGCCAAGACAGTTGAAGGCGAGGTCTGGCACTCCAGTCCCTGGCCATGTCCTATAAGGAAGGGTGCCTCTCTCAGGAGTCCTTCAACATCAATGCTGGAAGGCTGCCCTAACATGCCCCAACATAGAAACTCATTCTACTTCCCTGAGCTGGGACCACTGAAGAAGAGAGTCAATATTAACAGCAGGCTGAGTCAAGATCCCTCTGGCCAGCTGGGCGCGGTGACTCAAGCCTGTAATCCCAGCACTTTGGGAGGCTGAGACAGGAGAATCGCGAGTTCAAAGCCAGCCTCAGCAACGGCAAGGCGCTAAGCAACTCAGTGAGACCCTGTCTCTACATAAAACACAAAATAGGGCTGGGGATGTGGCTCAGTGGTCGAGTGCTCCTGAGTTCAATCCCCAGTACCAAAAAAAAAAAAAAAAAAAAAAGATCCCTCTGGCCCTGTCCCACTTCTCCTTCACAACCCCCAAGCACATGGCAGGCTTTCTGCAAAGTCCTCTTATCTGCTTAAAGTCCTTACTGGCTGAAGAAGAAACAATTACCTCTGGCCTAAGAGCTTCCTTTACTCACATCACAGGAAGGAAGACTAAAGTCTGCCAACACACCTGACAGGCTTGGATCCCACACCTTTGTCCTCTATTTCTGTCCCGTTGAGAAACATTCATGATCCACTGTCTGTTCTCTAGGCCTAGAGGTCTTTGCCCAGGTCACTGTGTCCTCCAAGCCCACTGAGTTCCCCTAAAAATAACTGACCGTTCTCCTAAAATTTGCATCTTCTCCATCCTCCTCTCTTCTTAGAGGAAAGAGAGTATTTAAGCTTCTGAACTGTGTTGAACAAGAGGGTCATCACTCTCCTATGATGTCCCCCTTTTCTATGTTAAAAAGTTATCAGTCTTTTTTTCTCCTATTTCATCTCCCTCTGTCAGCTTAGTCCAGTGAACCTTGAGGTTAGCAGGAAGTATCCCTTCTTCTAGTACTCCTAACAGTAAGACTAAAAGCCAAAAAAATTTTATTTCAATTTTTAACTTTGATTTCATTTTAGGTTCATTTTGTTTTGGGGTGCTGGGGATAGAACCCACATGCTAGGCAGGTGCTCCACCAATGAGCTACATCCCAGGCCTCAGTTTAAGCTCTTAATTTTTATCTTTAACCAGAAATTTCCTTCAAACAACTGGGCCAGATATAAAGATCAAGCCTAAGTCCTACATCTTGTAACTAAAATTGAGGGTGGACCTCTGTGAAAAGCCATTTTTAAAATTCCTGGTCACATTTTACTTTAATGTCACAGGTCTAAGTATGAAAAGGCTATTCACAGACAATGTGTTAAAACAACTTGAAGAAGGAAGGGAACCTATACTGATAGAAGAGGGGTGTGTCCGGCATGATGCTCAGTCAAAGAAAGAATGAGAAATGGCATGGAAAGATACTTTTCTTGCAGGAAGGGGGTTACTGGGGATTGAACTCAGGGGCACTTGACCACTGAGCCACATCCCCAGCACTATTTTGTATTTTATGTAGAGACAGGGTCTCCCTGAGTCGCTTAGAACCTCACTTTTGCTAAGGGTGGCTTTGAACTCACAATCCTCCTGCCTCAGCCACCTGAGCTGCTGGGATTACAGGCCTGTGCCACTGTGCCCTTCAGAAAGATTCTTAAAGAGATAGCTTCCCTAATAAGGGAAGGTAAGTAGGTAGCAACAGAAGTTGAAAGCATATGGAACAGAAATTGCTCCAAAAATGAATACATTGTTATTTACCATCATCATCATTACAGCCCTAGGGATTACTGTAAGGTAAAAGCAGCCCTCCCCATACCGTTTGGGCCCCTCCCCTCTCCTAAGCCGAGGCAGTTCCCCAGAGGTTTCCCCACATGAGAGAACAAAGCCTGGCCGCTCAGGTTACTACATCAAAGAAGGTCACCGCCAACCACGAATGCTTATCTATCACGCCAGTTTTGAAGTGACCAATCCATACCCCAGGATGCGTTCATAGCAGGCCCTATAAATTCCATGCCACGCGTCCCCTCTGCCCTTTTCTCTCCTTCCTTCTCCTGGGCGCCCACCTGCACAGACCCCCACCATGAATAAAGATCCCTTGGCTATATGGAGCATGTTGCCTCTGGTTCAGAGCGGACTCCACATTTTTAATCTTTCAATTACACCCAGGGGCATTCAACCACTGAGCTACATTCTCAGCCCTTTTTATTTTATTTTTTTAATTTGAGTTAAATTGCCCAGACTGGCCTTAAACTTGCAATGTTCCTGCCTCAGCCGCATGAGGTGCTGGGATTACAGATGTGTGTGTCACCATACCCAGCAAGACATTTTTAAAATAAGCAAAGCATGCAGATGGAATAAAGAGGAAATTTGTCTGCTTATACAAGAAATAGATTGGAGCAATTACCTAATTTACACAAGGTATCACTGAGGCTGATGTTCAGCTGCCTCCTGACGAGTGAGGAATTGGCCAGAGTGTCTGCATTTTCCTTTATTTCTATCACTTGTTTATAATATTCAATCACTTGCTTCCTTTGGGATCTAGAAAACAGAAATTGAAGTAAAGGTTTTGTAAGAAGCATATGCTATGAACATGCCTGGACATGCCAGGGACTCACTAGGTTGCTGGCCATAAGGAACAGCAGCCATTGACATGCTTAGTCATGCCTGCTTGCAATCGATAAGGGGCTGTAAGGGGCACCTAACCACAGGCCTACTGGTTACAATTGATAGGGAGTTCAGCCTGTGCACATGCACAAAGAAAGGCCCAGTTGCAATTATACTATCTCACTGGACATAACCAATGGACATTGACTTACACTGAGTGTAACCAGTCACCAGCCCACACCACCAACTTGGAACTGCTTTTAAACTGCTTATCCTGCCACATTTTGGGGCTTGCTTCAAGGACATCAGTGAGACTGGCCACCTTGCTGTCTGTCCCTGGATCAACTCCACCATTCCCTGACATCCAGCCGTCAGCTGAAGAGAACCACCAGACAAGGACAATGTCTGCTCTTTGGCTAAGAGAAGTCACCTGGCATCGGAGGTATTTTGGGGCTCATGGCTGCCCTAGGATTGTGTGAATTGCAGGTAGTGTTTAGTTGCCCTAGGAGAGTGTGACTTACCTATAGTGTTTAATTAGTGCACACTGAATGCTAGTTGGGGTGCTCCAGCACACCCAGCACTTTTGCATTAATTAATTATATTTGATGATTATTGTGATTGAACATACACTTGCATTTAAAGACAATCTGCTCCAAGTAATTATTAATTATATATGCCGCTCATGACAGGTTTACACTGAAGAAACATGGCATCCATTCACACCCTCATCAGTGTTCATTGAGTGCTGGTCCTGGGATGCTGGTCCTGGAAGGCTAATCCGTGCCTTCGGAGATGCCCTTGGTAGCAGGGGAGACCAGTGAAGCAGGGGTCCATTCATGAAAGACTCTTAAGTGCAAAGCTAAGTCTTTGGGACTTCCATGAAAGGGTTTTCATCAACAGGATAAGATCAAATTTACATTGTAGGCCAGGCATGGTGGTGAACACCTGTAATCCCAGCAGCCCAGGAGGCTGAGACAGGAAGAGCAAAGATTTGAGGCCAGCTTCAGCAACCTAGCAAGGCCCTAAGCAACTTAGGAAGATTGTCTCTCAAAATAAAAAATAAAAAGGGCTGAGGATGTAGCTGAGTGATTAAGTACTTCCTGGGTTCAATCCCTGGTTTAAAAAATATTACATTTCAGAAAATTCACCTGGGTAGAAGTGTAGCGGCTAAACTGAAGCATGTGAGGTTAACAGCCATTAGACCAGTTAGTCCAGAGGAAGGACCCTGAAGGTCTGGGCTATTGCAGTGGCCATGGATATGAAGGGAGACTTGCTAAGCGAAGTCTTGACCTTGTACTGGACCTGATGGTGCTGATGCTGGGAGGGTTGGGTTTCTATACTGCCCCAGAGTGACAAGAGTTCAAGCTGTCAAGTCATGCAGATGTGGTAAAGTCATGCCCCAGTGGTCAGGCACAGAGGCTCTTCACTAGGACCTACCAGGAGCTAATGGTGACTCTACCCCTTAAAAGTTGGGCAAATGTCTTGCCCTCCTAAGCCTCAGCCTTCCTGTGTTCAAAATGAGATAAGAGTTGTTGTGAAGATTAAATGAGAAAATGTATGTAACGTGTTTAGCACAACCAATAAAAACATCATTAAGATGATGCCATTGTGGGGGCTGGGGTTGGGGCTCAGTGGTAGAGCGCTTGCCTAGCATGCATGAGGCACTGGGTTCAACTCTGAGCACCACATAAAAGTAAATAAAGGTATTGTGTCCATCTACAACTAAAAAAAAACTTTTTAAAGATAATGTCATTGTGTTTGCACAAACAGTAGGAACAGAGAGCAAGAGGGACGTGTCCAGTCCTGAGCACACTAATCCTGGAGTTCCCAGGGAATACTCTACTGGAGATATCCAACCAACATGTCAATGTGCATGTCTGCCACTAATGACAAAGATCTGAGAGGTGGTGACAAGCCAACCCCTTATGGAGTGATGGCTGAAGCCCTCGGCATGGGTGAGGTCAAGGTGCTGAGACTGAGATGAGCAGATAGCCTCAGAACTGAGCTCAAGAGAAGGCTGACATTTGTACAAGAGGAAGGAAGAGGAGGAGGAACCCACAAACACAGCAGAGAAGGCATCATCAGAAAGGGAGTCCATGAGGGAGGATAGCTCAGAAGTCAGGAGAGGACAGTTGCAGGAATGGAAAGAGCAGACACTTCAGAGGTGTGATGGTCTGGATATGAGGTGTCCCCCCAAAGTTCCTGTGTTAATGCAGGAATATTCAGAGGTAAAATGATTAGGTTATGAAAGCTGTAACCCAATCAGTCCCCGCTCATTTGAATGGATTTACTGAGTAGTAACTGTAGGCAGGTGCAGTGTGGCTAGAGGAGTTGGGTCACTAGGTGCATGCCCTGGATGGGTTCATTTCCCTATAGCCCCTTCTCCTCCCTCTCTGCTTCCTGGCTGCCATGAATAGAGCAGCACTCCTTACCCACACCCTTCTACCATGATGTTCCACCTCACCTTGGGCCCAGGGAAATGAACTCAGTCAAGCATGGCTAAACCTCTAGAACCATGAGCCAAAATAAAATTTTCATCCTCTAAATTTTGGTCACAGAGACAAAAATTTGACTAACACATAAAATCATTGTTGTGACTAATCTGACCGTGTTGTTCAGAAGCCTTTGGAAATTGATGGTGTGAGGAGTTTGGGAAATTTTGGAGATAGGGACTGGTGAAGCCTTAGAATTTTGTAAGCAGAGCAATTCTGGTGGGAGCTCAGATGGCCAAAATGGCAATAGGAATGTGGACTGTGTTCAAGAAGTTTCAGAAGGAAATGAGGACTCCATTGGGAATTAGACTACAGACTACTCATGTTACATTCTGGCAAAGAATTTGGCTGCACTTTGCTCATGTCCTGAGACTTTGAGACTGAATTTCAAGGCAACACAGCATTCAGGCAGTGGATATTGCTGGCAGCTTTTAGCCAGGTTTACTGTGAGAATCAAGAGCAGAAAAACAGAGTAAAATCTTTTAAAAACTTATAATGTAGGGGCTGGGGTTATGGCGCAGTGGTAGCGTGCTCGCCTAGCATGCGGGAGGCACTGGGTTTGATCCTCAGCACCACATAAAAAAATAATAATAAAAAAAAGATATTCTGTTCACCTACAACTAAAAAATAAATAAGTATTTAAAAAAAAAACAAAACAAAACTTATAATGTAGCCAGAAAAGTGTGTGTAAAACTAAGGACAAGGAAGATGTGGCTGTTAGATGGATTACATCCTCTAAAGAGATGCTGAGTACTTTGCACAGAGACAATAGAAAAGAGGGCTTGAAGGCATCTCAGGAATTTGTAAGACCACACCCATTGCAGGCTTAAGGATGTAGAAGGAAAAATTCCTTTGAGAAAATAATCATGGGGGCACTCTGCTCATGCAGGGTGGCCTAGAAGGTTGTTTCCCTGTGCTCAGCGGCACAGGCACTCAGAAGCCATTGCAGTTGTAATTTCAGGGGCCCCAGCTACTGTGCATGCTGGCAGCAGACCTTGGTGTCATTCATGTGGTGCTGGCTCTGAAAGAATGCAGGATGGTAGAGTAAGGGGGTCCTAGAGGCTTCCACCAAGATTTCAAAGGAAAGTCTGGGAGGCCAGGAAAGTATAGCAGGCTCAGGATCTCTGAAGCCTGCCCCCTAGAGGGAGATGCATGAAGCCATAAAGGTAAAGCCAAAGCTTGAACAGGGACCCCAGGAGTTAAGAGATGCTAGTAACATGGACAGTCTGTTGAGAAAAGCTCCTGGCTGTCAAGAGGACTAGGCTGAGGGCCCACATACACTGCAACTGGCAAGGCCAAAGGGCGGGTTGCCCAAGCCCTTTGGAGAGAACATCTCACCACCATTGTCCTAGATGCTATACACAGAGTTATGGGACCTGTTTGCCCAGCTGGGTTTCAGTCTTGTTTTGGTTCCATCCCTTATTTCTATGACCCCATTCCTCCCTTTTAGAATGAGAAAGTTTACTCTGTACTGAGGATATTTTGTAACTTGCTTTTGATTTTTTATAGAGGCTCACAACCAAGAGCTTGCCTTAAGTCTTAAACGAAACTTTGGACTTAGACTTGGGGAATGCTGGAACTATTAAGACCATGAGACTCTTTGAGATGGACTAAATGCATTTTGCATTGTGATATGAACATGAGTTTTTGAGAGCCAGGGGCATAACATTATGGTTTGGATATGAGGTGTTTCCCAAAATTTCCTGTTAACGCAGAAATATTCAGAGGCAAAATGATTTAGTTGAGAGCTGTAACATAATAAGTCCATCTTAGTCTAAATGGACCAGCTTGGTAGTACCGTAGGCAGACAGGGTTTGGATGGAAGAGGTGGGTCACTAGGGGCATGCCCTGCACAGGTTCATCTTCCCTGTGGCCCATTCCCCTCCCTCTCTGCTTCTTGGCTGCCAGGAATAGAGCAGAACTCCTCCACCATGCCTTTCTACCATGATGTTCTGCCTCAGTTTGTGCCTAAGAAATGGACTGAGTCAAGTATGGACTAAACCTCTGGAATCGTGAGCCAAAATAAACCTTTCCTTCTCTAAGTTGTTTTTGTCAAATATTTTGGTCACAGATGAAAAGTTGACTAACAAAAAAGGAGAGGAGCAACAAGAAAAAAAGCACAGAGGGTGGGGCTGGGGTTGTAGCTCATGGCAGAGTACTTGCCTAGCACCTGTGAGGTAATGGGTTCAATCCTCAGCACCACATGAAAAACAAATAAATAAAATAAAGGTATCGTGTCTACCTACAACTAAAAATATTTTTTAAAAAAGCACAGCGGGGCACTTAGGGCATGTTCCTGATGACTTTTATAATAGTAGAGTAGACAAAATGGACTTTGGCGGGGCTAGAGGACAAAGGACAGTACCAGGAAAGTGAGGAAGCAAAGAGCGCATGAAGTGACTGATGGGAAGTGAGCCACCGACAATGGCTCAACAGCAGAGAAAGAGACGGCGACCATCCCACCGTCTCTGTTCATGGTTCCTCTTAAGACATTTTGTGCATTCTTCTCTGTCCTATTAATAAAATTTTTTGACTTTTCAGTTTTATCTCATCTGCCTAGCCACTCCACCCCCGGACACCCCAATCTACAAAGCTCTCAGGATCCTGTGGATCATTTCCTAGAGCATTAGAGGTGTCTCAAGGGCCTCTGGTCACCAGAGCAAACTATCTACACTTGTTTGAGAGATGATTCAGGTCACACAGCAAAACGTCTCTGACTCTCTCTTTTTTTTTTTTTTTTTTTCTTGGTACCAGGGATTGAACTCATCCCCAGCCACATCCCCAGCCCTATTTTGTGTTTTATGTAGAGATGGGGTCTCACTGAGTTGCTTAGCGCCTCGCCATTGCTGAGGCTGGCTTTGAACTCGCGATTCTCCTGTCTCAGCCTCCCAAAGTGCTGGGAGTATAGGCATGCACCACCTCACCCAGCTGTCTCTGACTTAACCACGGCAGAAGATGCAGTCACCTAAGGACAACCTTCAACAAGGGAAAAAGACTTCATTTTTTGGGAAGATGGGCCCAGGAAGAAAGCATCCATGTGTGGTCACATCCTCCACATGCAGGCCACCCCTGTGGAATGATCTAGCTGTATTAAGTGTATCACGGCTCGTGCCCCACCAGCTCTGGCTTTGGGGAGGGGTCTCCTGGGCAGGAGTTGACCCAGCCAGCATGATGTGTGTTTAGATTTTCCTTTTACAAGGCAATGGCTCTATAATCAAGCTCTGTGCTTCTCTAAATAAAGCCTGTCTCTGCTCACAGTGCTGGTGTTATGATGAGTAAGAGGAGGTTACGTGATGTCAAGTGCCCTCAACAATCACCTGCAGGGGAGGAAAATAATCACACTAATCACTCAGGGTACTGAACTCTTTTAGTGTATGCCAGGAATTCCTAAATCTCTTTACATGTGGTACCTCCTAATCCTCAATGATCCTGTGAGAAAGATTTAGATACTCGCCACTTTACCAATGGGGAAGTAGATGAGACACCAAGATGTTTAAGTACCTGTCCAGTTTCTCACTGTTATTAAGTGGCAGAAACGAAATTTGAACCCAGCCAACAGGCCCAATCCCACCATCTCCTACATAGCACCTGCTACTTTACTCCCTGAGCCTCCTTTATTTGGGCCACTCTTCTAAATACCTTTTAGAAAGGGTTAGGGCTGACTTACACTCAAGTGTTAGGGATTACCACTATTGCATTCTTCCTGGGAGCAAAACCAGGAAAAGTCACCCGTTGGGAGTGAGAGGAAAATGACCTCAGGGAATGTGGAAAACTGACATGAAAGAGGAAGCCAGGCAACAGAAGGGAAGCACCGGAACCAAGCTCAGCAATGCCACCAGCTAACCTCCAGCACCTGCCCAGAAGTCAGCTGCACATGCTGTGAAAGGGCAGAGTTGGGAGGAGCGAAGCCTGGACCCAGCTCTCTGTGGCTTCAAAAAGAACCTTCTCCACACCAAGCTGTTGCGAGAAGCTGTCAGACCTAGCAGATGCTGACACTAGTCACAGCTGGAGGGTAATCCCCACCATCCTCTTTTAAACTGAGATGTGTGGGGAGCTGAGGAAAGTGCCACTTCACAAGAAAACAAGAGGACTCCCCAAGCGAGGAGGGGCCACAGGGAGCTTGGCCTGAGACACCGGGAGCGCAGGCCTTGCTCTTGTAGAAGTCACAGACCAGTGGGCTAAGTTCTTACACAGTGACCAAGGCTGAGGCCTGCACAGAGGTAGTAAGGACAGCTCACTCACAGGCCTGCAAGTGATATTGGGAACCATTCACTATGACCACATTAAACACCTTTGTCCTTTCCCTACAGCAAAATTTCTACACACTGGGCACAGGAACACATGCCTGGAATCCCAGCAGCTCAGGAGACTGAGTCAGGAGGATCAGGAGTACAAAGCCAGCCTCAGCAACTTAGTGAGACGTTGTCTCTAAATAAAATATAAAAAGGGCTCATGGTTGAGCACCCCTGGGTTCAATCCCTGGTACCAAAAAAAAAGAAAGAAAGAAAGAAAAAAGCCCTCTACGCCACTTGTGGGCCCAGAGCTCCTTTTGAACACAGACAGAGCAGGACAAAACATTTGGCAGGATGAAGCCCCAGGACAGGCAAAAAAGAAGTGAGACACCCCAATGCGTCACCCCAAACCTGACACTGGTGGATATTTTTTCTTTTTTTGGTGAGGGTGGGCAAGAAACACATTTCTTGAAACATTTTATAAGAACTTACTTTTCATTATCTGTTAGTAAAAAAAACAGTAAATCTGCTAAAAATTCCATGATCTCTCCAACTAGCATGTTTTTCTCTCCAAACAAACTTTTCCTGATATTTAAGCACTCTTGAAATTTCATTTTTGCAAGAGAAGTGTTTCCATCAACCAACCTGAAAATAAAACACATGTGGGATTTACTAGACATAATAAATGTTGGCTATGTTCATTGTGCTATCAAAAAAATTCTCATAAATATCCTTTATTTTATACAAAAGTCAATCCTGTAAAATACAGAAAAGAACACTTCATAATTATAAAGGTTCAGGAATGGAAACATCATTTATAAGAGGATTATGTGTGTGTGTGTTGGGGACTGAACCCAGGGCCTCGTGCATGCTGGGCAAGCACTATACCACTGAGCTATATCCCCAGCAATTTTGTTGTAAAGAAATTATTTTCAAATTCAGCAATGCTGACATTCGGGCTGGATAATCCCTTGTTGTGGGGCTGTCCTGCACACTGTAAGATGTTTAGCAGCACCCTGGGCTCTACCCACTAGAAGCCAACAACCCCTTCCCCACAGTCATGACAACCAGAAATGTCTCCAGATATTGCCACAAGTGTCACAGCAAGGAAGGGGACAAATAATTCCCTGGTTGGGAACCATTTTAAGCTAAAGGATGGAAATGCTAAAAGTCAGCATTTCTTAGCCAAATCAGTTAGGTGGGAAATGGATTCATAGGTGTGGGTAAAGCACATTAATCCTAAAATTGAATGCTAATCCAGAAAACAAAAGAAAACAAAATTAAAATGCATGTTTACATGAGAACACCTTCAGTGTATTTCATGGTAGCTTGATCTTGGGGACTGTTGTTCACCAACTTGGAAACCTCAGTAGCATATTCCAAAACATGATTTTCTTTCAGGTACTCCTCAGATGCTGACTTGGCCAGGTTGTTCAGCACTCTGACTGCAGGGAAAACATGTTAGCAAAGAGTTTGATGCTTATGGATTTTTTTCCACAAAGGAGTTAAGATGCCAAAAGGCCTAGCATTTAATAGCATTTCTTCATCAGTGGCAATAGCCAGGTTTTTTCTTGATAAATCAACTACTGACCCACATAGCACGGGGGCCAGTTTTCATAAAGGCATTTGTATATGCATATTAGTTATAGGACCAAGGAGCTAAGACAACAGATTGAAATCAAAGACTGAGTCTGTTTTGCAAATGAACAGGTCAGCAATAGAGTGAGAGTATGGATATAGACTAGGCAGTCATCCCCTTGGTAATGGAGTTTGACAGAAGGCAGTCAGTGCAGTCCTCCAATAAGATACAGTGAAGTAATACAGACTGATGATAAGGACATGAATAAGTCCCACAAACCCAATTAATACATAGCAGGCTGTACCTAGGCACCCTCTGCTGTGGACACCCACTCTATTCAGAAGACCAACAATTTTGCTCCTTTATTGAGTTACATATTCTGACAACAGTACATAATTTTAAAAAGTAGCAAGTTATCTTCTAAACTATATTTTGTCATGGGAATAAGGAAAACAAAGTAATTGTTTGAGCTGAATTTTATTTCCTCAAAACCTATATGTTGAAGTCCTAATCCTTAGTAACTCAGAATGTGACTATATTTGTACACAGTTTCTTTAAATAAGTAATTAAGAATCAAAATGAGGTAATTAGGGTGGGCCTCAATCCAGTATGACTGGTGTCCTTATAAGAAGGGAGATGAGGACACGTATACAGAAGACCTTGTGAGGGAGACAGGGAATTGGTGGCCATCTAAAGGAGAGTCTCAGGAGAAATCAACCCTGCTGACACCTTGACCTTGGACTTCTAGCTCCAAACTGTCAAAAAAAAGTTTTTTCTCTTTAAGGCTCCTAACCTGTGGCACGTTTTATAGCAGCTCTAGCAAACTAAGACAGTGGTTTTCTGAGAAGGCATTGCTAGAGGCAGAGTTAACCTCTGTGCTGTGGAAGTCAGACTTCACAGGATTACTGCAGGATTCCACATGATATCACTCGGGTACCAAGAAGTACCTCCTATCACACCCCTTCCTATGTCCCCACCCTGGGCCTCGTGTATTGCACTTGGACACCAGGGTAGGATATCCAAATAACTGGTCTCCCTGTGTCTACTTTCACACACCAGAAAATCTATTTTCTGCACAACAGCAAAAGTCATTACAAAACAGAAACCAAGCAGAGCGTGGTGGCACACGCCTGTAATATTAGCAGCTTGGGAGGCTGAGGCAGGAGGATTGTGAGTTTGAAGTCAGTCTCAGCAACTTAGCAAGGCCCTAAGCAACTTATTAAGACCCTGTCTTTAAATAAAATATTTTTTAAAAGCTGGGGATGTGCCCCTGGGTTCAATCCCCAATACTAAAAACGAACAAATAGAAAGCAGAACTGGAAACATAGCTCAGTGGCAGAATGTTTGCCTAACATGCAGGAGATCCTGCATCCCATCCCTGGGACAGAAAAAAAGAAAACAAAAACAAAAAAAACACAAACGAGATGGTGTCATCCCTACTTAAACTCCCTGCACTCAGTATAAAATTCAAATGCCACCCAACACGCTGTACAGTCTGGGTCCTACTGCCTCCTGCCTTTGCTTACTGAGGCATCTCTCCATTCCCAGGACAGGCCCACCCTCCCCCACTGCAGGGTTAGTGCTCCTTGGCCAGGACTGTGGCTCCTGCAGTCCATTAAGTCCCAGTTTCATCACTTCCTTCCCCAAAATGTGTTTGGCTACCTTTTCCAGGTGGGCCATGCTCAACTCCATCTCCTACTGTATTTACTACAGCCTGTTAAGCATTTCATGTGCTGGCAAGGGGACGTCCTGTGGCTGACCAAATGGGGACAACCAGAGGGGGACATTGTATCAGCTCTGAGCCTAGGCCTAGGCTTCTGCTTCTCCACCAGGAATCCTGCCAAGTGAGCAGTCCTGGGCAATCCTTCTGGGGGATGAGGAACACTGGCCCGGTCACCCCCGTCACCTAGCTAGATAACCACCAGACACTAAGTGAGACCCCCAGAGCTCAGCCAGCCCCATCAGCCCTGCCAGTTAATCTCAGGCACTTGCATGATTGTTTCATTCTCCACATTTGATACCTGAGGCCACAGTGGTGCCACTGATACAAGGGAGGCAAAGGATGCTTCCTGAACCAAGGTACAGGTTGAACATCCATAATCTAAAATCCCAAATCCAAAATGCTCTACAATCAGTATGATGCTCAAGAAGCTTTGGATGTTAGCCAGGCACGGTGGCACAAGACTGTAATCCCAGCACTTAGGGAGCCTGAGACAGGAGAATCGCGAGTTCAAAGCCAGTCTCAGCAACAGTGAGGTGCTAAGCAACTCAGTGAGACCTTGTCTCTACATAAAACACAAAATAGGGCTGGGGATGTGGCTCAGTGGTCGAGTGCCCCTGAGTTCAATCCCCAGTACCAAAGGGGGGAAAAAACCAAAAGCTTTGAATTTTGCAGCATTTTGGATTTTAGATTCTTTGATCTAAAATTAAATCTGCTGAATCAACCTAGTATCAGAAGAATCTCTCAGCTGACCCATGGACACTTGGGCAAAACTAAATGTTGTTTTAAGCCACCAAGTTCTGGGGTGGTTTGCTATGAAACAAAAGCTAAATGCTATAGCCATGTCAGTACAACCAAGTTGAGAGTCCTTCAGTCTGACTGATTCAGAGGGTCAAAATTGTTTAATACAGGTTGAGTACTCCTTATCAAAAATGCTTGAGACCAAAAGAGTTTCAGATTTTGGAGATTTTTTAGATTTTGGAATATTTGCAGACTTTATGTGATTGAGCATCCCTAACCCCATAATCCAAAATCCAGTGTGCTCCAGAGCCCAAAACTTTTTGAGCATCATATTGACTCTCAAAGTTTTCAATTTTACAGCATGTAGGATTTTGGATTTTTTGGATTATGGATACTTAACCTGTAGCTTGTTTCAGTAAACATCCTTTGTCTCTGTTACATCAGTGGCACCCCAGTGGCCTCAGGAATCAAATACCAGAGACTAAAATTATCAACGAGTACTTTAGCATGTGCCACGCAGCATTCTGAGTGCTTTACAGCCTGAGGACTCTCTTGGTCTCACAATGATAAGCAATGGAGACGCTGTTTTCATCCCACCTTACAAACACGAAAACTGTGACCCCAAAAGCTGAAGGCACAAAGCTAGTAAGAGGTGAGGTGGCTGTTGAAGCCTCTTTCTTTGTGGCACATCTAATGGCCCTCAACGTTCTAAAGAGGAGTACCTCACGTTCAACCCTCACATATCCAAAAGCCTTCCAAAAAGTAAGCCAATGAAGTGCACACTCCATTTCCCTTTTCCTATGGGCAGGAGTGGCCTGGGGGAGTTGAACTCTGGAACATACCTTTCTGCTTCAGGTTCTGGCTGTCTTTTAAGTCACTAAATGGAAAGCACTGCAGGTTTGACCATGCTTTCTGGAAGTACTTGAACCCATCCTGGGTCATCCCGATTTCAAGATACAGTTCTCCGATGGCATTCTGAGCTTTGAGAAGCATTTCTCTTGTGGACTGGCTCTGTACAAAAGGAAAAAGGGAACCAGCAGCTCCTGAAGGAACCCAGTATTAGGACAGATGTGCAGCAGCTGGACACCTGCCCAGGAAAGGCTCATGTCTTAAAAATCTATATTACATCATTTCTCAGGGAATTTTAGATATTTCTAAAATATTTATTGGGAAACAACACAAACTAAAAATGCATTTTGCACAAAGTTCTCATGTGTTGGAAGTTAGTAATAATAAAATTTTTGAAGAATAACCTGACAATGTCTTGCACATATTAAGTGTTCCAGGAAAAGCAGTACTAAGATTCAAATAGCTGGAAATGCTGCTTGAATTCAAATGCCGTCAGGCAGCTGCTCACTTTATGTCTGACATGTTTTTGCTTAGAAAATTGAACTAAATTCTCCTTACTGGTCTAGCGTATTTCTTTCAGGGTACTTCAACATCATTAGCTTAAATCACTTCTCAATCAAAACCTTATCAATGCATTAGAATATACTAGTTGGTTAAAGTGTTTTTAAATGTCCAATCCAAGAAATCAGAGTTCGTGGTGAGTTATTTCACTGTTAATAATGCATCTTTGAAAACTTATTATTAACAAGATTATACATGAATGTTTTGAGTAACTAGTAAAGCACCATGGAGTGGATGGCATTGTAAGTCGTTGGCCATGTAATTCTTTACATTGTACCACAATGTTAGCCCAGGAGAGTATTGACTGAAACTGGCTCCCTGTTATAAATTGAAAGAATAAGTGTTTCTATTCTCCTGTGTTAACTGACCTTTTGAAGCATAGTTTTTGGACAGGTATCTTCAGAACAGTTTACATTTGCTCTGACATACTGATTTCCTTGGATTTGGAAAGAGTCTGGTGTGGTACAGAATTCCTGGGCCTGTGGTTCTTTTGCACACCCCTCAGAGTATTTTTTAAAGTGCTCTTTCTCAGCAACTATTCTAGACCTTATCTCTGCTGCTCATCCTCCCAATCCTCCGCTTCAAAGGTGGCCTCCATTCTGACTTTTCTGAACTCAAATATTGCTGAAAGACTGACCTCAAATATTGGATAGGATTAGAATGGCTGTAAATAACAAAAACCCCCAAATTAACAATAGTTTAATTTCTCTTATGCAAGAGTCAGGAACTGGGTGGCCCAGGGATTCTCGCTATTTTTCTCTCATCTCGTGCCCTTGCCTGACTTCCACTCTCAAGGATACCACCTGATCTAAAATGGCTGCTCCATCTTCAAATCATATTCACAATTCAATCAGCAGAAAGAAGGAAAGTTATCAAGGACTGAATATCTCCCTTCAAAATTCATATGTTGAAACCCTAACTCCCAATGCGATGGAATTAGGAGGTGGAATATTTGTGAAGTGATCAGGTCATGAGGGTGGAGCCCTCACAAATGCGATCAGTGCCCTTGTAAAAGAGGCCCCAGGGACTTCTCTCATTCCTTTCCTCTGTGCAAAGACACAGCAAAAGATGGCTGTCCATGAACCAGGATGCAGATGCCAACTCTGCTGGCACCTTGATCTTGGGCCCTGCAACCTCCAGAGGCAAAAGAAGCAAGCCTTTGTTTAAGTCGCCCTGACTATGGTATCATTATTATAGCAGCCCAACTAAGCCAAGGGCAAAACCAAGGAACACCCTTCATTTCACAGAAACTTCTTACCATTTCCATTTACATCTCATTGGCCAAAACTTTGGCTTCTAAGGAAACCTGGAAAATGTAGTTTTCTTCTAAACAGCCATTTGCTGAGAGGGCACATTACTTTAATAAAAGGCAGAACAGCTACTGGGGAATCAGTCTCTTCTAAACTCCTTTCACCTTTCTTTTAAGTTTTTAATTAGCAGTGTTTTAACTCATTTTCTTCTCTCACACCTATTTCAAAGGAAAGGAAGCCCAACTCCCTTCCCAAGGACCTCCCAGGGCCCTGAGTTCTGTGTCCTTCCCTCCAGCTTTCTCACAGAGTCTATGCCAGCATCTCTAATTTGTCCCTGTCTCTGGTTCATTTCCTGCTCCACATAAACACACGTGCCCTGGATCAAACTTGACCTGAACCTCATACTCTCCTGATTTTTCAACTTTCTCCTTTTACTGACAAACTTTTCAAACAAGCCTCCATATGTGCATCTTCTCCATTTTATTACCACACCCCCACCTCCTAAGGCCCCACCTCTTGCTTCTCCTCCACGTCCTGCCTTCTCAGTGGCAGTCACTGGCCCCACGCACCAGACCTATGGGCCTTCTTTCAGTCCTCATTTGTCCAGACCTCAAGCAGGCATTTGATGCTGTTGGCCACTCCCTCCTTGATTTGAGGGAAGCTATATCCTGACTCTCTTCCAATCTTTGCCTTCTTCACAGGTTAATTTACTTTTCTTCTTCAAAATATCCACAGTGCCCCCACACCAATTCCCATTATTGCCTAGGGACCCCGTTTCCTCTCGTGGTTTTGGCTCTCACATATGTGCAGATGTCTCCCTTGTTTCTCTCCAGATTGGCCCTCAGCTGGCTGACTGCTCCACTTGGACGCAAACTTGAAATGTTTAAAAATCATCATCTTCCTCGCCACACCCTCAGATTTCTTCTTTGTCCATGAGACTCAAATACTTGGAGTTTCCTTGATTCCTCTGCACGTCACAGGCATGTTTCCAATTAGACTGAGAGTAAGGCAGAAGCCCTGTCGCAGGCGGTGTGACAGCTGCTTAGTCCACCACCAGACCACGGTGGTCCTCCCACCTCCAGGTCCCACTGCCCACGCTGCCACTCATGCTACAGGACATGTTGGTCGGCCTCACAGTGCCAGCTTCCTCGTTATGAATTCTTGGCTTTTCTTCCCCTCTTCCCACTCCTGGCCGTCTGTTCCTTGAGGGCAAAGATTCCACGATCCAAGCACTGAGCTTTGTGCTTCATGGGCATTCGGGACACAGATGTTGGTGACTGCAGTGACGGTGAAGGGAGCGCAGTTTCGTTCTTAGGTCTCAGGTCTGTGCGGGCCACCATCTCCGAAGCACTGGTTGAGCTGAGCTCTCACCAGGCATGCCTCCCTGGAAAGGAGGGCTCACCACTCCTCTCTACAGGTAGGGAAAACAAACTCAGTGGGGTGACCACATCACCCCAGCTCATGGCTAACCAGCAGGAGAGCAAGGGAGGCCACCCAGGTCTGCTGGGCTCCAAAACACTGCTCTTTCCATTTTCTTTTTTTCTTTTCTTTTTTTTTTGTACTGGGGGTTGAACTCAGGGGTACCCGACCACTGAGCCACATCCCCAGCCCTATTTTGTGTTTTATGTAGAGACAGGGTCTCACTGAGTTGCTTAGCACCTTGCTGTTGCTGAAGCTGGCTTTGAACTCGCGATTCTCCTGTCTCAGCCTCCTGAGCCGCTGGGATCATAAGTGTGCACCACCGTGCCTGGCTAAAAAACTCCTTTTAATAGTCACTGTGGTGACTAGACCCAAGCAACTGTTGCAAACAAAATTATTGTTTTTATTTTTACTGTTGCAAATATTAAGAATAAAATCATAAGATGGATGCCTTTGAAGCAACAAAGTCTCTTGGAATGTGTAAGCTTCAGCATGCCTTCTCCAAGCCCTCACCCTTTCGTGATTCCACAGGTTGGGCTTCCTTGCTGAGGGGCTGCAGATGCCGGCAGTGACTTCTAGCAGGAGGAGGAAGAAACTGGCTGCCTCGCTCACTGCTGGCACCCCACCTCCTGCGTGGTGCTCAGGCTAGGCAAGGCCCTGAGTGAATGTCCGCAAGTGAATGAATGACAGCGCAAATAAAGTAAATGACTACAAAAAGGCATTCAATGATTACCTAGTAAAATAACTGGTGCTTTCTAGACAGACACCTGTCAGCAATAGTAAACGTGTGCCTCTTCGTGGGGGAAAAGAACTGGCATCAGGGAGTCCCACGGTCATAATGGAAAACACAGAATCCCTGTTACGCTGCCCCCTAAATGATGAAAGATAGTCAAAAGATCTTCAGTCAAACTCTCTTACTTCCAACCTAGGCCTCGGTTACTGTATAACCCCGAAGAGTAATAACAAAGCAGCCACTGGTACTTAAGATCTCACCATGCACTGTGGAAAGGGATTTATGTACTTTCTTACTTGATCCTGTTAACAGCCCCATGAGATAAGATATTAGAATCCCCCCAAATGAGAACTCACTGGGGCACAAGTTAAAAATTCTTACCAAGGTCATACAAGCAGGAAGTAGCAACACTGGGTTTTAAAACTGGGTCAGTCTGAAAATGGCCTGTGCTCTATTCACTATTTCGAGCTACTGTCTAAGGACACAATGGAATTTGCACATTCAAACGGATTTATTGATTGATTTGTTACATTTGTTTTATTAAGCACCCACAGGTCACAATATACCTTGGAGATACAAAAACTGATAAATGAGCATTGTCTCTGCCATAAAGAGTCTTGCAATATTGAGTTTTATGAATCTCACTAAATCGCATTCCTTCTATCTGTGTGTTGATGGAGGCAGGGGTAATATCTTATGAAATTGTGAACATCTTGGTTTTGAAACAAAAAGTTTTATTTTGAATTATTCTGCCCTTAGTCTACAAACTCTATTGAAAACAGTAAGCTTTTATGACTTTTTTTAAAAGGGCAATTAAGTGTCAGCTTAAACACAGTAATAATTATGAGTGAAGCATTCATTATATTCAATAAAGTCAGTTCATTTTTTAGAAAAAGCAAATCAATTATCTTTCCCCAATCTTTCCTTTTTTTTTTTTTTTTTTGCACATGCTAGGCAAGTGCTCTCCCCCGACTGAGCTTTAGCCCAGGCCTTGACTGATATCTTCATGAAAGTTACAGCCAAGTCTTTGGCCATTTTTTATTAATTCATTTCAACCTACCGCTAGATTTCAATTTTCATTGTTTTTCACGCCTTACCTGCATTAACATGTCCTCAATACTCAAGAACAGCTCTTTTGCTTCTTTGATCTTGCCCATAAGCTTCAAAAAACTCCCAATACAAAACATCAGTCGGCATTTGTCAGTGACAGTAACTTTAGAAAGCTTGCATTCCAGCACTAGAATGAAAAGTAAATAACCCTAAAGCACAGGGAGCAACCCATACCCATGGCTTAATCCTGATACAAGAACTATTCAGAGTTCAGTTTCTTGTTCAAGACATCTGCATTTTGCTTTTATTAAGGTTTACATACATTACCAAGTACTTTAGACTATGACATAAAAAATATTGAAAATACTATTAAATAACCTTGGTATATAAATTTTGAAAACTAGAAGGCCCAGAGTATTTATGTAGCTGGATCCATGCACTGTTACTGTGTTGTATGGTGATTTTCAGGTAAAAAGAAAACAATGTTCATATTTCTTACACAATTCTGCCCTCTGTTGCAACTATCTTGCATTGCTGGCTTCTACAGAAAGAAATGTTAAAAGAACAAAGTTAGGGAAGGAGGGAGAGGGAGGGGGGAGGAGAAGTTATTCTTCATACACAAATAAAAATGTATAGAATGTTTTAGCTTAAAGATCCAATTTTAAAAGATCCAGTTAAACACATGGTGTTATAAAGTTGTCATTTTCAGAATTTCTCTTTTCAGATGTTCTCCTGTCTAAATGCCTACATTTACTCATTCGCTGCATTTCAAATGTTTGGTTGGAACTTGCTTGTCACAAACACACTCCTTGGTACTCCTCTGCTCTTCGGCCCCCACCAGAGGCCACTGCAACATGTAGGATCTCCTCCTTCCTCTTTGCCCACTTTTCTGTGGATCACAGTTATGTACAAAATAAGCATGTATTGAGCACCTACTATGTGCCAGGCAGCATTCTAGGCTCCAAGCAAGGCTGCAGCCCTCAGCACTGCAGGGAGGCTGGGAGCTAGAGTGTTTGGGTCAGATGGCAAAAAAACAAAAATAGAGCCAAGGGAGAGAGAAAGCTGAACACCAGAGTTCAAGACCTTTGTCCAAAGTGATCATGCAAGTAGAGAGGCTGGAGGCAGGAATGGAACCCAAGGGAAGAACCAGGAGACAGGGATACCTCAGAGCCACAAGCAGCTGCTCAGAGCAGGCAAACGAGGGTGTTGGGAAGAAGAGTGGAGGGTTGGGCTTCTGCCCAGCACAGGGATTTTGCACATCCCAGGAGGATTATTGGTTCCAGATTCCTGTCAAGGGATTGGGTAGGAATGGATGTTGTCTGTCACTGCTTCTGGTATTCAATTTGCCCATCTCACATGCTCTAAGAAACCTTCATTCGTGAACCCCGCCTCCCACCGTGACCACACCCTCACGTTCACTGGCTTAACACCAACACAGAATTAGCACTGATGAGAAAACAGTTTTCTCATTGTAAAACTGATATGTGTATATTATAGAGTATATAGAAAAGTACAAAGAATTACAAAGACCATGTATAACTGCACCCAAGATATTCTCTGCTAATACATTGCTGAATGGGCTTCTGATCTTTTGTGTACACAAACATACACATATACACATACTTTTCTAGAATTGAAATTTGGATCATCCTACACATACCACACATCATACACTACTTTGTTACTTTCTTATTCAACAAAATATCTACATGTCAATCCTGTGCAAGATGCTGGATGTATATCAAGTACAAGATACATGGCTCCTTCTCTCATGGAGCTTAGTCTACTAAAATCATAGTATGAACATTTTTCTATATCTTAAATATTCTTTGAGAATACACATATTTATAACTAGATTGTATTCCATTTTATGGATTACCATTAGTGAGTCAATTTCTCGCTATCATAAAATGTTATATAATGAAAAATATTGGCAAGATCTTTTTTCAAACATCCAAGATTATTTCCTTAGAATACTTTTTTTCAAAATAAAAGCCACAGGATATTAATATTTTTAAGGATTTGAATACATATTGCCAAATCACTCCAGAAAGATTGTCCCAATATAAACTCTTACCTATAGCATGTAAAAGGCCTACTTTCTCACACCTTTGCCAGTATTACTATGTTTTTTTTTAAATCATTGCAAAAAAAATCATTTCCTGGGGGAAGGAGAACAGCAGATACCTGAAAAATAGTACCCCGCTGTTGTTTTAACTTGCATTTCTTTGGTGACTAGTAAAATAGAATATTATATTTGTTTAAAATTCACAGTTTTTCATCCACTATCAGATGCCAGCAACTGCAAGATGCACCCCTATTTCAGAAATGTTAAGCCTACATCTTAGAACTAATGAAGTATAGTATTTCTTCTTTAATGAATCCATGACTCCAATAGCCACTTATGAGCACATTCCAGGGACCAGACACCATCCTGAGGGCAGAGACAAAAGATGAGCTCCATCAGACCTAGGCCCTGCCTTTTGGGCTGTCAGAATAATAAAGGAAGCAGGCCATCAAATAATCTTATAAATTAATTTAAAATTAAAACTATGAAAACAACCATAAAAGAGGTGATGATATAAACTTAAGAAGGTTTCTCCATGGAAGTGACAATTGAACTGAGAGATTAGGAAAGAATAGGAAGTTTTGAGGCAAAATGGATGCAGAATAGAATGTGCAAAGGTTCCAGAACAGGAAAGAGTGAGGAGCTGAGAGAAATGAAAGGGGAAGACTGAAGAGCAGAGAAAGCGAGGGCGTTTATGTCAAGAGAAGGATGGAGACAAAGCAGGACCAGTCCGCACCTACTCTATGATCAGTGCTGCTCCAGGCACCAGGGACATAGCAACGGACAAGACAGGAAGGATCCTATTCCCAAAGAACTCACATTCTGGTGGGTGGGAGGGTCTGGGACAGGGACAGAGAGCAGAGATAGATAATTAAAAGAAAAGAAATGCCAGGTAGCAATAAAAACTATGCAGAGAATTAAAACAAATCAACATGATAAAGAATGACTGAATATAAGCTGGGCACAGTGGCTCAAGCCTATAATCCCAGCATTTAGGGAGGCTGAGACAGGAGAATCACGAGTTCAAAGCCAGCCTCAGCAACGGCAAGGTGCTAAGCAACTCAGTGAGACCCTGTCTCTACATAAAACACAAAATAGGGCTGGGGATGTGGCTCAGTGGTCAAGTACCCCTGAGCTCAATCCCCAGTACCAAAAAAAACAGAATGACTGAATATAGCATTTATTGAGGAAGTCACTCTGAGTAAGTAACACTTCAGGTGAGATCTGAATAACCAAAAAGAATTGACACCACAATTATCAATAGAAAGAGCATTTCTGGCATAAGGAACAGCTGGTACCAAAGCCCAAAGGCAGAAATACTTTAAGGACAGAAAGAAGGCCAGTGTCTGATATGAAGAGGTCAAGAAGATGAATCCTTCAAGATGATGCTACCCAGGCATAGAGTGGCCCAAGTATATTAGGCATTAGGGTAGGCTGAACAGTTTAAGTTTTATTTTAAGTGCTATAGCAAGCCATTGGAGTAGTCCTAATCTGGGAAGTGAGATGATCGGGTTTACTTTTTCTCTTAAATTTTCATTCTGGCTATCATGTAGACAATGAAATTTATAGGAACAAAAACTAAAGTAGGAACAGAGGGCCCAGATCCACCCTCAGGAAACTCCACGGGTGTCCAGCCAACGGGAGACCAGGGGCTGTTAGCCGATAGCCACTGGGGAGCCCAAACTCAGGGTAAGAGTCCCTGTAGAGACCCTAGCTTGAGGCAGCCCCGCCCAAGGATGGCCTGGGCCCACCCTAGTTCTGCTCCAGAGTTCCTGTGGACCAGCAGGAGCCATAGAGGGCCCTGATTCGCCCTCAGGAACCTCCACAGGTGTCCAGCCAAAGGGAGACTAGGGACTGCTACCTCTAGCTACTGGGGAGCCCATGGCAAGAGTCGCTCCAGAGACACCAGCGTGAGCCAACCCCACCCAAGGGCAGCCTGGGTCCGCCCCAGTTCCGCTCCAGAGTTCCTGTGGACCAGCAGGAGCCGCAGAGGGCCCTGATCCGCCCTCAGGAAACTCCATGGGTGTCCAGCCAACGGGAGACCAGGGGCTGCTAGCCGCTAGCCACAGAGGAAGGCAGACCCAGGGTAAGAGTGGGCTGCAGAGACCCCAGCGTGAAGAGGCCCCACCCTAGTGCGCTCTGGGTCCTCCTCAGTTCCGCTCCAGAGTTCCTGTGGTCAGGCAAGACAGGAAACCCAAAACTGCCCTTAGGGAATGCCAGGGGTGCCCAGCTGAAGGCAGACCAGAGCCTGCTAGCCTCCAGCCCCAGGGGAGCTCACACTCACTGTAAGGGTCGCACACAGACTCTCCTGCTTGTGACCCTGCCTAAGTGAGACCTGGGCCCGCCTCCAGTTCTGCTCCAGAGTTCCTGTTCACCAGCAGGAGTGTAAGAGAGGGGCAAAACAGCCCTCAGGAGCCCAGCCAAAGCCACTCCCACTGCCCTCTAGAGGTACGTCCACTACCTCCGCCACCAACTTTAGTGGCAGTAGTGCCCATCTGGGGACACTGGGGGAACAGAAGTAGCTCCAAGGTGAGACACAGGTAATCTGGAGTGTCAATACAAGATTATAGGATAGAAGCCACAATACATCAGATTGGTACTTCAAGAAAACAAGATACACAATCAACATGAAAAAACAAGGGAAGAAAGTACCCCAAATAAACCTGGATACCCCTGTAACAGAATCCATTGACAGCACAGGTGTTGAAATGTCAGAGAAAGAATTTAGAATGTACATAATTAAAATGATCAGTGAACTAAAGAATGACATAAGTGAATAATTACAGGCAAAAATTGATCAATCCAACAAAGAAATAGGTGAGCAAAAAAAGGCAACCATTGATCATTCTAACAGAGATAAGAGAGCAATTACAAGTAGCAAAAGATTACTTTAAGAGAGAGCTAGAAATTGTGAAGAAAAAAACCAATCAGAAATACTTGAAATGAAGGAAATAATAAACCAAATAAAAAACTCAATAGAAAGCATCACCAGTAGACTAGATCACCTGGAAGACAGAACCTGGGATAATGAAGACAAGATATACAATCTTGAAAATAAACTTGACCAACAGTGAAGATGGTAAAAAATCATGAACAGAACATACAAGAATTATGCGACAGCATCAAAAGACCAAATCTAAGGGGCTGAGATTGTAGCTCAGCGGTAGAGCACTTGCCTCGCATGCGTGAGGCCCTGGGTTCGATCCTCAGCACCACATACAAAGCAATAAAAATAAAGACATTATGTCCATCTATAGCTAAAAAATATTTTTAAAAAAAAGACCAAATCTAAGATTTATTGGGATAGAAGAAGGTGCAGAATTTCAAACCAAAGGAATGCACAATATCTTCAATGAAATAATATCAGAAAATTTCCCAAATATGAAAAATGAAATGGAAAATCAAATACAAGAGGCTTACAGGACACCAAACATACAAAATTTCAACAGATCTACACCAAGGCACATTATAATGAAAATGCCCAACATACAGAATAAGAATAGAATTTTAAAGGCCGCGCGAGAGAGGAACGAGATTACATACAGGGGGAGATCAATTCATATCTCAGCAGATTTTTCAACCCAGACGCTAAAAGCCAGGAGATCATGGAATAACATATTCCAAGCCCTGAAAGACAATGGATGCCAACCAAGAATCCTATATCCAGCAAAACTGAGCTTCAGATTTGATAATGAAATAGAAACCTTCCATGGTAAACAAAAGTTAAAAGAATTTACAGCAAGAAAGCCTGCACTACAC
>CM053403.1:15981413-16295031 GCA_028644305.1 Xerus rutilus | reverse complement strand
AAAGTAACTGTGGTATATATACACAATGGAATATTACTCAGCAATAGAGAGAATAAAATTATGGCATTTGCAGGTAAATGGATGGAGTTGAAGAATATCATGCTAAGTGAAGTAAGCCAATCTCAGAAAACCAAATGCTGAATGTACTCGTTGATAAGTGGATGCTGATCCATAATGTGGGGAAGGTCATGGGAACGATGGTGGAACTCTGTTCACAGGGGTGTAAGGGGGGAGGGGGCATGGGGACAGTAAAGGTGGTGGAACTTGATGGTCATCATAGCCCTAACTTTATGTATGACTGCATATATGTTGTGATTCTATACAACTTACAACTAGAGAATTGATATGTTATCCTCTATCTATGTACAATGAATCAAATTGCACTCTGTTATCATGTAAGCCTAAATAGAACAAATAAATAAATTAAATATGGAAAAAAAACAACTGTTCTCAAGACTTTAAAATATTTAAACTGTTCTTAGGCCTTTAAAAATATTTAAAGCTAAATGTAAACTAAATTTAAAGCACACTTAAAACTAATTTGAGAAACAACAATGCAAAAAAACAAGAGTAGATAAGTGTAATTGGAAGGTACTGAAACCTAACATTGCTGGAGAAGCAGTATTATTTCTATTACACTGAAACATAAATAGAGGGTGAATGTAAACCCAAATATATAGGTAGTCATATAAAATGTCAATGAAATAAATAAAACATCCTTTTTAAAAGAAAAAAAAACTAAAGTAAGAAGTCCAGTACTGGAGTTGTTACAGTAGAACAGGTGAGAAATAATGACGATGATGGGCTCGCCAGAGCGGTGCCAGTGAAAAGAGGAAGCTGGGATATTCTCACTCACCACTCCCATTCCACATCACACTGGGAATTCCAGCTAGTGCCATAAGACAAGAAAAGGAAATAAAAGGTATACATATTGAGAAGGAAAAAAAATAAAACAGATTTGGCTCACAAGTGATTTATTTGATTGTCTGTAGAAATCCCAAAGAATCAAAAAAATCTTCCTGGAACTAATAAGCATTTATAGCAGGATTATAGGACACAAGACTGACACATGAGAGTCAATTGCTTTTCAATATGCCAGCAATGATGGCAAAGATGTGGGCAAAAAGGTGCACTCATACGTTGTTGATGGGACTGCAAATTGTTACAAACACTTTGGGAAGCAATGTGAAGACTCCTTAGAAGACCAGGAATTGAACACCATATGACTCGGCTATCCTACCGTATGGCTCTTTGGTATTTATCCAGGAGAACTAAAATCAACCTACTATAATAACACATGCACAGCCATGCAATTCACAATAGCCCAGTTATGGAACCAATGTAAGTGCACATCAAAAAATAAAATGATAAAGAAAATATGGTATATACACAATGGAGTTCTACTCAGCCATAAAGAAGAATGAAATTATGGCATTTGCTGATAAATCGATGAAACTGGAGAACATCATGTTAAGTGAAATAAGCCAGACTCAAAAAGTAAAGGGTTGAATGTTTTCTCTCATTATGTGAAAGCTAAGAGGGTAAGGTAGGAATTAAAAAGGGGGAATATTGTGAAAACAGGAGGGAGACCAACACAGTAGAGGAAGGAGATCAAGAGGGAGGGAGAAGGGGACAGCACAAGGAAGTACTGGGGAACAAAGGATACCAAATAATGCTAAGTCCATGTACAAATAAACCAAAATGAATCCTACTTATATTAATTTAATGCACTAATCAAAATAGTAGTACCAGTAGTAGTAGTATTAGTAGTAGAAGGGAGGTCAGTAGAGCAGAGCAAGCAGATTGAGGGAGGGAGAGTAGCAGGAAAGGGAAGGTACCAGGGAATGAGACTGATCAAAGTACATTATGTGCATGTACAAATATGACATAAAGGACCCCACTATTATGTGTAGTTATAATATACCAATAAAAATATATTGAAATGAAAATATATTCCAATGAAAAAATGGAATCAGAAATATAAAACACATTACCATTTATAATAGCACCAAAAATTCAATATTTAGATATAAATCTAGCAAAATATATACAGGATCTATATGTAGAAAACTACTCAACTCTGATGAAAGAAATCAAAGAAGATCTAAATAAATGAAGAGATCTCCATATTGGATCAGAACATTCAATATTGTTAAGATATTGATTCTTCCCTTGATCTAGAGATTTGATGCAAGTTCAATTGAAATCCCAGCATGCTATTATGCAAACATTGACAAATGATGCTAACATCTATGCAGAATGATAGAAGTCCCAGAATAGCTATATTAGTTTCCTGTGGCTGCTGTAATAAACTACCACAAATTGGGTGGCTTAAAGTAACAGAAAAGTATTCCCTTGTAGCTCTGGAAGCTAAAAGTTCAAAATCAAGGTATTGTTAGGGCCACAGTCTTCTGAAGTCTCTTAGAAAGTATGCTTTACCTTGTCCTATTTCCAGTGATTCTGGGCAATCCTGGGTGTTTCTCGGCTTTTAGATGCACCACTCCAATCCCTGCCCTGTCGTCACATGGCATTCTCCTTTCTGTGTGTCTGTCCAGAATTCTCTCTTCTCATAAGGACCATAGTTATTGGATTAGGACCCACCTTAATCAGTATTACCCCATTTTAACGATGATATCTGAAAAGATCTTACAGTATTTCCAAATAAGGTCACATTCACAGATATGGAGTTAAGACCCAAACATCTTTTTTGGAAGACAAAATTCTATCCACTGTAATAGCCAACACAGTACCAAAGAATTGTGCTGGAACAATTAGACATCCTTGTGGGAAGAGAAAAAAAATCTAGGAACAGATCTTAAAATGTTTCAGAAAAAATTGCTCAAAATAGATCATCGAAGGCTAGGGATATGGCTCAATGGTAGAACACTTGCCTAGCACATGTGAGGTCCTGGGTTTGAGTCCCAGCACTGTAAGAACAAGAAAAGGCGGATGGGATCATAGCCTAAATATGAAATGAAATACTATAAAATTTCTAGAAAAAGATCTATGTGACCTCAGGGTTTGCTGATGATTTTTTAAATGTCCTATAACATCAAAGGCATGATATATAAAAGAAAATATTAGTAAAAACTGATAAATTTAGACTTTACTGAAATTAAAGATTTCTGCTTTGTTAAAAACACTGTTAAGAGAATGAAAAGATATGCCACAAACTGCGAAAAAATATTTGTACAATATATAATCTCTGATAAAGAATTTCTATTAAAAATGTACAAAATGCTTAAAATTCAACAATAAGCAAACAAACAATCCAATTTAAAAATGGACAAAAGGTCTGAACAGACACCTCACCAAAGAAAATATACAGGTGGCAAATAAGCATATATAAAGAGGCTCAGCATCATTTGTCACTAGGGAATCACAAATTAAAATTACCAGGAGATACCACCACACATCTACTAGTATGAATAAAACTTAAAAATACATAAATTAAGCGGACAAAAATGAATCCTAGTGAGGATATAGAAAAACAGAAACTTACAGAGGCTGGGGCTGTAACTCAGTGGTAGAGCGCTTGCCTAGCACACATGAGGCACTGGGTTTGATCCTCAGCACCACATATAAATAATAAATGAATAAAGATCCATCAACAACTAAAAAACAAATATTAAAAAAAATAAAAACAGAAACTTTCATTCACTGCTGTTAGAAATGCAAAATGATAACAGCCTCTTTGGAAGATGGTTTGACAGTTTATTCCAAATTAACTCTAAATCTTAAAAATATCAATCCTGGGCTGGGATTGTGGCTCAGTGGTAGAGCACTTGCCTCGCATGCGTGAGGCACTGGGTTTGATCCTCAGCACCACATAAAAATAAATAAAATAAAGACATTGTGTCCATCTACAACTTAAAAAAATTTTTTTTTAAATATCAATCCTTTGCCTGTTGTGTATGTTATAAATATTTTCCCAGTTGCTCACTCTCTTTCTACTTGTGTTTCTGATTTTCCGAGAGTTGTTTTGTTAGCGGTGGTTTGCTTTGTTTCACACATAGAAATTTTGTGTGTTTATTTAGATAGATTTATCAAGTACGTTCTCCTTCATGATTTATTTTTTTGCTTTCTTGCTCAGACTTACCTACATTTTCTAACATTTTAACTAATCCTTTCTCGAAATTATTTTAGTGCAATGTTTCATGAAAGTAAGCTTTTCACTCAATAGCAAACCACTATCACTATACTATTTTTTTCCAGCACTATTTATATCTGTAAATAGAAACAGATGCTAAGAAGGTTCTCTCACTTCCTAAGTTCTCCCTATACCTTAACATCTGAGTTTCTATTTTGTTCCACACAGTAGTCTCATTTTGTTCGTGGTGATATTTTAAAGATTATTACAGCATCATACTACATTCAAATAACCTGACACTCAAATTGCCCTCATTATTTCACATTCTTTTCTCACATATTATTTTTTCAACAACTCAGCAATCATTCTGAAAATTTACAAATATTTGAATCCATTGAGATTTCACTTAGAATTGCTTGATGTCAAAAAATTGGGAGAGAACTGATAGCTTTACATTGAGTTGTCTCATCCAAGAATATGAAATGTCTCCCTCCATACTGTAATCCTATTTTCTGTAATTTTGAAGCTTTTTAAAAAATAAAATAAAGATTTTGTACTTTCTTGTTAAATTTATTCTCAGATATTTCATATTTTCTATGCATTGTAAGTTGGGTCATTTGCTCTTTTTATTGTTCTGGAGCACTATTTAAATTTTAGTCAACTATTTTGTTCAATAAATAAAAAATATTTATAGGTTCCTGAAGGTCAAGAGGCCGTGTTTATACATTAATCACTAAAAACTACTGTTCTTCTATTTACTGCAACCTTCCCACAGATCCTGTAATATATTTACCCCTTGCCCTCATTGGAAAGCTCACCCCTTAAGATGATTGCTCCCCACCTACCATAGCTGCCACCTGGAGGACAGCCAACCAACCATCTGTCCAGATGGACCCATGCTGGTGTGAGAAATAGAAAGTCTGGTGGTTCATTTTCAAAATGCAGTATTCAGCCTTAACTGAATCCAACTGTAGCCCTTCCCTTTTGCTCACGCTAATTCTAAAATTAGCCAGTTGCATGGATTGTAACCAGAACTCCTCCAATCAGAGTGAAAGGCAGTGCTGCGTTAGGTTAGGTCCATAAGGCGCCTTGCTAACCAGGTTCCCCAGCATGCCCTCTGCCAGATTAGAGCTTTGTCTCACCCACCCACTTTTGAGCAAGTGTTTGATTTCTTGCAGCACCTCGTTATTTCTAACACTGGGACGCATCTTTCTTCCCACCATTGGGCATACTGCCTCCAAGAACCTCTGTCACTTGCTTGCACATGCCACATCTATTCTGTCTCTCCCTGTCTTTGGCACTGTCCAAAAAAGCAGCTGCAGTCAGGAATGGATTTTCTTCATTTTGATGTGACCCAGGGCAGTAGGCCAAAACAAGAGCATCACATTGCAGAGAATCTATAGAAAATAAACCAAGCCTTGAAGCTGTCCTCTAGGCTCAAAGGCCTTTCCATTGGTCATCTATCAGAGATGCAACTTTGCAGGATGTGTCCCTCAAGAAGGGGCAAACCCTCTTTCACCACTTCTATTCAACACAGTCCTTGAAACTCTAGCCAGAGCAACTAGACGAAAGAAATTAAAGGGATATGAACAGGAAAAGAAGAACTCAAATTATCCCTATTTGCAGATGACATGATTCTATATTTAGAAGACCTAAAAACTCTACCAGAAAACTTCTAGAATTAATAAATGAATTCAGCAAAGTAGCAGGATATAAAATCAATACCCCTAAATAAAAGGCATTTCTTTACATCAGTGATGAATCCTCTGAAAGAGAAATTAGGAAAACTACTCCATTCACGATAGCCTCAAAAAAATAAAATACTTGGGAATCAACCTAAAAAGAGAGGCGAAAGACCTCTACAATGAAAAATACAGGACATTAAAGAAAGAAATTGAAGAAGACCTTAGAAGATGGAAAGATCTCTCATGCTCTTGGATAGGCAGAATCAATATTGTCAAAATGGCCATGCTACCCAAAGCACTATACAGGTTCAATGTGATCTCAATTAAAATCTCAACATCATTCCTTATAGAAACAGAAAAAGCAATCATGGAATTCATTTGGAAAAATAAGAGACCCAGAATAGCCAAAGCAATCCTCAGTAAGAAGAGTGAAGCAGGAAGCATCACAATACCAGACCTTAAACTATACTACAAAGCTATAGTAACAATAATAGCATGGTATTGGCATCAAAACAGACATTTAGACCAATGGTAAAGAATAGGAGACACAGAGACAGACCTACATAAATACAGTTATCTCATACTAGACAAAGGTGCCAAAAACATACACTGGAGAAAAGAAAGCTTCTTCAACAAATGGTGCTGGGAAAACTGGAAATCCATATGCACCAAAGTGAAACTAAACCCCTTTCTCTCACCATGCACAAAAATCAACTCAAAGTGGGTCAGGGACCTAGGAATTAGACCAGAGACATTGCACCTAATAGAGGAAAAAGTAAGACCAAACTTTCACCACATCAGATTAGGCCCCAACTTCCTTAACAAGACTCCTAAAGTGCAAGAAATAAAATCAAAAATCAATAAATGGGATGGATTCAAACTAAAAAGCAGCTTCTCAACAAACGAAACAATCAATGAAGTGAACAGAAAGCCTACATTCTGGAAGCAAATTTTTGCCACACACACATCAGATAGAGCACTAATCTCCAGGATATATCAAGAACTCAAAAAGCTTAACACCAAAAAAACAAAAAACACAATCAATAAATGGACTAAGGAGGTGTACAGACACTTCTCAGAAGAAGATATACAATCGATCAACAAATATATGAAGAAATGTTCAACTTCTCTAGGAATTAGAGAAATGAAAATCAACACTAAGATTTCATCTCACTCCAGTCAGAATGGCAGTTATCAAGAATACAAGCAACAATAAATGCTGATGAGGATGTGGGGGGAAAGCACATTCAAACATTGCTGGTGGGACTATAAATTGGTATAACCAATCTGGAAAGCAGTATGGAGATTCCTTAGAAAACTTGGAATGGAATCGCCATTTGACCCAGCTATCCCACTCCTTGGTCTATACCCTAAAGACTTAAAAACAGCATACTACAGGAATGCAGCCACTTCAATGTTTATAGCAGCACAATTCACAATAGCTAAACTGTGGAAGTAAGCTAGATGCCCTCAAATAGATGAATGGATAAAGAAAATGTGGTATATATACACAATGGGATTACTCAGCATTAAAAGAGAATAAAATTATGGCATCTGCAGGTAAATGCATGGAGTTGAAGAACATCATGCTAAGTGAAGTAAGCCAATCCCAAAAAACCAAAGGCCAAATGTTTTCTCTGATTAGTGGATGCTGATCCATAATGGGGCTGGGGGGTGGGAAGCATGGGAGAAAAGGAGGAACTTTGGATAGGGTAACAGGGAGGGAGGGGAAGGAAGGGGCATGGGGGTAGCAAAGATGGTGGAATGAGATGGACATCATTACCCTAGGTACATGTATGAAGACACCAATGGTGTGACTCTACCTTGTTTACAACCAGAGAAATGGAAAATTGTGCTCCATATGTGTACTATGACTGGAAATGCATCTTTTTTTTTTTTGTACCAGGGATTGAACTCAGGGGCACTCGACCACTAAGCCACATCCCCAGTCCTATTTTGTGTTTTATGTAGAGACAAGGTCTCACTGAGGTGCTCAGCACCTCGCCGTTGCTGAGGCTGCCTTTGAACTTGTGATCCTCCTGTCTGTCTCCCAAAGTGGTGGGATTACAGGCGTGAGCCACTATGCCCAGTGAAATGCATTCTTTTGTTTAAAAAAAAGAAGAAGAGGCAAACCCTGGCACTGGGTAATGGGTCAAGAAGCAGCTGAGAAGTAAGCGCCAGACTCCAAACTGCATATTTTCTCCAGTCAATCTAAGAAGTTGTGCTTATCATTCACCTCCGGCCACCAGGGAGAGCCAAACTCCAAGGTCTGGAGGGAGGACTGAAATAGCTGGGCGTGGACTCCCTCCAGCGCAACAGCTATGGGCCATCAGACACCACTTGACTACTCCACTCCCCCCAACTAAAGGCACCCTTGGAAAACTTCCTTTTTTTTTTCTTTTTTTTTCTTTTTTATTTAAATGCGTTTCAAGTCATAGTACATAAACAGAGCTCAGTTTTTCCATTTCTCTGGTTGCAAATCATAAAGAGTCACACTATTTGTGTCTTGATACATGCACCAGGGGTAGTAATGACCCATTCGATCAATCATCATTACTAGTCCCATTTCCCTTTCCTTCCTCCCCCCTCCCCCCTGCTGCATCCAGAGTTCCTGCATTTCTCCTGTGTTTCCCGTTCCCATCCCCCTTATGTATCCTCATCCACTAATGAGAGAGAACATTCGGCTTTTGGTTTTTTGGGATTGGCTTACTTCACTAAGCATAATGGAAAACTTCCATTTTTTTAAAGGAGCTTTCTTGAAGCAGGTAGGGGTCAAAAGTTTAAGTATCCTACATATCGCTGAGAACAACAGAAGGGGAGAATGAAGAATGAGCCCCCTCAAAGGACAATGGTTTTTCATTTCCCACACAGGCAGGGAGGCTGGGCACTGGGGTCCCGGGGATGTCTCTATAGATCCTGTGAACTGCAGCTCTTTCTGCTTTGAAGCGTGCCTTTTGGAAAGCCCTGGCATCCGATAATGGGATCTGGCTTCCCCTTCCTCAAGCCCCTTCTTCCTGCTGGTGCATTTGGGGAAAAGGAGTTTCTGTTCTGTACCCACCTCCTGTCATTCCCTCTTCTCTGATGATGCTGTCTCTACCTGATTCTCTGGGCCCTTATCTCCTGCTCCCATCTCCATCTCAGCTCAGTGCTGGCCTCTCTTGTGCTGGCTTCCCTCAGGCTGCCTGCTGTTTCTCTCTGATCCACGTTGCTAGAAATGGGGAACAGGGGGCTGGGATTGTGGCTCAGTGGTAGAGCGCTTGCCTCGCATGCGTGAGGCACTGGGTTCGATCCTCAGCACCACATAAAAATAAATAAAATAAAGATATTGTGTCCATCTACAACTGAAAAAATATTAAAAAAAAAAAAAAAGAAATGGGGAACAGTATGGATTCTCCCCCTTTCCTCCAAACCACTTGCTTGTAAGAGACTCTTACTAAGAAGGTAGAGTATTGCGTAGGATTTCAACACAGCCTGGAGCAGAAAATAATTCAAAATGGAGTATTACACATTTAATTAATGTAGTCACCCATCTTTACATTGGGGAAGTCCTCGCTCTAATCCTGGTTTTCCTCCTACCTCTCTAACCCTGCCTTCTCTTCTACACCTGCCTCTTTTTGGCCTCTCCTTCATGATCTCATTCCATGATCCAGGCATTCTCTGCCTCAGCTCTTTCTTGAAGCCCAATGACTATCCCTTCCTGGTTTTCTGCAGTCACTCCACACTCAACATGACTTCTGTCCCCTAAACTGCTCCTTCAAGAGTATTTCCTTCTTTGGGTGCAGTATGCACGCCTGTAATCCCAGCACTTAGGGAGACTGAGACAGGAGAATCGCGAGTTCAAAGCCAGCCTCAGCAAAAGTGAGGCGCTAAGCAACTCAGTGAGACCTGTCTCTACATAAAACACAAAATAGGGCTAGGGATGAGGCTCAGTGGTCGAGTGCCCCTGAGTTCAATCTTTGGTACCAAAAAATAAAAATAAAAAGAGTATTTCCTGTTTTGGGTCAACAATAGCATCATTTACCTAGTCCTTCAAGTCATAATCGTTGGCATCATCTTTGACTCCTGTATCCAACTAATGAACAAGTCCTGTGAATTCTGTGCCCAAATCTTCCTCTGTGGCCCCATGGCTACCCCCTGGTCTAAGCCAGCATTGCCTTCTACCTATGTTATTACCACCAGCGAATCTCCTTGAAGCCATGCCTGCCCCTTTCCATTTCAATCTTTTTACAACACCAAAAGTGACCTTTTAAAACCACGCCTGCTGGGTGCAGTGGTACAGGCCTATAATCCCAGCAACTCTGGAGGCTTAGGCCAGAGGAAGGTAAGTTCAGCCCAGCCTCTGCCACCCAAGACTTAAGTAGGAAGCCAAAGAATAGTGGTCCCATTTGGCCTATGGCCACCCTCGACAGTACAGTTAGTGCTGACAATGGAGAATATTGATCTAAAGCTGCCATCAGCAGGCAGAGGGAATATGGAACACACTGGAGGGGAAACCATTTATGTTTGCACCTACTTAATTGGAAGCATCCACTGGTCACTCAGGAAAGCTGCTGATCAAGCAATAATATTATTAGTTGGAGGGGGTGCAGCCGAGTGGTAGAGCACTGGCCTAGCCTGTGCAAGTCCCTGGGTTCAGAGAGACCTATTGGACTGATGAAAATGATGTGAGGAAACAAGAGAATAGTAACTTCTGACCACTCCCTATCCCAGCAAAATGGACTACTGAAACATTGGTACTATACCTGAGAGTGTTTGTCTCTTCTTTATTTTATGGCACTGATCTGCTTTAATCTTGGCCACCGAGATCAAATAGGCCCTGGAAGTATTGTATCCAGCTTCTGATAAAACATTCCAGTAGTGAATGAGGTACAGCCTTGTCCAGAAACTTGGGCTTTGGATTTTTGATATAAAATCTGTGATACTTGTGACACAAGTATGAATATAAATCACTTTAGTATTCCATACCTTGAAGGAAGCTCTTCTATTTACCACATATCATTAACTTAGCCAAAAACAACTTAACTAACATGGCTTTGGTTGGTCATCAGATAAATCTAAGCCTTTTGGTCATCAATAGTCAAAGCCAATTATCTGTCCAAGAGTCCCATCCTCCAAGAAGACTCCCTGGATCTACCTACCAGGCAAAGGGCCCTCCCTCTTTCCTGCTTATACTGTTCACTGTGTCATTTTGCAAGTAAAACATTTGCCCCTATGTATAGTGACTAAGTCCACATCTTCCCCCACCGAATGGAAAGTACAGAAGGCCTGGGACTGCAGCTTACTCACTTTTACATCCCCGAGACAATGTGGGAGGCAAAGTGGGTGCTCAGCAGATATTTAAAGAGATACAGAAGGGAGAAGCAGGAAAGGAAGAGTGGGAGGATGGAAGGGGAGAGAAGAAATGTATAGGGAAAAGAAGGAAAGAAAACGGGAGGGTCAGCCAGCGCGGTGGTGCACACCTGTAGTCCCAGCACTTTGGGAGGCTGAGCCAGGAGAATAGTGAGTTCAAAGCCAGCCTCAGCAAAGGCGAGGCACTAAACAACTCATTGAGACCTTGTCTCTAAATAAAACACAAAATAGAGCTGGGGATGTGGCTCAGTGATTGAGTACCCCTAAGTTCAATCCCTGATTTAAAAAAATAATAAAACAGGAGGATCTAGCAGGAGAGCATGGCCCATCCTTTATCCCTTTCCAAATCCTGTCCTCCTCTTTGGAATGCTGGTTAACTTGGAGAGGAACAAACATGGAGTGAAAGAGGAGGAAAGAACCTTCCACAGAGCGAGACAGACAGACAGACTGGAGCAACCCAGGGGAGCTATCAACCCCAGAACCTGATGCCAGATGGTGATCCCATCCAGATGAATGAGTGGGCAGTTGAATGAATAAATGAATACATCCTGCTTACGGGAACCACAAGTATCTAAACAACATTAAAAATAAAAGCTAAATCTGCATATACATAAAGATCTAAGATTGGCAAGACTCACCTTGGGTTTGTGAGAAAGCTGCACAAGCCCCCCCAGCATCCGTTCATTTTCATATGCCAGGGCAGTTCCTGAAACACTCTCCAGAAAGTGTTTTGTCGCTGGAAATATCTGATTAAGACCTGGTGAAAATGTGTTTTCTTGAGATGCATCGGGTTCCGACATGCATTTGGACTGCTTTCCCTGACAGGCGTGGTGAGACCTATTTCAAAATCAATTATAGTTTAATGCTTCTGACTTCCTTGTAAATGACAATCCTATAACAACAATACTGCTCTGTGACCATAATTAGAGAAATAAAATTCAAGGTAGCTTTTAAAAAGTAAACAAAAGCATCTTCTACATCAGTCTGAATTTCTCCAAGAATTAGTCATAGTTACAATCACTGGTAAACATGTGGACTCTCTGTGTTAGGTCTTCTCTCTCCCCAAAGGAAATATAAAAAGTAACCTACTTTTCTATTTTAAATATACACCACGATTATTGCCTAAATAAGCACTTTCAAACATTTGAAGTGTGCATTAATCCATCACCTAGATCTCATATAAGCCAAAGGCTAGCAAAGCAAATAAATGGCAAATTTGATGTTGGAGCCAGGATTATTATATCTTCATTCCCAAAGAAAAATAGTTATGATAGTCTGAAGTGCCCAGAAATAAGCTTCTCAAAAACTGCTCTTTAATTAAATCCTAGGATAGCTATCCCTAAAAACTGAGTTTGTTGATGTTTTGCTTTGTTTGTTGTGGTACTGGGGATGGAACCTAAGCCTTCATGTGATCTAGGTAAATGTTCTACCACTGAGCCACAACCCCAGCCCAGACATATTTTTACATTTTCTGCTTGATACCTTTCCTTGCAAGTTGAGTGGAACACACAGCTGGACGGCACACCAAGCTCAGCTCTTCAATAAGAACAATAACAAAAGGGAAACCCCTTGTTTAAATAACCATTCTGCATTTCCACAGGAATGATGTCCAGGTCACCCTGGAAGACTCTGTACCATTTGGTCTAAGATGTGCAGATGTGCCCAAGTGGCAAAGTGCTTAAGAGATCCACAAATGTCTGAAGTAGAATTGGAAGCTGGAGGGCTAAGCACAGGAGAGAAGATTGAGTCACCTGTACCTGATAACTATGGTCACAGGACAGAAGTGGCCCTCCCTGCTGTGTAAGGCAAAGGCATCCTGTAGGATATAAATTGGGAAAGCAGGGTGGGGAGTGAAAGAAAAAAAAGAAGTGAGACAAATATCACCCTGAGCTCAAGATCTGTAGTGTTAAACACAATGCCTAAAATTTTGGACTGGAAGTGTAGCTCAGTGGTAGAGCACATGTTTAGCATACACAAGGCTGTGGGTTTAATTCCACCAACTAAAGAAATTTTTTAAAAAGTTAAAGTGCAAAGTACTTTCATGAAAAACATTACATTTAATTTTATCTTTTTACAACATTCTCAGGAGGATGATATGAATATGGATCCACCTATGACAAATAAAGCTACTTAAAATCAGAGAGACCAAGTGATTGCTCTGACCAGCACATGACCAGTAACTAGAGAAGGATTTAAACGTTCTGAATTAATTCCAGTGCTCCTCCAAATACACATGGGATGTTAAAAATGGTTTGACTTCAGCATCATTTTTGCCTACACAGTCCAGCACAATTCCCATTAACATACCTAATGGCTGACATTTATGTGGTGCTGTTATCACTCATGGTAGTCTAGATGATGCTATACCGACAAACAACCCCAAACCTCAGTGATTTAAAAGACAAGTCTTAAAAGAGTAGCTGGCACACCTTTAATCCCAGCTACTCAGAGAAACTGAGGCAGGAAAATTTCAATTCAAGACCAACCTGAGCAACTTAGTGACACCCTGTCTCAAAAAACAAAAAGGATGGGCAATGTAGCTCAGTGGTAAAATGCCCCTGGGTTGAATCCTCAGTACAATTAAAACAAACAAACAAAAAAAAGCAAAGGTCTATCACAGGTTTGGGGACCTCATATTCTAAGCCCAGTCTCCTCACTCTAGGACTAATAGCACAGCTGCCATCTTGAATGTTGCTAGTGGCAATTACTCACAGGGCTTCAGCCAACAAGGAGGTCAGGAAGTGTTTTTCACGATGGGAGAGGGGCTGGAAATATTGGCCATTGGCTCAAATGTCCACCACAAGTGCTTATCATAGTACCAGATGCTATACTTCACATGAATTAGCATTTTCAATGCGTTCAAGGTAATCACTATTATCCCTATTTTTCAGGTGAGAAATGGAGTCTTAGCTAAGGCCCTTCCACATGGTCATACCAATTCTGTCAGACCCCAGAATCACTGCTCTTAACAAAACTAAATATAATAATAATAATAATTCTTAGTAGATGGCATGGAGCATTCTGGTAGGAACAAGGGTAGTTCTTTTTGCAAAAAGTCTACAGAACTGAGAGTGAAATGAGAACAGGTGGAATGGAGCTACTCCCATACTACGACCATGGTTTCATGTACAGGCGGCTCACATCTCCTCTCCTGTGCTCAGCCCTCCACCTCCTTATTCCACTGAAGCTTCTACAGGCTAAGGTTCAGTACTGCCTCTTAAATAACAGAGGTAGAAGCCACTAGAAACAGCAGGCCCCAAAACTTAGCAGCCAGGAACAGCTGTATATTCATTCAGCAAACACCTGCTGAGTGTAACTGGAATGAATCCCAGGGGATGCAAATGTACTTGGAGTTGTCTAATACAGCAGAATAATCTTCAGACCCACAGAATTCAAGATCACCATTTGTTTTGCACAGGCTGCCTTGGAAAGAGGTAGGAGGTCACAGGAAGACAGGTCAAGAAAATGAAGGAGAGGCTACAGTGGCTAACATTTCTTAAGAATTAACAATGGGAGGGGGGTTGGACATCATAAATATATAGGGAAGATCAGTGGAGTAGAAAGAGAACAAGAGGGAGGGAGGAAGGAAGGAAAAGAGAAAGAAATATGGAATAAATGTAAGAAAATCATGTTATATGCACATATAAATGTACCAAAGGAAATTTCACCTTTATTTCACCTTTATATGTAGAAAGTACCAATCAAAATAAATAAATAAATGAGCAAAAGGAAGATCAGTAGAGTAGAAGAAGGAGAAGGGGGGGGAATCAAGAGGGAAAGGAGATTAGATCAAATTTCTTGCATGTATGATTTTATCCAAATGAATCCAACTACTATGTATAATTATAATGCTCTAATTTAAAAAAAAAGAATTTACTACAGATCAGGCACTGTTCTAAGTATTTTATGTGAATTAATTCATTGAATGCTCACAAGTAACAATCCTATGAGGTGGATACATGTATATGATAAATGTGGAATGTGGGACACAGGGTGGTCAAGGTCACCAACTAGCAAGCGGGACACCAGGTCTCATCTCTAATCTGGCGTCAGGATCCCACTGTCAACGATTATGACATATTGATTCCCTCCACTCAGCAAAGGCAGAAAAAATGGACTTCACAGACTGGATCTTGGGGAGTTCTTATGAGGTGCAGGATTACAAGGATAAATGGAATAGGCTCTTTTAAGAGCCCGAGCAAGATGGGTTTCGGGAGACAAAGGCATACAGTGGTGCTCAAATCTCCCAGGAGAAACCATACCCAAAGGTCTACTTGCGCACCTTGAGGTCTGCCTGCTTTGGGACAAAAAGAGGGGGCAGGATTCTTGTCGTGTGGTCTGTCTGTTTTCACAGTGACCACCTGCCCTAGGGGCAGTTGAGAGGCACCCGCAAGGGCAAGAGGAATCAGAAGAGACTCTGGAGACCATGGCAGCCAGCAAATGGGAGTGCACGTGAGCCGCTCTTGGAGGACCTCGTGCACCTAGGAATACCTGGAACAGGTGGGGACTTTCCAGCTGATGGGAAATGCCATTGTAGGGCCGAGCCTCATCTGGGGGTGTTCTGGTTGCATGAGAAATAAGTGAAATGAAGTAAATGAAGTGCCTGGCATAGTAACGGCCCTGGGAAAGAAACCATGGTACAGCAAATGAGTGAAAGAACGGACATGAGTTGAAGAGCAGCCTCATTCCTGGGCTGAAGTGATGGCAGGAATACTGCAACGTGAGAGAGAGAGAGAAGAATTTGTATCTTAAAAATGCAAGTAAAAAAGAATATAGTAAGAGGAAATTTGCACAGGGCTTGGAATCCTCCCAGAGGCTGTGATGTAAAGATTTTTCAAGTCGTCAGACTTGAAGTTCTGTGTAAGTCTCACCGAGTGCTCTGCGTCTAAGCCAGCGTGTCTGTGATTGGCAGAGTTTCTTGGATGCAGACCTGCCGTCCTTTTCAGAGAGATTAAGAGTTTGGTTTTAGAGTTAGCACAGAGGCTGCTAATTCCTACCTAATATCTATTTCCCTCATCTTTGTTAGTGACAGAACCTTGCCTTGGTTTAGGATAGCAGTGCACCAGTTGAATCCCCAGCTTCCCTTGTGTCCAGCTGTGCCCAAGTAACCAAGGTCTAGGTTAAACAGATATAGTAGAAATGTTGGTATGAAACTGCTAGGAAAGCTTCTTATAAGCTTCTTCCTCTCTGTCCTTCCTATTGTCTAAAATGCGATGGCTGGCGCTCCAGCAGCCATGAGCACAAGGTGACCTTGAGAATGTAAGCCAGTGTGGTAAATCAGGGATATAGGAGATGGGTTCCAGTGACTCTATGAAGCCAACAGAGCAGCCCAGGACTGCCTGCCTCCAGAAGTCTACCACTATCTGCCAGAATAAACCTTGGGGTGTTTGGCCATCAGAGTCATGTCTCAGAGAAGGCATATGATCATTTTCATGCATTTTTATGACTTCCATTTCCACTTGAGAAATCCCACCACAAGCTTTCCCTTGTATGCAACTCCTACTTCCTCTTAACTAGCAGGTATTTGTACAGACTCAGGGCTTACCAAGCAGCTTGCTCTCCACAGCACTTCGCAGGGACTGGTGCCGGAAGTAGAGGACACCATTCGGCTTCTCCGGGACCCACTGTTTGGTGGCATTGCGGAAAGCAGCCCAGTGCACTGTGGTCACTTTGTAATGATTTCTGTAGCCCAGTATGTCCAAAAGCTGGAGTAGCTCATCCTCAGCCAACCCACAATGCGAGATGCACAGTAAGCACAGAGCATCAGCCACCCAGCCATCCAGCCCTGTGCAGATAACACGATGACGAGGATGACAATAGTCAGAGCAAGCATCAGCCATGTAGCATGCTAAATTTTTTGTTGTTCTGGACACTGAACCCAGGAGTACTTTACTATTAAGCTACATCCCCAGCTTTTTATTCTGAGACAGGATCTTGCTAAATTGCTTAGGGCCTCACTCAGTTGCTAAGTCTGGCCTCAAACTTGTGATCCTCCTGCCTCAGCCTCCCAAGTCACTGGGATCACAGGTGTGTGCCACCATGCCTAAAGGTTTTTGGGGGGTTTTTTTGGTACCAGGGATTGAACTCAGGGCTCAACCACTGAGCCACATCCCCATCCCTATTTTGTGTTTTATGTAGAGACAGGGTCTCACTGAGTTGCTTAGTGCATCGCCATTGCTGAGGCTGGCTTTGAACTCGTGAATCTCCTGTCTCAGCCTCCCAAAGTGTTGGGGTTACAGGCGTGCGCCACCGCGCCCGGCTCCTAAATGTTTTACGATTATTCAACTTCTTTCTTTCACTCATCCTGTAGGTAAATACTATAAAAATACTACTAATTATAGTATATACTATAGGTAAATACTATTAATATTTACTGTAGGTAAATACTATAAATCTCATTGATTTACAAACAAGAAAAATGGAGTCAAGTTAAATAACTTCCCCAATGTCACACAGAAGTAACAAGAATTTGGACCTAGAGAGTCTCACTCTAGAGCTGTAAGGAGCATATGCCATAGACATGCTGGACATGCCAGGGACTCACTAAGTTGCTGGCCATAGGGAACAGCAGCCATTGGCATGCTCAGTCATGTCTGCTTGCAATCGATAAGGGGCTGTGAGGGGCACTAGCCATAGGCCTGCTTAGCAATGACTGGCTACAACTGATAGGGAGCACAGCTCCATGCACATGTACAAAGAATATGCCCAGTTGCAATTACATCATCTCATTGGACATAACCAATGGACATTGACTTTCACTGGGTGTAACCAATCACCAGCTCACACCACCAGCTTGGAACTGTATTTAAACTGCTTTTCCTGTCACATTGGGGGCTTTTGCTCCAAGGACATCAGTGAGACTGTCCACCTTGCTGTCCATCCTTGGATCAACTCCACCATTCCCTGACGTCCAGCCGTCAGCTGAAGAGAACCACCAGACAAAGACAACGTCTACTCTTTGGCTAAGAGAAAGCACGTGGCATCAGAGGTATTTTAGGACTCCTAGTTGCCCTAGGATTGTGTGAATTGCTAGTAGTGTTTAGTTGTCCCGGGATAGTGTGACTTGCCTATAGTGTTTAATTAGTGCGCATTGAATGCTAGTTGGGGTGCTCCAGCACACCCAACACTTTTTGCATTAATTATTTATATTTGATGATTGGTGTGATTGAATATACATTTGCATTTAAAGATAATCTGGAGCGGGGCGGTAGTACACGCCTATAATCCCTGCACTTTGGGAGGTTGAGACAGGAGAATCGCGAGTTCAAAGCCAGCCTCAGCAACGGAAGGCACTAAGCAACTCAGTGAGACCTTGTCTCTACATAAAACACAAAATAGGGCTGGGGATGTGGCTCAGTGGTTGCGTATCCCTGAGTTTAATCCCTGATACCACAAAAAATAAATAAATAAAGATAATCCACCTCTGAGTAATTATTAATTGTGCGGCTCTCGACAGGAGCCCATGCTGTTGATACCGCCAGTTACCAGTGAAGAGTCCTGCTTCACATTAGAGAAGCAGCCGAAGCAAGCATATAAAGCAGGGTTTATTAAAAAGGGGTAATATCGACTTCCCCCGAGGAGGGAGAAGGGGGCCATAGCTGGTATCCCCAGAAGTACACAGTTTGCCTTTTTATGTGTCCTGGGCTTCCTTTGTTCTCCTGCTCTCTTCCCTTTATCTCTCTCGTTCCCGCAGGGGTGCCTGTGTGACTAGGCCCAGGAGATGCTTGGTAGGATGGCTAAAAAAGTGAGAAGCAGATGGACAGGGGAAGGGCCCAGGTGAACTGATTTGGGCAGGAAGAGAGTTGTAATTAACTCCCTGTAGGGAGGGATAATCCCTGGGACAGGTTACCTTAGCAACAGGTTATCCCCAATAAGGGTGGAGGAAGGGCTCTGAAGGCATTAGCATTTCAAGTTGCAGACCCAAATTGTCCTCCTTGATCAGACCTGACTCGATTTACCTATCGCCACTGACTGTCTAATTCTGGCTTCACTGTTACCCATTATCATTTATTTGTCACAACAATACACCCCAAGCTGAGGTTATAACTGGCAAGCCTGCCAATTATCACACTGAGCTTTCCTGCTTCCCAGTGGGTAGGTGTGGCTTTGCTGTAAGAATGCCCTCCTGCCACCCCTTCACAGACACCCCTTGAGGCAGCTCTTCATCACCCAGCCGACCTTTACATTTTTATCCTGTGGGTGGACTCCCTGCTGCCTTTATATCAACCAACTGTAATGAGATCAGCCCACTGAGAAACATGGCAATATGGTCCACCATTCTAAATCCATTTCCTGAGCCAGGCGCGGTGGCACAAGCCTGTAATCCCAGCACTTTGGGAGGCCGAGACAGGAGAATCCCGAGTTCAAAGCCAGCCTCAGCAACGGGGAGGTGCTAAGCAATTAAGTGAGACCCTGTCTCTACATAAAACACAAAATAGGGCTGGGGATGTGGCTCGGTGGTCGAGTACCCTGAGCTCAATCCCTGGTACCAAAAAAAAAATGCATTTCCTATGCTAAGACGGGGAATGAGCCCATATTTCAATCTTCAGGCAAAGGCAGAGCAGGTCAACCTCTACCGCAGAAGCTTCCCATGGTTGGCTCAGCTTGGCTGGGCTCTTCCATTTCCTGTGGCGCAGCTCAAAGGGAATGGCTGCACAGTGCTGGGCACAGAGCATTCCCTGTGGGGAAGAGACCTGGACTTTCCTACACAATCCTGGAGATGCAGGGTAGCACAGCACGGGCCACTTGGCTTGAACGACTTCGAGGGGCACAATGATCTCATTTCAACCTCCTTGGAGGTGGGGGAGGAAACAACCAATAAGAAATCATTTTCTTTACAGAAATGCAGACTCTCGGGTGGAAACTGTGACAAGACAATACACTGGAGCACTCACCGAGGTGCCCTTCATTCCAAACACTCTGCTTCTCTCTACACCCCACCTACTCCACCCTGCTCCATTTTAAGTTCACTGCCCTGAAGAGAAGCCTGTTATGGCAGAAACAAAGAGGAAACTCAAGTTCCAAAATAGACTTTTGAAGCCCACAACAGAGACAATGGCTTGAGAGAATAAATTGATTCTCAAAAGCCTGATTGTTGAATATCATAAAACAAATTCCTGACAAACTGCTGGAATAAACTGTTTAACACAGAAGACAGATTCAGTTACAGGACAGTCTAACAAGGACATTTTTCCTACACTGGAAGAAAAGACCTTTGTGGAACTGAAAAAGGTAAAGGAGAGGATCAGAGACCAAAACGAGACTCAAAGAGAGCGTGCACCACAGTTTGAGGAAAGTGGCCTCACCTGGATGAGGGCTGAGTCAGCAGGGGGCAGCAAAGCTAGAACAAGCCTAGAGCAGACGGGCCCAGCCTGGCCAAGCCAAAAAAGGAAACAGCAATGTCTGTGGATCCTTTGGGACGGTGGCCACCTTGGCAGAAGACTGCAGGGACAGATGACAACCAAGGACACTAGCCTATGGCCCTCAGATCTCAGCTTAACCTGACAGAGACACAGAAAGCACACAAATCCTTGCCTGACTGACAACAATAACCCTGAATTGACTGAAAACAAATGAAATTGATAGAATTAACCTGATTGACTAGTTTAGGTTTGTGCCATGAGTAGGACTATGGAATCAAGAGAGGTTAAACTGAGTTATAGAAATAACAAATATTTCTCAGACCCCTGAAAATTTTGACTGAAATTTGTAACTTAGTTCTCCTTACAACATAATGTTCTCTATCTAGAGTTGCCACATTTAGCAATAAAAATACCAGATGCCTATTTAAATTTGAATTTCAGATAAACAACCAATTATTTTTTAGTACAAGTATACTTCTTTTTTTTTTTTTTTGGTACTGGGGATTGAACTCAGGGGCACTCGACCCCCGAGCCACATCCCCAGCCCTATTTTGTGTTTTATGTAGAGACAGGGTCTCACTGAGTTGCTTAGCGCCTCGCCATTGCTGAGGCTGGCTTTGAACTCGCGATTCTCCTGTCTCAGCCTCCCTAAGTGCTGGGATTACAGGCTTGAGCCACCGCGCCCGGCTAGTACAAGTATACTTCATACAACTTTTGGATTATAAACTGAGAATTTTAACTCAGAATTATAATAAAGAATTATAATCAGATAAGAGTTGCCAAATTTAGCAAGAAAAATACCAGATGCCTATTTAAATTTGAATTTCAGATAAACAATTCACTAATTTTAGTATAAGTATGCCCCATACAATATTTGCAATATACTTATGAAATGAGAATTATTTGTGGCTTATCTATAATCCAAATAATGTTTAGAATAAGTATGTCTCAATCAATATCTGGGACATACTTATACTAAAAGATTATTTTGTATGTGTTTGAAATTCAAATTTAACTGGGCATCCTGTATTTTCTTCACCAATTCTATGCCTAGACTCACCCCCAGGGGTGGTGCCCACCTCACATCTTTCTCCCTATGAACTCTCACCAAGCTGTCTACACTGCCCAAGGCCTACCTTCTTCTGAAGTCTCAGTGTCTGGATTTGCCTTTTTTTGTTTAAGAGTCCAACTATAGTCTTCAGTCCAGCGTTTCAGAATCAACTCCCAGAACTCCTGAAGAGAGGCCACCTCCAGGTACTCCCTCAGGCACTGAAGCTCATTGCGATAGATTCTACATTCTCTCAGCTCGTTGGCCAGGACTGTGAGTTTCAAAGGACTCAGGCTTGGTTTTTTCCTCAAGGCGAGTCTGCTCTGTTGGGAATGGTCTTGACTGGGGATAAGTAGGTGCTGTCTGAAAATGCTGAGCCTTGTGTCTTCGTCCCCGATGCTGGTGAGCTCCACAGTCTTCACATCTGGCCGGGCACACAGCAACTTGCAGGACAGGCTGGAGGAGACAGTGCTCAGGATGAACTTGCAACGAGGAGGGAGGGAATGGGGCAGCCAGGAAAAATCTTTGGCCTGATGGAGAGATTCAGAGGTATCGGAAAACTTTTTTTTGGAGAGGGGGGTACCAGGGGTTGAACGCAGGGATACTCGACCACTGAGCCACATCCTCAGCCCTATTTTGTGTGTTATGTAGAGACAGGGTCTCACTGAGTTGCTTAGCACTTCGCCATTGCTGAGGCTGGCTTTGAACTCACGATTCTCCTGTCTCAGCCTCCCAAGGTGCTGGGATTACAGGCTTGTGCCACCGCGCCCGGCTGAAATTTTTAAAGACTTTAAAATTACTCTAAGTTTGAAAATATAGAGTGAGCATAGGGTAAGGTTGTATTACAGTTATTAATAGTAACTTGAATAGTAAATGATTTGGTGGTAAGAAAATACCAATGTACACTCAGTAGAACTATACTTGACTGATCTGCCTACTTGTAAGAATTTGGCTAGAGGGCTGGGGCGGTGGCTCAGTGGCAGAGCACTTGCCTGGCATGTGCGAGGCACTGAGTTTGAGTCTCAGCATCACATACAAATAAACAAAATAAAGGTCCATTAACAACTAAAAAATAAATTAAAAAAAAAAAAAAAAAGAATTTGGCTGGAGCTGGGTGCGGTGGCACACGCCTGTGATCCCAGCACTTTGGGAGGCTGAGACAGGAGAATCACTAGTTCATATCCAGCCTCAACAATAGCGAGGCACTAAGCAACTCAGTGAGACCCAGTCTCTACATAACACACAAAATAGGGCTGGGGATGTGGCTCAGTGGTCGAGTACCCCTGAGTTCAATCCCTGGTACCAAAAAAAAAAAGAATCTGATAGTATAAAGGTAGACCTTAAGAACAGGTTCTCACAAACAAGCAGCTAAATAACTAGAGGAGCCCCAAGAAAGCACATGAACAATTCAATTGAAAAAGACATTGTGTGAAGCTGAAGAATCGTCACTTCATGCAAAACAAGTATCATGCGTTAAACAGCTTTATTTTGGATCTTTTCTTGATTCCTTTAATAGCCTCCCCCCCCCCTTTGCCTCGTAGTAGCACCTATCACACACCACGTGCTTCCCCTGAGCTTGGCATGGTGCTGAGTGTGCTTTGGGTACTGATTGTGCCATGTTTTAGGATATTCTGACATCTCTCAAGGCCTTACAGACCCAGGGAGAGACTTTCTTTCCCAAAGCCAGCTACTTCCTAGGGGTAGTGCATGACTTACCTGGAACACACCTTTCACATGCAGACCACAGATCCAAGGGCAGGCCCAACCCTCCTTATCTAGCTCCCGCAACCAAAATTTCCTCTACCCTAAATCAACAGAGAGCCAGGTACCAGACAAATGGGGACAACCCTATGCCCCAAGCCCACCAGAAGTATTCAAATTAGCCAATCCTGAACTGTTCGCATCCTAAATAATGGGGTTTTCTTTTTATATAACAGTAAAAAAAATAGGTGGTTCTTTTAAAAAAGATATTACCTTCTGACCTGAAATCCCATAAATACCAATCAATTCTTCAATTCCATCTAGCACAAGTATACATGGCTTGAAACTGATGGAAGCAATGAATGCTTCTACAAGAAGTGAAAAGGACAAGATGTTTGAATCTTCATTAAGAAAATCCATTTCAAGCTGTGTATCTGCAATAGAGAATTTTCAAATTAGGTGAAAATATTTCCATCATTGCTAAAATATGTTAATAGGCTGGGGAGGCAAAAGAGAGTGGGAAAAATGAGAGCTCCTGTACAGCTGGTACATATATGTACGTGTTAGCTTCAAAAGATTCCTCCCCAGGGGTAATGGCATTTACCATCAGATGTCTCCAATATATTTTTTAGGATTTTATATACAAATATTTTTGTATGATTCGAAGCAATTGCTCTCATTTTCCAGAATGCAAAAAATAGATCATGTTATAAAGAATCAGATGGGAAGAGAGAAAGAGGGTGCAATTTGTGAAGTTTCTGCAGCTCCTTAACATTGGGTACCTCTTAAGGGAAATGGCCACCCTGGGCTCTTCCAGCATCTCCTTCCCACTGTCTCATCTTTTGGGTCCTGGTCCATCTTAAACTTAACAAAAACAATCCTAAATTCTTTACCCACAGTACTGAACCCCATACCTTGAATTCTGAAAACTGCCAGAAAGAACTAAGATATGAACCAGCAAAAAGCAAAGGAAGTAATATGAGAAGACCAACTTTCAGACTGCGATTAAATGACCTAGTAGTAGTGACCCCAAATTATAACCATCTAATATTTTAAAAAGCATTTTAATTCATACAACTTCTACCTTGCCTTTATTTTTCAAAAGTAATATTTTCCATAGAAATTTAGGCATCTCAGGGTCTATAAAATCAAGTCCCAGCATTAATGGATTTAGTCTTTCAGATGCATTAAGATTCTGTTAGTCACTGAGAGCAATTGTGCTTAATAAATATTTATTGGCTGCCTATTAAGTGAAGGTTCTGTGTTACATGGCATGGGGAGATGAAATGAACCAAAAGACCAAGTCAAGGACTTAAGGAAAGTAGGAATGGGTTCTGTACACAGATAGCCACATTTTAAGGCAGAACAGGAGTCTGAAGTCTCCTGAATTTTGATACAGAACCAACACAATGAAGATAGGTTGAGCACTGGAGAATCCACAGGTGGAAATGGGGGGAAGAACGTATCATCGAAACACGGCGCAGGCAAAAGCCTAGAGGTAGGAAAGTGTGAGTATTTGAAAAGCAGAAGGTGTTTAGAGCAGCAGCCCTCAGCAGGCAGGCCGCCTGTCGGGATTCGAGACACCCTACCACATGGGCGTCACCATGAAGCCTTGCCCCCAGACCTACCTGACTTTCAGTGTTTTGTCAGAGAGTCACCTCAGGGGGAAAAGAACTTTACAATCACCCAACCCAGAAACCAACTCCATTTTATCTGTTAATGGAAAATATTTTTTGGAAAATCACAACCTGACAATATTTCCCATGATGCTTGAGTCTTAAATGCAGTACACCCGTCAGTCTCCACTCACAGAATGACATTCATTGCTTTCAAGGCACTTTTCCATATAGGGGCACTGTGTCTTCTATTGGAACCATGTCTGAGCAATTACATAGTAAGACACATATTGTTTTCTAATAAATTATTCTCTCTACACTTGTTACAGTAGCAAGTTGTATTCATGTGTAAAAAAGATTTTTATATCAAAAAATGACCATAAAATTACTTGAAACATATATGAATGTGTGACATAAAGAGGAGAAGGCATCAGAACAGAGAGGGTTTGAGCTCGTATCATACAATAATAACAAAAATGTTTTTCAAGAAAGAAAAGAAGGAAGCTGGCCACTAGGGCACATGGCTGTAAACCCAGTGACTTGGGAGACTGAGGCAGGAGGATTGCAAGTTCAAGGACAGCCTGGGAAACCGAGCGAGACCCTGTTTCAAAATAAAAAATTAAATGGGGTTGGGGTATAGCTCAGTGGTAGAGTGTTTACCTAGCATGTGCGAGGCCCTGGGTTCTGTACCCAGTACTGCAAATAAGAGAGGAAGAGGGGTAGAAATTAACCTTGATGCTTCATCCTTTGAGTTTTGTGTTGGTTTTTTTTTTTTAATCTTTAAAATTATAGACACTGTTAGGATTTTAGACCTTAAATGACAGGACCTTAGAGCAGAAGAGAAATCATCTAGTCTAGCCCGAAGCCCTCTTCTCAAAACTGAGGCTTAGACAGATGAAGGGACCTGAACGCACAGATCATCAGGAGCTTTTAAAACACTTGACTTTTCTCATACTGTAGTCTGCTTTCAAGCTATGTGTGATCACCATTTCTTGGTACGTCTAGCACTCACTGTGGGGCCCACCAGGGTGTGGAACATTCACCACTTTCACAAAACTGGCATAGAAGTTAAGTGGCAAAACAGACATGAGAGAATCTCAAAAAATTACACACAACCTAATAATCATAAAGCATAACATCACTTCTAATAATCAGCAAAAAATAATAATCCTAAGCAAAATATAAATAAAGATGATGTTTATGGATTTATATCTTTGCATAGAAGGAAAGCATATATGGTTGTTTTTGTTTCTGTTTGGGGGATGAGGTCTCACTTTATTGCCCAGGCTGCTCTCAAATTCATGCACTTAAGTGATCCTCCCACCTCATCCTCCCAAGTAGCTAGGACCACAGGCGTGCACCACCATGCCTGACTAACATAAATGTTCAGCATTTTAAAATCACGTTTTTGGTGATTTTTCTATTTTTTTTCCTCAAAATGATTTTGAAAATAAAGTGAGCATCACTACTATTGAAAAATGATCCTAAGCATTTCTGGTACTTTTTCTGGCAGGACCAATCTGTCTCTACTAAACGACAATGGCCTGTTGCCTAATTTAAATGGTAACATGAAGCCGGGTGTGGTGACACAAGCCTGTGATCCCAGCACTTAGGGAGGCTAAAACAGGAGAATCACAAGTTCAAAGCCAGCCTCAGCAATAGCAAGGTGCTAAGCAACTCAGTGAGACCCTGTCTGTACATAAAATACAAAAAATAGGGCTGGAGATGTGGCTCAGTGGTCAAGTGTCCCTAAGTTCAATCCCCTGTACCAAATAAATAAATAAATAGATAGATAGACAGACAGATAAATAAATAAATAAATGGTAACATGAAGTGCTTAAACACCCACTTGCTGACTTAACAACTGACCAAGTTGTTCACTTTTTAATGGTGATTTCTCATCATTCCACATTTATTTATTGAGAAGCTTCTTCTATGCCAGGAACTGGGCATGACGATAGCCAATAACACAGACATGGTCAACAAACAGAGCAAGACAAACAACAGGACATGTGATGACAGAACCATCTGTAAGTCACCTGAGGGACCAAGGAGGGCAAGCTCACAGTGTTTGAAGGGAAACTAAAACGCAGTGGGACCGGGGTCAACCAGCCTGGTCAACCAGCGGGTGTAGAGAAGAGGCACTCGTCTACCCTCCTACAGAAAGGTGACCTTAAATAAGGCACTAAAGGAAGAGAATAACTCCACTAATCTGGGAAAGGGAGGGGCTTCTCAGGAGAAGAGAGGTGAAGGGACAAGACAAGGAGGCCAGAAAATACTGGTTTGCTCCCAGGAAACCAACTGGTGGGGCAAAGGGCAAGAGGTGAGGCTGAGAAGTCAGCGCAGCCCAGGGCACAAAGCTTGGCAAGCCCTGCCAAGGATTTCTGCCCATTGCACATCAGCAACTTGAGCACAGACTCTGATGACAGCAGGTGCTGGGAGAGGATCCAGGAGAAAGAATCCAAAAGAGAAGCGCCGGGCCTGGTGGCGCAAGCCTGTAATCCCAGCACTTCAGGAGGCTGAGACAGGAGAATCATGAGTTCAAAGCCAGCCTCAGCAACAGCGAGGCGCTAAGCAATTCAGTGAGACCCTGTGTCTAAGTAAAACACAAAACAGGGCTGGGGATGTGGCTCAGTGGTCGAGTGTCCCTGAGTTCAATCTCCAGCACAAAAAAAGCAAAAAAGAAAAAAAAATCCAAAAGAGAGATTTTCCTCTGATGCCTCAAGGACACATGGGGGCCCAGTAGTGAGGACTGGGCAGTTACGGCCCAGTAGAAACTGGAGCATGAACTCCCTGCTCTGCCACATGGAGCTGCACTGCCCTCACTCAGAGCCTTGGCTCCCAGTCTGGGATGCTAATGCCAGTGGCTGGCTGAGGGCATGAGCTGAGATGCTGATAAAGCCCTGCGCTCAGGAGGTCCCCTGTCTTCTCTGTCCAGGACTGCCATCAGGTTCCATGGGGAACTGTAGCAAGAAACATGTAAATAAGAAAGGCAATGGTTCCATTGTGACCTCTGCAAAGCATGTCACAGAAGGCACACTAGCTGCTGCAAGACAGGCAAGGGGCGTGACAGGTGGCCCAGGCAGCTCTCCTCAGTAATATCCTGGCAAGCAAGGATCGGGGCTGGAGGAGCAGAAATGTGGATATCCAGCATGTGCCCCCAGATCAGGGGTCAGCTCACAGCCCACGCAGGCGCCGCGGCCACAAGAGCTGAGCTAGGTCACAGCAAACGCACTCTACAAAGGAGCTCAGTGTGCTGCCCGCACCCGTCCTCCCAGGCCAGCTGTGTGCGATGTGGCGGCAGCTCCTCCTCCTGCACCCACATCTGCCTCACCCTGGCTGCACAGAAAAGGGGTCATGAAAATGCCCCTGGAGCTGTTGCCCTTGCTTCCACAGCCTCTGTGGGCTTTGCACAGTGGCAGCTGTAAACCTGAATTGCAGTCCTTCCTCTCCCTAACCTAGCTCAAGAGCAGGAGTGTCTTCACCCTCGGCTTCCTTCTCTGGCCCATAAGGAATAATAACAACATCATCAATACTAATAATGGTAGCAGTGTGCCTAGTACCATTTTTAATTCTTTACATATATTATCTTTTAATCTTCAAACAGATTTTAAGAATAGGTATTATTGATCCCATTCTCAATTTACACATAAGAAATCAAGGCCAGGCATGGTGGCACACACCTGTAATCCCAGGGATTCAGGAGGCTAAGACAGGAGGATCACAAGTTTGAGGCCAGCCTCAGCAATTTAGGGAAACTCTCTCTCAAAAATAAAAATTTTTAAAAAGGGCTGGGGATGCAGCTCAGTGGTAGAGCACCCCTGAGTTCAATTAGGAGGGAGAGAAGGGGAAGGAGAAGTAAAGGGAAAGGGGGAGGAGAAGGAAGAAAGGGAAAGGAGGAAGGGAAATTAGGACATAGAGAGCTTAAGTAAACTGCCAAGATCACCCAGCTACAAGTAACTAGTCATCCAGAAGCACAGCCTCTCCCCTGGGCCTCCCACCATTAAAGAGCAGGGTGGTTCTTTAAGGGAGGAGGCATCAGTATTCATAGTGTGTTCCTGAATTTATTCTACTGGTTGTCTGCTTGCTTGAAAGATAGCAGCTGTTTTAATTAGGAGCTTCCTGAACCCCACAACACACTCATTAAAACAACAATTCGCTTTGGGAATTAAATGATAATTGGGTGTGTTCAACTGAGTTTACATCACCAGCCTAGCCACAGTAAGCACCCTGGAGACATGCCAGAATAGGATCAGTGGCCTTAGAGACAGACACACCTGCTCCTACTGATTCGACTTTACCCACTTTACATGCCCAAGAAATGAGACAGCAGGAAGCTCAGCCACATGATCCACCCCCACTCACTCAGAGAGGCGCCTACCACATGCATAGAAAGAGACCCAAATACCTGACCCCTCAGGCAAGATGATACATACACATCCAGACTCACTCTGAGGCACCCACATATTCACTCAGGACCTAGAAGCTCCTGTATGAGAGGACAGGAGCTCCCATAGCAGGCAAAGTCAGACGCCCACGCAGACCTGTGAGTGTACAAGAGGAACTGCTGGTACTCACCAGCGCTCACCGGAGGCCTGGCACTGAGCCAAGCGCCTGGATCGCTCATACTTTCTTTATCTTAGTTAACCCTCTCACCTATGGGCAAGGCACATGTTCTTTTTTAATTATTCACTTATTACAAATAGGGAAATGGAGCCAGAGAGTTTAAAATAACTTGCCTAGGGCCACACAGCCAGGAAGTAGTGGCACAGGGCTCCAATGTAGGTGGTTAGGCTCCTCAACTGCTCCCAGAAGAGAATGAGCCACCACCCTGACCCCACATGATTGTCATAGCTGGTGGGCACACACCTTGCAACCCAAACAGCACACCTCCCAAGCAGAATGTGACTTGCCTCCAAACCTTCTTCCCTACCCACCCCACCAGCACCACCCCACCCCGCAGTCAACAGCTCTGCCAGCCATCAAGGCCACCCATCTAGTCTCCTAAGGCTGAGAGCTGGGAGTTATTTGCAGTTCCTCTCTTTCCTTCAACCCCACAGCCAACTCCTCAGCACGGGAGCCCTCCCCCTGTACCCCTCCTGCCCACTCCGGAGCCACCACCAGCTCTTGCCTGGACCACTGCAACAGCTACGACAGCATCCCCGCCACCACGCCACCTCCCTACATCCGTTTTCCAGATAACAGATTCATTTTGTATCAATGAAATCATGTCGTTCCCCTGCTTAAATTTTCCCACTGGCCTCTCATTTTACTGAATAGAATCCACACCTAATATTCTGGCCTTCAAACTCCAGTGTGAAGCAGCCAATCCCCACCTTATGCTTCACCTGACAGGAGGCTCCTTGCCCTCCATCCATCACTTTCTGGCCACACCGGCCCCCTTTCCCTTTCTAAATCAGTAAATTTTGTTTCCAGTTTAGACACTGTAGTATTATCTTATCTTTTCACTTTGTCTGGAATATTCTTTCTTCTGGTCTCCATGTGGCTGGCTCTTTCTTGTGGATGAGCTGTCCCCAGAGAGTGTGGCAGAGGGGATGGCTACCTGTCCCTCAGAAGGTCATGCTGCTCCTTCCGTAGGGACGGGTCAGCTTTCTATACCTGCTTGATTTCTCACTGGCCAAACTGTTGCCAAGAGACCAGAAGTGGAGCTGATATGTATTTCTTCTAGGCTGACACTTAAAGGAACAGGTCACCTATCCTACACTTTCCCTCTTCCCTTTAACTAAAAGCAGAGGACTCTGAGGCTCTGGGGGTGACACAGCTTCTAGATGGAAAGAAACTGTGTCCCCAAATCGCCACTTGGAGGAAAGCTACTTGTTATCTAACCAGGAGCCACAGACTAGACTGTTACATGAGTAAGAAATAGCCTTCCATTCGAGGAGCCGCTGCAATGGGGTATATTTAGTTGACATAGCAGCTGGGCCTACCCCACTACGAAACACAGTCCTTACCCTCCCACCTCAGTAGCCACCCTGTCACCTCATCACATTCGGCATGGCGTTCATCATTATTTCATATGTTTCTCATTTACTTGGTCTCGGCCTTTCTCAACTGGAACATTATATCCCTGGGAGCCACGCCTTATTCACCTGGTTTAGTCCTATATTCCCAGAACCCCCAAAAGTGTCCTGTACAGAACAGGAAACCAATAAATATTCTGAAAATGAAGGAGTAAATGAACATGCTCAGTACATAGCTGCTGAAATGAATAGGAGAAGCAGAGGTTGACAGGCATGTCCACCCAGGAGCCTGGCACTTGTCTCCTGAGCAAAGCTACTCTTGAAAGCTACCCACCCCTCCCTCCTCTCTCTTCTGATATTTATGTAATTGCTCTTTTCTCCTATTCTCCTGGAGACTTCACCAGCACACACACACACACACGCACACACACACTCTGCCTGCTTTCTTTCTTTGCTTTTTGTTCATACTACGCATTTCTATCCAACTTCTACATCTTTTATTTAGTTATTCAGTTAATTCTTTGTCCTAATCCCTCCCTGGTAACATGAGAACTCCATGAGGGGGAAAGGGCTTTGGTCTACTTTCCTCACTGTAGTGCCTCGACACACAAAGGTGTGGAGGGAGCAGAGAGAGAATTAGGTTATGAGGGAAGAGGTGGGTAGACACATGGGTGCATAATATGGGGTTTACACAGAACAAGAGAACAACAGGTGCATGAGCAGAAGAGAGAGACCGCTCGTTTCTAACTCAACAGGCATTTTCTGAATGAACATTAAGCGTTTGACTCCATTACTGTGGCTTTTGTGCTGTAGCTCTGTGATGAAGTAGTGGATCACGGACATGATGTCACTGCTTTCACAGGTGCTTCCCACAAAATGAGGGATGATCGATATGCTCGGATACTTGTTTTTGAAATAATTCACAAAGTTGGCAATCAGAGTGGACTTCCCGCAACCACGTTCTCCAGACAAGAGCAAAATAGACTTGTAAGCTGGAAGAGGGTTTATTCTGAAAAAATAAAGGGGTAAAATGTAGTCAGTATTTACCAAGGAAGAGAGGAGAGAAGACATTTTCCTGCGTACATTTTCACTCCTAGAGATAAGAAGTTCTAATCTCAGTGTTGGCCTCAACTGGTTTCAAAGAAGTCTTTCACCCTCCAGGCTTTGGCTCTGACTTATTAAAATTAGGAGAGTAGAGAGACAGTAACTTTGGAAAGCCTTTGTAGCCACACATAATCTAGGGTTGTCCAGTATGAACCCAGGGTTATGTCAAGGGCCCCAGTCCACTGCCCTCATGCCTGCCTGCTCATTCCACTATCACCAGGCTAGTCCTTGGTATAACACTCTATTGGAAGAGAACAAAAACTGAAGCACTCATACACCAAGAATTCCCATCAATCCCAATGATCATAAAGTCAGAAATTCAACTCAATTATCATCATTGCTAGTGACGCACTGAGAAGTAGTCTGCTCCTCCACCAGGGGATGTTATCTTTGAACTGAGAGGAGCATAATAAAACTTGTTTTCTTACTTTATTTTCTAGCGAAAATCTTCTGGATATGTAGCAGATTCTCAGGCCCATGAATATCACGACATAGATTGTTCTTACAATTATGATTCAATAAGTATGTGTCTAGTGATTTTTCATTGATGGGAGTACCATGAAGAGGACAGTTCCCAGGATTATTTGATTCACTGTTGGGTATTCAGTGACTAGCACAGCACCTGACCATAAATTGCTGAATGCGTCAATGAATTAAATGATATAAACTTGAATTCAGATTCAACAAAGCAAGAGGATCAGCCTGAAGACTCACCAACATGGAAACCCTAAAGCCAGGTCATTAAATAGTTATTTCTTAAGAAGTCTATCTCCATTAATATGAATTAGAAATTGATGTTTTATTACTTAAATTGTTTTGCCAGCAAATTTGAGTGGTAGGATTTGATTGTGTGTCCTATCTTCATCCTCTCTCTGCTCAGTCTAACCTCAACCAGTCAGCTAGAGCAAGCCAGGCAAAACATTTCATATAGGTGGGTAATTGCTCTGCTTGAAAGCAGCAAAAATCCAAGTCCATCCAATGTGGCCAGAAAGACCCATCCAGTACCTTTCCAACCCTTCCCTTTCCACTCTCCCTGCAGCTTTGACTTCTAGCTGGCCTCCTTGCTATTTGCTCCAGCCTCAGGGCCTCTTCCGCTACCTGGAAGGTCCTTCCAATCCATATGCACACAGCTTGCTTCCTCTCCTCTTTCTAGTAGTTATCCCAAGTCGCCTTGTCACCCAGCCGACCAGATGAGTGACAAGTGACAATGAGTGATGAGTGACAGCCCATTCCTCTTCAGTGTTTCGTTTTGCTCCCTTGCACTTGAAGGCATCTAGCATGCTACATGTTTTACATACCTGTCATGTTTATTGCCTGGGTTCGCAATGCAAACTCGATGAGGGCAAAGATTTCTGTTGCTTTTGTTCCCTGTATTTAAAATAATACTTGGCACCAAGCAGGTAAAAATCAATGAATAAGAAATGCAAAGCTGATGCATCCGTGTACCAAGGGCCAGGGTCTTAGTCACTACTTCTCAAGAAAAATGAAAACACTGTAAAGCAAATCTGTGGCTCCTTTCCAAAATGAGAACACTGTTGGTCTATCTGGTTGGTAATGAAGACACAGCTTTGAAACGTGAAGAAAACACTCCTCTTCTGTTGACCTATACACACCCTTCAGGAACAGACCGTCCAGAACACTGCTCACAAATGGCAAAGCAAGCAGAAGCCCTGCGTGTGTTCACACAACTAATCTAAAAGGACTTATTAATTGCTGTGTTTTGTTGGGATCAACAATTTAAGTTGTCCATTTGCATTAAAACTTATTAGATTTCTTATTCACACTGAAATACTTAAAATTATAACTAAGTGAGAAATAATCCACAGACCAAAAAATTCCCTGTTTTAAAGTGGAACAATTCAGTGATTTTCATTATATTCACGAAGCTGTCACTCTTTAATTCCAGAACATTTTTAGCACCGTAAAAAGAAGCCCTGCACCCACCAAGGGTCATTCTCCATTTCCCTCGCTACCCTCATCCCCGGGCAGTCACTTAGTCAACTGTTCTTATGGATTTGTCTCTTCAAGCCTCGCATTAAAAACACATAACCTATGTGCTTCTCCTGAAGTCTTAAAAATATTGATTGAATGTTATTATATATTAAGCAAACAAGTCGTCTTCCTCTTGGCGTGAGTTCCCAGAACCACAAAAATGTTGGCAGGTCTGAGCAGACTGCAATGGCGTGCAGCTGAGCCTGGGAGGGTGATGGCACAGGCAGCTTCAGCATCCCAGCTACCGTGGGTTCACTTCAAACCATAAAACTCGTAACGATTAGATGAGACCCATGCTAAGAACCCGAGGATGAGGATGGAAAAACAAGACTATTCTAACCACCTCCCTGCTTTCTAGGAATGAGACTGGGAGGGATCTCATAGACAATGCTAGTTTTCTTACAGTGGCCTCAGCTTCTCAGCGCCTATGGGTGATAAAGGTGTGTCACTGTCCAGAGTGGAAAGAGATGTGGAGGTATTATCGTACACAATATTGGATAAATCAGTGAAGGAGTACATAATTAGGAACAAAAATTTGATTCCTTACACATAAACACAAATAATGATACATTCTATGTCATTTTGATTAGTGCTGGCTGAACACATGAATGTAAATATAATAATGAGCTGATGATACACATGGAAGCTGTAAATTACATACTACTACACAAATGCAATATGCGTATTCTCCATTTTAGTTTCTTCTCCTTAAAGTCATTCCATTGTTCTGAGAATTATGTAGATTGACTTTGATGTATGGGAGAGAAAAGAAGGCAGATGTTCTGCCCTCTAGCAGTTTATAATCTTCTTAAGAACACTGAAGAAAGTATGTGAAATACCAGAAAAGCTTTGCAAAAGCAAAGTGGTATCTGATAAGGAAATCTAACCCAGGGTTAGCTCTTCCAGGGTCTCTTTTATAGGACGGGATGTCCAAGAATGGGGGAAGTAAGGGTGGACACTCTAAATTTGGAGGAATCACATTTACCAAGTCAGGCTGTTTTGCTTGAGCCCCATAAAGAAGGCTTTAGATTTCTTGACATCTTACCTGAGAACAGAGTCTAAATTAGAATCTGCTGCTGCATTTTTTAAATCAAGTCCTACATCCTTTAAGGCAAATCTTTCCAATATTTCAAAGGTCCTGTTTGACTCCTTGGAAGAAACAAACACTTGCTTGCACTTCTCAATAAACTCTTCATGATAGAAACGTTCAAAGCTGTGCTTGTAGTCTTTAAAATAAAAGAGATAAGTTTTAAGATCTTAGATTTGTAGTGTTACATTTTCGATTGCACACGCTTACTATAAATGCCTAACAAGGAATTTGCCTCTCTGTATCTAGATCACCTCTTCCCATAGTGGCATCATATTTCACAGCCCATTCTATACGCTAATGAAAGAAAACAACAGGCAAACAATTTAATCTTCCTCATGCTCTTTGTACATGGACTCCTACTTAGGATATATTATGACCTCAGAATGTCAAGGGGAAAAACCAAAAAAGGCTGGCTACATACATTGTGTCATCTTTTCAAACTGTTATCTAATCAGTTTTATGGGGTATGTCTGTGTGTCTACCTATGGCAAAGCTTAGAGGAGTGGAGTGTATTTCTAGGGCAAGATGCCCTAATACAGATGACAACCACAGGTACAGGTTCAGCTCTGCCATTGGGCAGATCCCTTAAACTCTGATAAAATAAGAGGGAGGATCAGACCATTGGGTGATCTCTGGTTCCCTCAAGTTCCAATTTACTGTAATTCCAAAACCACTGCCTAATTCAAGTCAGGGGTTTCTGGGTTGCTAAAATGCCCTCCTAGCTCTAGAAGCACTCCTATTCCCCAGCTTTTTTTTTTTTTTTTTTGGAGGGTGAAGGCTATTATCAATATACATATAGGAAAAGAAACATAAGATAGGTCGATCTGGTAGGTTTCTAAGATACCCACATTTTGACTCCTTAGTAACTGAACTGCTCTGTGGTTCTGGTTAGTGCCAGGACAGACCTGGAGACCTATAGACCTACCAAGATTAGCTTCAAGTTTCAAGATCTTTGACAGAATTTGGGATTACCTTATAGGTCAATGGGTCTCTTGAGCTAAATTTGAACCACGGTCAAATATTTTTAAGGATCAAGAGTATAAATAGAAAGCTCTATATTGCCTTACAATTACCACCTATACAAATGGCTTATTGCTACCCTTGTTGTGGACTGAGATTTGGGGGGCTACCTGAGTGATTTAAGTGGTAGCATAGATCCAAAAGAGAATTTAGCACTTCCTTTCAAAGAATTTTTTATAATCACCCATTGTGTACCTTCAAATTCAGATATTTAGCCCACATATATCCCATAAAATCTAAAACAAGCTAAGCTTTCAATAACATTAAAAATTAAAGACTAAGAAGAACACTATGGAGCTAGACGCGGTAGCAGGCTCGGGAGGCTGAGGCAGGAGGATCAAGAGTTCAAAGCCAGCCTCAGCAACAGTGAGGCACTAAGCAACTCAGTGAGATCCTGTCTCTACATAAAACACAAAATAGGGCTGGGGATGTGGCTCAGTGGTCGAGTACCCCTGAGTTCAATCCCCTGTACCCCCTCCTATATGAAAAAGAATACTATGGAGAAATAAGGTGACCTTAACCTAAGTACACAGAAAGGCTTGATTCTTGTATATATTAGTGAATATTTATCAATGGATGTAATGAAGATTATGATTAGTAAAATAATATTATCATTGCAGACTTCAGCCAGATATCCATGTTGTTCCGGAACACATCAGTTATTCACTCTCCTTTTGGGGGGGAGGGGTACCAGGAATTGACTCATGGGCACAAGACCACTGAGTCACATCCCCAGCCCTATTTTGTATTTTATTTAGAGACAGGGTCTCACTGAGTTGCTTAGCACCTCACCATTGCTGAGGCTGGCTTTGAACTTGCAAAGCCTCCTGTCTCAGCTTCCTGAGCTGCACCACCATATGTGCCACCACGCCTGGCTTGGTTATTCACTCTTACTGGCTATTTACTCTGTGATTAATGTGCCAGGTACTGTTTTTAGATGCTTCACATGTGTTATTACTCGTAAGATTACTGTCCATCTATTTCATAAAAGAAACTAGGCCTTACCAGTATTAACTAATTTTCTCAGATTCACACTGTTTGGAACTGAAAAATCCAAGATTCTAAGGACATGCTTGGAGTCAGATTCTAAAACTCCAAACCTATAGGAAATATTTGAGATATTTTTAGGCTGCCCAATAGTCATTGATTCTACACTAGTTTCTTTAACAGCACTAGATCCATCCATCCCAAATCTCAATTCATGTTATTCAGTTCACAATTCCACGTGCATTCCAGAGGCAGCTTGTGAGCTAGGATTAGCTATCAGAGCGTCACATATTCTTGGCACCCGTGATGGAATTAAATACAAGCACATGGTCCGGGTCAGGCCAATCAAAGACAGAATGCTAGGACTTCGAGCCAATTCTGCTGAACTTGAACCTGGAGTGCTACAGTCATCTTCCTTCTATGAGAGGGAAGCCAAGTAGTTGAGCCAACATTAGAACAGCAGAGCCAAACTGAGAAACCAAAAGATCAGAGCCTAGTAACATCATCTGGGCCACTGGATGAAGCCTGAGCAGAACCAGACCAAATCCTGGGCTTTGCTATGAGCTATAAGGTCCCTTTTTGTTGAAACCAATTGAAATCTCTTGTAACCAACAGTGTTGTGACTGATAACAATGTTTTTCCCCCAGGGTCCAAATGCTTTGGCTTATAGGCAGAGTTCTATGTGGTTAGCACAGGTGAGTTGTCACCACCACCCCCAGCACTGAATCTGAATGACCTGATGTGAGTCAATATTCTGTGGCTCATCTCCCATCTGTTCTCTATCATTAGAACTGTTGCCTGCCTGGTAGCCAGAAGCATTTGAGGATGCACCAACCACCACCATTTCGCATCCCCACATTAATTAGGCCCTTATGTCAGTCATTCATAACCTTTTGGGGTGACTGAATCTTTTGAGGTTTTGAGTATCTGATCAAAGACACAGGTCATCTTCTCATCCCCCACAAAAAAAATGCATGCATTTAAAATTTTTATTATCATTTTAGGGGTGTCACAGATCCATCCTGAAATTTGTCTAGGTGAAGATTCCCTGCCATACTTTGACATTGCTCTTCCTGTTCTATCTTGGCACATGCCCTTAAGACACCATTTTCAAAAATAAAGTTGATCATTTTGTTTAGAGGCAATCTGATATGAGGTGGTGCTTTACCAGCTTTAGCATGCATGCAGTCTCCTGGTCATCATGTTCAAATGCACACTCACATTCAGTAGACCTGAAATAGTGCCTGAGATTCTGCATTTCTAACAAGCTCCCAGGGGTTGACAGTTCATGAACTGTACACTGAGGAGTAAAGATAAAGAACAGGCATGGATTTTAGAATCAGAGGGATGTGGGTTCAAATCTTGGACTGGTCACTTATGTGACATGAGTAAGTCATTTGACCACTATATAGCAGCTTTCGTTTGCTCATCTGCAAAACCAGAATTATTATAACTAGCTTGTAGGGCTAAACTTTAAAGATTAATTGTGATAATATACACAAACCACCAAGCTTTCTTCCCATTGGCTCGGGGTTTCTCAACATTGGCACTGTTGACATTTTAGGCTGGACAAGTGTTCATAATGGAGGACTGTCCTGTGCACTGGAGAATGGTTAGCACCTCTGGCCTCTACCTACTAGATGCCAGTAGCTCTTCCCCAATTATGACAACCAAAAATGTCTCCAGATAAGGTCAAATATCTGACAGGGAAGGGACAAAATTGGCACTGGTCAAGAACCTCTGCTCTACAAATTTTTGCCACATGCATGTCAGATAGAGCACTGATCTCTAGGATATATCAAGAACTCAAAAAGCTTAACACCAAAAAAACAAACAACCCAATCAATAAATGGGCTAAGGAGCTGAACAGACACTTCTCAGAAGAAATACAATTGATCAACAAATATATGAAAAAATGTTCAACATCTCTAGTAATTAGAGAAATGCAAATCAAAACTACTCTAAGACTTCATCTCATTCCAATCAGAATGGCAGTTATCAAGAATACAAGCAACAAGCTGGGCGCAGTGGCACAAGCCTGTAATCCCAGCACTTAGGGCGGCTGAGACAGGAGAATGGCGAGTTCAAAGCCAGCCTCAGCAACGGCGAGGCACTAAGCAACTCAGTGAGACCCTGTCTCTACATAAAACATAAAATAGGGCTGAGGATGTGGCTCAGTGGTCGAGTGTCCCTGAGTTCAATCCCTGGTACCAAAAAAAAAAAATAATAATAAAACTGACAATAAGTGTTGGTGAGGATGTGAGGGAAAAGGTACACTCATACATTGCTGGTAGAACTGTAAATTGGTGCAACCAATCTGGAAAACAGTATGGAGATTCCTTAGAAAAGTTGGAATCGAACCACCATTTGACCCAGCTATCCCACTCTTTGGTCTGTACCCTAAAGACTTAAAAATAGCATACTACAGGAACGCAGCCACTTCAATGTTTATAGCAGCACAATTCATAATTGCTAAACTGTGGAAGCAAGTTAGATGCCCTTCAATAGATAAAGAAACTGTGATATATACACAATAGAATATTACTCAGCATTAAAAGAGAATAAAATCGTGACACTTAAGTAAGTGGATGGAGTTGGAGAATATCATGCTAAGTGAAGTAAGCTAATCCCAAAAAACCAAAGGCCGAATGCTTCCACTGATTAGTGGATGCTGATCCTTAATGGGGGTGGGGGTAGGGAGCATGGGAAAAATGGGAAAACTTTGGATAGAGCAAAGAGGAGGTAGGGGAAGGGAAGGAGCTTGGGGGTAGGAAAGATGGTGAAATGAGATAGACATCACTACCCTAGCTACATGTATGAAGACACCAATGGTGTGACTCTACCTTGTTTACAACCACAGAAATGGAAAACTGTGCTGCATATGTGTACTATGAATTGAAATGCATTCTGCTGCTTTAAAATAATAATAAATAAATAAATAAATAAATAAATAAATAAATAAATAAAAATAACCTCTGCTCTAAATCTACATGTTAACTGCCAGATATTTTGGGTCTTCTCTGAGCTCGTTAACTTCCTAACTACTCTTCCATGATCCATCATTAACTCCCATTTTGAGTTTCAAAAATCTCTAAATCTCAAAATCTTCAAAACTATATGTTGCATAAAATGAATTGTATTAAATGCTTAAGGAATGTTTTCAATCATTTAAAAATTCCTTCCCAGGGCTGGGGATATAGCTCAGTTGGTAGAGTGCTTGCCTTGCATGCACAAGGCCCTGGGTTCAATCCCCAGCACTACACACAAAAAAATTCCTTTCCTAGGAAGACATACAAAACATTAAGCTATGTCTCTACATTCACTCACCTATATTTTTGACCATTGAAGTGACCGGGTTAAGTTTTTCTATCACAAACAACCAGTCCTTGAAAACCAGTTCACCCAACTCATGGAGATCTTTATAAAATCTGATGGGAAGCCCTTTACTAATGATCTTGGCCTTAAGCCTTCCAATCTTCAATTTTTCCTCTTCATTCACCAGAGCACCTGAGGACGGACTCTCCTCCTTTTCCCCACTTAAAACCTTTAGCAGCGTGGACCTGGTCCTGAAGTAAAAATACTGAAATTGTGACTGGTTCCGAAATGCTGCCTGCATGATCTCAAACTCCGTCAGGCTGCAGTTGGGGGTCTCCAGAACCCAGGGATAACCATTTTTTGCAGCAACATAGAGATTCTGTTCTGCTTTGGATAAATTTGACAAGTCTTTTGCTTTGGAGAACATGAAAGGTGAGTGGTCAGGAAGGAAGTCCCCGTAGGTATGACCCAACATGCAGATGAAGAAGGGAAAGCAGCTGTTCACATAGTCAAGACAGAGCTTCAGCTGCTGAGAGAGGAGACAGCAACCCTGTCTAAACAGGTTGGCCGGCAAGGACTTCTGGGCCTTCAAGACCGACCACCTCAGGTCCACAGCTTTGAAGTATGTACCCCGGGAACTGCAGAGTTCATTAAGCTGAGGGAAGACATTGCTTGCCAAAAAGTTCCTCTCTTCTTGAAAATCATTCAGAGTGGAACAGATGTAAGGCCGAATAGGCTTCTGGGGCTTTAAAGTGACTTGGGTGTCTCTTTCTACATTCTCATTTGCCTTCTGGTTCATTTCACTTTGCTCAGGGAAGACCTCACACAGCCTCCAGCCTCCACTGCTTTTAATTCTTTCTTCTAATGATGTCTGCTATGAACGGTTGGAAATTTCCCCAGTGTTGTTCCTCTGTATCATCATTTGAGGATAAGAGATGTCCACCATTTGAAGGTCAGAGTCAGGGGAAAAAAATCTAGATTGTTAGGACTGAAAAAGAAAAAAAGTATTCATTTTAGAGTTACAGGCAGTTCACATCTCCCTGCTTTCCCCCAAAGCTTTTACTGAAGAACTGAGCACAACAAGATGAGAGGGTGCTGGGCGCAAGGTCTCCCTTCTCCCCAGTATCCCATTCTAACTCCCCAGGGTTCTGCAGCTAGCTGCTACTTCTGCCCCATCTGAATTTCAAAATTATCCACTTTGATTTGCTGATAGTGTTAAAGGAAGAGAAGTCCAGAAAAGGAGCTCAATGTATTTAGGAGTGGTACAAGCCAAGAAAGATTTGTGACTGTGACCAGAAGCAAGACCGAAAACAGGTACAAAGTTGAGGTCAGCACAGGAAAAACAAATCAAAAGTATCAGAAGGTTCAAGACCAAGAATGTGGCTGGCAGCTGAGAGGAAGTCTGGCTCTAGGAACCTGGTGGAGCTCAGTGATTTTTTTTTAATCTTAAATTATACAGGCTCACACAACATTCCATGCACCTACACATGCTAGAATTTAATTCCACTGAGTTAATGGAAAAAAACACACCCTCTAACAACACAACTATGCTTGCAAGATGTTAAAAAAAAGATAAAGAAAACTACCTGGTTTTATGAGCTTTTTCTTGATACAACTCATTTCCATACCAAATGCTGCCTTTTTGGTTGTTTATAGTTTTCACTCAAGGCACAACATATGATGTTATAAGCTTAGGGCAATTCTTTAAAAGCACAGTACCTTTTTTAAAAGTGCTAACCCTTTTGCATTGAATTTTCTCAACAATCCTATGACAGAAACTAATAGCATTCCTACTTTGCAGATGAAGAAACAAAAGTTCAGATAGGATAAGCAACAGGTCCAAAGTCATTCAGGTAGAAATGGAGATCCAGGATCTAAACTCAGGTCAGCCTGACTCCAGAACATGAACACAATGCCACCATATGCCAGAGATAAGACTTTTGGTCATGAAAATCCATAAATTCATTTTTTGGAAATGGAGCAGAAAAACCCTATCCTATGAGCAATATTATAATAAATAGGTGACAATTTAGAAAACAACTCATTTTAAAATACAATATCACACCATTTTACCAAAAAAATTTCTAAAAGATGACAGAATAAACACCACGGGTGTTTTATTAATAGAACTCTCATTTGTCATGCAGGACACTAGAGATGGATTATTGGCCCTTGTAAAAATTCACCTTCTGCCATGGTGGTACATACCAGTAACCTGGCTACTTGGGAGGCTGAGGCAGGAAGATCACAAGTTCAAAACAAGTCTCAGGAATTTAGTGAGCCCCCTAAACAGCTTATCAAAACTCTCTCTCAAAATGTAAAAAAAAAAAAAAAAAACCAGGCTGGGAATGCAGCTCAGTGTAAGGGATCTCTGGGTTAAATTCTCATTACCAAGAATTAAAAAAAAAAAAAAGATTTATCATCAGAAGGAAAAAAGAAAAAACAGTGAACTTGGAAACATAAGAACGAAAAATATGTAAACTGAAGTACATTTCACAGACAAGACAAAAAGACCAAAAGAAACCAAGTAACGCCTCAATAATGTGGCGCAACATCAAGTGGTTCTCAACTTGGAGACCCAGAAGCAGAGGAGAGAGAGAAAAGGACAGAAAATAATACTTGAAGAAACAACTGTTAAAAATTCCAAATATGATGAAAATTGTATACCCACAGATCCACAAAGCTCAATTCTAAGCAGAATAAATATAAAATCATGCAAAGGAACCTCATAATCAAATACCTATAAAAAAGCAGTGATTTTTAAAAATCTATAAAGTAGCAAGAGAATAAAAAGCCATGCTGTCTAGGGACTTCTGTGGATCCAAGCTGACAATGGAAAACTCTTAACAATGTCATCAAATAGTAACAGGCCCTTGGCCTCAGCAATAAAGAAAGGGCCAGGCTTCACCCAGCCCTTTCCATGCACAAACACCATTTAGCTTAACCCTGAAAATTCTAGACATTCTTTTATAAACTCTGGGAGATTCTGTTGAGAAAGCTTGGTAGAGTTCCCACAGGAAAGCAAGACAACCTGCTGCTTTCCTTCTGGGTGGGCCTACACCCACACCCCAGATCTGCAGGTCTCAAAGAATCTTCACCATAACTAGGGAAATAATGAAGTATATAAAAGCCTTCGGAGTGTTTCCTTTCCTCTTTGGGATTTAGAAATCCAAAAGATTGCTCCAACCACCCTCAAACGAGAAAACCTAGAACAACCATAAAACTAAAATTTTTCTTGAACTGATCAGAGACCTGAGGCCCTAGGGTAAACAGATGGGACACACAAACTGGCACATGTGTGGCAGAGCATAGGAGAAAAGCTACCATAAAATCAAGTAAGAAGACATCAACTGAAATTTTCATTTCTAAGGAATTAAAGGCCAAGAGTGGGCTAGTCTAAGTGTCTGGAATAGTAGGAGTCCATACGTAAGAAAGCTCACAGGCTCTGTTCCATGGGGGAAAAAACTAAGGACCCGACAGGAGACCAGACCAAGCACCCCTTTGTGGTGCAAGTCCAAAGGAAGTGATTGGCAGGTGCTGTGGGAGGGCAAGAAGCCCTGCTCACATCCCCAGAACCTCTCCTTATACAAATCACAGGCCTTATGTCCATGGAAGAAGAGCACAGTTTCTGAGCACAGACCAAGAACCACTGCCAAATGCAGCTGGGGAGAGAGAGAAGGGAAAGTCCTTTAACCCTTGGGGAGAAGCAGGAAACTATCTTGAGCTCAAGACACAGCACTGGTGCCAAGCAGAGGTTTAACATGCCTCCCAGAGGGGCAGGAGACTTTAGTCCAAGAACAAATACACACACACACACACACACACACAGTTTGGATGCCTATGGGAGGAGGGGCAGGAACCCTGAAAAGAGCCTTGCCCCCAGTACCAAAGCACTCAGGCCAGTCTCACACAGAGAGGCCAAAGACAAAAGTGAGCCGGGCACGGTGACTCAAGCCTGTAATCCCAGCACTTTGGGAGGCGGAGACAGGAGAATCGTGAGTTCAAAGCCAGCCTCAGCAACGGTGATGTGCTAAGCAACTCAGTGAGATGCTGTCTCTACATAAAACACAAAATAGGGCTGGGGATGTGGCCCAGTGGTCCAGTACCCCTGAGTTTAATCCCTAGTACCAAAAAAAAAAAAAAGACAAAAGTGAGCGCCCCTCTAGCTTGTTGAGTTGGCACCAAGTAACCAGAAACAGCAGTCTAACACAGCACCAGGGAAGACCATGAGCACAGAGAGGGGCACTGAGGAAAGTGAACCTGGGGGAGAGCTGGAAGCTAAGAGCTGACAGCAGCTCTCAGAAACCACCCCCACACACACACCGTCACCCTACATAAGGTGGCAGCAGCTCAGCACCAGAGGAATCTGAGGCCTCAGCTACGTGGAAGGTCACAAGAGGGACAAGGAAAGCTAAACCAGATCAATCATAACAGTATTGACTCAACTTTCACACTCACAGATTGATGGAAACAAGTTCATTTTCCCAAGGACAAATACAATGTATTTTACTGTATTAGCTTGCATTGCTGTGACCAAAATACCAGACAAGAACAACTTACAGGAGAAAATCTTTATTTTGGCTCAGAATTTTGGGGGTTCAGTCCATAGTTGACCAGCTCCATTGCTCTGGACCTGAGGTGAGGCAGAACACCAGGGCAGAAGGGCCCAGTGGAAGGAAGCTACTCCACTCACAGCAGCCAGGAGCAGAAAACACGGGGCAAGGACCACTGGGAAGCTACACCCTTCCAGGGCATAACCCCGTGACCCATCTCCTCCAGCCATGGCCCACCTGCCCACAATTACCACCCAGTTAGTACATCCAAACTAGGATGGACTGATTTGGTGACATTCTCATAATCTAATCACAACACCTCTGAATATTCTTGCATTAATACAGGAGCTTTTGTTTTGGTACTGGGGATTGAACTCAGGGACACTCAGTCACTGAGCCACATCCCCAGCCCTATTTTGTATTTTATTTAGAGACAGGGTCTCACTGGGTTGCTTAGCACTTCACTTTAGCTGAGCCTGGCTTTGAACTTGCAATCTTCCTGCCTCAGCCTCCCCAGCTGCTGGGATTACAGGCGTGCACCACTATGCTCAGCTAACACAAGAACTTTTGAGTTCAAACTATATCACTTAGCCTCAACTAGTTCTAATATTATGTCTAGATTTTAATTTAAAAACCATGTACATACAAATATGCTATAACAAAACAAATCCATCATTGCCAAATATGGTGGCACATGCATGTAATCCCAGCTACTAAGAAGGCTGAGGCAGGAGGAACATAAGACTAGCCTCAACACCTTAGCAAAATCCTGTCTCAAAATAAAATTTAAAAACTGGGAATATAGCTCAATGGTAGAGCACTTCCCCAGCATATGTGAGGACCTGATTCAATCCCAGTACAGGAAAAAACAAAATATCCATTGTCAATAGATATATCAAACCACAAAACCACACTCAGACATGATCCAGATGTTAAACCTTTCAGACAAGTTTTAAGTAGCATGATTAAAAAGTTTTTAAAAATCTAGTGAAAAAGATGTAACACACGCATAAATAGATGTCAATTTTCAGTAAAAAAAATGGAAACTATGATGGAGAATAAAATGGAAATACTATCCAGGCACCGTGGCACACACCTGTAATCCCAGCAACTTGGGAGGCTTAGACAGGAGGATTCCAAGTTCAAGGCCTGCCTGAAAAACTTAGAGACCCTGTCTCAAAATGAAAAATAAAAAGTGCTGGGATGTAGCTCAGTACTGGAGCACCCCTGGGTTCAATCCCCATTATCAGTCCCCCACACAAAAAAAGGAAATACTAGAAAGAAAAAACATGTCAGAGATAAAGAATTCCTTCATTAGCCTTAAATACAGTAGAAGAAAGTGGACATTAAGACAGGACAAGAGAAATATAAAATAAAACACAAAGAGAAAATACAGAGGGGAAAACCCACCAAGTATCCAAGAGTTCTGAAAACAACTTCATGTATTCCAACAGACATGCGATTGGAGTAACCAGAAGAAAGTAAAATAATAAGCAGAAGAAATATTTGAAGAAAAAACAGCTAAGAATATCCCCCAAATAATGAAAGACTTCAAACCACCAATCCAAGTACCTCAGATAAACTCCAGCAACATGAACACACAAAAAATAAAAAGAGGAAAATAAATAAATAGAACACCTAGACAACATTACAGAGAGAAACAAAGATAAAAATTACAGAGGACTTCTTATGAGATCACACAAACCCTAAGATAATTGAGCAATTTCTTTAAAGTACAACACTGAAAAGGGAAATATTGTCAACTCAGAATTCTATAACCACTGAAAATCTCTACCAGAAATGAAGGGAAGCTGGGTGCGGTGGCGCACGCCTGTAATCCCAGCACCTTGAGAGGCTGAGACAGGAGAATCGCGAGTTCAAAGCCAGCCTCAGCAATGGCAAGGCGCTAAGCAACTCAGTGAGACCCTGTCTCTAAATAAAACACAAAATAGGGCTGGGGATGTGGCTCAGTGGTCAAATGCCCCTGAGTTCAATCCTCGTACCAAAAAAAAAAATGAAGGGAAACTAAGACTTTTTCAGACAAACAGGAGTGACTGCCAGCAGGCCTGTGCTATAATAAATGTTAAAGGAGGCTCTCTGGAGAGGAGTGTGATACAAACAGAAACTTGGATCTACCCAAAATAATGAAGAGTTCTGAAATGGCAAAAATGAAAGACATTTTTCTTATATTATTCATTCCAAAAATAACTGATAGTTGAAAAAAAGTCACAGTACATTGTGGGGTTTATAACACACATCAAGGTAAAAGGCAAGACAATGGCATGGAGGACGAGGGGGGTGCAGGAGTACTTGTCTAAGGTTCCTACACTACATGTAAAATGGCACAATATTTGAAGGTAGACAGCAATAAATTAAAGATGTACATTGTAAACCCTTGAGCAACTAATAAATACCTTAAGAAGGGGCATAACCAATGAGCCAACAGGAGAGATAAATTGGAAATACTCAGTACCAAAAAATGAAGAGAAAGAGAACAAAACAAAAAATAAAAACCAGCTAGAGGCTGGGGTTGCAGCTCAGTGGTAGAGCACTTTCCTAGCACGTGTGAGGCACTGGGTTCGATCCTTAGCACCGCATAAAAAATAAATACATAAAATAAATGTATGATGTCCATCTACAACTGAAAATATTTTTTAAAAACCCAGCTGGGACAAATTTCAGAAAACAAATAGCAAGATGGCAGACTTAAATCCAATAATATAGATAATTAAATCAGATGTAAATAAGCACAACTTAAAGATTATCAGATAAGATAAAAAAGCAAGACTCTAATATATTTTGCTTAGAAGAAATACCCTCTAAAGAGTAGATAGGATAAATGGAAAAGCTGGAGTCAGGTGCAGCAGGGTGCACACCTGTAGCCCCAACTCCTTGGGAGGCTGAGGCAGGAGGATCACTTGAGCCTAGGTGTTCTAAGCCAGCCTCGACAACACAGTGAGACCTCATTTAAAAAAAAAACAAAAAAGGGCTGGGGTTTTAGCTCAGTGGTAGAGTATTTGCCTAGTTGTGTGAGGCATGGGGTTTGATTCTCAGCACCACATATAAATAAATAAAGGTCCATTGACAACTAAAAAAAAAATTTTTTTTAAAAAGGGATAGAAACTGATGTACTATGCAAATGCATGGCAAAATAACCTCGTGGGACTCTATTATAATCATATTCTGATATAATTATATAGTAATTATTATGTCATTATTCATAAAAAAGACTTCAGAACAAGTAATAGTGACACAGCAAAATGATAACTCATAGGTCAAGGAGGAAGTTAAACAGATTAGAATGGTGACAGAAAGCAGCTCGCTTGTCACCTGTGGCAGATCTGGGAAGGAAATAAGTAGGAAGAGGCACAGAGGATCTCTTTGGGAAGATGGAAATGTTCTTTATCTTCATTATAGTGGTGGTGACATCGGGGTAGATATTCATCAAAGCTTATGACCTTAACACTTAAATTCTGCCAAAGTTGGTTCTTCAAAAATCTGAGAAAACACAGCAAAGGGAAAATGCTTATAAATAAGTATTTCATGAAAAAGAACAATAATAGACCAAAATAATAAAAGTGTTAATATAAAACTGCTAAAGATGGGAGACAGCACAGTATAGAGGCCAAAGGTCTAAGCTCAGAAGACTCAATTCCCTGGACTCAAGTCCTTACAGTAAATTTCTTAAATTCACAGTGCTTCCATTTCCTCATCTGTAGAACAGGGATAACACTGTCTATATCAGAGTGGTCGAGAAGCAAGTTACTAAGTGCACAATGCTTAAGACACTGCCTAGGAAGAACCAATATTTACTGCTATTTTTTTAAAATTTTTTTTAGTTGTAGATGGATACAATATCTTTATTTTATTTTTTTTTTATGTAGTGCTGAGGATTGAACCCGGAGCCTCACACCTGCAAGGCAAGCGCTCTATCACTGAGTCACAATCCCAGCCCCATTTACTGCTATTATTAAAGTGAATGCACACAAGAAAGAAAAGTTCAGAATAACAAACACAGCAGCTATTTTCCAATGGTGAGGTTATAGCAAAATTGCTTCTCTAATCAAAATTATAGTTAAATTACTGTATAATTAAAATCTAAAATTAAAAAATTATTATCTCTATAGCCTGCTTCACAACTGCTAATAAGGAGTCTTTCCAATTTTTGTAGGACAGCTGGGTGCGGTGGTGCACACCTGTAATCCCAGCACTTAGGGAGGCTGAGAGGAGAATCACAAGTTCAAAGCCAGCCTCAGCAATGGTGAGGTGCTAAGCAACTCAGTGAGACCCTGTCTCTACATAAAACGCAAAATAGGGCTGGGGATGTGGCTCCGTGGCTGAGTACCCCTGAGTTCATTCCCAGCACCAAAAACAAACAATTTTTGTAGGGCAGGGAGAGGGATTAACTGAAAAACGTTAAAAGCAAAAAGACCCAAATGAAGGAAGCAATTGTTTTTGAGTAGATAGAAGAAATAAAAAGTAGGGCATGACTTTTTGTATTTTTTAAAAAATAATTTAAACCCAAAAAAATGTTGCTAGAAATTTTGTTACTAAATGGAAAATCTTTATCATATAGCACATATAGACATTGGTCATATGCATTAAAAACAATGTGATTAAATTCTAATTATCTTTTTATTGAAAAGGGAAATTAACTTTTAGAGAGATATTAAAGACTGGTTTTCTCTTGGTATAGTAAGAAAGACTGACACAGAATTGAAAAAATTCTACTTCTACACCAGAGAGTCAGTGCTATTTAAGTTATGTCTCTGGTCTACCTGATAGCAGCAAATGACATCACTGTGGCACTGCCCATGTTGTGAGATACACTTTCAGAGGCTGAGTGTGGATATTGCAGTTACTTAAACCCGGCCTCAGGGTTTGACTCTGACATAAATTTTCGCAGCAGTGATGGCAGGCCTTAAATAATAAGTACCTCGTAAACTTTTTTCTTTTTAAATTTCTCTTCTAATACTACCAGGGTGAACTTCTCATTAAGAAATATCCTTCCCAAGCCTGGTGCCTTGGCACACACCTGTAATCCCAGCATTTCGGGAGGCTGAGATAGGATAATTGCGAGTTCAAAGCCAGCCTCAGCAAAAGTTAGGTGCTAAGTAACTTGGTGAGACCCTGTCTCTACATAAAACACAAAACAGGGAGGGGGATGGGACTCGTGGTCAAGTACCCCTGAATTCAATCCCCGGTACCAAAAAAAAAAAAAAAGAAAAAGAAAAGAAAAGAAAAAGAAATAAATAAAAGAAATATCCTTCCCAACAAATATATCGTTGTTTATTTTTTAGAATTGAGAAAAAATGCTAAATGTTGGAGATGGATAACCAGTCAAGGCTAGTATCATTTATGAAATAAATTGTCTTTCTACCCTGAACTGAAATCTCACACTTGTCACGTATTAAATTGAAACAAATTTTTGGATTCTCTTTTGTTGCACCAATTTGTTTGTATATTCAAATATGGTTAGACATTTATCATTCTTTTTGACTGGACTACATCTAAATTCTCTTCCCTTCCTCCTATATTTAGAGAAATTCCCAACTTAGGATTCTGAGCCCATCTCTCTTGAGGGAAGCTGAAAATGCCATGTCCAACCTTTCCCACCACTCCTTGCAATTAGGGTGTGGTAGCAGCTGTCCTCTAAATTGACCCCAGTGATCTCTGACTGCTGGTACTCACACCGTTACATTATCTTCTCTCTCACTGAGTGGAGTTATTGCAAAAATGACCATGTGTGATTTCTGAGCTTGGTTATGAGTCACCATAGCTCCTGCATGGTTCTAGGTCTTAGATCCAGCCCTGGTCCAGCCTCTACATGACTTCTGTCTTGGCCAGCATTCTGACTGCAAGCTCCTGAGAAACTGAGCCAGAACTACCCAGCTACGTACTCCTAGATTCCTGATCTACAGATACTGTGTGAGACAATAAATGGGTATGGTCCTAAGCTGCAAGCTTTAGGGTAATTTGCTACACAGCAACAGATAATACATAGGTTATGGAACTTGACCCAAGTTCACTTGTTTTATGTTTTTTGATATTCTATTGTTTTCTTCATATTCAAACTATGTCTTCATTAAGTTTATCCCTATATGTTTTGTGTTTTGCCTCTTGTGTAAATTTTTTTAATTTCCATTTCTATTATTTACAAATTAGAGCAAGACTATTGATTTTTATAGATTTATCTTCAAGTCAGTAATATACCAGTTTCTCATATTCATTCTCAACATTTTTAAAAAGCTAGAGTCTTTTGGGTTTCTGGGATATATAGTCCTGTCACCAGATAGGACTTCCAAATGAAAGACTTCAACTTTTCTAAAATTTATATCAACTTCTTTCTTATTATCAGACCCTCCTAAAGAGTATGGGACAATACTGACATCTCTGTCTGGTTCTTGATTCTTTCTGAAACGGTTTTTTGTATTTTTGTTTTTGTTTAGAATGAGAGTTGCTGTTGGTTTCCTTTAGTTGAGAAGCTATCAGACTGTACATTTAAAAAGAGTTATTAAAAATTTGTATTGAAAATATCCATCTCAATAAATGGTTGAGATGGGTAACCTATCAAGGCTAGCATCATTCATGAAATAAACTATCTGAAATAAAATCTCATTTTTGTCACATATTAAATTGAAACACTTAGTTTTGGATTCTCTCTTTTGTTACACTGATACATTCATAGTTTTTATTTTTTAAAAAATCAACCTTTTGAAGTGTATTAATAGTCTTTACCACTCCCAATATCAAGATCAAGAGTATTTTCATCAGCCCCAAAAGTTTGCTGATACTACTTTGCCAGGCATTCTTTTGTATTTTGACTTGAGTTTAAACAAGACACTTGCACTCACCATGTAACTGCATTGTTAATATTAGCTGAAGTTCGGTACAGAGATCCTATTTGTATTACTCTTCTATGTATTTCTACCCTTAGCATAACACCTGGCACATACCAGGTCCTCAACATTTGCTGAATCAGTAAGTGAAAGAACAAAGGAAGGAACCAATCAACCAACCAACCCCACTCTTCAATGCTCCCTGATGCCACCGGCTTTCCTGCCTTGGTCTCCTGAATTCTCCCTGACTTCCCACTGCTGGACTATACCTGCCAACCAGGACAACCATTCATTGCCCCTAATTGCATTCCTTTGCCTATCAGGTTTTCCCTTCCAAGTTCAACCACAAGGCAGGGTGCTATCTAGTGGCATTCAAGAAGCAGCATTAACAACAAAGCCCTTGTTTCCAGTAGTGTCCTTGGAAATATAATGTCAAAGAGAAAAATATAAATTGGGAAGCAAGAGAATCAGATCAAACAATTACAAACTACCTGGGAGTGCAGTTCTGGGGGAGATAGGCCAAAATAGGAATTAGGATTCAGTGACACTTTGTAAAAGTCAAGATGTGAAGAGAATGGGGTTTGGGGGGACAGCAAGACTAGGAATCCAGGAAACTGCCCACTTCTTTTATAGGGTGCTCCGCCTGAGATCTTAAAAGAGCAGAGCTGCATCAGCTATCTTCTGCCAGCCTAGTGTGTTGTGCTCTGCCTGCCTCAAGAAGTCTCACCATCATCTGCAAAAACTTCTTCCCACAAGCAGCAGCTCTATTTTGGAAGGCACTTCTCATTCTCATTTCCTCCAGGTGCAGCACAAACTACCCAGCAGTGACCAGTTAAGATGGCATTCACAGTTTCAGAACTGATGACTTATTTGTTCATAACTAGAGAAAAAGATGAATTGAGCTATCAAATGCAGAAAAGTGATGGAACTCATCTTTTTCTAAAAACAAAGGGTTAAAATATACAAAATCTAATTTAGATTTCTCAATGTAATCAACACCTCAGTATCCTCTCCACAACAAAAATATAAGTACAGAAGCACAGACCTGCTTTGCAACTTGCCCTTTGCTTACTAACAACAAATGTAGGTAAATTGAGCAGATGTAAATAAGGCATCACCACAATATGAAAACCATCAACCACAAAATCAAGATTGGCAAACCTAAATATGTAAAGTTGTAAAAGACAACGACCTATTGTCACCTAAAAGTTTGTGTTCAGGAATTCAGGTGGTTATCTGAAAACAAATTCGAAGTTCCATTTTGCTGGAGAAAGTAATAGGGGTGCGTATGTTGGAAAAGAGGCGCGGATGACGGTGGGGAGTTGGTTAAAATGAGGTTAAAGAGACATAGAAAATATTTCCATAGACACAAGCTTGGTGTGCGGGACTTCCCCCACAGGAAAGACACCTGGTGTTTTACGCGCCTTTCTGAAGGCGGACAGGGTATTTCTATGAAGTTACAACGCGGCAATTCTGTTCTCATTTGCAGCACCGCAGGTTTTGCTTTCAAATATCTGCAGGTGGGTCCTTTACTTTTCTGCGCTAGAACGGACTTTACCACCACGCTCTCTACCTGATTTACAGCAGGCGCTTTAGGACCGCCAGGTGGCCGGCCCCCTTTGTACTTTGTGAGGGAGTCAAAGGCATCAAAGTTGCCAAAGATTTCCCTCGGGAGGGGGGAACCCCATCACCCTCTTCTGCAAACCAAAGGCTTGGGGATTACGATCTCAGAACGCGCAGAGGAGGTGAAGGCTCCAAGTGCCCTACGTGACGCACTAGATGCCAGATTCGGAAACGCGTGTTCCCGAGCCAGAGGCGGAACCCAGACTCAGGCCCACCCCCAGAACACAGGGTGGCCTCGACCAGGGCGTGGCGGCCTTCGGAAAGCTGTGTACACTGGAGCCTTGGAATAAGCACAGATGTGTGCTGCAGTCAGAACGAGATATAAAACCCAAAACACGCAGGACAGCGTTCCCGCAAAGAGACGCTGGGAGAATGTGAAAGGGCCGAACTACGCAGTTGGCCCAGAGGCCAAAGACTACGATTCCCAGCATTCAAAACAGCGTAGGCCTAGTACGTTGCACGCCGGGAGCTGTGGTTTCTCACCACCCCAATCCGAAAGCGTTCCGGATGACTTTCGGCCCCTCACGTGTTTCTCTTTTCCTGAGAAGCACTGCCAAATAGAAATCTGGCTGCGAACGTCGAGCTGGAAAGGCTCTCTTAAGTGACTCCAGACGAGAAAACGTAAAAAAACACGTTGCCATGGCTACCGTTTCCCCTGGTCACGGAATAAACGCTCTCTAGGATCCGGAAGTGGTTCCGCCGCGACCCCCCGAAGAGGTTGGACGTGTTGTGCGCTACGTTCATTGGACGGCTTCCCTCAGAGGCCAAGTCTTCCCAGGCAAAGGGGTGGTCCCGCGTGTGAGGGGCCCGCGGAGCTATTTGATTGGAGAAAAGCTGCTAGGCGAGACCAATCGAAAGGAGCCACGCTTCGGGCATCGGACACCGCACCTGGACAGCTCCGATTGGTGAACTGTAGTCCCCACCACGCGTACCCATTGGGTACAGAGGGTGCGTGGTGCGGCGCGATTGGTGGATTTGTGTTTCCCGTCCCCCGCCCGCGAGAAGTGGGGGTGAAAAGCGGCCCGACCTGCTTGGGGTGTAGTGGGCGGACCGCGCGGCTAGAGGTGTGAGGACCTGAGCTCCTGGGTGGGGGGGCGGAGGCGGCTCCTGCGATCAAAAGAGACTTGAGACTCCCCGGCCACGCGCCATGAGGGCCCTGTGGGTGCTGGGCCTCTGCTGCGTCCTGCTGACCTTCGGTGAGTGATCCTGGGGGACAGGACACCCCCCCTTCCTCCAGCTCGGCCGCTTCTCGAAGGTTCTGGGGGCGTTGAACCAGGAATGGGGATATTGGGGCCTGCGGTGGGCCACACGGGCCATCGCCTTTCCTCGAAAGAGGCTCAGGGGATTACTTTTACTCTCTCCTTCCTCTGGAAAGAAAAGAAACTGAACAGATTGATTTAAATCCCCTACAGATCTAATAGCGCGCTCGGAGGTCTCAGCTACCGGGGTGGGGCCTCTCCCTCGGGCTCTGGTTCCCCGGGGAGCACTGCGGATGTCCCTCCCGGAGGACTTTTGTCGGCCCCTGCAACCTTTGGCTGTCCGCTCTTAAGGACTGCTTCCCTCCCCCGCCTTGCGACTCCTCGCGAGCGCGTTCGGTTCTTAGATGCCGGTCTCCGGAGCGTGGGGCCTTGGGCCAGCGGAATGGCAATGTCTGGGTGTTTAATTCAATTTTGCTCCAGCTTGAGTCTTCCCCTTCTCAGCACTCTGGGCCCAGTTTCAGTTTTCCCAAATCAGAAGTTGCACAAATCGTGTTTGTATTCTGACCCATGAAAAGAAAGGCCCAAGTTTTGGTTTGGTCAGTTGGAGGCCTTGTCTTGGCTGTGCGCAACACGTGTGGGTGTAGATAGGGCCTGGTATCGCTCTGTCTAAACGTTATTTATAAAGAAGCGGAAGGACACTGTTTAGAAGAGATGGCAGCCTCTGTATTTAAGAATCTACTGGGGGACCTCACCATCTCAACTGAAATGAGAAATGTGCTGACTTCGGTAGATCTTTTCTTCCCCACCTCCCACATGTTACCCACTGGATTTTGCAACACCTACCCTTGCCCTGTTTGAGCATATTCGTTCTGCAAAACAAAGGAAGCAACAATGTTGAAGAGTTTTCTGATGTTAAATCTTTCTTCAGGGTCAGTTAGAGCTGACGATGAAGTCGATGTGGATGGTACAGTGGAAGAGGACCTGGGCAAAAGCAGAGAAGGCTCAAGGACAGATGATGAAGTTGTACAGAGGTCTGTGTTTATTTGAAACTATATAGATAAGCCCCATGAGGGTTGTGGGATCCAGTAGCTGCTTTTGTTCTTCAAAGGTCTAGATTAAGTATAACATTCTGTATTTAAATACCTGAAAATGTTAGAGGTATGGAATTATTTACACGCATAAGCATCTCCTAACTCTTGGTTTGCCTCTAAGAATAACTGATCAAAAAAATTGAATGAGAGGCTCAGCAACAGAGCAATTGTCTTAGCATACTCTAGGCCCTAGGTTCCATCCCCAGAAGTGAAAAAAGAAAAAAAGTGGAATGAATTCCTTTGAAAACTATTTTGATAATTTTTGCAGAATACTAGTTAATAAATTTTCTAAGACCTTAGAAACAACCTTCGTTTAGTTTCTTATTCCTTGTATATTCTTAGTAATTTTAAAAACAGAATTTCTGTCATTTGACCAATGTTTTAAATTTTGGCCTTTTAGGACTTAGTGACAATTTTTCTAAGTCCTTACTATGGACTATACATGAGTATGAGTTTTCTTTTTAGTAAAGGAAAGTTGTGTTTATTTTTCTGGCAATTTTAAGAAAAGACTACCCAGCTCTATGTTAAAGATAATCTACTACTGTAATAACATAATAATGATCTAGGATATTAAAGATGTTTCATAAAAATTTGTATTTTGCCCTTTGAACCTGCAAGACAATTTTCAGAGGCCATTTGTGTTCTCATTACAGGTTATGTTTTTGAAGGGAACTAAGTATTTGTTTATCTAATTGATTTTTTTAGAGAGGAAGAAGCTATACAGTTGGATGGATTAAATGCATCACAAATAAGAGAACTTAGAGAAAAATCTGAAAAGTTTGCCTTCCAAGCTGAAGTTAACAGGATGATGAAACTTATCATCAATTCATTGTATAAAAATAAAGAGGTGAGCAACATGTAGTTAGGATAGTCTTGTCTCTGTATGGTGGCATATTTGTTTCCTTACATAACGAATAAAGTAAATTTAAGTACATCGTCATTCCAGGTAAGTAGTTGGCAAAGTTGACCCAATATGTACATGAATTGCTACCAATATATATTGGGGAGCACAGGTGGGGGGATTTTGAACATTTCCTCTTCTTTCCTTTTCCTTTCTCCTTAAGATGTGTTCATGGTCTGTTAAATAGTTGAGTCTTTAGGGCACTCACACAAACATAAGCTTTTGTGTGTTGCATACTGAAAAATCACTAGTAGGAGAATAAAGCTACTACTCTTACCAGTTCAGGTATTTTATAGTTGCTACAATCCTTTTACCAAGGGAGTAAAACCATCCCTGTACCATAAAAAGTTTTAGCCCTTATAGAGTGCTTTTTCAAGAGTACAAAGGAGAAATAAAGTATGTTTCACATGACATTCAACATCTTGAGGCTAATCTAAGTGTATTAAATCTGGCTTCTCTTTAGATTTTCCTGAGAGAACTGATTTCCAATGCTTCTGATGCTTTAGATAAGATAAGGCTAATATCACTGACTGATGAAAATGCGCTTTCTGGAAATGAGGAACTAACAGTCAAAATTAAGGTAAGCATAGATAAATTTTTTTCTCATGAATCCTCAGAGAAAGGGAATCCATATTGGTCAAAATTCACAACCTTAGGCTGCAATGACAAGTAACCCCCTAGTTTCAGTTGCTTAACTCAGAAGTCAGCAAACTAGCCTGTGAGCCAAATCTCTCTGCCTGTTTTTACAAATAAAGTTTTATTGGAAAACAGCTGTATCCATTTGTATTTTATCAATGACTATTTTCATCTATATTGGCAGTAATCATTGTGACATGGCTTACAAAGCCTACAATATTGACTGTCTGGTCCTTTACATATAAAGTTGGCGGACTTCTGGCTTAAATCATTCCGGAGGCTACATAGGCCTTCACTGTACCTCATCGTCCCCCCAGGACTGAAGCTGATTGAGCAGCCATCTGGAGTGTAGCTGGTTGCCATGACAGAACCCAAAGGGTCGCAGACTAATTAAAGGCTCAGCCTGAAACCTATACTAGGCTCTCACTTGCAACTCACTGGCCAGAACTAAGCCTCACCCATAAATGGAAGGAAATCATTATCCTGCCTTCTTTCTGGAGACAGCCAGGGGTACTTACTGAAGAACATTAATGATCACCACAGATTTCTAATATAAGAATTGTTCAGATTTAGAGTCACGAGTTGTTTGTGTTTTTTTTGGTTGTTGTTGTTGTTTTTGGTACTGGGGATTGAACTCAGGGGCACTCGAGCCCTGAGCCACATCCCCAGCCCTATTTTGTGTTTTGTGTAGAGACAGGGTCTCACTGAGTTGCTTGCTTAGCGCCTCACCATTGCTGAGGCTGGCTTTGAACTCGCAATTCTCCTGTCTCAGCCTCCCTAAGTGCTGGGATTACAGGCTTGAGCCACCGTGCCCGGCTAGATTTAGAGTCAGAGTTGTTTTGTTTCCTATCAAACAAGAAATTTACATTTCTAGAAATTTTTCTCTTTGAGAGTAACTGTCTGGTTCTTGTCTTGCTTTTAGTGTGACAAGGAGAAAAACCTACTACATGTCACAGACACTGGTGTAGGAATGACCAGAGAAGAGTTGGTTAAAAACCTTGGTACCATCGCCAAATCTGGGACAAGTGAATTTTTAAACAAAATGACTGAAGCACAAGAAGATAGCCAGTCAACTTCTGAATTGATTGGCCAGTTTGGTGTTGGTTTCTATTCTGCCTTTCTTGTAGCAGATAAGGTTATTGTCACATCGAAACATAACAATGATACCCAGCACATCTGGGAGTCTGACTCCAATGAATTTTCTGTAATTGCTGACCCACGAGGAAACACTCTAGGGCGGGGAACAACAATTACGTGAGTATTACCAATTCCTAATAAGATGCATGGTCTTAGTGAGGGTCTTGACTCTCCAGTTCCGGTTCTCTGGGCAGATGGTTTATTGTGGGCCCTAGTTTCTTTGCTTATTAACTGAGGAATTTGAATTCTATCATTTGAAGATACATTTGAGGGTGTGAAAAGGGCTGAGCATATTGAGGAACTTGTCTAGAAAGGCCAAAGGAAGAAGAAAGCGATGACAAGGTCAAGATCCTGGATGACAAGGTCAAGATCCTGCATCCATTATATGACTTCCTTTTACACTTGGCTGATAAAACAAGCACCAGGCAGTTCAGTCGTGTACTACTTCTGTTCCTGTCACTAAATTGGCTGCCACTGTACCGTTCTGAGAGACTTGTGAGGATTAAATGAGATCATGAAATTCATATCTGGTGTATGTTAACTGATAAAATTACTTTTGTCCTTCCTACTACATGCAGAGGTGTTATATACATTTTTTTCCTAAAGCTGCTCCCAGAGACAAAGCATAAATTCCTTCCCCATTTTTTTAAATCAAGTCAGACTTTCCCTTACAGGTCACTTCCCCTCAACATATAAATGTTCAAATATTTGTGGAAGAAGGAAAGGAAGGCGGGTAATGCCATGCCCCCTTTACTTTCTGGCCCATGCACTCTTCCCCTTGTGCTGGAGGTTGATTCCAGGACCCCAACAGATACTGAAATTCACAGATGCTCAAGTCCCTATATAAAATCACAAGTATTTGCATATGATTTACATACATCCTCCCATATTCTTTAAACCATCTCTAGATTATTTATAATACCTAATATGATGTAAATGTATGTAAGCAGTTATTTTGTATTGTTTAGGGAATAGAGACAAGGCAAAAGTTCTGTTTGGTGCAGAAGTAACTATAAATAACCCTCGTAGGCCTAGCTGCATGGAACAGTAGGCAATAACGTAACATTTTTGATTTGTGGTAGGTTGCATCTGCTGATATGAAAGGCTGACAACACTTGCCCTTGCCTTACTTGACCTTCTTGTCCACACCTTAGTCCAGCCCACTGTTTTGATTTTTATCCACCTTTCCCACTGAAATATGTCACCAGTGAATTTTGTTGTTAAATCCAGTGGATTCATAGGTTTTTTTGTAAATTGACATTGTTCCCATGTCAATAGATTTTTATTCATGGCTTTGTGTGTTTTCTACAAAATTTGTTTTCTCCTTTAAACACTCCACTGAGTATGTAGTTTCCATGACCGTGCTTGTCTTTTTTAAAAATTTTCTTTACCTATTTCTTTTTTTTTTTTTTAATTTTTTTAGTTGTAGATGGACACATTGTCTTTATTTTATTGCTTTGTGTGTGGTGCTGAGGCTCGAACCCAGGGCCTCACGTATGCGAGGCAAGCGCTCTACCGCTGAGCCACAATCCCAGCCCATGCCTATTTCTTAATTTCCGCCCTTTCCTCATTAGCCTTGGGTTCCTCATATAGTTTTATCTACTGCCCTGGCGTTAGATTCTCTTAGGGCCAACTAGTAATTATTTTCTGCTTGTGGGCTATAAGGTCTGTCACGATTCTTGTTTTGGTTTAAAGACAATAATCAAAAATATATGAGGATGTGTCCCAATACAGGTTTTTATGGGTGCCAGCTATAGTTTGCCAACCCCTTGCCTAGATTTACGCTCTGTGCTCATGTATCTAGTTGCCTTTTAAACACCTTAACTAAGTTGTCAGCCTCTAGCTGTATCCAAAATGGAACTCCTTATCTCCTTCATGTTGCTAGGACATATACTCTGAGACCAGATACCTAGTCACCTTGCTGTGCTATCATGTCCTCTACTTGTTGGCAGTTGCCACTAAACTATAATAAGCTTTCTGAGATGGGGATAACATGGATATACCATTGCCCCTATTTACTAGGAGCACAAACATCGATAAGAGCTCTCCGCTATATTTGGGAATATGTTGTGACTTGTAAGTGGAGTAGAGATTTGCAGAAGAGTAGGCAGTGCTGCTGTTTACAGTGTTGAAATTAAACTAACGTTGCCCAGTCAAATGATGGAGTGTTCCATACACGTGCTGTCCATTATGGCAACTACCAAACACAACTGTTGAGCACTTGGAATGTGGCAGTGCAACCATGGAACTGAATTTTAAACTTTAGTCATATGTGACTATTTTTGGATAGTACAGATAGAGACAGTAATTCAGGCTGGGAATCTAGATTAGTTTTAGAGGCCCTGGGTCTGCAAAGGAAAAAAAAAGAAACAATTCAGATTATTTGCCAGTTTGGGGGGACTTTTTTGGTTTTTTGGTACCAGGATTGAACTCAGAGGCACTCAACCACTGAGCCACATCCCCAGCCCTATTATTTTGTGTTTTATGTAGAGACAGGGTCTCACTGAGTTGCTTAGCACCTCGCCATTGCTGAGGCTGGCTTTGAACTCGAGATTCTCCTGTCTCAGCCTCCCCAAGTGCAGAGATTACAGGTGTGCTCCACATCTCCCAGCTATTTGTTAGTTTTTTAAGGAATCATGTTTTTATTGGGAATCATTATTTACAATAATTATTTGTTTTTAGAAAAACAGTAAGAACCACAAGAATGCATGTAATTCCATTTTTCTCCAGAATGTTTCGTTGCTTTATCAACTTGAGAATAGAAACGCAACATACTCTGAATGTGGAAATCATTTTCATTTTATTCCTATAGTATGTCCACATGTGGTATATTTAGCTTACAAGCCCTGTTGGTGATGGAGAGTTCTTAACATGAATAAAGGGGACATCTTGGATTACATAGAACTGTCAGCTATTATCGGTACCAGTGTGTATAGAAAAGTTTATGATCAAATCTTCTAAATCTTGAATATGTCTAAAGAATTTATTTTCCTTGCAGTCTCGTCTTAAAAGAAGAAGCATCTGATTACCTTGAGTTGGATACAATTAAAAATCTCGTCAAAAAATATTCACAGTTTATAAACTTTCCAATTTATGTATGGAGCAGCAAGGTAAATCTGTATCAGTGGAACTTATTACCTTGGCAAATATTTAAATGTTTAGCGCATAACAACGAAGGTTAAATGTGGTTCTTTGAGTCAAGAATAAATAGTACTGGGGTTTTCTTACTGAAGATCTATTTTGTTGAGCTATAATTTATTTTTTATTTTATAAAATCAGAGTTCTTGAACACATGAGTTTAACCATAATTGTACTTTCTACTTTAAAAGACTGAAACTGTGGAGGAACCCATGGAAGAAGAAGAAGCAGCCAAAGAAGAAAAAGAAGAATCTGATGATGAAGCTGCAGTAGAAGAGGAGGATGAAGAGAAGAAACCAAAAACTAAAAAAGTAGGTCTCGTTCCTCTTCCTGCTTAAAATACTATGTAGCCTGCAAACCCATGTGTGTACAGGCTGATGTGAGGGAAGCTTCAGTTTTTAAAACTCTCCCTTTTCCAGGTGACCTGGGCTTTAACACAGTTTATTTACATGCTGGGTATGTTGTCCTAGGTTTTAAGTAATACAGCTTATCTCTATGAAGAGAATTTCTGACTTCTCTGTATTGCTTAGGACTGGTGGCTTATGTATTCTGAATTTTAAGTTCCTAAAAAGCTTTATGCTGCTGCTGGTCCTTTTGTGTTGGGATTAACTTTAAAATTAAAAAGTAGTATTTTTGCTTATTTGGGTATCAAAGTAGAAGTATTGATGGTAGTTGCTGAGGAATACTTAGTGTAAAATGTTGGCTGGCTGCTGGCTTTTTTTCCAGTAGTGTTAGGGATCAAACTTTGAGGGTCTTGCATGTGCTAAGCAAGCACTCTACCACTGAGCTGGATCTCCAGCCCTCAAAAACATTTTCAAGAATGACATTTTAGCCTAGTTAATTGGTTGTTGTTTTTATTTTTTGGTGTGTGTGTGAGGGGGGATGGTCCTGGGGATTGAACCTGGGGGTAGTTGACCACTAAACTACATCCTCATCCCTTTTTATGTCTTGTGACAAAGTCTACCTGAGTTTTCTAGCTTGGCCTCAAATTTGCCATCCTCCTGCCTTAACACGCAGCAGTTAATTGGCTTTTATTAGTTAACCGTGTTAGCCATTTGCCTTTTTATATTAAATATTAGATGAACTTTGAAAGAGAGGCTTTGCTTTTTAAATATTTGATCCAGTGGCCAGGAACCATGCTGGATAACAGGTATCCTATGGTGCCTTATTCTTTTGAAATTCAATGAAGTTATGGTTACAACTAGGTTAACTATTGACCAGTGCTAAGAGACACTAACCAAATACTGTTAACTTCAGGTTGAAAAAACAGTGTGGGATTGGGAACTTATGAATGATATCAAACCAATATGGCAGCGACCATCAAAAGAAGTAGAAGAAGATGAATACAAAGCTTTCTACAAATCATTTTCAAAGGTAAATATTATGTTAGAATTCCTTAGCTTCAGTTCATTAATAAGCAGAAAAAACATCATATTAGTTCAGTTGAATATGGTATGTGACTGTGAATGAGATTGGAAATGAAAAATGTTTTAAAATAGTTTTATGACTTAACAGTTTCCTTCTTTTTTTTTCCTTTAAAATTTTTTTTAATTTAGTTATTTTATTTAAATGCGTTTCAAGTCATAGTACCATAGTTTTCTTCTTAATTCTGTTTTTTTGTAATTTTTTTTTTTTAATTCTGAGGTGTAGTCTGTAGGTTTCATTATTAGATTGACAGAGGGTCTGTGTTACAAACCAGATTAAGAGCCACCTGCATAGTTACCTATTTGATTTTCATCACAATACTCATAAAACATGAATTTTTTTTTTTTCTGATGATTGAACTCAGGGGTACTTGACCACTGAGCCACATTCCCAGCCCTATTTTGTGTTTATTTAAACAGGGTCTCACTGAGTTGCTTAGCACCTCGCCCTTGCTGAGGCTAGCTTTGAACTCGTGATTCTCCTGTCCTAGCCTCCCAAAGTGCTGGGATCACAGACGTGCGCCAGCGCACCCGGCTTCATATTAAATCTTTAAAGAGCTTGGTTACAACATCAAACATTGTCCATATGTCTATGTTTTCTTGCCTTTTTATTTAAATCGTTACTTATGATTCTTTTTTTTATAAATATTTTTTTAGTTGTTGATGGACCTTTATTTTTATTCATTTATTTCTATGTGGTGCTAAGAATCGAACCCAGTGCCTCACACATGTGAGGCAAGCACTTTACCACTGAGCCGTGACCCCAGCCCGTTACTTTTAATTTAATGTTTCTCCGAACAGCATTTTTTTTTTAATATTTTTTTTTTTTTAGCTGTAGATGGACATAATGCCTTTATTTTATTGCTTTGTATGTGGTGCTGAGGATCGAACCCAGGGCCTCACACATGCGAGGCAAGCGCTCTACCACTGAGCTACAATCCCAGCCCCTCTCCAAACAGCATTTTAAACAACTAATACAGTATGTTAAAGGACTTTAGCACAGATATATAAAATTTAATGTGACTGTATTTGTTCTGTGACTGCATTTGTTCTTTTCTCTTTATTCCACATCCTGTTAGTTTTTTTGTGTGTTTTTGGGTTTTTTTGTTACTGGAGATTGAACTCAGGGGCACTCGACCACTGAGCCACATCCCCAGCCCTATTTTGTGTTTTACGTAGAGACAGGGTCTCACTGAGTTGCTTACCACCTCACCGTTGCTGAGGCTGGCTTTCAACTCGCGATTCTCCTCTCTCAGCCTCCCTAAGTGCTGGGACCTGTAAGTTTTAACACTTGATCTGATTCCATGATTTCCATGAGTTTGAAAACACTAGCATGTATTACTTGGGCAACTGTGTTAGACAATGTTAGCCATGTGTGATTTAAAAATATTTAGAAGTCATATTTAAAAATTGGGACAGGTGAAATCAATTTTAACATACCCAGAATAATAGTATTTCAGCATGTAAGCAATGTCAAAAAATCAGTGAAACATTTTATACCCTTTTTTATCTTCAAAATGTATTGAATAATTCATACTACCCCCATCAAATGATCTATAACTGAATATGGGTTCAGTAATGGATAAAGCAGACCCAGAGAATTTCTGGCTATTGGTATTTATATCCCTCTTTATATGCACTGCTGGAGACCAAATTGCATGAAAGAAATCTGTCCTTGTACTTTTTCTAGATCAGCCCTACATTCGTGAGGTGGTGTACATGATTCTGTCATTTAAACTGGTTTTCCTTCCCTGCTCTCTCACATGCAGAATCTAGACTTACCCATTATCCTTCTCTGAATTTAGTAGATACAGTGGTGTTACTGACATCATCAAAACAACCTTAGAGAGCAAGCCTGTAATCCCAGCACTTGGGAGGCTGAGACAGGAGAATCATGAGTTTAAAGCCAGCCTCAGCAACGGCAAGGTGCTAAGCAACTCAGTGAGACCCTGTCTCTACATAAAACACAAAATAGGGCTGGGGATGTGGCTCAGTGGTCGAGTGCCCCTGAGTTCAATCTCCAGTACCAAAAAAAAAAAAAAGAATTACTTTGTCGCTTTTTTCCTTGTCACCCCTACGCTTTTTCTTTTTCTCCTCCCCACCTCTAGTAAGGGACCTTTTTTATTAGTTAAATGCTTGTATTATGTAGCCAAGTGCTTAGCCTTTGCACTTTTTCCCTGTGCCTCTTGAATGATAAAATTCCAACCTTCCATAGGAAAGTGATGACCCCATGGCTTATATCCACTTCACTGCTGAAGGAGAAGTTACCTTCAAGTCAATTTTATTTGTACCCACATCTGCTCCACGTGGTCTTTTTGATGAATATGGATCAAAGAAGAGCGATTACATTAAGGTGGGTCCTTAGTGTAGTATAAGCTGAGTTTAAAATTTGAAGGTGTGGGGCTGGGGTGGTGGCTCAGTGGTAGAGCACTTGCCTAGCATGCATGAGGCACTGGGTTCGATCCTCAGCACCACATATAAATAAATAAAAAAAAAAATAAAGGTCCATCAACAACTAAAAAAAATTTAAAAAAAAAAAAAAAAAAAAAAAAAAATAAAATTTGAAGGTGTAATTTCCAAAAAGTAAGTCTTCTCTGCTCTCTACTTAGCTGTATGTGCGCCGTGTGTTCATCACAGATGACTTCCATGATATGATGCCTAAGTACCTTAATTTTGTCAAGGGTGTTGTGAGTATCTGAAGATTGGGGGCAGGGGACATTGGAGGTGGGGGGTTTAGCAGTGTTGTGTTTTTCGTTTTCTGCTATCTTGGGTTTGGAGGAGGGTTTGTTGTTTGGGTTTGGCTTTGCTTTGTTCCAGTATGTTTACTGCCCACTGAACTTTATCTTGTCATCTGCAGGTGGACTCAGATGATCTCCCCTTGAATGTTTCCCGCGAGACTCTTCAGCAACATAAACTGCTTAAGGTGAGGGCTCTCTAGATAGACTGGCCATTTTGCTCTTTGATTGGGTTCAGAAGACAGACTCCATTAGTGAAGCAAATAGATTTTAGTCTAATCCTTGAACATTCAAAAAAACCTCACTCGGGGATTATCAGATCTTAAGAATCTGATTATTTCTCCTTAACATTTAATAATAAGATTTCAAACAAATAGGAAAGTTGATAAAATTGTGCAGTGAACATCTGTATATACCCACTACCTGGTCCACAATTAACAAATTTATCATGCTAGGCTTTATCACATAGCCAGTCACTTATCAAACCTTTCATTAAACCTTTTCCCCAGTACCTTTGTAATTAGAAGACTTGCTAGTTTTTTGTTCGAAAGTTTTGACAATATCCCATTTATTCACTTTGCTTAGAGTCTAAAAAGAATTTTAGTGAGCCAGTTGCAAATGCCTGTAATCCCAGCGGCTCAGGAGGCTGAGGCAGGGGGATCTCAGGTTCAAGGCCAGCCTAAGCAACTTAGTGAAACCCTACCTATCTCAAAATAAAAAGTAGAAGGGCCTGGGGATATAGCTCAGTAGTAAAATGCTCAATCCCCAGTACCAAAAAAAAACCCAGTATCAGTTCTAAAATTAGAATATCAGCATTAAAAACACAATGTGGTTTGGCAGCACACATCCGTAATCTCAAAAGGCTGAGGGTATGGCCTAAGCACCCTTAGGTTCGCTTCCTGGTATTAAAAAAAAAATCGCACAATATGATTATTTACACGGAGCCTAATTGTAGCTCAATCTGGCTTGCAAGTATTCCTCCATCTCCCACTCCTTGATCCACAGCAGTGATGGTGCCTGTCTTTGTATCTCCCCCCACTGCTCCCCTGGACCCTTAACATTCTCATAGATTTGAGATAGACTCTTCTAATCTCTTTGTTGTCCTTGAATTTTATTTAGGTGATTAGGAAGAAGCTTGTCCGCAAAACTCTGGACATGATCAAGAAGATTGCTGATGAGAAATACAATGATACTTTTTGGAAAGAATTTGGTACCAATATCAAGCTTGGTGTGATTGAAGACCACTCCAACCGAACCCGTCTTGCTAAACTTCTTAGATTCCAGTCTTCTCATCATCCCACTGACATTACTAGTCTAGACCAGTATGTGGAAAGAATGAAGGAGAAACAGGATAAAATCTACTTCATGGCTGGGTCTAGCAGAAAAGAGGTGAGATGAAGTACAGCCTTCAGGAATCCTGGTAGGAAACTGGGGATTCAGAACCAACTCTTGAGGATATAAAAGGACAAATTAATTTTGTGACTGTAGTAATTCTGAAGACTGGTCCGTCACTGACAAGACAATCACTTCTTAATAATCACCTTTCAGATGGCACTGTTAATGCTATATAAGTATAGCTAATAAGGTAGACAGTTATGCCAAGGCCAGACTTGGAAGATTTTCATTAATTCCATTAATTTTGTAGGCTGAATCTTCTCCATTTGTTGAGCGACTTCTGAAAAAGGGCTATGAAGTCATTTACCTCACAGAACCTGTGGATGAATACTGCATTCAGGCCCTTCCTGAGTTTGACGGGAAGAGGTTTCAGAATGTTGCCAAGGAAGGAGTGAAATTTGATGAAAGTGAGAAAACTAAGGAGAGTCGAGAAGCAACTGAGAAGGAATTTGAGCCTCTGCTCAACTGGATGAAAGATAAAGCCCTTAAGGACAAGGTAGTATTCTGGAAATTATAAATTGAAAAAATGTGGCGCCCATGTTTAAGAAATAAATTATTGATTAAATTCTTGGGAAGAAGAGCTTAAAACTTTTTTCCTATAGTTTAATATTGCTACTATGATAACTTAAGGTTGACAAGTTAAATTTGTTTTATATGCTTTTTTAAAAGTTGATGTAGCCCGGCATAGTGGCACACACCTGTAATCCCAGCTACTCAGGCAGAGGGCAAAGGATGAGAAGTTCAAGACCTGCCTGGGCAACTTAGCAAGACCTCATCTCAAAATAAAAATAAAAAGAACTGAGGATGTAGCTCAGTGGTAGAGCCTCCCTACGTTCAATCCCCTGTATGAGAGTTAGACAGAGCGGGAGTTGGTCTTTAAGTATTTCTGGCTGAAAAATTCAGATTGTTAAATAACAGCATCCCTGAACGTTTCCTAAATCTGAATGAAAATTACTTTTATGATCTGCCCCTGTTCATAATTTTAAGTGACAAAGTCTTGGGAAGTTGAAATACAATTTCTAAGTGCCCATACCTATTGGTAGGCATCTCCATCTAACTCTTGGTTTCTCATCCCAAGATTGAAAAGGCCGTGGTATCACAGCGCCTGACAGAGTCTCCATGCGCTCTTGTGGCTAGCCAGTACGGGTGGTCTGGCAACATGGAGAGGATCATGAAAGCCCAGGCGTACCAAACGGGCAAGGACATCTCCACCAAGTAAGCACCCTGGGCGGGGAGAGCCCCGCCAGCTCTAGTCCAAATGCCTGCTTCTGTACAGGGTCTAGCATTGTAAGTGTCCACCTCTGTCTGTGTATTAGGTAGATTGCGAGTTTACAAAGGAATTCCCCTTGCTTAGATTGATAAAGAAAAGGTCTTTAGGGTCTCTGAGACCCTGTCTCTACATAAAACACAAAACAGAAATAGGACTGGGATGTGGCTCAGTACCCTTGAGTTCAATTCCCAGTACGGGGGTGGGGAGGGGCGTATAATATAAGTACATGTTGATTTTTCCAAGACTTATTCTCTTGGAAATGTGTTTGTTTCATAATCTGTGTTTGCTTCATAATCTGTTCTACATATTTTTACTTTTGCATTAGATTATATGAATGATGTCCTAATTAGCATGACTTTATCAACATATAGTATTTACACTATAAAACGCTAAAATGCTAGCTTGTTCATGTCTTCTGATTTGACTATAAATTCCAAATGGAGAACATCATTCTGTTCTACATGTAATTAATTGCAACAGTGAGATAGCCAGTTAAAACATGTCTACCAATTTCAGTAAATGTTTAATTAAAAGGAAAGAGTTTTGCATTCACTTATGACGTAATGCCTTCAGTTCAGCAAACATTTGAGCACTTAGAGGTGTCTATGCGCATGAGTCAAAAGTAGACAGATCTCCTGTCTTTGAAACATGAAGACTAGTCCGGGTGACAGATCAAGGCACACCCTACCCTAGTCCTTATATAGGTAATAGTTATACCAGGGGAGGGATAGATGTGGTTCTTCCCTGTCCTCAATTGGTTTTGGAACCATATCGATGGAAGTGTTGAGGAGAAAGTGTCATTTGAGTGGCACCCAGAAGTTGTGGGGGGTCAGGCTTCAGTTACGGTAGTAAGAATAAGGGAATATGCAGATGTTAAATCAGGTCATCCAGTCAGCACTGCTTTAGGTACTTAGGACTTTTCAGTAAATAGAAAATCATTTCCCTTTAGTTCACTTTTTCTAACCATACACACCTGCCTTTAAAAGGGAGAAATGTAGCTGGGCGCAGTGACACAACGCCTGTAATCCCAGCGCTTTGGGAGACTTAAGACAGGAGGATCACGAGTTCAAAGCCAACCTCAGCAACAGCGAGGCACTAAATAAGCAAGGCGCCCATCCACATAGGTTTTCTTCTACGAGTAGGGTCTCTGAGACCCTCTGTCTACATAAAACACAAAACAGAAATAGGACTGGGATGTGGCTCAGTACCCTTGAGTTCAGTCCCCGGTACGGGGGTGGGGAGGGGCATATAATATAAGTACATGTTGATTTTTCCAAGACTTATTCTCTGTACTTATCAAGGTTAGAGTAAAGGAAATGTATGAACCCTAAAATCTGATATTTTATTGATGTTCATTTTGTCCCATGACAGTTACTATGCCAGTCAGAAGAAAACATTTGAAATTAACCCCAGACATCCACTCATCAGAGACATGCTTCGGCGAGTAAAGGTGAGTAATGTTGTACTGATCCTCTTAAAATTATCTTAAATTTGAGAATGTTAATCAAGTGCAACTTCTTCCATCTCAGGAAGATGAAGATGACAAAACAGTTTTAGATCTTGCTGTGGTTTTGTTTGAAACGGCAACTCTTCGGTCAGGATATCTTCTGCCAGACACTAAAGCATACGGAGATAGAATAGAAAGAATGCTTCGCCTCAGTTTAAACATTGACCCTGAAGCAAAGGTTTGTATCCCCAACTGTCCCACATAGGTTGGTTGTATTTTGTTGTTGTTTTGTGTTTTGGTTTTGTTTTGGAATCAGATTGAACTCGGAGTGCTTGACCACTGAGCCACCGCATCCCTAGCCCTTTGTATTTATCTGGTGACAGGGTATGAAGCTCTTTGCCAAGTTGCTTAGGGCCTCTCTAAGTTGCTGCCTTCAAATTTGGAATCTTCCCACCGCAAGCTGCTGAAGCCACTGGGATCACAGATATATACCCCACTATACCCATCCACATAGGTTTTCTTCTAAGAGTAGGCTCCTGCGCCAGTAGTGCCCACTCCTGCTAATCCCAGCTGCTTGGAAGGCTAAGGTTTGAGGCCAGCTTTGGCAACTTAGCAAGACTGTCTCAAAAAAGAAAGGGCTGGGGATGTAGCTTAGTGGTAAGTAGAACACTCCTTGATCCCTAGTACCACCCAAAAAAGTTCGCCAAATTTCTACTTTTTGAAATTATTTTTTGAAATAATTGACTGAAATCCCCATAATTCAGGCATTATGTCATAAGTGAATGCAAAACTCTTTTATAGCCTCTTTCCCTTCTCCCCGCCCCCACTGGTAGCCTGACTGTTAAGTCTAGTTAGGGGATTTACTCTGTTGTTATTAATAAACATGAGTGTCATCCATTATGATCTTACATATTTAAGAAAAATAAGGGGCTGAGACTAGCTCAGTGGTAGAGCGTTTGCCTCGCATGCGTGAGGCACTGGGTTCGATCCTCAGCACCACATAAAAATAGAGATATTGTGTCCATCTACAACTAAAAAAAATATTTAAAAAGAAAAATGAAACTAGATCCAAGGCATTAATGGGCTCATGGATGTTGTCCACAGGTGGAAGAAGAACCAGAAGAAGAGCCTGAGGACACAGCTGAAGACACAGCCGAAGACACAGAGCAGGACGAAGATGAGGAAGAACTGGAGGCAGGAACAGAAGAAGAAGAAGAAGAAGAACAGGAAACAGCAAAGGTATGTGAGCAAGAGTGGAGTTTGCAGCCGGGCGCGGTGGCTCAAGCCTGTAATCGCAGCACTTAGGGAGGCTGAGACAGGAGAATCGCGAGTTCAAAGCCAGCCTCAGCAATGGCGAGGTGGTAAGCACCTCAGTGAGACCCTGTCTCTACATAAGACACAAAATGGGGCTGGGGGTGTGGCTCAGTGGTCGAGTGCCCCTGAGTTCAATCCCCAGTACCAAAAAAAAAAAGAGTGGGGTTTGCACCTTCAGCTCCGACTGGGCTTTAGTTGAGGCACAGTTAGGGCTGTGACTTATAGAATACAGACCAAACCGAGAGTCTCAACAGAAATCTGCTTAGAAATATCTGATAGTGATAATCATATTAAAGATCATGAGCAAATTTTTTAAGAATGTCCTTTCATTTTTCTTGAGGGTTTTTTAAATGACCTTCTATATACTGGGAATTTTGCTAGCTTTTAACATATTATTTTTCTGTTTTCACAGAAATCTACAGCTGAAAAAGATGAATTGTAAATTACTCTCACCATTGGATCCCGTGTGGAGAGGGAATGTGAAATTTAAGTCATTTTTGGGGGGGAGAGACTTGTTTTGGATGCTCCCCAGCCCCCTTCTCCCCTGCACTGTAAAATGTTGGGATTGTGGGTCACAGGAAGAAGTGGGTTTTTTAGTTGAATTTTTTTTAACATTCCTCATGAATGTAAATTTGTACTATTTAACTATTGGTGTAAAATCTTGTCATGTGTATAAAAATAAAAAATCCCAAATACTGTTTTGCCTGTATTTTCATAATGCATAGCACAGAATTATCTGATATTTGGGGGGTTTTGTGTGGGGTTTTTTTTGGGGGGGGTAACGAGGGAATTAAAACCAGGGCCTAAGTTGCTGAGCCTGGCCTCAAATTTGTGATTCTCCTGCCTATGCCTCCCGCATTGCTGGGGTTACAGGCGTGCACCACCATGCCTGCCTAATGTGTACCTTTTAAAATATATGCCCATTCTTACAATAAGTAGAAGGGCAGCTCAATCATAGAGGAACCTGACATAATTAAGATACAGCGTCCTTGTGATGTTCATTTCCACTGTGAATTACCATTTTTAATAAATGTTATATTCAAAGTCAAAGCCATCTGATTGTATTAAATGAGTGACATCTGACACTTGCTACTCAGAATCCTACAATTACAAATTCTAGATTACCACTGCTTCAGCAGGAAGAAAAGGCATCATACTCCCTTAGCTCCTAGCAGAAGTAAATTGTCACAAATCTTACACAATGTATTTCATTTGGCCTAATCTAATTACTACATAGGTTGCAACTGGTCTATGTTGGCTTTTTTTTTTTTTTTTTTTTACTAAAAAGAGCTTTGTTAATAAGCTAGATGGTTTGCTTTTTCCCAGTGCTAGCAATGGAATTCCAGGCCCACATGTGCTAGGCATCTACCTACTACTCAGCTATAACCCTCTGCTCAACTTTTAATTTTCAATGTCAGTCATCAAATTCATTCTCCAGGAGGCACTGAGACGGTTGAGTATACTGGATGTTATTAAGGAGCTCCCTTGGATCACCATGAGAGAGATGATGTAATAGGTGCAGCTTTCCACAAGGCCATTCCAATTGAGGCAATCTAGTGTTGCAGGATTTCACAAAGATCCATGGCGTGTAGCAACTTGCTCACTGGCGAGGAAGTAGGCAAAAAGAGTTCTGAAAAGCAGAAATAGCCCTGAACAAAAGCCAACTGGTTTATAAATTGTGTTCTTTCCAGACATACAGAGGTTGGAATATTTGCATTAGTTTATTAGGACTGACATATCTAACATATCTAACAAGGTACCACAAACTAGGTAGCTTGAAATGATAGAAACTATTCTCATAGTTCTGGAAGTTTAAAATTCAGATGTCCCCAGGTCCATGCTCTGTGGCTGTATAATCCCTCTTGTGTTGGTGGGCCTCAACCCGGAGATCCTTGGCTTGCAGCACATCACTTGTCTCTGCATCACTTGTGCAGTAAGTTCTCCCTGTATCTGTGTCTTCCTTCACAAGGCATTTTCCTCTTAGGAAAAGCAATATGGGATTAGGCCCAACCTAAAGCTCTCACTTCAATTGGCTGTATTTGCAGAGACCTAGCTTTAAACAAGGCCACATTCACAGGTACTTTTCAGGGAAAAATTCAACCTATAACAATGCTCATTGAAGTTTTCCACTTATTTTAAAATGTATTTTATAAGAAAAAGTAAATGCCAATTTTAATTTGGTTTCTCAAACTTGGGGGTTAAGGACCTTATGAAAGACCGTCACAAATGTTACAAATTTTGTTACATACACAATTCCAAAATAACTTTAAACTTTAAATATTTTGACTTAAGCCATTTTGTCCCATCATCACGGATGTCATACCTATAAAAACTGAAATACAAAGCCGGGCGCGGTGGCTCAAGCCTGTAATCTCAGCACTTAGGGAGGCTGAGACAGAATCACGAGTTCAAAGCCAGCCTCAGCAATGGCGAGGCGCTAAAGCAACTCAGTGAGACCCTGTCTCTACATAAAACACAAAATAGGGCTGGGGACGTGGCTCAGGGGTCGAGTGCCCCTGAGTTCATTCCCTGGTACCAAAAAAAAAAAAAAAAAAAAACTGAAATACAGTATACAGTGTAATAATTATATAATAGTAACAAAACTGTAATAGTATTAACATTAATACAATAGTTTGTATTAATTGTGATTTTAATGCACCTGTGTCAATTTTGTTGAACTATTGACAATACTGAAAACTTAAGATTTAGTAGGCTAATACAGTTTAAGCTTGTTAACTTAGACACACCATAAGCATTCATTGCCAATATCCCTTTTATTATATTTACTTTATAATTCCCATTTTACCACTACAGTCAAGCTCATTCAGAAAAACAAACTAGAATTATAATGGCAGGACACACTGCAAATATTCCACATCTCACATTATATTCAAGGCTCAATATCTTCTAAACCACATTCAAGAAGCTGATGGTATATACTTTGGCAGTTTACAAGAGATTCTGGTCAAACCACATTAAAATGTCACCATATCAGTCAATATTTACTGAGTACCTCTTATTGAAGTTAGCACTGGATTAGGTGCTTAAGGACAAGTAGTTTGACTCAATAAATTTTAAACATACATGTTTAAGACATTATTCTCAGATTTCTTAGCACAGTTGTATTTTGAAATTTCTATTGCTGAGAAATTTGAGGTTCATGCTTAATGTGCTGCCTCTCTTTCAGTCCCAAAAGCTCCGTTTTGAGTTCTCCAGGCTTTGGTGGAATATCAGGTATGGTCTGTAGGGGGGAAAAAACAGATGCCAATACTTTCTTAGACTTTAATTCAACATGACTTGAAAGATTTTAAACTAATGAGTAAAATCAAAAGTTCCCTGCTTGCTACTCAATAATAAATCTTTAGTAAGAGAATCTCTGGTTAAACTAAATTTCTTTCTAGCCCTATATAGATGATTCTATCACCTTAGCAATATCTTAAATACTAAAGGAGTCACTGAGAAACAGTATGTATCAATTTCAATTGATAGACTCACAAATGTGAGGAAAACTTTCCATATTTGGAAATTCATTCCTGCAGTACTTACTGATTCTTCACCATGTACCTGGCCCAGGAAACAGCTATTAGGGATTAAATCATTTATTCAAAAATATTACATGCCCATTATGTGCAATGCATAAAACAAAGAACAAAATAATATAAAATCTCTGTCTTGGACAAAGGTCAAGAAAAGCATGAGAAGATGACTATTGTTTTGGTAATAACTGCATTGAGATGTAATTTATAAACCACAGCATTCTCCCATTTAAAGTGCACAATTCAAGCTGGGCGCGGTGGCGCATGCCTATAATCCCAGCACTTTGCGTGGCTGAGGCAGGAGAATCACAAGTTCAAAGCCAGCCTTAGCAACGGCAAGGTGCTAAGCAACTCAGGCCCTGTCTCTACATAAAACACAAAATAGGGCTGGGGATGTGGCTCAGTGGTCGAGTGCCCGAGTTCAATTCCTAGTACCAAAATATAAAAATAAAAAAAATAAAGTGCACAATTCATGCCCTGGGTGTAGCTCAGTGGTAGAGCACTTACCAATCATATGTGAAGCCCTGGGTTCAATCTCTAGCAACACACACACACAAAGTATACAATTCAATAATTTTTCAGTGCAATATATTTACAGAGTTGTGAGTCCATCACAATAAGTTTCAGAACATTTTCATCATCCTTCAACTCCACAGCAGCTACCCTAATTTACATTCCCACCAGTAGTGCACGAGGGTTCCAATTTCTCCACATGCTTGATGACACCTGTCACTCTTTATTATAGTCATCATAGTGGTTATGAAGTGGTCTTTCCTTGTGGTTTTGATTTGCATTTCTGAGATAGCTAATAATGCTAAGCATCTTTTCATTTGCTTATTGACTGAGAAGGTGACTTTTGAACAAAGACATGGAGGAGGAAGAGGGAAGCGGTCACGCAGTTATCTGTATTTCAGGCCGATGGAAACACAAAAGCAGACGACTTAAAGCAAGAGCGTGCCTTCATTTTCAAGGAAAAGCAAGGACGTCAGAATAGCAGGTACAAAGTGTTCAACACAGGAGACAAGGGCAGGAGGAAAGGGGAAGACTCCAGTGGTTTTCACTCAGATGGGAAAGTTTTAAGAGTGACATGACCTAACTTAAGTGTAAAAAGATGACAATGGTAGCTTTGTTGAGACTACAGGAAAAGCAAGAACGAAAGGCGGACAATGGTAAGGAAGCTATTGCAGTAACTGAGGAAAGAGATGACTCAACTGGGTAGTAGTAACGGAGGTGGTAAGACGGGGTTGGCATGTGAATGTATTTTTTGGATTAATCCAATGAGATCTGTTGAAGTGTGCAGTAAAAGAGGAATTATGTTTCAATCTGAACAGGTTTCAATCTAAACAACTTGTAGTCACTTCTTTTGCTATTGTGATGAGCCATGCTGGACAACTAGAACAAAGCACTCTTACTAGTTCTCCCTTAAGACAGCACTGAGCACAAGCCCAAGGCAGCCATCAGGGTTTTCTGTTTTGAACTCTAACTAAAACTTTTAGTTGTCAGACTGAACAATTCCAAAAGGATAGGTAAAGAACATAAATTCCTTAAATGTCAGAAAAGCATAAAGCATCCTCAACACAGCCAGCCAGCCTGGCCTCAGTCCTTACAGAGATACCATACGGCCAATACTACTGGCCAGACAGACTGAGGTGGCCCGTCATTATGCTCCTTCTAGAGACTGTCCCTGAGGACTCAAAGCCTCCTCCCAAAGTACAGGTAGCTGTTAGCAACAACCCTTGCACATTCCTAATTATAATGAAAAGGGTGAATCAAAAGTCAATTTCCCAAAGTCAAATTCTAAGTGTTCCTTCCCTTATAAGAGTTGCTGATGGGGGCTGGGATTGTAGCTCAGCAGTAGAGCGCTTGCCTCGCATGCGTGAGGCCCTGGGTTTGATCCTCAGCACCACATACCAAGCAATAAAATAAAGACATTGTATCCATCAACAACTAAAAAAAATATTAAAAAAAAAAAAAAAGAGTTGCTGATGGATAGTCCTACATAAGCTAAGGCTAAACTGCATTTCTGTGGAAAGTTCTTACCACTTTCTGTCTCCACTAAGTGTCTTTGACGTTGCAGTTAGAACTCTTAGAAGCAGTTTGAAGAGGTAAGAGCTACTAGAGCATTGTTTGTCTGAAAAGTACACACCACCTAAATGTCAACAAGGGACTGAGCAAATAATGTATGGAATATCCATATTATATTATATATAGCATATTCCATACATTATATAATATTATATGTTATTATATAATATTATAGCCAACACTACATGATGGTTGGCTGGATGTGTAGCTCAGTAATAGAGAACTTCCTTGGCATATGTGAAGTTTTGGGTTTGATCCCCAGCATTCCACAACAAACCATACAAAAGATAAAAAGAATAAAGACTATTAATATTGCATAAATGTCTATTCACACAGATGTTAACTAAATGCAAGCTGAGAAATATGTACATGAACTCCTTTTTAGTTAGAGAAAAATGCTCCCCAAACTGTGTGTGCACATTTGTATACACCAACCAAGACATGGGGAGCAGACAGGAGAAAGGGCATTATAAACTGAGGATTTTCATTTTTTACTTGACTCACTTCCACTGGAATGTTTTATAAGGGAGTTGTATTGTTCTATTAACAGGAACAAAAAGAAACACCAAACAGAAAGCTTGGGCTTCAGATCCTTAAATCAACGCCTCATTAAGCCATGACCTGGGAAATCACCTCACTTTTCCAAACCTAAGTTTCCTCACTTGAAAACTGGAATAACACCTCCAAAATTATAGTGACAACTAACTGAAATGAATTCATTGCATTACACAGGGTTGATTCAGTGCGACCTGTCCAGGCAGCCTCAGCCCAGTACACTGAGCTGCAAACCTCTGTATCATGCCAACACTATAACCCTTGGACACTTTTTAAATTATTATCTTTCTCACCCCATCTTTCCAAGATCTTAATCCCTGAAAAGCTCCTTTAATTCTTTGTTCCTAAATCAAACAATGCTTACTAACATTAAGCTAAACTTGTTCCTCCTTTACATGCCTATATTCAATTATTCTTCATTGTACAAATTTTTTTTTTATTTTTTGGTACTGGGGATTGAACTCAGGGGTACCTCGACCACTGAGCCACATCCCCAGCCCTATTTTGTGTTTTCTGTAGAGACAGGGTCTCAATGAGGTGCTTAGCGCCTCGCCATTGCTGAGGCTGGCTTTGAACTCGCGATTCTCCTGTCTCAGCCTCCCTAAGTGCTGGGATTACAGGCTTGAGCCACCGCGCCCGGCTTCGTTCTACGAATTTTTGCTGGTCATTGGCTACATTCTAAGATCTCTTCCACGTGACTGAGTTACAAAAGTGAACCAGATGGACAGTTTCTTTGTGGAGTTTACATTCTAGTGGAACAAGTAAGGACAAGAAAACACACAAAGGGAAAAATAACTGCAAATTGCAACAAGTGCTTTGCAACAAGTGCTCTATGGAAACAAAGGACCGTGTGGAAGAGCACAGGAGGAAAGAATCCTTGGAGAGCTGGCCAAAGAAGTCCTTGCTGGAGGGGATATTTAAGCAAATAACCTTAAGGGCTTTTGTCTTTTTTTGTTGTTGTTGTTGTTACCAGGGATTGAATTTAGGGATTCTTAATCACTGAGCCCCATAACCAGCCCATGTTTATAATTTATTTAGAGACAAGGTCTCGCTGAATTGCTTAGAGCCTCGCTAATCTGCTGAGGCTGGCTTTGAACTCAAGATCCTCCTGCCTCAGCGTCCCAAGTAGCTGGGATAAGACCTTAAGTTTGAAAGAAGAAAATCACGCCACTATTTGGAATAAAAGCATGACAGAGGAAAAGGCGGCTCTGTGGTAGGGCTAGATGCATTTGAGAAGCTGCATGGAACCCAGTGTGGCTGCAACAGAAGGAACAAGGGAGAAATGGCCAAAAGTGGCAGGGACCACACTGTGGAGCTCACAGGCCGTGCTTTACAGGAAGCCGGATGCCATCATAGGGTTTTAGGCTGGGGGCAGATGGGATCCTAGTTTCGCTTAAAGTCTGTTTTCTTGCTATGGGGAGCGTGGAGTGGTTCAGCAGGGTCGAGAGAGGGCCCCTCTGTCACTCACCAGGTCAGGCCGGTAGTACCTGTGCACCACTTGAGCCCCCGCCAACATGGCCAGGAGGCTAGCCGCCAACATTTTCAGGTAAGTGGTCATGGGCACGCCCGCGGGCATGGTCCGAGGGCTGCACGGGCAGGGAAGAGGCAGCGTTAGAAGGCCGTCGGCTCACGACTAGCCCGCGCGGGGCGAAGGCGCCCGGGTTAGCGCGGAAAGCAGCCGCACAAGGGCGGGTACACGGGCCAAAACCCCAGACTCTGTCCGTGCGCCTCGGTTTCCTCAGCTACAAGAGGTCGCCCAGCGGACGAACACTCGCTCCAGACCTAAGCCCAGCCTTCAATCTTATCAGCGAGAGGAGCTGAGCCGGCAGAACGCAAAGGCAACGTTTGCAGAGCAAGCGAAAGGCTGACACCAGGCGGCTTCCGCCTCTAGAAGGGGAACTGCCGACCGCACTCTTTCTCCCTCCGTGGACCCGACCAGCAAGGGGCGGGGCCGACAGGCAGAGCGTGGGAGGAAGTGCGTCATGGAGCAGGAGCCGGCCGCATGCTGGCCGGACCTAAAGTGTAGTGGGTGACCTGCCGGACGAGAAAGCTAGGGCACGGCGGGCGCCTGCGCAGTTGCGTGGCCCGGCGGAAGTGGGATGCTGGAGCGGAACTAAGGTCTGTGTCTTAATTCCCACACCTTTCCCAGCCCCGCCTCCTAGTGCCGCATCACTAACGCGGACGTTGGGTTTCCTCCTAGTTTCTGGTACCCGTCAATACCAGAATAGAGCCACACCCAGACCACAGTTGGAAGAGAGGAAACCTGGAGTCGATGTTACCTAATCTGTGCATTTATTTTATTTTATTTTATTTTATTTTATTTTATTTTGTTTTATTTTATTTTGTTGTAGATGAACACAATACCTTTATTTATTTTATGTGGTGCTGAGGATCGAACCCACTGCCTCACACGTGCGAGGCAAGCGCTCTACCACTGAGCCACAACCCCAGCCCCAATCCGTGCATTTTTAGATTGTTTTGTGGACCGATTTTTGTTAACCAAAAATGTTAGTGCAAGAATGAATTCGGCAAGATTAAGGTCGTGTAACACGAATCATGATACACTTATTTATCTTTAAACAATACTATGGAGGTATATTTTCTACGTCAATTATTTTAAAAGATAGGATTTGTTGCAGTTTGCCATGTGTACATACATGAAGCCATTCCCACAATCGACATAAACATATCCACCACACCCAAAAATTTACGCCTGTAATCCCAGGAGGATCGCGAGTTCAAAGCCAATCTCAGCAATTTAGCGAGGCCTTAAGCAATTAGGCGAGACCCTGTCTCTAAAAAAGATATAAAAAAGGAGTGAGGATGTGGTTCCGTGGTTAAGTGCCTCTGGGTTCAATCCCTGGTACCAAAAAAGAAGTTTCTTGCTGCTTCTTTCTAATCGGTTCCTGTGCCACACTGCTTCTTTCTCTCATAATCACTGATCAGTTTTCTGTCGAGATTATTTTGCACCTTCTAGAATGGTATGTAAATGGAGTCAAACAGCATATACTATTTTTTAATCTAGCTTATTTCATTCAACAGGGTTGAGATTCTTCCACGTTGCTGCATTTGTCAGTAGTTCACTTCTTTTTATTGCTGAGTATATTTATACGGTTGGTTTATCCATTCACTTGGTGGACCCTTTGGTTTCCAGTTGTCATAGAGATGAAAGGGGCAAAGGACAGGTAGCTGATTATCAAAGAAAGGAAATGAGTAGACAGCATTCCTCATCAACCAGTTGCTAACACCTCCAGGGGTGGGGAAGGGTCCACTTTCCAAAACAAGCGATTACCCCCTGGGCGGCTTTTCCCCTGCTTTTGGTCACAATAGGCAAGATAAGAGGAGAAAGGGGCAAGAGAAAAATGAAAACCTAAAATCTGTAAAGGGGCAAGACGCACTCCCTCCCGCAGGCACCAGTTCTGAGTCCCAGCTCCTCTCCTGAGGGGTCTACTATCCCCCCACCCACTCTCTGTTCTGTCTCTTAAATAAAATTTGCTTTCTATGCTTGAGTTGATGTTAATCAGATGTTTAATCTTCCACACCATGGGAATGAGGACCCAGTCCTGATTTTCAAGACTGGTCTCAGCAATAAAGCTGCTGTGAACAGTAAAGTATATGAGAAAGACTTGTGAACTTATGATTCCATTTCTTTTAGATGCTTACCTAAGAAAAGAATGACTGGTACATATGGTAGGCGTGTGTGTGTGGAGAGAGAGATACAGAGAGAGAGAGAGAGAGAGAGAGAGAGAGAGCGCTTATACGTTTTTCTTGGATCTAATATGAATGGTGTATTTTTGAATTGTTGTTAATATATAGAATACAATTGATTTTTCTTATGTTGATGCTTTATGTTGCAGTCTTGCTAATTGCACTTATTCATTATATTACTTTTTTTACAGGTTCCATATTATTTTCCACATAAACCATTATGTGAACTATAAATACAGTATTTTTATAGGTGAAATTTATCAATCTTGAGGAAGTTCCCCAGCAAGTTCTCTTCTGTTTTTAGCTTGATGAAATTTGTTTTTATTAGAAACGAATGTTTGTCAAATGCTGTATCTCTGCAGATGATTATATTTTTTTAGTTTGTTAATGATGAATTATATAGATTGATTTTCAAGTGTTAAACCAATCTTGTATTAGTCAGATAAATTCTGCTTGGTTATGATCTTATTTATACATTGTTTTCTAAATTTTGTTCAGAATTTTACATGTATGTTCATGAGAGACATTGGTATATAGATTTTCTTTTTTCTTTTTGCTCCTGGGATTGAAACCAGAGGCACTTAACCACTAAGCCACATCTCCAGCCCTTTCTTATATTTTATTTAGAGAAAGGCTCTTGCTTAGGGCCTTGTTAAGTTCCTGAGGCTGGCTTTGAACTCATGATCTTCCTTCTTCAGCCTCCCAAGCTGCTACTGGGATTATAGGTGTGCACCACCACACCCTGCCTGTAGTTTTTCTTGTAGTATTTGTGTCTACTTTTGGTAACAGAGTGATGTTGGCCTCATCACATGAATTGGAAAATAACCCTTCCTCTTCGGTGTTTTGCATGAACTTGACAGGATTGGTTTATTTCTTCCCTGAATGTCTGATGGACTTCACTAGTGAGTCCAGATGGGCCTGGAGTTTTCTTTGTGGGAAGATTTTTTCTGTTTTGTTTTGGTTTGTTTGGGGGCACCAGGGATTGAACCCAGGGGCGCTTAATCACTGAACCACATCCTCGGCCTTTATGTTTTTTATTTTGAGACAGAGTCTTGCTAAGTTCTTTAGGGCCTCATTAAGTTGCTGAGGCTGGCTTTGAACTTGCAATCCTACCGCCTCAGCCTCCTGAGCTGCTGAGATTATAGGCATGCGCCACTATTCCCAGCTCTCCCTTATGCTTAATTCACGTACAGTCTGTATTTTTATCACTTCTTTCATCTTTAATCATTCATATCCCCTCTCCCCTCTCCCTCTCCCTCTCTCCCTCTCTCTCCTGTTAATCCTGGGTAGAGGTTTATCAATTTTATTGATTCTTTCAAAGTTCAAGCTTTGGTGGCACTGATTTTTCTTCTATTGTTATTTATATTTCAATGGTCTTTCACTCATTATTTATTATTTTATTTTGCTTATTTTGGGTTTAATTTGTCCTTTTGTCCTCTCATTTCTTAGGGTAGAAGTTTAAGTCATTGATCTAAGAACTTTCTTTTATTCTAAATGCATGCTCACGATTTGCAGACATGCTCTTTTGGTTTGAAAATCCTTTTACCAGAAGTCCTTCTGCTTCCTCACACTCTGCTAAGGCTCACAGGCATCATCCTCTAAAGGGTTACACTCTGGAGTCAGAAAGCCCTGGCAATAATCTTCACTCAACACTTTGTAGTTGTGTGAATGTATCAGTTTTTTTGTAAAGTGTAATAATAGTAGCTGTGTTGGTTAATTTTATGTGTCAAATTGTCTGGATCCTGGCACCCCATGTGTGGTCAAACATTGTTCTCCATGTTTCTGTGAGGTTTTGTTTGTTTTTTTGGTACTAAGGATTGAACTCAGGGGCACTCAACCACTGAGCCACATCCCCAGCCCTATTTTGTGTTTTATGTAGAGACAGGGTCTCACTGAGTTGCTTAGCGCCTCGCTGTTGCTGAGGCTGGCTTTGAACTCGCGATTCTCCTGTCTCAGCCTCCCAGAGTGCTGGGGTTACAGGCGTGCGCCACCGTGTGTGAGGGTTTTTTATAGATGAGTTTAACATTTAAAAGAGTACATTTTGAATAAAGCAAACTGTCCCCCCCCTAATGTGGGTTGGCTTCATATAATCAGTTGAAGGCATGAATAAAACAAAACACTGACCTTCCTGGAGCAGGAGGGAAATCTTTAGTAGGAAACCTATGGACTGGAACTGCATAATGGACAGTATATTCATGTCTCCTTCCCCTAAAAAATCAAATGTTGAAACCTAATCACCAATATGATGGTATTAGGTGAGGCCTTTGGGAGGTGAATAGATCATGAGGGCAGAGTCCTTGTAAAAATGAAATAAAGTTAAATTAAACTACATTTTTTAAAGCCCATAGAGCTGTCTCTTCTATTCCACAATGTTAGGACAAAGCCAAAATTTATCATCTCTGAACCAGAAAGCAGGCCCTTACCAGACACTGAATCTATCTACCAGAGCCTGGATCTTGGAATTCTCAGCCTCCAGAATGACGAGAAACAAATTACTGTTGTTTAAAAGCCACCCAGTTTTTGGTGTTTTGTTATGGTAGCCCAAATGGCCTATGATATAACATGTGGCTCATAGGATTCTCCTGAGGTTTAAGTCAATTAATACATGAAAAACACTTAGAGCACTCCCTGCACATATTAAACAGTAAACATTAGCCGCTAAAGTCATTAGCACTGTCATCATCGCCATTATTATTATTCTGACATAATTGCTATTTTTAACACCCATTCTCCTTGTTTCTGTCTCCAAAGCACCCATATTCAGTAGGGACACAGGAACCCACCTGTGGATGAAAACCTGCAGTTTGAAAACTCTATCCATTAGCAAATCTTGTTGTCAATAAGATGTAACTGACTGGCATAACATTGACCAAGGAGGAAACAAGCCCAGCTGATTTCTGAAAGGAAGAGCAAGCATTCCAAGAAAGAGAAAGGCAGACAAGGCAAGGCGAGCTGGCCTGCTGCTGCTGTTCTTTCATTTGTCCTGTCACAGTTTCTGAAGCCCTGGCACATTGAGTAAAGACAAGACATTACATCTCTCAGGCTCTCTGAAGCCTTGATGGGCCAGGCTCACTAACAGAGGAAGCTTGTCCTTCACACTCAGATTCAGGCTGGTAAGAGAGAGGCACTGATGGGACAGAAGCCAGTAGGCTGCAATGGCTTCACTCCTTTCAGGATCAATGTCGGGCTTCCAGAAATTCCTCCCATACATCATTTTGCAATACAGGACTGAGCAAAGACCCCTGATCTTCAGAATGGACCTGGTGGGACCCACCTTTTCTTGGATCCTAGAAGCCACAGCCATGCCGTATATGAAGGATATGGAAAGTAAGTCCAAGGACATTTTTCCTAAGCTTCTGTCATTTAAAATCCCAGGCCTAAGCCAGATCAAAGGAAGGCAAAAGGAACTGGCGCCTGACTCCAATACAGTAAGCCCCAGGAAATTCCCTGTTCACACACCTGTCCCACTGTAGTGGATCAGGGGAGCCCCAATACAGTGAACCCCAAGAACTACCCTCCTGCCCCACCCTAAAGGAAGCCTATGTAACCCAGACCCTTGTTTCAGCCGGCTGCCATTTTCAGCGGGAAAATGAACCAAGCCAGGGTTTCACCAATTGACTCTGCTGCTGAATACTGAATAATTAAGAAAAGCTTGCTGATCCCAGGTTTGCGTCCCGTCTCCCCCCTTCCTCACGTGTGCCTCACTTGTGCTAACAACGTTCCAGGTCCCATGTCATGCAAATGAGAAATAAACCTTTGTAGCTGTAAGCCACTAAGGGTTTGGAGTTGTTACCCTGACACAGACTGGGGAAAGAAAATAGAGTCATGGATTCACTATGCAAACTAGCAAGGAACAGAAAAACCTATCTCTTTATTAAGAGTTATCTAATGAAGTCTCTGCACAAATACCACTGACAGGAGTTGAGAATGAATGAAACAAAATCAACTGTCAGAACCATGGAGAAATAAAAGTGGGGTTAGTTGATAACATGATGAAGAGGTGATGCTTGGGTAATATCTAATGCTATGAACTTCAGACGCTATTTTCACATCTTCCAAAGTAAAGCAGAAAATGGCTTATACAGAGCTTTACATTTTACAAAGCAGCTTTACGATGACGCTCCTTTTACAGATTAGGAAACTGAGGCTCAAGTCGTACAGTGGCCTCCACTCCCACGTTTTCCGATTCCAAAGCACTCCCCCATTAGAGTACCAGATGACCGTTTTGTGGTTGTTGGTTTTGCTGCGGTGCTGGGGATGGAACCCAGCCTCAGGTATGGTAGGCAAGCGCCCTACCACTGAGCCACATCCTTAGTCCGCAAGTTTTCGGTCGCAATAAAATTTGGGGTGTTAAGAACTGGATGAGAGCCGGGCGCGGTGGCTCACGCTTGTAATCCCAGCACTTAGGGAGGCTGAGACAGGAGAATCGCGAGTTCAAAGCCAGCCTCAGCAACGACGAGGCGCTAAGCAACTCAGTGAGACCCTGTCTCTACATAAAAAAAAACACAAAATAGGGCTGGGGATGTGGCTCAGGAGTCGAGTGCCCCTGAGTTCAATCCCCGGTACCAAAAAAAAAAAAAAAAAAGAACTGGATGAGGCCCGCAGGCACAGCCGCCCCAACCCCACAGCGCCCAGAGCACATCATCCTCTTTCCCACGCCCGCGCCCACTCCGGAAAATCAAGGGCGGACAAAAGGTGACGTCACAGCGCGCATGCCCTCTGTCCTGCGCTCCTCCACCATTCCCGAAAGGCCGCGCGCGGGCGCCGGGCAACCCGGAGAGGAGCAACGGGATTGGGCCGGCCCGCGTCACGTGACGTACAACGCGCGCGGGACCGGCTCCGAGGAGACGGAAGTGCGGCGCGGAGGGGGCTGCGGGTGGGGGAGGGGTGATGTGGGAGCGTGGGCGGTGAGGCTAGCCGCTGTCCGGTCCCGCCGGTAATCGGATCCCAGGCGCTGATATCGTCGTGTCGCCGTGCGTGAGCCGCCGTTCCACAGAGACCAGTCGCCCCTTGGCCCGGCAGGAGACGCCGCCCGCGCGAGCGGCCGCGGGGCATGGAAGCGGAGAACGCAAGCAGGTAAAGCCGGCGGACGCTGCCCCCCGCACCCCCCGCGCCCCTCGCCCCTCGGCCGGCGGGCGCGCGCACGCAGGGGTCTGTGCCGGCCGCGGCCCAGCACAAAGGCCGGGGCCGCGCGTGCGCGCTGGGCGCCCGCCGCGTACACCTACCCCGCCCGCGGGGCTGCTTCGCTGCAGCCCCAGAAATGCATTAGCAACTCTCGGGCGGTTTCTCTAACTGTGGCTTCCACGCGGTTCTTGGCACTGTGTCCCTTCATCATTTGAGGCCAAGGCGAAAGTTGTAAAGACCGACTGTCAGACGGATCAAGCTCTAGATTTCCTGTTAAAAGTTGATCGATTTACTAACTGCCTCCCCAGAGTCTGCTAAAAACCACGTTAAGGGTCAGAGGGTAGGTAATGCTGCTAGGGGGTATGTGTAAGACTGCCGAGAAGTGAATTTAAACATTGTCTTTGAGTTTTCCGGTGATCTTGGGACGATCTTAAGATCTTTATTTTTTTGCAAAAGTAGAGGTCTAGAGATTTAAACTCTTGGCAGGAAACTAAATAATGAATAAGGTTGGCAGAGTATTCAAAAGGATCAAGAGCACTGATTTACATTGAAATAAACTTACTATTGGTCCTGGCGAAGAATTATCTTGACTTTCAGTAGTTAATGGGGACTGGACCTAGGCAAGACATGACATTTCTGTAGGCCTGTTCACGTCTTGTAAGGATATCCCTGAAATCCTGTTCTGGCAAGCTGAAAATTGGAATTATGTGGAAGGGGCGTACTTGAGTGACCAAAATAAGTTGTTTTAAAGTTTGGGGGGGAAAATATACGTAGATGAAATTGTGGACTTTATTTTGACTTTTTACATAATGAAATCCTGGAATAAAGCGCTCTGCTGCTTTCCTAGACTACTTTAAAAATAAAAGAATTCACCAGACCTTGTGGAACTCTCACCTTTGTGATTTTACTTCAGAACCAAGCTGAAGCCTGGGCAAAGCCTACCATCCAGTGAATTTCTTGTTATAATACCTTATTCAGTGTTTACAGCAAAATAATTGAACTCAGTATATGGTTTAGCTCAAAGCTCTGGTTTACATTGTCTTAACTTCATCAGGCTGTCAGCCATTTTTTACTTTGACTTGGAAAGCTTTCACTTTCAGGAAATATGGAAAACTGTAATACTCTAAGGTGTTTATCCTTAGAGATTCTGAAATGACTCAAACCCCAGGTAACTAGTTGAGGTATAGAATGCTGGTTGTAATAAATTTACATTTTATTTTGGAAGGTTCATGTCAAAACAGTCAAAGAAAAAAAATCCCATGGATACAGACTCTTTTCAAAAAGGAAAATAAATAATTTAAATGTCTTAAAAAGCACATTCTAGTCAATTAAAAGGAAAAAGGAATTATATAAGGAGGCTAGTATGTATCTATCCATTGACCTCAAGCATGAAAAGGACATTTACCAAAGATGAAAAATCAGAACTGGGCTGGGTTTATGGCTCACTGGTAGAATGTTTGTCTAACAAGTGTGAGACACTGGGTTCAATTCTCAGCACCACATGTACATAAATGAATAAAATAAAGGTCCATCAATATCTTAAAAAAAATCAGAACTAACTGAAAAAGAGTGACTTGGACTGCTAAGAATATAGATAGGAAAGATTAATCTACAAATGAAATCATTTTTTTCTTGAAACAGTAATGAGACTAGGAAGGACTATTTTAGTTAGATATGGACAACCAAAAGGACAAAACATTTGGGCTTTCTGCCCAGCTGTGTTAGTAAGCATTCCATCACTATGACAGAATACCTGGCGAAAACAGCATAAAAGTGGAAAGATTTATTTTGGCTCTGAGTTGCAAAGCTTTCAATCCATGGTTGTCTGGCTCCATTACTTCTGGGCCTGTGGTGAGGTGGAATATGTTGGGGAGCACACATGGTAGAGCAGGGCTACCCCGCTCATGGTGGCTGGGAAGCAGAGAGAGAGGGAGCGAGGGAGCAGCTAGGGATAAGGAATAGCCCCTTAAGGGCACACCCTTGAGGATCTACTACTCAGCTGCCTAAAGTTTCCACCACTTGTTAAATTAATGCAACAGTGGGTTAATCCACTGATGAGATCAGAGTCTTCATGACCCAGTTATATTCCAGAGCCCCTCTAAACACTGCTGCTTTGGGGCCCAAGCTTTCAACACATGAGCTTTTGGGAGAATATTTCAGATCCGAACTGTTAACACCAGCCCACTGGCATGGTGTTAGTAGATGGCAGAAGACATAAATACATCATTCTGATTTTGATGTTTCTTCTTCTGTGTTAAGGAAGTGATTGTCAGACTGGAAATGGCAAATAAATGTCTGTAAAATTTTAAAGCTCAGAATCAATGAGAGCCATTAAGAGAACTTTTAACTGTGCCAATAGAAATCCTGTGTCCTTGCCTAGATAAACTGTATTTCAGGAGAAAGACCAAATTACAGCAGTCATTGAGAATTTATAACCAACAGGAAATTTGAAGCATGGGGAAAAAAATACAAGTCTCTGTTTCTTCCAGAGGTGGAGTGTGTCCTGCATTGACATTGATCCTGAACAAAGTTTTTGCACATTAGTGTTTACTGAACATTTTTGGAAGGAACTAGTGACCATCAGGCTACAGTATAAATTCAAAAAGAAGCAAGGCCTGTACTGGAAAACAGTGTTTACTATAACAAATTTATATACCAAGCACTGTTTTAAGTGTTTTACAAATACTAACTAATTTAATCTCCATAACCAATGAATTAGGTGCTATTGTCATTTTACAGATGTGGACTCTGGGGTTAGAAAGATTAAGAAAACTGTCTGCAAGCTAGTAACTGGCAGAGCCCAGTTTATTTTTTTTTTTATTTTTTATTTTTATTTTTGGTACTGGGGATTGAACTCAGGGGCACTCGACCACTGAGCCACATCCCCAGCCCTTTTTTGTGTTTTATGTAGAGACAGGGTCTCACTGAGTTGCTTAGCGCCTCGCCATTGCTGAGGCTGGCTTTGAACTCGCGATTCTCCTGTCTCAGCCTCCCTAAGTGCTGGGATTACAGGCGTGAGCCACCACGCCCGGCCAGAGCCCAGTTTAAATCCGGGTGGTCTGACTTCAAAGTTGGCCTCCCTAGCTAGACTTGTGCTGTAACACTTCTTAAGATGCAGATTGACTGAGGACAGTTCACTTAAGTAAAATGAAAACCTGCTTTACTGCTGAAAGAATCAAGAGCAGACTAAAGAGAGACTCATACTGATAACTATTGCCAGCTTTGTTCTTTCATAGCTTAACAATTTTGTGGTGCTGATGACATCCCAATTGTGAGCAACCCAACTCTGGGAGGGGTTTATAGAATTAATAGATTGAATCAGAGTTCAGGTAAATCCTGACTACCTGGAATGGTGACTCATCATTTACAAAAAGAGGCACAATTTGTATTCTGGTGCAGAAAATCTGTGATAAAGTACGCAGTGAGGGAGAAACACTGTAAGGGCCATTTTCATCAACGGTAAATTCAGTGTGGATTTAGTGTGAGTGCTGATAAAGCTAATATAATGGGTTTTGTAGTTTGTCTCCAGAGTGAGGAAGTTAGTCACCTTGCTCAGTGAGGCTATATCTGAGTATTTGGTTTGATCTTGAGCACCAAAGAATGACCACGTTGTGAAGAAACTTGAAATCGTCCTATACAAGGAATGGTTAAATGAACTAGTTACTCTGACTTATCCTAAATCTTTGTACTCACAATTTTTTTTTTTTGGTACTGGGGATTGAACTCAGGGGCACTCGACCACTGAGCCACATCCTCAGCCCTATTTTGTGTTTATGTAGAGACAGGGTCTCACTGAGTTGCTTAGCACCTCACCGTTGCTGAGGCTGGCTTTGAACTCATGATTCTCCTATCTCAGCCTCCCAAAGTGCTGGGATTACAGGCATGTGCCACCGTGCCAGCTATGCACTTAAAATTTTTAGTAGACTATGCGCATAGTCTCTCACCTAGCGCTGAGAGATGCACTCTCGTGGCAGTTTCGGTGGTATCCCATCAGAGTTCACAGCTTGTCCCCTCAAGTTGACCATTTGGGTTATTTAACACTGATAACTATTTGGTGAGTATTGAGTGTTATATACATTTATTTAAATAAAAATGATAAAATGTATTTAGGAAACAAATCCTTAAAATAGTGTAAAATAACTAAAGATTAAGATTAAAGAAATTGGAGTCATTAATTTTAAAGAAAGCATTAAGATTTAGTGGTTTTTTTTTTTTGAAATACAGTAAATTTGAATAAACTGGTTTTATTAATCAACTCCATGTAGGGGGTGTGTGTGTGTGTGCTTGCATGCACATGTGCATAAGTATGTGTGTGAGGATATGTAAATGTACGTGTTGAGAAAGACTGTCAGAAAATACACAGTTCATCAGTATCAGGTGGCTGTGAAAACCCCTCCTGCCACCGCTGTAATTCAACAAAAGAGGATACAGATGGAGGCTGGGAGAGAAGGGGTGAGCAGCAGCAGGAAAGGGAGGCGGGGAGCAGATAGCACAGAAGGGTTGTGGGGACAAGCACATGATGGAGAAAAGTGAGCAAAGGGAAGTGAAAACATTGATCACACTCATTGGATCTCAGGATTATAGAAAAAAGGTCTTGGGGATCTCTTCTGATCTAGACAAATTCAGTCCTATTTCCTCCACATTCCCCACATATAGAGAAATCTCCAAATACAGCCCCTTGTCTTCATGGTGAGGGAAGGGAAGCTGGAGACAGTGGAGAGGTGACTAAAGTACTCTGTGTTGAGGTCCCTCTCCTGGAGAGATTGTTTAGCAACATTGCAGAGTTCTGAATCATGAAGTGGCTATTATCATATGTAAATATAATAAATATATTTAAGAATAATTTTCACACATGTTGAAACAGATTTAGCTGTTATTAGATAATAGAAAATTAAGTTATCCAGAATGCTTTCACATTCCTGGTATTCATATTCATGAAGGTTATGTAGATGTGTAATGCCTTCTGCTGCCAAGTGGTAAAGACTGCTGTAATCCCTTTTTTTGGTACTAGAGACTGAACTCAGGGGCACTCGACCACTGAGCCACATCTCCAGCCCTATTTTGTTTTATGTAGAGACAGGGTCTCACTGAGTTGCTTAGCGCCTAGCCATTGTTGAAGCTGGCTTTGAACTCACGATTCTCCTGTCTCAGCCTCCCTAAGTGCTGAGGTTACAGGCTTGTGCCACTGCACCCAGCTTTATAATCTCTTTTCTTTCTTCTCTTCTGGCCATATGAAATGAGCAGGCCAAATTTAATGTTCAAAAGATAATATATTACCTCAATGGACACATCCTGTTTTCCATAGCTTTGTTCTTTTTCTGTTCTAATTTAACTTATTGTAATGTGCCGCTGATCATTTTAAAAAGGTTAAGGAATGCATAGGTATTATAGATAAGTTGCTGAGTTACTTTTAAAAACTGTGTACGTCTCTAATGTGAAAGTTTGGGTTATTTTTCTTTCTTTCTTTTTTACTTTTTATTGCCAATAATGATTTCTAGAATTTAATTTCCAATTTCTGAGCCCCAGAATTTCTGATGTTTAATGTCCCTTAACTATACTAATGGAGTCACATTTTGGACTTTTTTTTTGTTTTTTTCATCTTTTTTTTTTTTTTTGGTACCGAGGATTGAACTCAGGGGCACTCGACCACTGAGCCACATCCCCAGCCCTATTTTGTGTTTTATGTAGAGACAGGGTCTCACTGAGTTGCTTAGCGCCTTGCTGTTGCTGAGGCTGGCTTTGAACTCGCGATTCTCCTGTCTCAGCCTCCCTAAGTGCTGGGATTACAGGCATGTGCCACCACACCCAGCTTGGACTTTTTTTTTAAGTGAAGAATCCTTTTGTAATGCGAAGGATGTCTTCTTAATTTATGCATTTAAAGTTTGTATTTTTGTCAAAAACTCAAAATGGAACCTATCCGTGAGCCTCTGAGAGTGGTAGCAAGAAACATGGGCAAAGTGATAGGTAAGTTACCTCTTAACCATGTAGCAGACTAACAGATCTCTTGCATTACTTTTTTTTTTTTTTTTTAATGAGCTACTGGGAATTAAACACAGGGCTTTGCACATATTATGCAAGTGCTTTACCACTGATCATTCTTACTTAAAAAATTTCTCATTCTGGCCTCCCAAGTAGCTGGGATTACAGGTCTGTGCCCAGCATTGTACATGCTTTTGGTCATTTGTTTATTGTGACTGTTTGGGGCTGGGATTGTAACTCAGTGGTGGAGCACTTTCCTAGCATGCTCAAGGTCCTAGGTTTAGTCCCCCGCACTGGAAAAAATAAATGAATACATAAATTATACATATACAACGTTTTATATATGTGTGTATGCATACACACATGTATATATATATCTTAGGACCACGTATCTTTTTTGTTACACATTCAGGCTGAGAGTGACTGTTAGCATCTCTTGAAACTGCCACTGGTCACAATCAAAAGTTGAAGATCAAGGTGAGGGGTGGGGCACATGCCTTTAATGGAAGCTACTGGGGAGGCTGAGGCAGGAGAATTCAAAGGTCAAAGACAGCTTCTGCAGCTTAGTAAGACTTTATCTCAAAAAAAAAATTGCAGTTCATTTTATTAGAACTTTCTCTTCCTCAAGATACTTCAATCTAACCTAGCCATATCCAACTCATTGGAATATTTAAATCATAAACACTAAACCAATGTTTTAACAATTTATTGAAAAGAGCCACTAGTAGTATTAAAAATGTGAAAAAGAAGACATTTACTTTGTGCCAACCACAGGTCTAAGTACTTCACTTTTCATTTTAACATTTTAAATTCTAGACCCTGTCTACAAATTTTTCCCTAAATGCAACTTTAGTTTACAGTATTATTTTGTATTCTTTCTACTTTAAAATAGTTACTAAACTTTTTCTGATCCTTAGATAATATCAATAAATTTAATTTTTAGTTGCTGCACAAGTTTTTGTTCTTTGCAGTGCTAGAGATTAAAGCCAGGGCCTTTTGCATACTAAGCAAGTTCTACCACTGAGCTGTACCCCTAACCCAGCTGCATAGTATTTCCTGAAGTTAATAACTGTAATTTATTGAATCATTGTGTCATTTTCATTTTTTGTATGATTTGAGAACAATGTATTTAAAGAAATAAAACCCTTAAAATACAATTTAGTGTTTTTCTCATTAGTTGTTAACCTTTTCAAGAACAACTTACCCTCAAAGACAGCTTGAAGTCAAAACACCTTTCCAGTGCTTTGTCCATTGATTTGGGCCTCTATACATTCTGGCCTGAACCACCCACAGATGGTCTGTTACCCTTCGTCCCCCTAGGCCATTGAAGCTTACCTAGAGAATGCTTTAGTTTGCCTTTTTTTTAAACCACTTTGTTAAGATGTGATTTATATACTAGAATGTTGGCCCATTTAATCTTTGCTTTTTGAGCTCAGTTCTCTTTCTCCACTTGGCACAGAGAAAAAAAACTGTCAAGTAGAGCGTCTTGCCAGAGAAAATATGACTTTGTCTCTCTGAATAGTAAATAATACTTTTCATTTTATTTCCTAATGTTTTTCATTGTCCTGTACGTTTAATGGCATTATTCAGCATTAGCCTTAGCTTGAGTTTTATACAGCAGTGTTTTCTATGCTGATAGCAACAGCTTGGGGTGGTGGTTTCAGGTCAACAGAAAGGTTTTTGGAAATTGTTTTCTTTGAAGGCTTCTGTTCTTTACTTGGAACTAAGTTTAAGTCATTTTCAGAAGAGGGTTTAAAGATTTTTTGCTTTATAAATTAAACATATGTTCACAAAATAATCTATTCCTAGTCCCTATTTAGTGGCAAACAACAATAACAACAGCAACAAAAAATCTAATGAAGAAATAAAAAAGCAGGCAAATAAACCAAAAGAAAGCCTAAGTTAGATTGGAAAGGATCTTGTGCCAAGATGATTAAATAGTAAAGGTGGGGACACAGACTGTATCTGTGCCCTTTTTTTTTTTTTTTGTACCGGGGATTAAACTCAGGGGCACTCGACCACTGAGCCACATCCCCAACCCTATTTTGTGTTTTATTTAGAGAAGTGGTCTCACCAAATTGCTTAGTGCCTTGCCATTGCTGAGGCTGGCTTTGAACTCGTAATTTTTCTCTCTCAGCTTCCCAAAGTGCTGGGATTACAGGCGTGCACCACCGCGCCCGGCTTGTGCACATTTTTAACTGGGTTGAAGGGCCTTTCAATTCTGTCTTCTAGAAAATTCTCATGATCTCATTTCAGAGAAAGTATAGGCTGACTTCGCAGGGCTGGTAAGTTTTATTGGTGACACATATGTCATTAAAATGTTTAATGTGTTTGGTTACTAAGTATTTAATAAAGTTTAGATGAATGTGTGCACAGGGAGATAGCTCTCACATCTCCCCTATTCTCTGCTCTAAATAAATACTACAGTCTAGGTACAGAATATTTGGGGGCTGGGGTTGTGGCTCAGTGGTGGAGTGCTTGCCTCACACATGTGAAGCACAGGGTTCAATCCTTAGCACTACATAAAATAAATAAAGTATTACATTTATCTACAACTAAAAAAAATATATTTGGATTCTGAGTTTTTGGTTTTTTTTAACAGCTGATCATATAAACTTACATTCAGGTACTTTTGTCACTATTATAACTTGTATGTAATTGTTCTTTCAGCTATTCCCTGGAGCAAGCTCAAGCATTTTATTCATTTCCATTTCAACAAATGATGACTGAAGCTCCTGATATGGCAGTCATGAATGAACAGCAAATGCCAGCAGAAGTTCCAGCACCAGAGCTTGCTCAGGAACCGGTACAAGGTAGCTCTCACCATAATAGTTTCGAAAATTGATACTGGATCAGCCAACTTACTTTAAAAGGTTTTAATGATGAATTGTAGCTCTATTTTAATGTTAAAAAATGTAATCCACATTATAAGTAGTATGCTAAATACTGTGATAGGTTCTGAGGAATGAAAGAACATGGATCCTGCCCTCCAGCTTCTCAGCCTTATAGAGGGAAGTAATAAAGAAGTGTATTTTGCATCTCAGCACAGCAGGTGGTAAAGAGGGCACAGGTGGGTGCTCTGAGACCATACAGGGTTGGCACCTAACTGGGACGGAGTGCCCAGAGGCACAGAATGCTCACAGCAGAAAAATAACACTGGAGCTCTGAATCTTCAATGTGGAGGGTCTTCACCTCATAAACAGCAATGCGGAGGATGCCAGCTGAGGGAGCAGCATGTGCCAAGACACAGACATGAAGAAGCATGACAGGCAAAAAAAGCCCGAGTGATTCTGTGTCATTGGAATCTGGGCCATAAGAAAGAATTGGTGAGAGATAAGGCTGGATGGGGGCAGCTGAAGCTTGTGTTTTACCCAAGAAATGTCCATTCTGTCCTGAAGGTGATAGGGAGCTGTAGAGACAGTGTAGGCAAGGAACGGCTTACGTAGATTGGTATTTAAAAAATCAATCTGGAGGGGCTGGGGTTGTGGCTTAGCGGTAGAGTGCTTGCCTAGCATGTGTGAGGCACTGGGTTCAATTCTCAGCACCACATATAAATAAATGAATAAAATTTTTAAAGGTCTATCAACTTTAAAAAAAAATCAGTCTGGAAATATAAAAGATTGGGTGGTGTGGAATAAGGCAGGACTTGGAGGCAAGGAAAGGGTTAGAAACTCTTTGAATAATCTGGGGAGGAATTGAAGAAGACTGGAAGGGATGGAGAAAGAGAATTAAAATACTCAGACAGTAGAATTACCTGGTCATAGTTAATGGATTTCTTATAGGGGTGAAGAGTATAAGGATTCTGGAAGTAACTCTATCTTAGTCCATTTTGTGTTCTAACAGTATACTTGAAGCTGAGCACTTCGTAAAGAAAAGAGGTTTGGGCTGGGTTTGTGGCTCAATGGTAGAGCACTTGCCTCGCATGTGTGAGATATTGGGTTCGATTCTCAGCACCACATATAAATAAATAAAGGTCCATTGACAACTAAAAAATATTAAAAAAAGAAAAGAAAAAAGGTTTATTTAGCTTACAGTTCTGGAAGTTCAAGGGCAGGTACCAGTGCCAGCTTAGCTGGTGAAGGCCTCGTAACAGATGTTATCACAGTGGCAGGAGCATGTGAGAGGAGGCACACAGGAAGCCCAAGAGAGACTGAGTCCTACAGTCCTTTCCAAAGGGACTCCCCCAGTTGACCTGAGGACTTGTCCACTTCCCACCACTGCCAACCTGGGACCAGACCTCCAATATATGAATTTTAGGGGATAAAGTCAAGCTCTGTTCAAACTGTAGCAAACTCCCAGGCTTCCAGCATAAGCAGTTGGTTGAAGAAGATAAAGAATTAGAAGAGGAGCTGGGCTTGGTGGTACACACCTAAAATCCCTGCAACTCAGGAGGCTGAGGCTAGTCATGGCAGCTTAGGGAGACCCTGTCTCAAAATAAAGAAGGGTGGAGATGTAGCTTAGTGGTAGAATGTTTGCTAGTGTGCACCAGGCCCTGGATTCAATTCCTAGTACCACCAAAAAAAAAATTTATTTATTTATTTATTTTTTTTTAAGAAGAGCCAGGTAGATTTTGGAGAAGCCTGGGACCAAGAGAGGTGATGATTTTCTCCAGTGTGGCAGTATGTGTGGAAAGTGTGCTCCTGGTATTGGTTCCTGGTTCCAGGAACACACCTGCTCCATTGCGCTTGAGCCGCCTTTTGCCCTGGTCTCTACTATGCTTCTGGGCAGGCGACATTAGGACTTGGCCAGCCACAAGCCAGCGATGCTGGATCCCTGGGTATAGGGAGTGGCTGAAGCAGTGTGAGACAGAAGAAAGACCACCTTTCCAGGTTGGGGAAATGCCAGGTAGGAGTAAAAGGGGGGCATAAGCCTGAGAAACTGGAAAAATGTTCAAGAATTAAGGGTCAAGCTGGGCGCGGTGGTGCACGCCTGTAATCCCAGCACTTTGGGAGGCTGAGACAGGAGAATCGCGAGTTCAAAGCCAGCCTCAGCAACAGCGAGGCACTAAGCAACTCAGAGAGACCTTGTCACTACATAAAACACAAAATAGGGCTGGGGATGTGGCTCAGTGGTCAAGTGCCCCTGAATTCAATACCCAGTACCAAAAAAAAAAAAAAAGGTTAGAAAAGCAGGGCTTCCTGTTGGTAACTTTAGATCAGTGGTCAACTAATGATAATTTTGCCCCTGGAACATTTGGCATTCTTGGGAGACACCGAGGATTGTAGGTCTGGCAGGGCACTACTGATATCTAGTGGGTAGAGATCATGGGTGCTGTTATATTTTCTATAATGTACAGGGCAGCGCCCACCACAAAAAATTATTCAGCCTCAAAAGTTGTACAGAGCTCCTGAGAAAAATCACTCATATTTCCTTTTGAAAAATACTGCAGCCCAGAGATTTTTATCTTGAACACCTCAGATTTCACCTGTGAGTGGAACTGAATAGGCCTCATAATCTCTAACACAAGCCCACCAAGCCATTTATGTTTTTCTATTATCAGGAAACTGTGTTTAAATGTTTGCCTGCATTCCTGTTTTTTTTACTTATTCTTGTATTTGTTTACTTTGTTATTTATGTATTTACATTTAGAATTTCTATTAAAGTGATACACACATACTCTGTGCCCCTTGGAAGCCAAGATGTCAAGCAAGATGATATGGGAAGTCTATCTGTGATTGTCACAGTGGATGGAGCGTGCCCAGCCCAGTTCTAGGATGAAAGAAGGAGAAGAGAGTTCAAAGGAAATAAAAGGCATAGTTTTAGGGAGATATAAGGGGTGTTCCTAGGTAGCTTCTCTGGGAAAGCTGTTAGAGTTTCTAAGTTAAGGTTTTTTGCATCTACATTTTGGACATCATTGTGTTTTAGAGGCTCCAAAAGGACGGAAGAGAAAAGCCAGAACAACTGAACCAAAAAAACCAGTGGAACCCAAAAAACCTGCTGAGTCAAAAAAATCTGGCAAGTCCACAAAATCAAAAGAAAAGCAAGAAAAAATTACAGACACATTTAAAGTAAAAAGAAAAGTAGACCGTTTTAATGGTGTTTCTGAAGCTGAACTTTTGACCAAGACTCTTCCTGATATTTTGACCTTCAATCTGGACATTGTGATTGTAAGAATTTTTGTCTTTATTTGATTTTATAAATAACATTGTTGGATTGCTTACTTAACACTTGTCCATACAAATGGAGTTTTGCTGAAAAGATCCGTGTCTAAGAATCCTTCTGGAGGTAAATGGCGTCACCTTAACCAGATGATGTTACATGGGAGTGTTTAAAGAGGGTGAACTCTTAATTGATGTTGTCTGGATTCAAACAAGCCTTAACCTTCTAAATATCAGTGTCCTCATTGATAAAACAGGAAAAAATACCTTCCTTAGAAAGTTGCAATCAAATGGCATGATCCACTTGAATCACTTTGATCGTGTGATCCCTGGGAGTACTCCATAAATGACAGTACTGCTTTTGAGCTTGTATTTTGGTCAGTGACCATAAGAAACTTCAATGCATGGACAACTGTGTAGGTGATGTGGGTAAGTTAGTTGTTGGGAGATGAGGACCAGACATGTGGCTGGAATGGGCTCAGATTAATTGATTGCTCCAAGACCTCTGTCTTCCCAGACTGAAGTTAGCACAACCAGGGGAGCAGGGGAGCCTAGGGTCATGAGGAAATTGAGCTGATATTTAAAAACAGCAGCAAAACTCACAAGGAAATCTTCCTGTGACATGCTCTTTTTGGATTAAGAATAGAAATTCACAAGTATCACTTATGATTAAATTTATATTTTAATCATTTCAGTTTTATCTACCACTCCTTCATAGAAATGCCAAGACTTAAACAAAACTACCTTTTAAGACTAAAAGATATAGTTATTTTGTTTTATAGATTGGCATCAACCCAGGACTAATGGCTGCTTACAAAGGGCATCATTATCCTGGACCCGGAAACCATTTTTGTAAGTGGCTACTTTTTTTATCAATTTACTTTAAAATTAGATATCTTTATCAAAAGTTTTTTAAAAACAATTGTCTTTAAAAAGAAAGAATATGAGTAAATATGCTTTCATATTTCATGTTCTGTATGTGTACTTGAAAATCAGAGGTATGAAATGCTGTCTCTGTTAACACTTTATTGTTAATGGGGTGTTGAAGGGCATGAAAGAGTACCTTTTTGTCTATGTATGTGCAGTGGCAGAGGGTGAACCCAGCAGCTGGTGCATGTTAAAGCCTGTGCCCTACCTCCAATCTGCATTCCTAGCTCATACTTTCTCTCTTTTTAAAATTGTTTTCAGCGAGTATTTCTATTCTTTTGAAAGTAATTTTTTAAAAAAATTATTATCTACAGGCATAGTAACAACAGTCCAGGTTTGTGATAGTGCAGATAAAATATGGACTTTCCTAGATTTTGGTTGGTGTTATTTCCTTAGAGAAAGAGAATGCATTGATTGTTGGAAATCAAGTTGTATATGAAATGCTACAATTAGAGACATTCTCCATAGATACTTTGCATCTAGCACAAAATAATCATAAGACACACTTTTAGAGTTTTAAAGCCAAGTTTAATTCCTGTATTACTCTAAATTGTCTTTCTATATAAATTGTCTCCCTCAACACTGCTTATTAGAAAAACAAATTCAGTAGATACTCAGAAAATACCAGTTGATTATCTAAATAATATTAAAAACATTAGGGCAGGGGTAGGGCTATAGCTCAGTTGGTAGAGTGCTTGCCTTGCATGCACAAGGCCCTAGGTTCAATCCCCAGCACCATAAAAATTTTTTTAAAAATTAAGGCAAATGATAATAATGTCTTCTTAGAACTAATAAACATTATCTCCATTATTTAAAATTTTTTTTCTGGAGCTAATGATGTAGTTCAGTGATAGAGCAGTTGCCTACCATATGCAAGGCCCTAGGTTCAATTCCTAGTACTCCCAAAAAAAAAAATGCTTTTCTAAGGAAGTTTGACTTTTAATTTTTTCCACTATCACTATCAAAGTGTTCAGTGCTTTTAGTCTCTTGATGAATGTCTTATCTGTGAGGTATTCCATAGGTAGATAGTGATATCAACAGTTATTGGAAAAGAAAGCAGTTTCCTGTGCTATATAGCTGTGTATTTTTAGACCAGCATTTACTTACATCACCCCCTGTGAGGAAGAGATAATGGCATCTTGTAAGAATTATGATGACTGAAATCATGTAAAGGAATAGGATAGTATCCAACTCGTAGTAATTGCTCAATACTTTTAAAAATATCCTAAATCGTTTTCTCTTTCTTAATTTCAAGAATAGAATGTAGACTAGTGCATCAATTCTTTGGACAAAAGTCTTTAGCCTGCAGAGATAAACCAAAGCCTCTTTTCACAGGGAAGTGTCTGTTTATGTCAGGGCTGAGTGAGGTGCAGCTGAATCACATGGACGATCACACTTTACCAGGGAAGTATGGTATTGGATTTACCAACATGGTGGAACGGACAACACCAGGCAGCAAAGATCTTTCCAGGTAATTACGTAACATTTATTTTATGGGTTGGAATCTTGACTTTGCTGGCGCCTCACATAATCCAGCGACATCATGTGGATCTTGTTCAAGCTGAGTCCAACAAATACATGAGGTGATCTTTTGTTGAAAGCTGACTGAATTTAGCATATTGTAAATATTGCTATATTTATGTCTTTTACTACTTTTTAATTCAATTTTAGTAAAGAATTTCGTGAAGGAGGACGTATTCTAGTACAGAAATTACAGAAATATCAGCCACGAATAGCCGTATTTAATGGAAAATGTAAGATTTACTTCTAAATTTTATCTTTTTTCTGTGCTAACATTGTGGACAATATAAATATGTTTGTATTTCATTTTAGGTATTTATGAAATTTTTAGTAAAGAAGTTTTTGGAGTAAAGGTTAAGAACTTGGAATTTGGGCTTCAACCACATAAGATCCCAGATACAGAAACTGTAAGTCCTTAAAATTTACATTTGTAAATCAGCTAAAGGTGACTTTTATTCTGACTAATTTCTCTTTTGTATTTGTCTTATGCGTGAGACCTAGCATGTATTTGTCTTATAGGATGAGAAATAGCTACATTGTATTTGGAGGGTTTTTTTGTTTGTTTGTTTTGTTTTATTTTTGGACGGGGGTTGAACTCAGGGGTACTCCACCACTGAGCCACATCCCCAGCCCTATTTTGTGTTTTATGTAGAGACAGGGTCTCACTGAGTTGCTTAGCACCTCACCGTTGCTGAGGCTGGTTTGAACTCACGATTCTCCTGTCTCAGCCTCCCAAAGTGCTGAGATTATAGGCTTGTGCCACCACGCCTGGCTTGTATTTTGTTAAGTAACAACTACATATCAATTTAATAGTTACAAAGTGATTCCATTAACTTGAGTTAATATTAGAAAAAGAAACATTCGTCAGCTAAACATCTCAATGATTGTTATTCAGCTGAAATGGAGGAACTGGCTCCCATACTACATTCAGAATATATTTATGGCAATTATTTATGATATTCAAATGGTTTAGCTCTTGTACTTAATTGGAAATAAACATGTAAATATAAACACCATCCTGATTAGTGAAAGTAATTGCCCCATTTATATATATCTTATCCCAACTTCATTTTAAAACCATGTAAATAATATAGTCTAGACAAATATCTAGGCAACCTAACTGGCATTTTTTTTTTTTTTTAATTTTTTTTTAATTGTAGGTGGACAGAATATCTTTATTTTATTTTTATGTGGTGCTGAGAATCGAACCCAGTGCCTCTCGCGTGCTAGGTGAGCACGCTACCACTGCGCCATAACCCCAGCCCCTCATGCTACTATTTCTGTAGAGCATCTGGAGACCTCTAGTTTCAAATTTGTTTGTTACATGTAGTTTTGGGGGGTTTTTTTGGTACTGGGGATTGAACTCAGGGGTACTCAACCACTGAGCCATATCCCCAGCCCTATTTTGTGTTTTATTTAGAGACAGGGTCTCACTGAGTTGCTTAGCACCTTGCCGTTGCTGAGGCTGGCTTTGAACGTGCGCCACCACGCCTAGCTTTGTTAAATGTAGTTTTAAGTTTTGTTTATAACTTTCAAAAAACAACCCAATACATAGACCTACACATTGTATATACAACCTTTTTTTTTTTTGGCGGTGGTGCTGGGGATTGAACCCAGGGTCTTGTGCATACTAGGCAAGCACTCCACCAATTGAGTTATATCCCCAGCTCTGTATATACATTTTAAACAGTGGAAAAGCCGGTGTACTGCCAGGTCTTTGTAGAGAACTTGCAATAAAGTTTCTGCCACCTATATAAGTTGGAACTTCTTTTTAAATTTCTTCTGTTTTCAACTTTTAACTATGATGAATTAGGTTTGTAGCATTGGTCTTTCTTTAAATGGAAGCCCACCTTTATCTCCTTGTAAAATTGTAAAGCAAGTGCACTATGGTATGTACTTGTGTGGTACTGCAGAGTGTTCATTAAATGCCAGATGAGGCCCAGGTACACCTCTTGGATATATTTGGTCACAGAAGTGCAGTAAATAAGTGAACGTGATTCATGTGTTCAGTAGTTTTAGCTCTTTTAGTGATCTGTGAGAGCATTTAACTTTTAAAATTAATTGGTTCCTTATCATTAAATACTAAGTTATTGATATTGGTGGTGGTTCATGGTTTTGTTTTTTTTATATAACACATGGAATGAAAGCCAATTTAAAAAGTGCAACAAATATTCATAATTCATCAGCCCCACTCTATATGTGTGCACATGTGTGAGAATTATGCTCTTTGAAGGACAGTTTACCACCAACTAAAATGATAAATGCAAATGTCTTACTCGCTAGCCATTCCATGTCTAGAAATTTATCCAACAGGTATATTCCCTACATATTTCAAATTAAATTAGTACAAGGTTTTTTACTATAATAGTAGAAGAGTGGAAACAGCCTCAAGTCCACAGTTGGGCCCTGGCTAAATCAATTATAAAAGTACTATGTAGCTATAAAAAATAAGGGAGGCTCTTTTTCTTCTGATATGTGATACAGAATTACCTTTGAGATTCATTGTTGAGTGATAAGAGCAAGGTGCCTGGGGGGAAGCAGAGCAGGCTACCATTTGTATGTCTATTTAAACGGCTGAAGGAGAGGGTAGATGTAGACACCTTTGACTGTGGATGTGCGGACACCTGTGGAGCTGGCAATATTGATTGCCTTTGGGGAAGGGAATTAGGTAGGTAGCAACTTGAGCTGGAAAAGAAAACTTCATTTTTCTTTAGAATTGTGAACCATATATTTGCTAATAAAAAGGAAAGATTGTTAATTAATAGATGAACAGTGGGGAGGAGCCTGGTTATGTTTTATTTATTGATAACTACTTTTATTGATTTTACATGTATTTTCGTGTAGCTAAGAATCAAGCTATTAACCCAATAAAGATAAATTTTTAAATCTCAGTATGAGTAGATTCAACAGAATTGTAAGAGTTCTGAAACCATAAAATTCTACAATTCCAGCTCTGCTATGTTATGCCATCGTCCAGTGCAAGGTGTGCTCAGTTTCCTCGAGCCCAGGACAAAGTCCATTACTACATTAAGCTGAAGGATTTAAGAGACCAGTTGAAAGGCATTGAACGGAACACAGACGTTCAGGAGGTGCAGTACACGTTTGACCTACAGCTTGCCCAAGGTATGTTACTGTTTTCACTCCTTTCATTCATTTCATGTGTATATGCATTACAGAAAATGTTGTGGATTAAAAGCAGGTGAAACAAAGATAATTTATTACAACTGGAGTGCTCTGATAATGGACATTAGTCACTGTTAAAATCTCCTTTAGCCAAGGTTTTCCATTTACTCTGTACCCTTCCAAAATTAAGTGTAATAGGTTTTTGCAGTTCTTTTTTTGGGGGGGCGGGGGGAGTACCAGGGATTCAACTCAGGGGCACTCGACCACTGAGCCACATCCTCAGCCCTATTTTGTATTTTATTTAGAGGCAGGGTCTCACTGAGTTGCTTAGCACCTCTCATTTGCTGAGGCTGGCTTTGAACTTGCGATCCTCCTTCCTCAGCCTCCCAAGACACTGGGATTACAGGTGTGCACCACTGTGCCCACTGGCTGATTTTTGCAGTTCTACCAAGTGCATTTAGTATATGCTACAAAGAGTTTAAAGATTATAGCAAATGATGTGTCTCAGCTTATGGGAAAGCTGAGAAAAGGAATGGTTCACGATTTCAGAATAAAACTATTTTCAGAATTATACAGAAGCAGTTCTAAGTACTGTTTTACCCTTCTCACAGAGGATGCAAAGAAGATGGCAGTTAAGGAAGAAAAATATGACCCAGGCTACGAGGCAGCTTATGGTGGTGCTTACACTGAGAACCCGTGCAACAGCGAGCCGTGCAGCTTCTCTGCGGACGGGCTAAGTATGTCCTCTGATGTGCTCTTTTTGGCGATGTGGTTTTTTGTCAGGATCCGGGAGAGGGGAGTTAATACAAGTGGAGAGTAAATTATGGAAGATTGGGAATGGGAATATAAAATTTTATTTATTTATTTTTTAATTTTTAAAATTTTTTAGTTGTTGATGGACCTTTATTTATTTTATTTATTTATATGTAGTGCTGAGAATCGAACCCAATGCCTCACGCATGCTAGGCAAGCACTCTACCACCAAGCCACAACCCCAGCCCTGAAATGTTACTACATAATGACTAGTGAAAATCTGTTATCTGATATTTTAACTGTATAGACTTTTACAGCTCATTTTCTTGAGTTATGAACTCTAAGCCAACCGAGTTACATTTTCCTCCTTTAAAAACAAATGGGGGGGGGCTGGGGTTATGGCGCAGTGGTAGCGTGCTCGCCTAGCATGCGGGAGGCACTGGGTTCGATCCTCAGCACCACATAAAAATAAAAATAAAGATATTCTGTCCACCTACAACTAAAAAATAAATATTAAAAAAAATAAAAATAAAATAAAAACAAATGAGGGGGGCTGGGGTTGTGGCTCAGTGGTGGAGCGCTTGCCTCGCATGCATGAAACACTGGGTTTGATCCTCAGCACCACATAAAAATAAATAAATAAAGATATTGTGTGTCCATCTACAACTAAAAAAAATATTTTAAAAAAATGGGGGAAAAATGAGGATTTGTCAGTCCTGTGCTTGACAGTAAAACAGAAACTTATATTCAGGAAGCTTAATTAATGTTTTTAATAATAAGTCTACATTGTACTGTTAAGGTCTTTTCATTTGTTCACTTAAAACTTATAAATGAAATAAACTAACATTCTTTCCCTCTCCTAGCAGCTGACAGTGTGGAATTGAGAGGAGAATCAGCTTTCGGTGACATTCCCAATGGGCAGTGGATGACCCAGTCGTTTACGGACCAGATTCCTTCCTTTAATAATCACTGTGGGATGCGAGAGCAGGGAGAAGGGAACCCTGCCTAACAGTGGTGTTTTCGTCTCCGCCTAAGTGCTGCAGTTTTAATGCAGTCGTCAAGAAGTCAAACCTTGGTTTGCTGGCTGACGTATTTTCTTAGTGCTTTACTCTAGTGTGTAATTGTAGTACAGGACAGTTGTGTGATAGAATCAACTGTATGAACCTAAGTAGTTTGGAAGGAGAAAGTAGGGGTTTTTGTATGAGTTTTTGTATTTGAATTACCCATCATTCCAGCTTTTTATATACTGTATTTCGTTTATGAAGAAATCAATTTTCTTCTAGAAGTTGCTTTTGATCTGCAATTTTAAAATGCAACAATTGAATATGTGTATTTGATTCTTAACTGTGCAAGACCTAGGCATGCCATTCTCCCTTGATGCCTAAGAGGGGCTTACTACTAATGAGTTACCCCTGGTACAGAGGCAGCTGCGTTGCTTTTCACGTATGAAGCTAGTGCTGAGGGGAGCCCTATTTGCTGGCTTTTAGTGTAACAAAGGCTGGACACAGGGCTCCCTGAGTTGTGTGCACACTCAGACCTTGTTCCCTTGCAAGTGGTGAGTGGGTGAAGTTGCTTTGTGGGAGAAACAGCATGGCCGCACAGTAGCAGCGCTGACCTGGCCCGACCCGGCAGGCGCTGAGCCCTGCCTTTGGCCTCCTCACCCCTGTGTTCCCCTTCAGTGGGCAGAAACTGCTCTGCTGAGCTGGTAGGTACCAGGGAATGCAGCAGGCCTTTTATATTGTGTCACTCATTTACATTTTACTTAAGAGGCATAAATTTGATAGGGCAGGAACTGAATTCCTCTGTCAGTATTTATCACCCTTCTAATTTTATCCTCCTTGTCTTAAGGGTGTGACATAGAAAGTGGTAAGAAGTGAATTTTCAGGCTGAGCAACAAGAGGTGCTCTTGTTGCTGGAGGTGTTGGATAATCCTGTTTAACGTGGTGCTTTGTGTACATGAGATGTACTAAAATAAATAATACAAACTTTATCTTGCTAGGTAACTCTAATAAGCCAATGATTTTAAACTTTTTCTGTGCATCATTGCTGTTTGTTACTGGGACTAAGTAAACCTCCTGGAAAGGTTGGCTTGAATTAAGTCCCTTTGTGGTTTTCTAATGCATTTGTCATGGTGCTACAAGTAGTCCAGACTGTTAGGTCTGGTGGGTATTGAGGCTGGGTATTCAGAAGTGCATCGGCGCTAACTCCTCATCACTCCTGAATACTCAGGTTTTATACGTACCCAGGGAGCATGCTGGTTTTGCAAAATTAAATATCTTTGAGGGTTTTTTGTTACCCCAGGATGTTATATAGCCTGTTCTCCTGTTGATAATAGGAGAAACAAAGTCTTGTTGTGAATCTTAGCATGCTTTTTAGCTGTGGCAATGATGTGTTTTATTTTTTCTGAAGTCTAGGTCAAGCTGTGTGAAAGTCACTCATGTTATTTAAATGATGTACTGTACTGCTGTTTACACGGACATTTTGTGCAGGTGCTTTGAAGTGCCTTGCATCAGGGATTAGGAGCAACTGAATTATTTTTTCATGGGACCGTGTACAGCATGTGACTAGGTCATAACTATTGTAGCTGTACAATAGATTTCCTTATTTGAATGGAAAAAATACCCTTTAAATTATGACACACACTCACTAGGGAATGGGGTTGAGGAGTTTCCACGTAAACAATCATGATGGTTTTCATGAAACCTGGCTGATGAGTGGTAAATGTTGATATATCCTGTACATGACAGTATGAGACTTTTTCATTAATAATATTGAAAGATTTTTAAATTCATTTGAAAGTCTGATGGTTTTTACAATAAATAATATTAAGAATGGTTATCTTGTTACAAGCTTTTTCTTAAGCAAGACTTAATGGTATTTTCTCCCCCTTTAAACCTGAGATCAATTTACTTTCTAATAATTAACGTGTAGAATAATATATGTGAGGAAAATCACAAAAATCTGCAAATATTTTATTTTAACAGAAAGCCATGTTTTAAATGTAATTGTTTTATAAAAGACAAAATGTTGGCACTCTATTAAAAAAATACCTGCATGTGAAAAATACATTTAGAAATTAATTTGTTGATATAATTGTCATCTAGTGTTAAGCAAATTGCTGATATTTACATGGGTTTATTTCCAGCATAATCTGGCCTTCCATAATTCCCACTTAGAGAAGACAGTCAGTGCTTCTGTGGTCCAAGGTACAGTTTGTACACAGTAGTCTTTGTTTCTTTCGTTGTGGATTATACATATCAAAGATATGTTCATGAAGAACAAAGTTATAGTAGGCTACCAAAGGCTATCCACATTGTTATACAGGAATATTTGGAATAGTCACATCAGCTATTGTGATTGAGTTTAAATATCCCTGCAGGGTCAGGAACAAACCAGCTTTCCCATAAGTCATTGTGAACACTGGGGAAGTCCCAGGGTTTATGTCTTCCATTCCAGTGGAGTAGTTTAGCCTCCTGCAGAAAATGCTCTGAATATCTGGCATCTGGATTCCAGCCTTCATTGTGTTTAGAGGAAAATAATAAGCTTGTTAGAGAATAATACTTTTATATTAAAATTTGAATTCAAATTCATGATAAAAAAACAAAGGATTATGCAGTGAAGATAACTTAATATTGCCATTGCTCAGAATATTTTTAGAATACTCCTTCTAGAAGCACATTAAGATCATGTGAATACAGCCAGGCACAGTGGCACACGCCTGTAATCCCAGCACTTTGGGAGGCTGAGACAGGAGAATCAAGAGTTCAAAACCAGCCTCAGCAAACGTGAGGTGCTAAGCAAGTCAGTGAGACCCTCTCTCTAAATAAAATACAAAATAAGGCTGGGGATGTGGCTAAGTGGTCAAGGACCCCTGAGTTCAATCCCTGATACCAAAAGAAAAAAAAGAAAAAGATCACATGAATACAGTGTTTTAAAATATTCTATGTGGGACTGGGTGCAGTGGTGCATGCCTACAATCTCAACAACTTGGGAGGCTGATGCAGGAGGATTGCAAGTTTGAGGCCAGCCTCAAAATAAAAAGTAAAAAAAAGGGCTAGAGATGTAGCTCAGTTATAAAGCCCCTCAGATGTGATCTCTAGGACCAAAACAAAACCAAAAAGTCCTCTGTGGTGGTAAAGTTTCTTTCCCATGAAAAGAATTCTGATTTTTTTTTTTTTTAATAACTAAAATCCATTGAGTAGAGAGGGTAGCCAGGGCTATACTATACTGGTTTATGATGTTAACAACAAAACCTGGCTTATATTATTTGTAAACTTGGTAATGAAGGCAACTGCAGGAGAAGAGCTAGTTATTTCAACCTATTATAGGATAGCTGGAATAATTACCAGCTTCTAGAGTCCGCACAGAGTTGCTGCTCATCTGGGAAGAGGCACATACAGGTGAAGTCTCTGCTAAGTAAAGCAGCACCTTGTCAGCTCCATGACTGAAGGGCTGAGGGCATACAGTTTGGGTGATAAAGTGCTTTCAGCTAAACATGTTGTATAAATTATTATTTACATATTTTTGTGGTGCCAGGCATTTAATCTAGTATCTCCCACAAATTTTATAAATTTTACAAGTCTTAAAACTACCTGTGTAGATACAAACTTATTTACCATTACGGTTAACATTGCTTTCTGCACCTACAGCACCCTAAAACCAGATCATTTTTCAGATGATCACTGTGTAGATTGACTTTGCCAACCATGCCTGATTCCAGAACCTCACCAAGAAGAGAGACTTCTTTTCCTTGGGAATAGTCTCTTCTCACTAATCAATAAGTTGGATCTTTTGTAAAATGTAATTCATAATCTTTATTCAGAGATCATACAAGTGCTTTGACCTTATATCTAAGCTCTGCATAGCTGGTAGATTTTTTTTTTTGGTACCAGGGATTGAACTCAGGGGTACTTGACCACTGAGCCACATCCCCAGCCCTATTTTGTGTTTTATGTAGAGACAGGGTCTCACTGAGTTGCTTAGTGTCTCGCCGTTGCTGAGGCTGGCTTTGAACTTGCGATTCTCCTGCCTCAGCCTCCCTAAGTGCTGGGATTACAGGCTTGCGCCACCACACCAGGCTTGATAGATCTATTTTCATGCAATTTTTCTGCCCATGGAAGTATGCATATTTGACCTGTGAGCCCAACATTATCATAAATGACATCAGATGGGTTGCTAGTGCCCCTAACTCTCCTGCATTGTTTTCATGTATCTGCATATGCTCAGGAAAGTCAGGGTGGGTTCTGATAATGTATATGCAGTCTGCACAGGATCATTAGAGAGGAGACTGGAACTGGGCCACCACAGACACAACAGTCTGTTTTTGTGGCATTGGGGATTGAACCAGGGCCTGCTGTGAGCTCAGTGAGCACTCTGTGCTGAGCTACAGGGTCATTTTATTTGGAGACAGGGTCTTGCTAAATTGCTGAGGCTGGCGATTCTTCTGCCTCAGCCTCCAGAGTAGCTGGGATTACAGGTTGTGCACTAGGGCACTTGGCTTTGCATTGTTTTTCTAAAGTACTCACCCAGGTGCCTTATGTGCCACAAAGGGTTTATTGTGGAGTATTTCCCATGAAACACAATCAGCATTGGTGAGGTAGCCACCCCTCCTCCCAGGGAGCTGCTGTAGAGGTTTTCCCTAAGAAATGGGGTACAAAAAAAAAAATTTTGTCCATCTCTATTTTAAAACTTAAATAATGAAAATTTGCAAGTTATAAAAGTCAACCTTAGAAAGCAATGTTAGCTTTATAAAATAATCCTTAAAAACAAGTCCATGTAAGAAGGAGAAAGCAAAATAAGATTTGTCAGTGGACAAGATTCAAGTTATGTTACTGAACAACTTATTAGGCAAAGGTACGAGGGCCTCCTTGTTCCACAGGATGGGATTCTTCTGATTTATATCATTTGAGGAAAAATTTTTGTCTTTGCCTTTTTCTTTGTCAACAGTGCCTCTCTAAGAAATTTGCCTTAAGATGCCCGTGAAATACTTCTAACCCCTGAGCATGCATAGAAAATTAACTGACATGTTCCCCTGGGCACGGGCGGGGTGGTGGGCGGGAGGGCACATACTCCACATTTTTTTGCATCCACTTCTCCAGCTGCTTAGTGATTCGCTGGTGCTTCCATTCTGTCATGTTGGCCACGATCACACCGGGATTGAAAGAGCAGGTGCTGGGGCTGATGCCAAGGTCTTTGATGGTCTTCTTCCGGTAGTCCAGATAGCCCATGTACGTATTCTACAAAGGAACAGGACATGATGCTTTTTTTTTTTTTTTTTTAGTTGTAGATGGATACAATATCTTTATTTATTTTTATGTGGTGCTGAGGATCGAACCCAGTGCCTCACGCATGCGGGGCAAGCGCTCTGCCACTGAGCCACAACCCCAGCCCAGGACATGATGCTTTTGAGCAAGGAATCTTGTTTCTAGAAGACGAAGCCATTGTGTAGTATCTCCCGGTGTCCTCCAGTGTTACCAAGCACTTCCAACTTTCCTTTGCTGGTTTCCCTTCATTTTCTAACCTCTGAATGCTGATTGCCCCAAGCCACAGTCCCAGCACCTGCTCCTTTCCCTCCTGACTCCATAGACAAGCCTCATCCAGTCTCACGGCCCTGAATACCACCTGCCCAACAGCCCTGACTTACCTCTGGCCTCCCCACTCCTACATCGGTAGACTCAAGGCCACCTTTTGGGTGTTTAGTGAGGGATCCCATGCCGATCCCACACCTGCTGCCCTCCAGCCTGCCTCTCAGGGGCACCTCTATCCTTCCAGTTACTTGAGCAACTACTTAGATCTACTTTGGTCACCCCCCACTCCTGACTCCCTTCTCATCCAAACCCATCAGCAAACTCCTGGTCCCATCTTCAAAATAGATCCAGAAACTGCCCACTTCTCAGGTCCCTGCTGCTACTTTCCTGTTCCAGGCCATGAGTACCATTCGCTGGATTTCTGCAAGTTCCTCCTAACCAGTGGCCCTACTTTCATACTTAGCCCCACTCTGTCACTCATCTCAGAGCCCCTCCAGTGGCTTCCCGCCTTAGACTAACAGCCAGAGCTGGGAGCATGTGTAGTTCAGTGGTAGAGCACTTGCCTAGCATGTGTGAGGCCCTGGTTTGATCCCTAGTACCACACACACACACACAAAAAGCCAGAGTTCCTAAAATGGCCTGCCATATCCTACACCATCTGGCCCCCCTTACCTCTCTAACTTGTTACTTTTCCATCCCTTTTGAGCCTTCTGTCACAATGACCACCACCACCCCCCTGCCCCCACACTAGGGATTGAACTCCGGTACTCAACCACTGAGCCACATCCCCAGTCCTATTTTGTGTTTTATGTAGAGACAGGGTCTCACTGAGTTGCTTAGCGCCTGGCTGTTGCTGAGGCTGGCTTTGAACTCTCGATCCTCCTGTCTCAGCCTCCCAAAGTGCTGGGATTACAGGCCTGTGCCACAGCACCTGGCCTGACCACCTTTAATATACCAGATAGACCTCTGCCTCAGGACTTTTATATTTTTCCCCTAAATAGCCACATGAGTGCCTCCCTCAGGTCAAGTGTAGGTTCAGATAACAGCATCTCAGCAGAGCCTGCCCTGATCACAGGATTTAAAACCCCACCTCTACCCTGATCCTCTGTCAGACATTTCACTTGCCATTGTCTCCTCCCACGTGAATGAAAGCTACACAAACACAGGCAGTCTAGCTTGTTCGTTGTGTCACCAGGACGTAAAACGGTGTCGAGACAGTTCACGAGCACCCAATAAGTTGTTGAATGAACACAGCAGGAGACAGGATCAATTCACCCATAGACTGTCATAATCTACCTTAAGGTGCTGCTCTCAACTGTGACAGGAGTCGTGGAAATACCTGGGCGCTTCCTACATGCCAGGCGCTGCTCTAAGAACTTTGGATACATTAGCTCAACCACATGGGAATAATTTTACACATGTTCACTCATTCTTTCCTCACAACAGCTCTTCACAGGAAGTACTACTGTTGCCTCTGGGAGGAACCATGGGCCACGTATGTTGCCCCAAGTCATAAGCTGCTAAGTGACAGCATCAAGATTCTGACACTGTAATCCTAGCACTTTGGGAGGCTGAGGCAGGAGGATCACGAGTTCAAAGCCAGCCTCAGCAACAGCGAGGTGCTAAGCAACTCCGTGAGACCCAGTCTCTACATAAAACATAAAATAGGGCTGGGGATGTGGCTCAGTAGTTGAGTGCCCCTGAGTTCAATCCCCGGTACAAAAAAAAAGATTCTGACAAAGTCAGGTTCTGGCCCAGGCCTCTGCCTAAAGGTGCCTTAAATGTCAGGCATAAAATTACTTGCTAGAACTTTTTGAAAAACAGCATTCAACTCTCCATAACACTTGGGGTTTCAAAATTTCTTTTTGTTGCTTTAGCATTATATACAGGTTCCATTTTCCTCATTTCCATCAGGGTTAAGGGGGCCATTACCCTTGAACAAAGTCAGTATTTCCTTCTACTGGAAGAAAGAAAAAGCAAAAGGCAAAACTCTGAGAAAAGAACCAAGGGTGCAGCGACTCTCCTTCACGGGAAATACCATCTCTCACAAAGCGTGGTGACGAGCAACTCACAGCTGTCCTTGGTGGTGCACTTACCATATGCAGGACATCGGGTGTCACATTATTTTATCATAACTCACAAAAACACAAAATAGTCGATCAGTGCCACGTAGGAAAGTGAGACTTAGCAGGGTTCAAGTAACTTGTCCCGGAGTTGGTGAGGAATAGACCTGGGGCAGGCTCCATGGGACATGATCTGCCTCCTGCAGTCCCAGCTGGCTGTCGGGTCTTTCAAGGTGAAGTTCCATTTGTTGGGGAGGAGAGAGAGCCAGAGCAGAAAGGGGAAGGCAGGACTTCCAAGACAGGGTGCTCACCTGCAGCCCCACAAGTCTGTTTATGTCCTGAGCAGAGGGCAGATCACAGTCATCTGAGAAAGCTGCTGCGTGGCCCAGGGCCAAGGTGGTATCATACAGTTCTTGGATATCACCTGAATGTGGAAATGCCAGCAATTAAAATATAGCATGTGTCCAAGGGCTACAAAGAGAACTTAAACAATTGCTGAATTTGCTGTGGGGGAAGAGTAGAACATCCCAGATTTCAAGTGGCTTGGCGATTTGCTTAATAAGAATAGCTCATGCTTATTTATTAAGCCACTTGACAGTTTGGATTGGCATTGGTTAAATCTCTTTCTATTGTTAACACAGTTATCACACCAATGCTTATCCTGCCAGGCGTGATGGCCTGATGGCACAACCTGTAATCCCAATGTCTGAGAAGGCTGAGGCAGGAGGATCGCAAATTCAAAGCCAGCCTCAGGAACTTAGCAAGGCCCTAGGCAACTTAGCAAGACCCCCATCTCAAAATAAAAAGGCTGGGGATGTGGCTGAGTGGTTAAGCACCCCTGGGTTCAATTCCTGGTACCAAAAAAAAAAAAAAAGCATATATGCGTGTGTGTGTGTGTGTGTGTGTGTGTGTGTGTGTGTGAGATATATGTGTATATGTATCTTAGATTATTTATTTTATTATATATATAATCGTGTTTGTATGTGGAAGGGACAGAGCACAACATTCAGACCCCTACTTGGCCACTTCCTAAGAATGGCATCAGTGAAACATTATTTCTGTGCATTTTAGGGAAGCAGAGAAAGGCCTACAAGGTATTTATCAGACTTACTGATCAGAGCGGCAAGCTGTCTGCACTGCTATACTCACAACTTTAATGCACATGCAAAAATCACAGGGCAACTAGCTACATGGAGAGGGAAGAGAGTCATTCTACTTATCGGCTGCTCCTCCCCAAGTGTTCTGGGCAGCCAGCGAGCACACCTTGTACAATCACATCATCGTCCAAGTAGATGACCTTCTCGTGTTGGTGGACAAGCAGAGGGAGATAAAATCGAACAAAGTTCAGCTGTTGAAACGAGAAACAATAGTGAGGAAGAGGCACACCGCTCTGTCTTCTGGGGTATTGGAGAGTCAGCTTTGACCATGGCCTTGGCTCAGCTCCACATCTGGAGCAGAAAAAAAAGGCAACAGAGATGCCTCACTGGAGCGTCCTAGTCTGATTTGTCTGGGCTCTAGGGTTGAAGCCAGAGCTGGCAGATCAGACTCTCCTGGACCCAAACCCCCTGTTGCCAAGGCTGTTGCCACTTGTGTCTCTGAACTGCTGTAATGGAAGTCACTAAAGATCCCTAGTCGAGGGGCTGGGGCTGTGGCTCAGTGGTAGAGCGCTTGCCTAGCATGCGTGAGGCACTGGGTTCAATCCTCAGCACCACGTATAAATGATAAATGAATAAAATAAAGATCCATCAACAACTAAAAAAAAAGAAGATCCCTAGTTGATCTTCCAGGGCACAAACTGCCTGCCTTCCTCTACCTTCAGTCATTTTGGTAACTCTCAATGAAATCAGCCTTACAGTTGCACATGCACAGGGGTCATCCATCAGCAAGCTCAACCTTTTAGCCTTTTGATCCAGAAAAAAATGTCAGAGAAACCTGGGGTGCTGGGAGTTTGAAAGCTTCACTAGTGACAGCACCATTAATCAGCCCAACCCAGCTCACACTCCAACACTGAAGATGTGGAACTGGGGAGAGATCCCATCGTGGACACAGAACCTATTAGTAGAACTTAATTTGCAAAGATGAACTTAAGTGATAGTCACCCCCACATTTCATGCATGCCCTTTTGCAAGCACTCTTGCAGTAAAATACTTTATTAATTTCTAGTGCTGTGGAAAATGCTGGTGTCTCCTGAAAATATGATCTTAGTTGATACTTAGCTATGGGATATCTGGACCTAAATGTAATGCAGAAGCACAGTTCATATACAGCCTACGGTTGGGGAGAATTTTTCCTGGCCCTATTCCCCACCCCCAGCTCTCACCCCCACAGACATATTCACACACAAAAATGCAGCTGATATTTTTTTAATGCCTCATTTCTCTTCAATGGCTTCATTATGTAGTCCATCTTAAATCCTTCCTGGACCAGGTGGTTTATAATTTATAAATAGGCAGCATGTAGTGGAACTCTAACTCTGGGAAACCCTGAAACTGTCCCGTGTGCATCCCGGTGGCTAGAGCTCCGTATTGAACAAAGGTCTCACCCAGGACTGTCCCCAGCATGTGCACGATTTCTACTCACAGGCTGGAGCAATTCAGGCCTCGAAGAGTCTGGTCTGATTTTCCCCTTGAGGACCACAGGGTTGAATTCCACGATTTTAAAGTTTATTTCTCTCAATTTAGAATGTTCGATCCATTTTCTAAAGAAACAAGAAAAACCCTCTAGCACACACTTCGAATCTTTTCTCAATTTGCCTATTGCCCCCGGCGAATCTGTTGCCTCCTAAGAAAGTTTAAAATGTGTGTAAAGTGAATGAAGTTTAATCTAGAAAGCTTTCGGATTTTTCCCCATCTGGTCTGGCTTCATATCTTTCCTTTTTTTTTTTTTTTTCTTCTTCATTCAATTACATAACTTTCTGCAAAGGAAATGAAGGAAAATAGTGATAGCCAATATCTCCTGATCCAAATAATCTCCCCAGGAAACTGAAAGAATAAAAATATTCATTCTTCCTCATGAAGTAGCATCTGCAGTTGCCAGAACTATCTTTACCCAAAGCGTTAACTGTTCCAAAGTGTTGTGAAGGACAATCTGAACCCTCAGTTTTAACTGAAGAAATGCGCTCTCTCTCTCTCTCTCTCTCTCTCTCTCTCTCTCCCCCTCTCTCTCTGGACACAGGGTCTTGCTGTGCTGCCTAGGCTTGTCTTGAACTCCTGGACTCAAGTGATCCTCCTGCCTCAGCCTCCTGAGTAGCTTGGGCCACAGGTACACAGGTGTACCCCACCATGCCCACGTTGAACAAGTATTTTTTTTGTTTTTGTTTTTGTTTTTCAATACTAGAGGTTGAACCCTGGGGCAATTTGCCTCTGAGATACATCCCCAGCCCTTTCTATTTCATGGCAAGGTCTCACGAAATTGCTGAGACTGGTCTCAAACTTGTGATTCTACCTCAGCCTCTGGAATCCCTGGGATTACAAGTATGTACTACTGCATCTAAATCACCTAAGTCTTTTTTTTTTTTTTGGTACCAGGGATTGAACCCAGCGACCCTTAACCACTGAGACACAACCTCAGCCCTTTTTTGTATTTTATTTAGAGACAGGGTCTCAATGAGTTACTCAGGACCTCTTTAAATTGTTGAGGCTAACTTTCAACTTGACATCTTCCAGCCTCAGCCTCCAGAGCTGCTGAGATTACAGGTGTACAGGTGTGCTCCCTGCACCTGACCAGTCATTTTTATTCTACGGTTTGACTCCAAGGATGATAGGAATTTACCTTTATCAATAACTCTGTCTCTCAGTCTTCTCCATCTGCCCTAATTCTTCTCCTCCTCCTGTCCCCACTCTATCCCCTTGCATTTTTTTAATCTTATAGAACTTCTGTCTTTTATTCAATTCATAATGAGATTCTTTGTAGAAATAATCTCCATAAAAAAATTTTGGTAATGAAAGTCACATAGGACAGCATTTATTCTTGGTTAAAAATTGACAAGAGCAAGGCATGGTAGTACACATCTGTAATTCTGGCTACTCAGGAGGCTGAGGCAAGAGGATTGCAAGTTTGAGGCCAGCCTCAGCAATTAAGCAAGACCCTCAATAACTTTGAGAGACCCTGTCTCAAAATAAAAAATAAAAAGTGCTGGGGAGGTAGCTCAGTGGTAGCATACTCCTCAGATCAATCCCCAGTACTGCAAAAATAAATAAATAGAAAAATAAATACTAAAAGATAAAAATTTTTAAAAGATAAAAATTGACCAAAGAAGCCGGGCGCAGTGACGCAAGCCTGTAATCCCAGCACTTAGGGAGGCTGAGACAGGAGAATCGCGAGTTCAAAGCCAGCCTCAGCAATGGCGAGGCGCTAAGCAACTCAGTGAGACCCTGTCTCTACATAAAACACAAAATAGGGCTGGGGATGTGGCTCAGTGGTTGAGTGCCCCTGAGTTCATTCTCCAAGTACCCCCCAAAAAATTAACCAAAGAATTAAACTCGAACAAAATTTAGATATGCAAAATTCGAACCATAAAAATCAGTCATGTCCATAAGAAAAAAAATAACACAACAGAAAAATAGGCAAGGCATTTGGAACAAACTTCCAAATGGCTGAGAAAAGTATAAGGAAAGTACTCAGTACTCAACCACTTTGAGTATTTCTCAATCAGAAATAAGGGAACCTCAGGTTAAACCACAGTGAGATGCCACTGGATGTCTCTTCAAGTAGCAGAGGTAAGATGGGTTCCACTGGTTCTAATTCCAATTTATTTTTAGTATAGTAAATGATAAGGAAAAAATCAGTTCAAAATTTTATATAAAATTATAAAAAGTACATAAGTTTGTATTTCAAAAATTATATTATAGGACTGGTGATGTGACTTAGTGGTAGAGGTATGTTTAGCATGCATGAAGTTTCAATCCTCAGCACCAAAAAATATACCTATATCTATATATACACACACATATACATATACCACACACATGCACACACATATACATATACATATATAAGCACATACCTACACACATATATACACACACACCCATATATAATTAGTGATGACTCAGAACCACATTGAAACAGTTATGGTAATATTCTCTCAGGTTAAGAAAGCACACACATCTGCAATCCCAGCGGCTCAGAAGGCTGAAGCAGGAGGATGGCAAGTTCAAAGCCAGTCTCGGCAACTTAGCCAGCCCTAAGCAACTTAGTGAGAACCCATCTCAAACTTTTAAAAAAAGCTGGGGATGTGGTTCAGTGTTAAAGCACCTCTGGGCTAAGTCCCCAGTACCAAAAACAAAAAATAAAAGGAAAAAAAGCAGAGGAAACAGAAACCATTGTGAAAGGAGGATTTTCACCTAAGCGACCTAAGGGCTGAGTGCTTTAGTTCTGGGGACAGTCCACTGGTGCTGAATGTGTTGCCTCCCAGATCCGCGAGACTTTGCTGACCTTTCTTTGCGGAGACACCACACCTGTCAGCTCAGCAGATAAACCTCAGGACATCCCCTCATTAATTCTAACAACTGTTCTCAATGCAAAAAGGAAATTAAATCCATTTAAGGAAAGAAAAGAAAGAGTAAAAGAAAGTAGAACACTCCAGAGACATAGTGCACAAATCACCGTATTCGAGTCAGAGTGTTGCGGAGTCCGACTACGTAGAACACGATGTTGGCGTCGCTGTTGCTGTAGATGCTGTTGATGGCGGCCATGGTGGCGCCCATCCTCCCCGCTGCCGCACAGATCACCACGGGGATCTCCTCTTCCATGTCCTCAGGAGTCTCAGCGTCATCATCTGGAAACATCAAAACCAGCCCTTGGAACATGAAGGAATTTCAGGGTAGAGGAGTTTAACTAGTCTTCCACACTCCTGGGGAAGGACAGCACAGCGTGGGAGAGACAGCTTCTTGTTCTCCAAGAACCAGTCTCTCTTTAACTTAGAAAAGGCAGTTTCCGTTTTAGCAGCCACAAAGCCAACTTTTCCCAGACTCCCTTGCAGCTCTATGGGATCGAGTGCTGATAATGTTAATTGCATTTAAGTAACCAAGGGCAGTTCCCAGGTTTGCCTTTTAAAGGACTCATTCTTCCCTGCATGGCTAGCTCCTGCAGACTCATTTCAAATGCAGGATAGACATCAGATCCTCTAGAGACCATGTAACTGCTCCCTACGCGGCAGTACACCCTTGGGCCCATGTTGCACCCATGCTTCTAGTTGGATCCATGAGTTGGTTGCACATCATTTCTTTCTCTAATCCATAGGAGCTCTCTGAGGGCAGAGGAGGTGTCTTGTTGGGAGGGATGAATAAATAATTGCTTTGAACTTCATAGCCTTGGACAGCAAGAAGCTGCTTGTTTTGGTGCAGGGGTGCTGAAAGAAACACCCATTTGCAGGTAACCACTGTTCATGGGGCAGATTCCATGCCTGGCGTGGAATTTATGGGTTTGATAGCTTTGAATTCAAATGCTCGCTGCCCTGGGGTGGAAGAAATATGGGCACACTCAATAGCTTTGAGGTGCCAGCTTCCCGGAGCTAGAAGAAGACATGGGCCCCAATTAGCCTGTTCCTGCTCCACCTTGCTTTTGTTTACCTTGAAGAGGTTTTTCTCATAATAAATCCCTTCAATGCTTTTTGCCTATAAAATAAAGCACACAGAGTCTTGCTGTTTGTTAGAGGTCAGACCCATCTAGCTGACAACCCACCAGACCCTGGTTTTTACCTATTTTCGTGTCCTTTGTCTTTATTTCTTTTATTTCTTATAACTTTAAATTTTCTCAAACCGACTCACAGCCTGCGTTCAGTGAACTCTTCATGCTCTGTGCAGGACACGGCGAGATCTTGTCCTGTTTATCTCTGTATCCTCTGCATCTATCCCAATGACTGGCACATAGTAGACTCTCAATAAACTTTGGATAGATAGACAGGTGGATGCGTTTATTAGGCATCTCTATTTCAGTGCTTACAACACTGGGGCTTTGTGCCTGTTTCCTCCACTAGACTGTAAGCTCACCGAATTATCCCCACTGAGTCTGATACCTTGGAAATGCTTAAGGAAAGTTTGCCAAAATGAAATGAACTGAATAGAGGGATTGGCCCTAGAGAAAAGGGCTCTTGAGGAATAATTCACAGGCTATTCCTAGGGGCAGAGAGAGGGAAGGGTTGAAAAAGCAGGGGCGGAACTTGGCTACCAGGCTCAGGCAGAGGCCTTCAGCAGGCAGCCGGCAGTAGGAGGTAAGAGGAAGAAAGAGAGGGCAGCCTAGGAGGAGGGCATCACACACCACTGCCAGAGAAGCTAGAGCTAATTTAAACCCCGAAACCTACTAGCTGCCAAGAAGTTTCTTCTTGAGAACAAAAAAAATGAAGGCACACTGGAGAAGCGTGGGGGAGGCTTATCCGCTGTGAGTTCATTGTATCCATCTTTGTGGCTCCTTTGGGAATTTCCTGCTACACTACTTGGATCCATTATATCAACACCTGGTGCCTGAGCCAACCCATTCAGAGTTGGCACTGCAAAGCCATTTGGTGCCCAAAGAAACTAGAAACAGAACGATGACAGAAGGGACTGGAAATGAATCCATTGCCGCAAGCCTCCCTTAGCAAACCATGCTTATTTCTAGAAGTGAAATGTCAACTGTCCCAATGCCAAAACTCACAATCAGAAAGTATCGTTTCTGCCAAAGAGATCAACCTGCCTGGCCCAAATGAGATGAGAGTGAAGCTCATACGGTCAGCATGCTAAATCACAGGAAATGACCAGGACAGGATGCGGAACGTGGGTGCCTTGCTTTCCTTCAGCATGTGACATCACAGGGTCTCCAGATGTTAACTCATAACACTAGTTCTTTGAATTACAAAAAAATTACAAAAATTACTTCTTTAAAAACTTCTGGTCCAAACGGAAGAGGATCTGGTAAATCGTGACAGTTTTGCAGCTCTCTCCATTCCCATCAGAGAGGTAGATCTCGGCCACCAGTGTGGTGAGTGTCCCAAGCCCTCCTTTGTGTAAATTCTCAAGAATTCATACTACAGACACGTATTATTTTTAAAACCACAGTGGAATCACACTTTTTATACCCTCTGCAACTGGCTTTTCCCTTGTAACAACATACCATGGACATCTTTCCACGTCAACACTACATTTTCTTGTACAGTATTTTTTTTTCTTGGTACTGGGGATTGAACTCAGGGGCACTCCACCACTGAGCCCCTTCCCCAGCCCTATTTTGTGTTTTATGTAGAGACAGGGTCTCACTGAGTTGCTTAGCACCTTGCCGTTGCTGAGGCTGGCTTTGAACTCGCGATTCTCCTGTCTCAGCCTCCCTAAGTGCTGGGATTACAGGCGTACGCCACCGCGCTCGGCTATCTTGAATGGTATTTTAATGACAGATTCTTTTTTAACACTGAATGGAATAAAATGTGATATTAGATCCAGTCTTGTGGTCCAAATGCTTTGTTTGTTATATGTAACTGATTAATCAGTCAGGACACGCATCTCCGTACAGTTGTTTTAACAGCTGTTCTAAGACTTACCCAAAGGATGAGCTGAGTGAATGTGCTGGTTACCAGCAGGGGTGAAGAGTGAAGAAGAAAGAACCAGAAGTTCAGAGGACATCGACCTTGCGTGACTTCCTTTCTCCCTCTTCTAAAACAGTTTTTGGAGGTACACAGTAGACATTGTGATGGGCTAATCATGTCCCCACAAAGTTCTTATGTTAATGTCCTGACCCCCCAGTAACTTGAGATGTGACTGTATTTGGAGATAGGACCCTTAAAGAAGAAATGGAATAGGGCTGGGATTGTGGCTCAGCGGTAGAGCGCTTGCCTCGCATGCATGAGGCCCTGGGTTCGATCCTCAGCACCACATACAAAGCAATAAAATAAAGACATTGTGTCCATCTACAACTAAAAAAATATCAAAAAAAAAAAAAGAAGAAGAAAGAAGAAGAAATGGAATAAAAACAAGACCGTCGCCGGGCGTGGTGGCGCACGCCTGTAATCCCAGCACTTTGGGAAGCTGAGACAGGAGAATCGTGAGTTCAAAGCCCGCCTCAGCAACGGCGAGGCGCTGAGCAACTCAGTGAGACCCTGTCTCTAAGTAAAACACAAAATAGGGCTGGGGATGTGGCTCAGTGGTCGAGTGCCCCTGAGTTCAATCCTAAGAGGAGAATGAGACACCAGGGATGCTGCACAAAGGAAAGGTGATGTGGAGACACAGTGAGGTGGCGGCCCTCTGCACGCCCAGGAGAGAGGTCTCAGGAGAAAGCCACCTGCTGGTGCCTTGATCTTGGATTCCCAGCCTCCCGAACTGTGGGAAAATACATGTCTATTCTTTGAGCCATCTCACCCGGGGGGTTTGTTATGACAGCCTGAGCTGCCAATACAGAGCTTCTACAATTGACCCATGGTAACAGCGTGCAGTGCGATGATTTTTAGCAAAATTGTAAAGCCGTGCAACAATCACTACGATCCAGCTGTGGAACACCTCCAGCCCCATGAGAAGTTCTCCTAAGCCTGATTTCCACTCGCCCACTCCCACGACCTGCTCTAGGCAACTCCCATCTGCTTTCCATCTCTGTACATCTGCCTTTTCTGTTTTTGAGGCTCACTTAGCACAGCGTTTTTGAGGCTCATCCACATTTCAGCTTGTATCAGTAATATGTTCCTTTCTAGCGTTGAAAATGCTCTGTGCTGTGCAGAGACCACATCCCCTTCATCCAAGGAGATACGTGTAGACCATTTCCCATTTGGGGCCACTATGAAAAATGCCCCAAGAACAGCCACATAGACGTCCTCCTGTGGAAGCCATTCTCTTTCTGGATGCTCTCGATGCTCACTTGGACCAGATTTTGCATGTTTTAAATTATTTAAAAGTAATTTTTAATTTAAAAAATACCAGAAAGGGATGGCTACTTTGTGGGACAGAAACACTGTTTTGTTCACGAGTGTGTCTCCAGTCCCCAAGTGTCTGGCTTTAAAAAAAAAAAATGTGGGGCTGTGGTTATGGCGCAGTGGTAGCGTGCTCGCCTAGCATGCGGGAGGCACTGGGTTCGATCCTCAGCACCACATAAAAATAAAATAAAGATATTGTGTCCACCTACAACTAAAAAATAAATATTTTTAAAAAATTTAAAAAAATAAATAAATAAAAAATAAAAATAAAAAAAATGTGGCATGAACGAATGTCACACACTAGAACATTAGCTACGTTTATCTTTGACTGATGGAGTTGCAGATCATTTTTTTTCTCTTTTGGGTTTTCCATAATTAAGTGTGTTGTTTATCTAATATAAAATGTAAATTAATTGGAAATAAAGTAAACACACAAACAGTGCTTCTTTTTTTTTTTTTTTTTGGTACCAGAGATTAAACTCCGGGGCACTCGACCACTGAGTCACATCCCTAGCCCTATTTTGTGTTTTATTTAGAGACAGAGTCTCAATGAGTTGCTTAGCATCTCACCATTGCTGAGGCTGGCTTTGAACTCATGATCCTCCTGCCTCAGCCTCCCAAAGTGCTGGGATTACAGGCATGCGCCACCGCGCCCAGCCAAACAGTGCTTCTTCGTTTTATGGGTGTTTGGGGTTGCGATCCACCCTAGAGCAAGGAAACGGGGCTCTTGGTGCAGCTGGACCTGGACCTGAGAGTTATGAGGCTGTTTGGGTCCAAATGGCAATGGACCAGCAGGGAGAGGAAAGAAAGAGCAATTTTCACAGGCACAATGGTGAGAGAACCCAAAGAGATGGGACGCAGCGCGGTCCACTCCTAGTGCGGTCCAAGAATCAAGAGCAGCTGCAGCAACCGGCAGACTGTCAGAAACACAAATTCCCAGGCCCCTTCCGAGCTGCCATTCGGAGCCCAGTGGAGGGGCCCAGTGGTGTGTTTTAACCAGCAAGCCCTCTGTGTGAATCTTACGTATGCTACCATCTGAACAGCACTGATCATTCTAGGACACGACCCAGTAGCTGGCCTCCGGTGGATATCCCACATTCAGGTCCCTGAACCCAGCTACTGAAAGGATCTAAAGGAACACATTCAAACCGCATCCCTAGGTGTCCCACCTGGGTGGATTGCATGCCCGCTCACCTGCTTCAGCCTTGACCATGGTCCCCTTATGAATTTTCTTGTACAGAATCCCACATAGGGTCACAATCAGGAGGAACAGCAACACTTGATTAACTGAAATGAAAATGAAAACACGTCAGAGTCCGAACCTATGAAGCTGAAATCGGGTGGAGAAGCTCAGAATGGCAGCGTGAGCAGATGCTTTCCAGGACAGACTGAGGGGGTCCGGGAACTTTCTTAAAACAACTGGCATGGGGGCTGGGATTGTAGCTCAGCGGTAGAGCGCTTGCCTTGCATGCGTGAGGCCCTGGGTTCAATCCTCAGCACCACGTACAAAGCAATAAAATAAAGACATTGTGTCCATCTACAACTAAAAAAATATTTAAAAAAAAAAAAAAAAAAAAAACAACTGGCATGGGAGTAAAGAGCTGACCTGGTACACAGCTGTCAGGGACACACAGAAGCCATGTAAGGAAGATCCAGCACCAAGCCCAGACAGTCTTGGCAGAGGTTGCCAACTTAATCATTAGAGGGTGCTGCCCCTGGAGCCACTATCTGTGGGTGAATATTTTGTTTCAAATAGTAGCCAACACTTACTTATTATGTGCCAGGGCTGATTGTGAGTACGTTTTTAGCTGTTATAACACAGCAGCTTTTCAATTAATTCAACTACTGGTCAAGGATGTCGTGCAGAAAATTCTTACCCTGGGTAAAATGTTAGGAGACTTCAATACTTCTTCCAGTTCTGTCTCCAGGACAGATTCCGTACTATTTGCAGCGTCTGCTCTTGGGATCTACTAAGTGGAGCAGTATAGGACCGAGGTTTGGGGGTTTTGTTGTTTTTGGTTTTTTTATGGAGGAGAAGGTACTGGGGATTGAACCCAGGGTGCTTTACCACTGAGCTACATCCTCCACCCTTTTTATTTTTTATTTTGAGACAGAGCCTCACTAAATTGCTTAGGGTCTTGCTAAGTTGCTAAGGCTAGCCTTGAACCTGCAATCCTCCAGGCTTGGCCTGGAATTACTGGAATTACTGGAATTACGGGCATGTGCCACCTGGCCCAGCTCCAGTGTTTTCTTGAGTATGCAACACATACACTGATTATGCACGGAATGACTGAGGAGATTCATGTCCATAGCATTGAGCAATATTAAAGCACAGTGTGTCCATTTGATTTCATGTGCAGGAAGACAACTAAAGCTACACCCAGAATTAAATGACATTCTTTTACTTGAATATATTTTTTTACAATCACCTTATTTTTATAATAGTATATAACTTTTTTTAAGTTTACTGTAAGGATAAAAATTTTCTATTATAAAGTACACTTCTAAATTTTAAATGTGAGTCAACTTAAAGAAAATATTGAGTAATGCATAGGACAGAAGATACACAGATGTTGAAAAAATTGAGAAGGGAGTGCATTGACATTGTGGTACATAAATCCCTGAAATATGGGGAAAGTTGGTAGAAAGGAAAGGGAAGGAATTTGAAGTCAGACTCAAACCTTTTTATTTCTATCTCCTGACTGTGTGACCTCAGACATATTACTTAACCTTTCTGGGCCTCTACGTACTTGTCCGCCATGGAAGGGATTATAATAATAAGCATTAGCTCAAATTCTTGTTTTGAGAGCAAACATAGGCAATGCAGGCACAATAAAGATTTTATAATTATTATGTATTATTATTATTATTTTGCATCAAGGTACTTAATTTATTTGCCTCATATTGATTAATTTTCTGGCCCTAGGACCTTTGTCTTCATATTCGTTAATGAAAGGAGTTGCAGTCTCTCCCAATACCTTCCAGAACCACATTCTGAGGCTCAATGATCCCACTTCTGTCTGTCTCTCTGAGTCATCAGATTCAGCCAGGGGCAACCAGGCATGAGGCTCAGTTTAAAACAACTGTAGAAAAGCAGAAGACAAGGGGCAAAGTTCTACTGCTTCTCAGTCTGACATTATTCACCTGCACAGGTTTGGGGAGGTGGCCCAATATCTTCAACTATCTGTCCCTTCTAACTGTGGTTGTTACCATATTTGCCAGATTTAATTTTTTTTTTGTAAAGTGCCCCATGCAATATTTGGGATATACGTACACTAAAAAATTATTCCTTTTTTAGCTGAAATTCAAGTTTAACTGGACATCCTACGTTTTCATTTGCTAAATCAGGCCACTCTACCCTGAGAGTAACACTAACAAGATTAGGTTAGTGTGTTTCTCCCCAAAATTTACACACCAACTTGTCTAAATTCAGGGATTTATCCAGGTTTTGATACATTTGGAGATTTTAGTTGACCCTTTAAGAACAAAAATGCAAAATTACAAATGCTAAATTAAACATGAACATGATTATTTATTTATTTTTGTTGGTATTATTTTTGAGACAGTCTCACTATGTTGAGGCTGGCCTCAAACTCATGGATTCAAGGCATCCTTCTGCCTCAGCCTCTTGAAAAGCTGGGACTTCCAGGTTTATGTCCAACTGAATATTTATTTATTTATTTATTTATCTTAGTTTTTTCTGGTACTGGGGATTGAACTCAGGGGTACTCAACCACTGAGCCACATCCCCAGCCCTATTTTGTGTTTTATGTAGAGACAGGGTCTCACTGAGTTGCTTAGTGCCTCACCGTTGCTGAGGTTGGCTTTGAACTTGCGATTCTCCTGTCTCAGCCTCCCAAAGTGCTGGGATGAATATTTATTTAGAATGAGAAAAAAGTTATATTTGCAAGTTTTATAAAAATATATGACCCCACTCATTATAGGTCCATTTCTGACCAAAACAATAACTTCCACAGGAATCATCCTCAGATGATGATGCCATGGAAATCCCTGGAATCAAAGCAGATTCAAAAGAAAGTGAGAGAGAAGAGAACAAGAGCTAGCCAAGTCTCAGCATCGGGACAGTCCTGCTAAATATCTTCCTTCAATCATTATTATCAAAAACGATCATCTTACGTTTTCGTAACAGAGCCATGCGTGTCCACGTGGATGAGAACTGTAACCTGTGGATTGAAGAATAAAGTTGTGTTTAAAAGGGAAGCAACTCAAAAGTCACCAGCAAGGGTTAAAGACAATGCCTTCTCTGAAACCTGGACATGGTGTGAAGTGCAGAATCATCCTTTACTGAATCTAGAATTTTGGAAAGAAAATAAATATTTTTTGCCTGGTGCAGTGGCGCATGCCTGTAATCCCAGCACATTGGGAGGCTGAGGCAGGAGGATAGCGAGTTCAAAGCCAGCCTCAGCAACGGCGAGGTGCTAAGCAACTCAGTGAGACCCTGTCTCTACATAAAACACAAAATAGGGCTGGGGATGTGGCTCAGAAAGCCTGTGCCTGTCTTTCTGCTATGATCACTTTGCACTATATTCATACGTTTTCACTATATTCTGGAGTATTTTATTTATGTTCTGAAATCAAGAAAGTTAACAAACTCTCTGTTCTCCAAAGACACCTGTTACTCTGCTTCCTGGTTTTCCCAGTTTATTATTTATCTATCTATGTGATTGTTACAATATCTTAAATGTCCATTTCGAGAAGCAATGGGCATTCAGAGAAGCACAGGACAGCAGGGCACTTTCAATGACAAAATTAGGTTCGATCATTAGATCAGAATTTTAAACAACCAGCTACAATTTTGCTTTTGTTCCTGGGTTGCAGCCTGCACACCCAGGAGCTCTGGGTACCTTGAGAGCGGCCTTTATCATCCCCTTCCAGAACCCGGGAAAGAAGAGGATCCACATAGCACATCACTTAAAGTTTTTCTGAGAATAGGTTTCAGGTACTTTTATGATTTCAGTAATTTGTGCAATTTTGGAGGTAGATGTAAGTTTAGAATGGCCTGTGGCCGCGTGGTTCCCCCTCCAGCTCCCTGAAGGAAGTCATCTGGACCATAGGATAAAAAGAGGCCACAGCCAGAGAATGCTAACCTCTGAGACCCTGAGGTAAGCCTGTTCCTGGGCATCCCACCTACCCAGCCCATCAATTCCCCATTTTTCCTTATGCTGCTTTGAATAGAGATTCAGTTTCTTGCCAACAGGAGCCCTTACAAACAAACATATCTGCTGTGGCCAGGATGGTGTGTGTGTGTGTGTGTGTGTGTGTATTTGGTAATATATATTTATATATTTACAGGGACCAGATAATTCAGTAATAACAGCTCCCATTTCTATCACCAGTAAATGGATGGAACTGGAGACTATCATGCTAAGTGAAATAAGCCAGTCCCAAAAAAACAAAGGCCAAATGTTCTCTCTGATATGTGGATGCTAATACACAATAAAGGGGGGCAGGAATAAAAAGACAAAAGGGAATGAAGGGAAAGGAGAGGGATGGTGATAGGAAAGACGATAGAATGAATTAGACATAACTTTACTATGTTCATATGGGAATTCACGACCAGTGTAACTCCCACCACGCACAACTATAAGAATGGGGAGTCATACTCCATATATGTATGATAAGTCACAATACACCCTACTGTCATGTATAACTAAAAAGAACAAATAAAAATTTGTCTGGTCTGCAGTCTCTCTCTCTCTGCTTCCTGGTGCCATATGCTGAGCTGCTTTCTTCTACCACATTCTTCAGCAATGATGTTCTGCCTCACTTCAGCCAATGGAGTCATCTATGGACTGAACCTCTGAAACCGTGAGACCCAAATAAACTTGTCAGGTCTTTTGGTCATAGCAGTGAAAAAGCTGACTTGTAGATATGTATCTAAGGGAAATGAAATCAGTATCTCAAAGTGACATCAGCACTCCCATGCCCATTGCAGCATTATTTCCAACAACAAGATATGAAAACAATATAAGTGTCCATCAATGGATGAATGAATAAAGAAAATATGAGGTGTGAGTGTATGTATATGTACATATTGATGTATATATCCACACATAATGAAATATTATGCAGCCTTAAAAAAGGGGAAATCCTACCAGGCATGATGGCGCACACTGGTAATCCCAGTGGCTTAGAAGGCTGAGGCAGGAGAATCTCAAGTTCAAAGCCAGCCTCAGCAATTTAGAAAGACCCTGTCTCAAAAAATCAAAAAGTGCAGGAGATGTAGCCCAGTGGTTAATCACCCCTGGATTCAATCCCCAACATCAAAAGGAGAAGAAAGAGAAGGAGAAGGAGGAGGAAGAGGGGGAAGAGGAGGAGGAGAAGAAGGAGAAGGAACTTTTGCCATTAGTGACAACATAGGCAAACCTGAATCTGGAAGGCACTGTGCTAAGTGATACAAGCCAGATACAGACAGAAAGATAAATGCTACATGATCTCATGTGTATGTAGAAGCTAAAAAGATTGAAGGTATAGAAACAGGGTAGAAGGACAGTTGCTAGGGACCATGGGGTTGGGGGAAATGGAAAAATATTGGTCAAAGGACACAAACTTGTAGTCATAATACAGCCTGTTCTGGGGATTAGTGCACAACATGATCATGATAGTTAACAATAATGTATTTCTATTAGTTTTGCATCACAATGACCAAAATATCTGAGAACAACTTAGAAGAGGAAAACTTTATTCTGGCTCATGGCTTCAGAATTTTCTGTCCATGGTTGGTCAACTCCATTGCTCTGGGCCCAAGATGAAGCTGAACATCATGGTGAAAGGGTGTAGTAGGGGGAAAGCTACTCAGCTCATGGTGGCCAGGAAGAGAGAGAGAGAGATCATGAGGATCAAAGAACACCATGTAAACCTCAAAGGCAAGCCTCCAATGACCTGCGTCCTCCAGCGATGTCCCACCTGCCTATAGTTTCCACAAGTAATCCATTCAAATTATTATTATTATTATTATTGGTACTGGGGATTGAACTCAGGGGCACTAGACCACTGAGCCACATCCCCAGCCCTATTTTGTGTTTTATGTAGAGACAGGGTCTCACTGAGTTGCTTAGCACCTCGTCATTGCTGAGGCTGGCTTTGAACTCGCGATTCTCCTGTCTCAGCCTCCCTAAAGTGCTGGGATTACAGGCTTGAGCCACCATGCCCGGCTTCATTCAAATTATTAATTCATCAAATGGATTAATCCACTGATGGGCTCACAGCTTTCATGATCGAATCATTTCACCTCTGAAATTCCTGCATTAACACAGGAGCTTTTAGGGGACACCTCATATCCAAACCATAATAGTATTGTATACTGGAAACCTCCTAAAAGAGTAGATCTGCAGTATTCTTACCACACACATGCACACAAAAGATAGCTATGTGAGGGTGATGGGTATGTTGATTACTTCACATGCGTACATCAAAGCACCACATGGGTCCCTTCTTATATATGCAATTTTTATTTGTCAGTTTTGCCAATAAAGCTGAAGGAAGCAACAATAACAATAAAGGGGCTGGGATTGTAGCTCAGCGGTAGAGCGCTTGCCTTGCATGCATGAGGCCCTGGGTTCGATCCTCAGCACCACATACAAAGCAATAAAATAAAGACATTGTGTCCATCTACAACTAAAAAAATATTTTAAAAAAAAACAATAACAATAAAAACACAGTATTTCAAGAACTAACATTCTATGAAGCTGTTCTTAGCAATCATTTCCTACCATTTTAATTATTTTAAAATATTTCTAAGAATATGGGTGCTTCCTTAAAAATTATTTATGCTCATAGAATTGCTCTTTGATAACAGAATCTACAATTTTTTAAATGTTTAAAAGAGCCCAATTAGTTATATATGTCCTTAATATTTTAAAAATGACTGAAAAATTATTTATCCATTACCCAAATACTGTGAGGCTTGAATTTATAGGATTCTCAAGTACCTAGAGTTTATAGATTTTTAGATGCTGTGTTGTAACTTTTCTGGCTTTAAGTTCTTAAGTGCAGAGTTTTTTTCAAATGTGAGAATAAATAGTTTAGTTTAATTTTTAAGATTAAAAAAAGCAGCCAGGCGCAGTGGCACACACCTGTAATCCCAGCACTTTGGGAGGCTGAGACAGGAGAATCGTGAGTTCAAAGCCAGCCTCAGCAATAGCAAGATGCTAAGCAACTCAGTGAGACCCTGTCTCTAAGTAAAACACAAAATAGGGCTGGAGATGTGGCTCAGTGGTAGAGTGCCCCTGAGTTCAATCCTCAGCACTGAAAAAAAAAAAGGATTAAAAAAATAGATTGGGGACTCAGGGCTATTTTCTCACAGGAGTTAGAGGTTTTGCTGAGAAAACGTAAATATGAAGTTAACTAATGAAAATGCTGAGGGGGAACAAGTGCCCAACCCAGAACAGGAAGGGAATTAGGATGATTCTTTTCATGCTTTCATTTATACATGCAGTCAACACACATTTATTGAGCCTCTACTAACACACCAGTCACCCGGGATTGAGGCCAGTCCCTAGGGAGTCCACACTTGGGTGAAGGATGTAGAACAACAGAGCAGGATGCCAAGGTGACCTGGCAGTGTGAGCACAGGGTGTTGTTCTAATGCCAAGGAAAGGTGCCTGGCCCAGATCACAGGGGTCAGGAAGGCTTCTGGTCTCTCCTGAACTGATCCAAATCTCTCCATTCATGCCCGTGAGTCCTCGTGAAGGCTAACCCCTGGAGGGCAGGGACTGTGTCTGAATTATTTCAGTATTTCTCATTCTTGGCAGGTGTAAGGAGCATCTGCCATAGACATGCCTGGACATGCTGGGACTCACTAAGATGCTGGCCATAAGGAACAGCAGCCACAGGCATGCTGAGTCATGTCTAGACACAATCGATTAGGACCATCCTCTAGAGACAGACAAATCAACGCTGGAGTGTGATAACAATGAACACCAACTTGGACCTATATATAAACTGCCTGTCCTGCCACATCAGAGACCTTTGCTCCAAGGATATCGGTGAGACTGGCCGCCTTGCTGTTCCTGGATCGATTCCACCATTCCCTAACCTCCAACCGTGGGCAGGACAGAACCACTTGACAACGTTTGCTCTTTGGCTAAGAGAAGTCACATGGCTTCGGATGTATTTGAGGGTTCGTGGTTGCCCTAGGATTGTGTTATTTGCTTGTCGTGTTTCATTAGTGTAAATTGGATGCTAGCTGGGGTGCTTCAGCACACCCAACACTTTTTGCATTAAATTGTGTTTGATGATTGGTGTGATCGAATATACACTTGCATTCAGAGACAATCTGCCTCAGAGCAATTATTAAAAGTGCCACTAGCATCAGCAGGTATTTGGCCCTGGTAGAGTGGCTGCCTTAATGGCTGGCTTAACTCAACAGCTCCCCGCGTTCTTTTTCCCTTGCCGATTTCCACAAGAGGCAGAAAAACCTACATACAGACTTCACTCATCTCCTTTGCAGCTAGGACTAGCCACATAATATAGATCTGCAGACGGACTAAAGTGAAAGTCTGCTGGGACACTGAGGAAGCTTTTGTTTTCTGGATAAAGTGGCAACTCCTTCTTCCTGTCTTGCCTGGGCTTACAAATGCTGGAGCCAGGCAGCCAGCCATCTTGTAATTATGAGGGAGAGGGCAAGAGCAGCAGAGAACATCCAGGCCTGACATCATCAAACTGTGAATCAACACCTTCAATACTCATATCCTTCAGATATATGAGAAAAATAAACCCATGTATTTTATTTTTGGTACCAGGGATTGAACTCAGGGGCACTCGACCACTGAGCCACATCCCCAGCCCTATTTTGTGTTTTATGTAGAGACGGGGTCTCACTGAGTTGCTTAGCGCCTCGCTATTGCTGAGGCTGGCTTTGAACTCGTGATTCTCCTGTCTCAGCCTCCCTAAGTGCCGGGATTACAGGCTTGCGCCACCGCACCCGGCTAAACCCATGTATTTTTAAACTGCTGTGAATCTGTGTTTCTGGTACTTGGAGTCAAAAATGTTCCAACTGGGGGCTGGGATTGTGGCGCAGTGGTAGCATGCTTGCCTAGCACGTGTGAGGCACTGGGTTCGATCCTCAGCACCACATAAAAACAAAGATATTCTGTCCACCTACAACTAAAAAAATAAATAAATATTAAAAAAAAATGTTCCAACTGAGTAAGTAGGTGCTCCACTCTTTACAGAACTGAACTCCTGGGTATGAGCAGATTATATGGAGTGGCAGAGCCAAGTTCAGAAGAGACGGAACACTGCCAGGGAGTCGGGGATGACAGCTAGAGGGAAGATGGGGTAGGGGGGCTTTTTTTCTTTTTCATTTTCTTTTTTGGTACCAAGGATTACCCAGAGAGGCTTGACCACTGAGCCACATCCCCAGCCCTTTTTTATTTCTTATTTTGAGACAGGTCTTGCTGAATTGCTCAGGCCCTTGGGAAGTTGCTGAGGCTGGCCTTGAGCTTGTGATCCTTTTGCCTCAGCCTCCCAAGCCACTGGGATCCCAGGCAAGCACCACCACAATCGGTGCTTCCTGTGCCTTTCGGGAGCTCATCTCAGTCTCTTTGGCTATCTGTTTCCTTCACTCCTACCTCCTGAACCTCGAAATGCTGGAAAATCTCAGCACACAGCCCTTTACTGAGAACTCTCTCCTGAGGAAATCTCCTCCTGTTTCACAGCTTTAAATACCATTTATATGCTGACGACCCCCACATTTCTGTCCCACGTGGACTGCAGACTCCGAAGTCCAACTAACCACTTGGCGTATCCACTCGAAGACATTCATGTGTCCCAATCTGAGCTCCTGACGCCTCCCCCAAACAGGCACCTCTCACCAGCTCTCTCAACCCAGTTAATGGAAGCCCTGTTTTTCTAATTGCTCCAGCAAAAAATAAATGTGGTGCTATCCGTGACCCCTTTCTGCTTTCCTGCCCCACATGCAGACTGGTAATTAATGTTGTCCATTCTTCCTGCAGAATATACCCACAATTTTCACCACCTTCAGGTCCTGTCCCTGGCTGATGACCACCATCCTGTGACTGTCTTCTGCCATTGCTATAACCACTTGACTTCATAACCAGGAAGCACAGTGAGCCTGTGAACTATGAGCTAGATTATGCTATTCTCTGCTCCAGACCCTCTGAGGCCTGCCTGTCTGTCTCAGGGTCAGAGCTGAGTCCTTCAATGTGCTCCCACGAGATCTTCACCAGATCTCCTTGCCGGACAGACTTCACCTCCAAGCTTTTCTACTCTCCATTCCCTCCATCTGGAATGTTCTCCTGGGATATCCAAGTGGCTTGCTTTCTCTCCTGCCTCAGACTCTGAGCAAAAGATTAAAAAAAAATCTAGGGCTGGAATTGTGGTTCAGCAGTAGAGTGCTTGCCTTGCATGCGTGAGGCCCTGGGTTCAATCCTCAGCACCACATACAAAGCAATAAAATAAAGACATTGTGTCCGTCTACAACTAAAAAATATTTTAAAAAAAAGTTTAAAAAAATCTATATATCTATCATATATATATATATATATATCTCAACTCCCCAGCAATTATCATTGTCGTTCTGCTTCTTTATTATGGTTTATGATTTGCCCTCCAAATGATACATTATAAGCTCCATGAGGCAGGAAAATTTGTTTATGCTCATTGACGAATGGCCAACATCTAGACAGGTGCCTGGCAGTACCAGTCCTCAAAAATATTTATAGAGTGGAGGGAGGAACGTACAGCTGACTCCTCCAGGATGCTGCAAAGAACCATGTATGTTCATCAGGGTGCTGCAAAGAACCATGTATGAACACCCCCTACAGAAACTGCTCAGGTGTTTCCTGGGTACCTCTTTGACTTCCTTCCCGATCCCTCTCTCCGTCAGTGCTGACCCCTGCCAGATCCACCTCATGTGGGCTGTTTGAATCCCCCTTCTTTCTCCCCTGCCTCCTGGCACCCACTTACTGACTCCACGGGAACCTCCCGCCTGGCCTTCCCACCCAGAGGACCTCCACCTCCTCCCCTTCCTCAAGTGGCATACTGGCCACAGTAGCTTTTTTATGTTGTTGATAATTATATCCAGGTAATATCAAATACGCATGCAGCTTGAGTACCCTTAATTTTTTCCTTGATTTCCCTTTTCTTAGTTTCACTCGAAACATTGAAAGTCTACTGAAGAGTTGAGATAAGCACCCACCACACTCTCCCGCACCTTCATCAATGCTAACATGTCATTTTCGTGCCACTGCTCTCTCTATATACTTGCAGTTGCAGACATCATAACACTTCACTCCTAAATACTTCAGCAGATCTCTCTTTAAAACAAGTATCCTGTTGGGCATAGTGGCACACGCCTGTAATCTCAGCTGCTCGGGAGGCTGGGGCAGGCGGATCTCAAGTTCGAGGCCAGCCTCAGCAACTTAGTGAGACCCTGTCTCTAAATAAAAAATAAAAAGGGCTGGGGATGTGGTTCAGTGTTAAAGCACCTCTGGGTTCAATCTCTGGGACCAAAAATAAATTAATTAATTACATTAAAAATAAAGCAAGGACATCCTAAAACAATAACAACACACACATACACACATCTTCGCATATCCCAATGCCATGATCTAACCTAAGAAAAATAATATTGATAACATCAACCAATAAGCTGTCCATATTCAACTTCCCTCAGTATGCCAATATTGTCTTTCATTCTTGATCAGCCGCACCCCTCCCCACACCACCTTTTTATTTGTCATGACATTAATTGTTTAGGAGAATGCAAGCCAGATGTTTTATAGAATTGTACTATAATCATGTGTCAATTTTGAAAATTAGCCTTATAAAGACCGCTCCACAACTCTGTCTTTTCTGCTTAAGGCCTCTTGCTGGAATCCACTACCAAAACATTAAGGTCCAAGCTTCTGGGGACACCTGTGGATCCCCATGCCATGCTCTGTCATGCTGAGCTGCTTCATGATTACTTTCTACTCTCTGCTGTCCCTGGAAGGAGCATATGCCATAGACATGCCTGGACATGCCGGGACTCACTCAGTTGCTGGCCATAAAGAACAGCAGCCATTGACATGCTCAGTCATGTCTGCTTGCACTCAATAAGGGGCTGTAAGGGCACTAGCCACAGGCCTGCTTAGCAATGACTGGTTACAATTGATAGGGAGCACAGCTCCATGGACATGCACAAAGAATATGTTCAGTTGCAGTTACATCATCTCAATGGACATTGACTTTCACTGGGTGTAACCAATCACCAGCCCACACCATCAACTTGGAACTGTAATTAAACCACTTGTCCTGCCACATTGGGGGCTTTGCTCCAAGGACATCACCTGAGATAAGACTGACCACCATGCTGTTTGTCCCTGAATCGACTCCACCATTTCCCTGACATCCAGTCATCGGCTGAAGAGAACCACCAGACAAGGACAATGTCTGCTGTTTGGCTAAGAGAAGTCAAGTGGCATCAGAGGTATTTTGGGGCTTGTGGTTGCCTCAGGATTGTGTGAATTGCTGGTAGTGTTTAATTGCCCTAAGATAGTGTGCCTTGCTTATAATGTTTAATTAGTGTGCACTGAATGCTAGTTGGGGTGCTCCAGCACACTTTTTTTTGCATTAATTATTTATATTTGATGATTGGTGTGATCGAATATACGCTTGCATTTAAAGACAATCCGCCTCCGAGTAATTAATAGTGCCATTCCTGACAGTTCCCAGCCCAACACTGCTCTCTTCTTGCCTCTGGACTGTGATTCATGCAGACTCTCTGCCTGGAATGTCCTTTCCTGCCTCCTTCCCCAGTAATTTGTTGGAGGTGCTGTAAAGACTCCGTTCAGGCTCCTCCTCCTGGAGTCCTCCTCCAGTGGCCTGGTGGTGCTCTGCAGATGTTCACTCTTTCCTTGCAAGCTGCACTGCATTTTGTAATTTTTGGGGGGGGTTACTGGAGATTGAACTCAGGGGTACTGGACCACTGAGCCACATCCTCAGCCCTATTTTGTGCTTTATGTAGAGACAGGGTCTCACTGAGTTGCTTAGCGCCTCGCCATTGCTGAGGCTGGCTTTGAACTCGCGATTCTCCTGTCTCAGCCTCCCTAAGTGCTTGGATTACAGGCTTGCGCCACTGCGCCCGGCTGCATTTTGTAATATTGTGGCATGCCTGTCTCCTCTACCAGACCATGAGATGTTTAAGGACAGGGACTGTGGCTTACCCACCCGTCCTGTCCCAAGGCAGGAACTCAGTAACTATTTGTTGAATGAATGAGAAATAAGAGGAAGAAAAATGGAGAAGCTCTTGTTGTTCTTCTCTTCAACCCCAGGGAGACAGGGGTCAGCATTTCCTTCACTAAGGAAGAAAGAAGAAAGGAGGGGAATCGTCGATGTCCCAATGTCCCATGCAAACTCACTTGCACCTCTGTGAGCTCTCCCAGGTAGAGTGACTGCCATGTCCTGGTTTCCTGTGATAATAAATGATCAACCCTTTGCATGAAAGCATTCATAGGCCTGTCTTCAGGACAGGCAGAGAGGAGGAGGGGGAAAGGGAGTCAGCTCCAAACAGCCATGGAGAGGCATTCCCAAGGCAAGGACCTGGATAGTGGCTTCAATGAGGGGGAAAAAGAGGCAGAGGAGATGTGAAGGCCGCACCTGAGGAGAGAAGAGCTTAGAGAACTTAGAGGCTGGTAGGTTTAAATATAGGTCCCCAAAGACCTTGCATAGGGAGCTGTTTTACCAGATGCCAGAGAATTGTCAGAGAGTTTGGGCCCATGGTCAAACCTAGAAAGAATGTCTGAGATCTGGCAGTGGCTAAAGGAATTAGCTTTGCCTTGGAAGAAGAAGCGAAATGGGAAGGATTCTTCAGAAAAACACTTTAAAAATCAGATCCCCTAAGTCCTATTTTACATGCCAACTCTGATTAGCTGGTGGAGACTTTCAGGATTGGGAAACTGAGGAGAAACTTAGGCCATCACCAGACTATTTAAAAGGGACACAGATTATGATTCATCACATCTGTCACGACTGCAGGTAGGGAGGAATGGGAAAGGACCTGGGAATCAAAAGGGAGGAAGGAAGACATGGGGTGGGGGCTACGAGGTAATGTTGGATAACTTAAATATAACTTAATACCTTCATGTAAATACCATGAGTGCTATCATCTGACAAGAATGCATCTTCCCTGATATAACCGCCGCCCATGAGGCCCTGCCTCTCCAAGTTTCCACATCTCCCAGCACCAGCACATCAAGGACCAAGCCTCCAGCACAGGAACTTCTGAAGGACAAACCATAGCCAAACCACAGCACTAGGGATCAAAGAAGACGGTGTCCCCTTAAGTGTTCGTGAGAGGTATAGTAGGAAATCCAAGAGGGACCAAAATGAAAACAAGTATGGCCAGAACAGAATATCCCAGAGTGAGCCGGGTGCAGTGGCGCAAGCCTGTAATCCCAGCACTTAGGGAGGCTGAGATAGGAGGATTGCAAGTTCAAAGCCAGCCTCAGCAATGGTGAGGTGCAAAGCAACTCAGTGAGACCCTGTCTCTACATAAAACACAAAATAGGGCTGGGGATGTGGCTCAGTGGTCAAGTGCCCCTGAGTTCAATCTCCAGTACCAAAAAAAAAAAAAAAGAATATCCCAGAGCGTGCTCCAAGAAGTGTTCACTGGGGGCTGGGGTTGTGGCTCAGTGGTAGCGCGCTTGCCTAGCATGCGTGAGGCACTGGGTTCCATCCTCAGCACCACATAAAAATAAAATAAAGATATTCTGTCCACCTACAACTGAAAAATAAACATTTAAAAAAAAAGAAGTGTTCACTGACAACAGATGACAAAACAGTTCACTGGGTGCCACTGTGCTAAACGTCCTCAAGTGGAGTTTTCCACTGTGGGACTTCTCAGGACCTCTAAAGAGATTTTGTGCCTTGAGGTCTCAAGGGCTGATAGAGGGTGATAGGGTTTGCGGGGCTACATACCCACGGGACCATGTTCTTCGGAACATTCTTTGGAGAATGCTGAAATGAAAGCAGCATTCAGAGAAGCGTGCTCCTTGGGAACTAGAAATGAAAACTATGAGGTTTGATGAACACGTCTTTCTCTCAGCAAGGAAAGAGGAAAACCCAAGAAGATGCAAAGACGGAGTGGATAAAAAGAAAGAGGGGTTCAAAGGGAGGAATAAGGAAAGCAGAATCTTGGAGAGACATGTGAGGATAGAGACCACCTGGATGACCAGCCTACCAGAGTGTTGCCAAATGCAGGAGGTGTGGTCACTTCTGTGATCACTGCTGTCATGGCCATCAGCAGAGAAGCTAACTAGTTTGCAGACCCTGTATTATGGTTTTTCATTGATATGATGGTGTTTTATTCCCATTTTACAAATGAGGAAATAGAGCAAGCTAATTTGCCCAGAGTCAGGCTTATAAAGTTTACAAGTGGCCGCACATGGACTCAATCCTGTGCCTGACCCAGAGCCCGTGTACCCATGACTGCACAGCTCTACTTTTAGCTGTGTTTGAAGGGGGACTGGAATTCCATCACAGGATACAAAAGGGGCATGGTACAGGAGGTGACATGAAAACACACACAAAGGAAACACACACATGCAAAGGAAAAGACAAAACCGACAACCCACCAAAGCACTTTGATATTTGGCTGCACAGAGCCAAACAGCTACCAGACCCATCTTCGCCACAGCACATCCAGCTGTTTTAGGTATCGTCGTATTCTCTTTCTCTCATCTTACTATTTACTCTCCATTCTTAACTTATGTCATAAATTACGTACCAGGCTCTCCTGGACTTATCTAATGTATTACGCTTGCTGATAAAGTGAATATAGGACATTATCTGGAGGTGAAGCACTTTCAACCTGGACTCTATGACTACTGTACCCACACAAACCTCACAGAGATTTCCACGGCTGCCAGTTCTCTTACGGAGTATGAGAGCCCTCAGAACAGTTTCCTAGAACAGATTCCAAAAACATGAATCACAACTCAATTAAGTCATTTGTGGCTCAGAAACATACCTACATTAAATGCTAGCATTTTATCCATGTCGTACTCAACAGCTAATCTCTATGCTTAAAATCTGAGGCAAATAGTAAATCATACCATTTTGGGGAGAGAAGGGAAATAAAACCTGGTCTGCAAACATAGTCCAGGATATGAAAAGCTTGCACATTGAGTATCTTGGATTTGTAGCAATGGCAAAAAGGAAAATAAGAAAGAAAAGAAAGAGAAAGAAAGTTTCCGTTGGAATGTTACAAATACAAGCTGGGGGACTCTTGAAAGCAAAATTTGGGTGGACAGACTGATACCTCTGATTTACTTCTTTGAGTCTGTAGCAAAATAAAGGACTGCTGCAGACCCGCCAGGTTAGAATGGAAAGACAGCATGCTGCTCCTAAATTTCTCTATTTACCTGGTTAATGGTGAGGGTAGGACTTTGTGCTCCTTGGTCCAGTAGAGCTGAGCGGCAGAGAATTCAAATCGTGGCCAGCTCAGGGCTGCTGCCCTTCACGCTGCTTCTGTCGCTTCTAAGATTTCATTGGAAATCTCAAAGGGCTAGAGAGCCCCAAGGCCTCTAGTAAGTTTCCAAAAGAATATCCCTCCCCTACCCGCACCCCCTTTGCTTGCGTTGACTTTGGATGGCTCGGGTTTCTTCCTCTCCTGTGCAGAGCAGCTGGGAACCCAGGCGTTGCTCTGGCAAGAGTCAGGCAGCCACCGAAACACTTCCAGATGTGGTCAGCAGGGCGGGCCAGCTGGGGTGGGCCAGACTTCCTCTCTCACAGTTTGCTTGCAAATCCTATCTAAAACATGGCTGTTCTAGAGGAAAAGAATCAAGCCCAGAGAAGAGCAAATGCTTGGAGAGTGAATTGCTACCACACATTGGATTTAAGGTAAATTTTGAAGGAGAAGGAACCAATAAATTCATGCTAATTTGGAGAGCCTTTGCAGCCTCTAGCTGCTCCTGAAATCTCCTGCTCTATGCAACTATGGTCTCATTCTACCAAGGGATCATTATGTTAGAAGTTTCAAGGTGAAGTGTACTGTGCCTGAACCTGGAAAGGAATCAGTCAGGGATTTGATATCAATGACAATCTGTGGCAGAATCCATATTTCTGCTATTGATTCTCAGGACCCCAGGAAATGGTACCAGCACATTTTGCCTGGGATCATAGAACTGATTCTATAGCAATCCCTTTTCTCTCCCTAGTTCCTACAAGGAACTAAGTGTCGCTGCTCTCAGTCTCCTTCTCAAGTGGTACCCTCCTACAGAAACAGGATGCAAGCCATGTTGTATGTGATTTTAAATGTTCTAGTAGCCACCCTAAGAAAAGTGCAAAGAAGTTAATTTTAATGATATATTTTATTTTACACAAGATAAAACATCATTTCATCACACAATCCATATAAAATATTATTAACAAGATATTTCACTTTTAGTAAGTCTTTGAAATCTGGTGTGTATTTTATTTTAATCTTTTTATTTTTTATTTTGAGACAGGGTCTCACTAAGTTGATTAAGGCTTTGCTAAATTGCTGAGGCTGGCTTTGAACTTGAGATCCTCCTGCCTCAGCCTTCCAAGTCTCTCATGTGTATTTTACATTTGCAGTAAATCTCAATTCAAACCCTAACTTTTATTGGAAATACTTGATATGTATTTAGATTATATAAAATCTACAGTTTAAAAAGTAGATTTACAAACCAGGTGCAGTAGCACAGATCTGTAATCCCAGCAGCTTGGGAAGCTGGGAGGATCACGAATTCAAAGCCAGCCTCAGCAACAGTGAGGAGCTAATCAACTCAATGAGACCATGTCTCTAAATAAAATACAAAAATAGAGCTGGGGATGTGGCTCAGTGGCCTAGTGCTCCTGAGTTCAATTCCCCATACTGCATCCTCCCCCCAAAAAAGTAGATTTACATATTCAGGTTGTTTCAAATAAACTTAAAATGTTTCCAGCAACTGAATGGAGTAATTGTTTTACAATTCAAAATTAATCCAAATTGACTAAAATTAAAAATTCAGTTTTCAGTGGCACTAGTCGCATGTTAAGTACTCATTGGCCGAGGTGGCCAGTGGCTACTAGATTGAATAATGCAATTTCTAAGGCCTTAGTGAGATTTTTTAAACTAAGAGAGTGGGAGCATCTTGAATATTTCCCACTTGCACAGAAGTCTGGACATTGCCAATGCATTTTCACATCTTCTACTTTGTTTTATTCTCATAACATCTCTTTTTGGTAAATTGAACTTTGCCTCAATTTTCAGATGAGTAGACTGACGCTTTGAGCAAGTAAATGTCTAAGCGCCCAAAGCCAGTTGGTGATGAAACTGGGACTGGAATTTCTGTTTGGCACTTCTCAACTCTTTTCTTCTTTTTGTTTTTTGTTTTTTTTTTTTTGGTACTGGGGATTGAACTCAGGGGCACTCGACCACTGAGCCACATTCCCAGCCCTATTTTGTGTTTTATGTAGAGACAGGGTTTCACTGAGTTGCTTAGCGCCTCGCCATTGCTGAGGCTGGCTTTGAACTTGCAATTCTCCTGTCTCAGCCTCCCTAAGTGCTGGGATTACAGGCTTGCGCCACCACGCCCTGCTTCAACTCTTTCCTTCTTGACATATATTTCAAACACTAGGATTTTGGGTTATGACAGTAGAGTTGACTCCTGCAGTGCCCTATTGCCATGTGGGCACAATTATCCATTATCCATTATTCACAATTATCCATTATCCCCCTAGCAGAAATTCCTTACAAACTCCTACCCTGAATCCCTCACACACTCAAGCAAGTGTGTCCTCTTTCTTTTGAGCAGGGTTGACCTTCGCTATTACTCCTCTTTCCTATTCTCCAGCTAGTTGTATCTTTTTTTTTTTTTTGGAACCAAGGATTGAGCAAAACTCAGAGGTGCTTTACCATTGAACTACATTCCCAGTCCTTTTTATTTTTTTATTTTGAGACAGAGTCTCACTAAGTTGCTTAGAACCTCACTAAGTTGTTGAGCCTGTCTTTGAACTCGAGATCCTCCTGCCTCAGGCTCTTGAGCCGCTGGGATTACACATGTGCACCACCATGCCTGGCAGTTGTACCTGATCTTAAACCACAATCATTCCATATTTTAGCTAACATAAACAGATGTAAGGGGTGGCTCTGTGTGTTTCAGTCCACAGTGGACCACATATATCACAATGGCCCCAAAAGATTATAAAGGAGCTGAAAAAGTTTCTATCCTTGAAAAATTCCTATCCCACCTTTTATTTTGACCTTTTTATATTTAGATGTACAAATACTTACCATTGTGTTATAACCGCCCACAGTATTCAGTACAGTACATGCTGTGCAGGCTGGAAGCACAGTCCATGGTATACATGTACAACTTCTTTATAGCTTCATTCATCAGTGGATGTTTGAGATCGTTTCCACACTCGTGCTGCTGTGAATAATGCTGCAATGAACACAGGGGTGTAGACAGCCCTTTGAAGGATGGGGATGTGACTCAGTGGCAGAGTGCTTGCCTAACAAGCACAAGGCCCTGAGTTTGATCCCAAGCACCGCAAACACAACAAAATAGGTATCTCTTTGAGATACTGATTTCATTTCCTTGGATATATACTCAGAAGTGGGGTTATTGAAGCATATGGCAATTCTGATTTTCACTGTTTGAGAAATTTCCATACTATTTTCCACAATGGTTATGCTGATTTTATTATTGTTATTGAATAAAGAAGGCCTAAGATGTGAACTAGAGAAAAGATTTGTAACAGAAAGTTATCATCAATTTTTTTTAAAAATATTTTTTAGTTGTTGATGGATCTTTATTTTATTCATTTATTATTTGTATGTGGTGCTGAGAATCGAACCCAGTGCCTCACACATGCTAGGCAAGCACTCTACCACTGAGTTACAGCCCCAGCTCTATCATTAACTTTTAATTAAAAAGCCCAAATGTAGCTAGGCGTGGTGGCACACGCCTATAATCCCAGCACTTGGGAGGCTGAGACAGGAGAATCACAAGTTCAAAGCCAGCCTCAGCAAAAGCAAGACACTAAGCAACTCAGTGAGACCCTGTCTCTAAATAAAACACAAAAATAGGGCTGGGGATGTGGCTCAGTGGTTGGGTGCCCCTGAGTTCAATCTCCAGTACCAAAAAGAAAGAAAGAAAAGAAAAAGAAAAGCCCAAATGTTTCTACACCACAAAAAGTGGTGTAGAAACACTGCTGCTGGCCCACTTAATAACTTTTCTTTGCTTCTTCTCTTCTAATAGAAACTCTATTTGGGGCAGCAATATGCATAGTTAAAAAGACCTCCTTAGATGTCCTTCAGTTAGGGCGGCATGTCAGCAGAAGTCTGCTGTGTGGGACTTCCTAAAAAAGAGCTGCTTGGTGTCTTTTGCTCTTTTTTTCTTCCTGTCTGAAAAACAACCTTGATGGTGGAGGTGGAATAACCACCTTGCAGCTCCGAAATCAAAGTCCACATTGCGCTGCAGCACTGGCCGAGCAGGGACTGTGGGCAGAGACTGCAGAGCTGAATCAGGCAGGGTCCTGGCAGGACACTGATGGCTCAGTACACCAGGGCCTACTGATCTTACACAAGCACCGTTTGAAAAGGGCGCTGAGCGTTAGAAACATGTGGTTAAAAGATGTAGCAATAGGGCTGGGGTTGTGGCTCAGTGGTAGAGCGCTTGCCTCGCATATGGGAGGCACTGGGTTCAATCCTCAGCACTGCATATGAATGAATGAATAAATAAAGGTCAATCAACAACTAAAAAAAATGTTAAAAAAAAAAAGATGTAGCAACACCCCGAGGTTAGCAATAGCCGGGACTCAACAACCGCACTTCTGAAAACGGGAGGGGAGAGTGATTTCCGGGAATGAAGGTGAGCCCTCCTGCTGGGATACAGCCAACCCGTGTTCTGCACAAAAGGGATGGGAAATAACTACCCTAACTTCACAATCTCCTGTTGGTCATGCCTCCTACTGGCCAAACACAGCTGGAAATAAAAGAAGGGCAAGGAGCTGGGCGGTGGCTCACGCTTTTAATCCCAGCATTTAGAGAGGCTGAGACAGGAGAATCCATGGCAAGGCGCTAAGCAACTCGATGAGACTCTATCTCTACATAAAACACAAAATAGGGCTGGGGATGTGGCTCAGTGGTCGAGTACCCCTGAGTTCAATCCCCGGTAACAAAAAAAAAGAGCAAGGGAGCTGGAGTGATATAATCCATTCAGGTCAGCCTTTTAGGATACTGAACAGATTGAAGAAGAATAGAGAGTAGATCTGTCCAAGGAAATGGAGAACATCCTTACACAATGTCCATAGGGTTCCCTGACAGATTCAGCATCCTGTTAGAACAAGAAATTCCCTAACCTAGTGATGTAGTAGCCATTGCAAAGTTGTAGCATAATGCATTATTCATGAGTTTATGGAGATGTTGGTGTAATCAAACCTACTGTGTTGCCAGTCATGTAAAAGTACAGCACATACAATTATGTACAGTACATAACATTTGTGATAAAGGACTATATGACTGGTTTGTCATATAAACTGGTTTGTGTGTTTACTGTACTTTCTATTAAAGTGTATTCCTTCCATTTTTCGAAAAAAGAAAAAGAAAAGAAAAGAAAAATTAACTCTAAAACAGCCCCTGGTCAGTCCTTCAGGAGATCTGCAAAATAAGGCACTGTTATTAAAGGAGACAGTGACACAGCTCCAAGTGTCTCACTGCCCTAAAGACACTCCAGTGAGATAAGATATAGAGGTGGAAGGCAGTAATATTGATAATCCTGACTCTGTGCAGGTTTAGGCTAATGTGTGTGCTGTGACTTCGTTTTTATTAGCAAAAAAGTTAATAACTAAATAGGCTATCCCATGCAGCCCAGGTGTGTAGCAGGCTGTACCACCGAGGTTTCTGCAAGTGTACTCCATGATGTTTGCGCTCTGACCAATCCACATCACTGTGCATTTCTTAGAACATAATCTCTTTAAGTGACCTGTGACTCTATGTGCCCTTCACATACACATCAAATCTGTGGCATCATTTGTCAACCAAATATGCATCTGAGTCATAAGTGCTTCACATTTATCTTTAAAAAGATTTTTTTTTAGTTGTCGATAGACCTTTATTTTTTTCATTTATTTATATGTGGTGCTGAGAATCGAACCCAGTGCCTAACATGTGCTAGGCAAGCGCTCTACCACTGAACCACAATCCCAGCCCCACATTTATCTTTTATTAGCTAAAGATCAAATGTTCACCATTTCTTCTGGCCAACTGGGCCTGCCTTGGCTGAGTGTATTACTTTTAGATAAGGTCTTTGATAAAATCTATTAAGGCCACTAAAAATGGCAGGAAGGAAAGGAAGACACATTCTGTAGTGAGAGATAAGTCACCACACTGGGTCAGACTGATAAGACTTTTATTGCCTGTATCTCCCACGGTTGGGCTCCAGGATCACACATGATCACACATACAAGGGACCCAGGGTAACAGCAGCTTCAATTCCCTCTTTTGCTTGGTGGGGTTCAGCTGTGGGTCATCTTCTGGCTGGCTTGAGCTTCAGCACTCAAGTCTCTTCCCTGTTCCCCTCTGAGCTGCAGCAAGGGCTCCTGCCCCAAGTCCTGGCTCCTGGGTCCTCTCCGTCCTGCACGCTGCAACTGCTTTTCTTCCTTGGCTCTTGTGCCCAGGTCCTTGTTCTGGTGACTGGGCTACCTTCCACCTGGCCTGGAGCCCTGCCTAGCTCTTGCCACTTCTCCCTCCACACTCTGGCTGCCGTTCTAGCCAAGACTCGTGGCTGGAGCCCTGCAATCCGTGAACAGGCCTCTCAGACACCATCTGCTTCCCTGGTCTCAAGAATGGTGCCTCCCTAGGCTGTCTGCTCTCAAGGTCTGCCCACCTGCTAGCACTCTCCGAAACCTCTTCTCAGACCTCTGCCAAGAAGCCCTTGGCCTGAGTCCTCAACGGAGATTAGGGTATTCCTTGAATGTTTCAATTTATACTTGGCTGAAAACAGCACTGTCTGCCACCTCTGGTCCCAGCCCTCGCCCTTTTGCTGACTCCTCAATGCCCTCTAACTCAGGAGGAGTAGAATCAGCAGTAATATAATGATGATGATGATAAATGTAAAACTAAACCCTGACTACATGCCAGGAACTGCACAAGTGCAGCAGCGGTCCCTGTTTTTCACAAGAGTGAAGAGTAGACCTTGTACATTTTCAGCCCTTCCTTACTTTTACTCATTCTTGGGCTCTCTCTCCCTTTTCCTCCTCCACCGAAAGTGTTTTAATTTAGCCAATAATAACCTCCTAATTTGCAAATCCAACAGACACTTCTTCCTTCTCTTACCTGAACTCTCTATGGCTTCTGGCTTTGAAAACCACTTCCGCCTCTATAAAACCCCCTTTCCCTGTGGTTTCTTTGACATGCCAACCCTCACCCAGTTCCCTTTTGACCTCTCTGGCTGCTCGCTCTCCATTTCCTTCACATGTACCTCCTCCAATCTTTACCTTTCACATGATGCCATCTTCAGGGCCCCATGCTCCCTCCCTCCTCTTCCCTGTCCATACTCTCTTCCTGGGTAATTATTTCCATTCCTGTAGTTTCAAAGATCAAAGGTGGCTTTCTGGAAAATTGGGAACCCATTTAGGATCCTCGGTTAAGGAAAGATGAATCAGCTGCTTTGGCAAAATATCTTTCCCTTTGGATTAAGTATTTTGTCACAGATTGAACTGCGTCACCTAAAAAGATATGCTGTAGTCCTAACCCCCGGTACCTGTCACCTCGTTTGGATATAGTGTCTTTGCAGATATAATCAAATCAAGATGAGATCACAGGGTAGGCGCTAACCCAATATAATTAGTAAATTTAGAAAAGAGCCAAAGACACAAAGAGAGAGTCTCATGTGGTGACGGAGGCAGAGATTGGAGTGATTACTGACAAGCTGAAGATCACCAAGGATTGATGGCCACCACCAAAGGCCAGAAAGAGGCAAGGAAGCATGGTCTCCTAGAGGTTTCAGAGGAATCATGGCCCTGCTGACACCTTGATCTTGGAGCCCTATTCTCTAGAACTCTGAGATAATACATTTCTACTGTTTTAATGCCCTGGGTTTTTGGTCCTTTGAGACAGCAGCCTCAGGACACAAGCACACACTCCCTCCATCGTCCAACAGCTCCTGATTTAAGCAACTAGCTATAATTTGCAAACTGTTTTGTGTTGAGAATATTTTACCTTCATTTTTCCCCTCGTTTATTTGGTACTCAGGCTTTCAAATATCACACATCATGTTTTAAAAATGTGAATATTAATATTAGGTTTGCAATTTAAATTTTTTCTTAGTCTTTTGCTATAGGGCATTAGAAAAAATTATAAGCACTGCAGTCTCAGAATAAAATACAATTCTTCAAATAGTTTGGGTTTTATAAAACTCACTGCATTGTTCCAACTTTTCCAGTATTCAGACCCATAAAAACTTTATAACAAGCTGGGCATGGTGGCACATGCCTGTAATTCCTGCACTTTGGGAGGCTGAGACAGGAGAATCGTGAGTTCAAAGCCAGCCCCAGCAAGGGCGAAGTGCTAAGCAACTCAGTGAGACCCTGTCTCTACATAAAACACAAAATAGGGCTGGGGATGTGGCTCAGTGGTTGAGTGCCCCTGAGTTCAATCCCCAGTACCAAAAACAACAACAACAACAAAAACCTCTTATAACAGAAACACTTTAGAGTCTGTATTGTATATTCCACAAAGAAAAATATTAACACACATAAGTATAGAAGACATCTTTTCTTTGTTACCATTTTCCCTTCCCTTTCCAATTTTTTTTGACATAATATGAAATGGAACTAATAATCAGCAAAAGGGATAATTCAGGGACTGGGAGGTGCAGTTCAGTGGTAGAGCATATATTTGCAATGTCCTGGTCCCTCTGTGTGTGTGTGTGAAAGAGAGGGGAGGGGGGGAGAAGAGAAGAGAAGAGAAGAGGAGAGAAGAAGAGAGGAGACATGGAGATGAGGAGGGGAGGGGAGGAGAGGGGGAGAGGACAGAAGGGGAGGGAGACTACTTATGAAGGAGAAGCTGGAAAGAATAGGAAAATGTCCTTTTGGGGGATGGTATTGGAGATTTAACTCAGGTGGCGCTTTAGCACTGAGCCACATCTCCAGTCATTTTTGTTTTCGAGATAGGGGCTCTCCAACTTGAGATCCTCCTGCCTTAGTCTCCTGAGGCGCTAAGATTACAGGCCACCATGGACAGCGGGAAAAATGTCTCCTTAAAGAGAGAATTCTCTCTCAAAGCAAAGCTTAGGTGGATGAGAAGGTGGAGAGGCATGCTTAAGCTTGAGGGAGTTGGGAGAGCATGAGTTCAGCATATGAAATTGAAAATGATGTGAGGAAAAAGGAATTTCAGGAAATTTGCTGCATCATGTGAATGCTACCTTCAGGATTTCCATTAGAATTTGAAGTAGATTTAATGCTCCTCTCATCCCCCCCTGGACTTTTATCTCTTTTCATACTAATGTATTTATTTTGGTATCAGGGATTGAACCCAGGGTTGCTTTACCACTGAGCCATATCCTCAGCCCCCTTTAAATATTTTATTTCAAGTCAGAATCTCACTGAATTGCTTAGGTCCTCGTAAATTGCTGAGGCTGGCTTTGAACTCCTCCTGCCTCAGCCTCCCAATCCGCTGGGATTTCAAGCATGTGCCACCTCACCCAGCTCATTTTATTTTTTTAAATAAATTTTATTATGTATGTTTAAGGTATCCAACGTGATGTCTTCGGATATATTTAGTAAAAGGTTACCTCAGTGAAACAAGTAATTATAGCTATCATCTCACACTGTTACCCATTTGTGTGTGTCAAGAATCCCATATGCAATTTTTTGAAATTAACGGACTTGTATCTCTTTGTGATACCGTGTGGGATCAAATCGCAAGGCAGCTGGACCGTTTTAAGGGCTGTATATTACTATATGACCTCTCTCAGAGGCCGTTATGTATACGGTTCAGGCTGAGACCTCTGTGTTTGAATCCTGGCCCCAATCCTTTTCTGCATGTATCTTAAAGAATTTCTTTTTTAAAAAATTTTATTTATTTTTATTTTTAAAACAGCATAATGCACTTGAAGTCACAGTGCACAATTTTCCATTTCTCTGGTTGTAAACACCTTTCGTGTCTTCATACACGTACCTAGGGTAGTGATGTCCATCTCATTCCACCATCTTTCCTACCCCTATGCCCCCTCCCTTCCCCTTCCTCCCCTTTGCCCTATCCAAAGTTCCTCCGTTTTTCCCATGCTCCCACCCCACCCCCACTATGGATCAGCATCCACTAATCAGAGGAAACATTCGGCCTCCTTAAAGAAATTTCTTTACTGCCCTGTGCCTTCTTTCCCCATCTTCAAAAGAGAGATAACAATACGCATCTCCCTGGACTGTTGTTAAGGTGATGGGTTAATACAGAGACGGTAACCAAGGACGGTGCCTGGCTGTGGATGTCCGGCAGTTGATAGCAAGAAAAAAGAAATCTACACATAACTCGTCACCTGCTAAACCTAACAAACCAAGAACACCTTTTGCGGTTCACTGTTTCTAAATGTCTTGGCTTGGCGTCGCTCAAACTCGGCCTCGATTCCCTGGGCAGCTTTGCAGCGACCTTCCCTCGGGCCGGCAGAGCTGCAACTCCAGGTACACAGTCGGGCGTCCTCCTCTGCGAAGAGCTCCCAGCACTTGGTTCCTCCACTCGAGCTTTTCCCCGGTTGTGTGCGGCAACTGGAGGGTCTGAACCGCCTGCACAGGGTAGATGTTCAATTAAAGTGGACGCGAAGGGCAGGGTTGTACTTTCTTCCCAAATGACCCCAACGGGGGCGCGGGGCGAAGAGGCGTAGCCTCGGTCGCCGGGACAGCGCTAGCATCCCGGGACGCGCCGCCGCGGGGCCGGCTGGCCACGTCGCCGCGGGCGGGGGCGGGGCTCCGTAGGCCCCCGGCCTGGCCCGGGGCGCCCGCCGTCACGTGACGCCCCTCCCGCGCGCACCGCTGGGGGCGGTCCCCGCCCTCCCCCGGAGCCGCGGCTGTGGAGCGGGCGCGGTGCACTGTGGGCAGAGGGGCGGGGGTTGGGAAGATGGCGGCTCCCAGCCTCCTCAACTGGAGGCGGGTTTCCTCCTTCACGGGGCCGGTACCCCGCGCCCGGCACGGACACCGAGCCGTGGCCATCCGGGAGCTGATGATCATCTTTGGCGGGGGCAATGAGGGCATCGCGGACGAGCTGCACGTCTACAACACCGGTAGGCGCGGCGGCGGCTCTTCGGCCCCGCCTGCGGGAGCCGCGGAGGGGGAGGGGAGGCGAGGCGGCGGCCGCGGCCCTGACAGCTGTCACCGCCGGGTCACCGCTCCCTCGGCCGGGCGGCCCGGGCCCGCAGCGTCCTGGACCGCAGCTCCGTTTTCCCGGGGCCCGCGGGACGGGTCGGACCCGGAGCCGGGGCGCCGCTCCTCAGGCGGGCTGCCCCGACCCCCGCCCGGCCGGCGGACCTCGGCGAGGGACACGGCGTCCACCCGCCTGGGCCTCTGCTCAGGCTTCGCCCACCGCCGGGGCCAAGGTACCGCCGCTGTCAGGAGACAAAACCCCCTCCAAACGAGGGCGCCTCCGGGCCTGTGCGGTCTCGCCTTCTTCCCTCCGCTCCTCAGGAGGAAGGGTTTAGGGGGAGCAGAGGGAGACGGGGGTCTTCTGGGGCTCCGCCCCCAGCACAGCCCCGAATTTGTCAGGGGCGTTCGCAGTTTCCCGGGTTGGCAGCCCCTGACCCAGCGGGGAGGTGGTTGGTGGCGAGCCCGGCCTGGTCTCTGTGGGTGGAAGTGCGTGCGGCGCGGTTCTGGACCGGTCCTCGGGTAAGAAGGGGTCACTACTTGACTTGAGCCTTCTGCAGATCGCAGGTGCCGCTGGTCAGCGAGGCCCTGCCCTGGACTCTCCGTGGAATAGAAAGTTGGAAAGTATTTTTTCCCACTTGTAAATACTCCAGTTATCCGAAGAAATCTATGCCCTGAGTGTAAGGCTAATTACTGAATTTGGGGTTTATTTCATGATCAACAACTTGTCTTTAACCAAACAACTTAATCAGTGTGATCACTTAAAGTTTAACAGAGCAGAAGAGTGGGGAACTTTTTTTTTTTTTAAACCCTCTCCTCCTCTGAACAACCCAGCGTATAAGGTTAAAAAGCTATCGATTTAGTGTGGTGTGAAAACTCTGGTGTTAGAACGAATTAGACTTAACTCAAATCTTGTTCTGCCAGCTACCCAGAAACAGCATTAAAGTTATCAGATCTTTCAAAATTTCAGATTTTTACTTGTAAAATGGAGATGATACTCACCCAGCAGGGTTTTTGTAAGAATTAAATGATACAGATCAGGTTTTTTTCAACAACAGCACTGTTGACATTTTGGGTCAGATGACTTTTTGCTGTGGGGTACTATTGTGTACATTGTAAGACATTTGACAACATCCCTGGCCTCTATCCACTACTTACCAGTAACATTTCCACTTCCAGTTATGACAACTAAATTGTTTCCAGACATTGCCAAAGCAATATCCCCTGGAGGACAGAATCATCCCCAGTTGAGAACCACTGATACAGATGATACATATAAAGTATATACTCATAGAATGCGATGACCACTATTTGTTATAATTGATTTTAATTTTATTTTGGCAACTAGTTACAAATCAGTGGTTCCTACCAGCTGTTAGAGGAGACATCCCTCCAGGCTGTGCTGCCCATGGATTTGTCTGTGATGGTACCAGAATATTAGTATTTGGGGGAATGGTTGAATATGGAAGATACAGCAATGAGTTATATGAGTTGCAAGTAAGTGTATTTAATATTTATTGTTTCAGTCTATAAAGTTTTAATACTGATACTGCTCATCATTCATCAAAAGATTGCAAAAGATTTCATTAGCATACTTAAAATAGCAGGAGCTTCACACTTTATAGCTTGAAAGAAAATGTTTCCACTTCATTTAAAAACCAAAGTTTCTAGTCTAAATTCTTTCCCATGCACAGTGTGACATTTGTAACATTGAGCTAAATGTTTTACATTACTTGCATGTGTTATATGTTTAGGTTTTTGTATCTTAGTGTAATAGTTTTTCATTTTTAACCTGTAACAGAAACCTCTGAAGGATTTGTGAGAACAGATTGCTGGGCCCTGCCCCCAAGAGTTTCGAGTCAATATTGTCTCTAATGGGGCCTGAGCATTTGCATTTCTGCCAAGTTCTCAGCTGATGCTGCTGGTTCCATGACTATATACTTTGAAAACCACTGCTTTGGTGTCATACAAATTGTTACCTCTCATACTAATTATTATTTCCCACTTTCCCTCCATCCCCCAAAATATGTGGAAAAGAGAGGTTTCAGTTCATATAATCTTTTCTAAATTTGACTCCTTTATTAAACCAGACTCATATTCCTCCTTGACTCTTCTTGATTTGTGCGTGTTTCCGGGGCCATTATTATAAGGTTATCTGCTAGTTGGTAGATGTAGATGAATTATGCTTATTTACCAGCAACCCATTTCAAAAAGTTCCAGACAAAGAAAGCTTTAGAGTATAATTTTTGGGGTTTAGTTTCTGAAATGAGCTTTATGTAAATTTAAATGTTAAAACAATTAGCATTCATGGATTACCTAATATCTGAAAGTAAGTAAATACATAAATTAAAAATTACACTTAATCTTAGAGATATATATAATATATATATAATATATATTATAGGTATATATATTATATAATATACTTATAATACCTATATTAATATATCTATAATATATATTGTAGGTATATTAAGGTATATATAATCTTAGAGGTATATATAATGTATATATATAATATATATTATATATATATAATATATACAGGTTATATATATTATATATATATTTACAGAATCTGTATATATTATAAGCTTAGTATACCATTGTTGAAATCTGTATATATATATATCAGAGCATATATTTTAATTATAGAAATTATTTGTCATTTGTCCCAAAAATTTTGAAGACTTTTGATGAGATTTAGATGAAAATATATTGGTATGATGCACTGTTGCTAGTACAGAAATAGGAATGCTTTCCTGATTTTACCTCAGTGTGTTTGTGGTCTGTTTTAGGCAAGTCGATGGTTATGGAAAAAAGTGAAACCGCACCCCCCTTCTTCTGGTTTACCTCCTTGTCCTCGGCTTGGACATAGTTTTTCTTTATATGGTAATAAATGCTATTTGTTTGGTGGTCTGGCAAATGAAAGTGAAGATTCAAACAACAATGTTCCCAGGTATGCTCTTTTTTTTTTTTTTTTAAGACCAAATGCTTATTTTATGATTAGATGAGGAACATTTGATTTCTTCCATCTTTATCATAAGGAATAAAGCTTAACTTTTTGTTGATTTAACTTTTAAACCTAACAGTGAACACATTTTTGTGTATTTGTGTTTTCCTTAATCTCTGGAGTTTATCTGTTTTCAATCAAGAAATTATTTTATTAAATTTATATTAATACAACTGCTCATATCAGTATATCTATATATCTTGATCAATAATGTATGTTTGCTAGGTCATTAATGATCACCAAAAGAAACAGATGGTTATTTTAAAATTATGTTTCTCTGGGAATTTAGTGACAAAAATTTGACTTATAAAATTATTTCCACATTTCATAGGAGAAGCTCTTAAAAGTGGTTCACACTGGCAAATACTTTTCCTCCTTTTTCTACACACAAGTAATCACCATCTCTTTTCTTCTATAGTTTTAGTGTACAAGCCCTGCTATTTCTTATTTTGTTAAATTTCTAGATTAAAAAGAATTTTTGATTATACTGTGAATGAATTTGATTTCTTAATATAATTTTTTTGTTCATTGCTAGTCTAAAACAATAAAATTGGCTTTGTATGTTGACTTTGTATCTTTTTTTCTTTTTGGTACTGGGTATTGAACTCAGGGGCACTCCACCACTGAGTCACATTCCCAGCCCTGTTAGTGTTTTATGTAGAGAAAGGGTCTCACTGAGGCTGGCTTTGAACTCACGATTCTCCTGTCTTAGCCTCCCAGAGTGCTGGGATTACAGATGTGTGCTACCATGCCCGGCTGACTTTGTATCTTGTGACCAAATTTCTCTTTAATCATTGTCATGGATTTCAGGTTTTATTTTTATTATTGACATTTAGGAATTCTTCATATATACATATACATACATGAAAGTATATGTTTATTTCATATGCTCCAAATATTTTTCTAGGTCTTCTCTTTGCCTATTTAATTTTTAAGAGTTTTCATTTTTGTTAAAATGAAATAAAGCTTAACTTTTTGTTAATTTAACTTTTTAACCTAACAATAAACAAATTTTTGTGTATTTGGCAATATTTTCCTTTATGGTGTTATTTTTTATCTTCCTTAAAAAGACTCTCCTTCCCCAAAATTATAAAAAAATAATTTTTCTCTCATTTCTTCTAATACATTAACAGTTTGTTTTGTATGTTTAGAACATTGGCTGGGAATATAGCTCAGTGGTAGAACACTTGCCTAACATATGTAAGGCCCTGGGTTTCATCTCCAGCACTACATTAAAAAAAAAAATTAATACATTTGGAATATATTTTTGTTATTAGTGTAGGGCTTTTCCCTCTTTTTCCTAATTGATTTTCAGTTCTTCCAACACTATTACATGCATAAGCCATTTTAAAAATTTATTTAAAGTTTTGTTTCTATCATGCCTTAATTTTTATATAAATGGTTCATTTCTAGGCTTTCTATTAGGTGTTACAGACTGTGCTTTGTGGGCCAAGTTCACCTGCTGGCCTCTCTTTATTCATAAAGTTTTATGATAACCATGCTCGTTCTTTCGCTTATTATCTTTGGTTGCTTTTGTGTTAAAATAGGAGAGTTGAGTAGTTGCAACAGACTTTATGGTCCACAAAGTGTCTGTCATATAGCCCTGTATAGGGGAAGTTTGTTGACTCATATTTTAAACTTTATTCTGTGTCATTAGTTTATTTACTTTTCTATCATTAATTGCATTGTTTTCTGGCATATGCCTTTGATGAGGATATTTTCTTTTTCTTTTGTTTTGGTACTGTGGTTTGAACCTAGGGGTGCTTTACCACTGAGCTACATCCCTAATCCTTTCGTAAATTTTTAAAAATGTTGATACATGATCTTACTAAGTTGCTGAGACTGACCTCAAATTTGCAATCCTCCTGCCTCAGCCTCCAAAATTGCTGGAATTACAGATGTGTGCCACCACACCTGGCAGACTAAGGATATTTTCTCACATTTCTGGTACTAGTTAGTTTTTCCCCCCATCTTTTCAACCAAAAATGGATATTAAGATAAATTCACTTCATTTATGGTGATGGGTTTATTGTTTTTCTCTTTTAATCCATGACTTTTGTGAACTGTTTTATTTTTGGGAGGTGAAATGGGGGGTTGAACTCAGGGGCACTGAACCACTGAGCCACATCCTCAGCCCTTTTTTGTATTTATTTAGAGACAGGATCTCACTGAGTTGCTTAGTGCCTTACTGTTGCTGGGGCTGGCTTGGAACTCGCGATCCTCCTGCCTCAACCTTCTGAGCTGCTGGGATTACAGGCGTGCACCACCATGCCTGGCCGAATTATATTATTAAATTCTGAAATATGAGCTACATCTTATTCTTAGTTAAAACTCCTTTTATTGTTACAGAATTTGTTTCATACCTTGCCAAGTTCACATTGCTTATTTAAAAAAATACATACACACAAACACACACACACACAATGATTTTGCCTATTCTATCTTTATTTGGGGAGTGAGTGCTAGTCTATTGTGTGATTGGTCATTATCTTCATTTGTAGGAATGAATAAAATTCATTAATAAAATTTGATCTTTTTCTGTGATGTCTACCAAAAAATATTTTTCCAGTTTGACACCTTTCTTTCTTTCTTTCTTTCTTTTTTCAGTACTAGAGATTGAACTCAGAGGCACTTGACCACTGAGCCACATCCCCAGCCCTATTTTGTGTTTTATGTAGAGACAGGGTCTCACTGAGTTGCTTAGCGCCTTCGCCATTGCTGAGGCTAGCTTTGAACTCACGATTCTCCTGTCTCAGCCTCCCTAAATCCTGGGATTACAGGCTTGCGCCACCACACCCAGCTTGACACTTTCTTTTTCTTTTTTCTTTTGGTACCAGGGATTGAACCCAGGGATGCTTTACCACTGAGCTACATTCCTGGTCTTTCTAATTTTTTTATATTTTGAGACATGGTCTCACTAAATTGCTGACTGGTGTCGAATTTTCAATCCTCCTGCCTTAGCCTCTCTAGTCACTGAGATTACAGACATGTGCTATCGTACCTGGCTTTTGACCTTTTTCTTTTGACACAGTTAATGATGGGTCTTTCTAAAAAAGCATTTTATTAAATGCTTTCTGTGTATTATGCTTTGCTTGTTTTTCCATTTTTAAGTTTTTTTCTTGATTTCTTGTGTTTCTCTGACTCTTTCCCTCTAGTGATTTAAAAATTATACATGCTACTTCTGTGTTTCCCTTAATTCTGTGATTCCCTTAGTTGCTTAGAAATTAACACACATTTTAAACTGAAAATGTCTTATCACCTCTGGGAATAAATTGCTATCTTACCATTAGCATTCTTTTTTAAAAACAATTTATTTATTTATTCTAATTTGTTACACATGACAGCAGAATGCATTTCAATTCATAGTACACATATGGAGCACAATTTTTCATTTCTCTGATTGTACACAAAGTAGAGTCACATCATTCGTGTGTTCATAAATGTCCCTAGGGTAATGATGTCTGTCTCATTCCACCATCTTCCTACCCCCATGTCCCTCCCTTTTGCCCTATCCAGAGTTTCTCCATTTCTCCCACCATTAGCATTGTTTTGCCTACCACCTTTTGCTGTATGTTTAATATATTCTTGAATCTATTCTGGATTATAGTGATGTTGAGAAATTAGCTTTTTAGTAATTCTTTTTCCAGTACTGGGATTAAATCCAGGGGTACTTTTATCACTGAACTACATCCCCAGCCTTTTTTTTTTTTTTTAATTTTGAGACAAGGTCTTGCCAAGATGCCCAGGTTGGCTTCAGACTTGTGATTCTCCCACCTAGGTTGCTGGGATTGCAGGTTACACCGCTGTGCTCAGATTTTTTAGTACGTCTTTGTTAGTGACTATTTAGATCACACAACCACAATTAAGAACATCACTTTAGCTGAGTGCAGTGGTGCATGCCTGTAATCACAGCAGCTTGGAAGGCTGAGGCAGGAGTATTGTGAGTTCAAAGCCAGCCTTGGCAAAAGTGAGGTGCTAAGCAACTCAGACCCTGTCTGTAAATAAAAAATACAAAATAGGGCTGGGGATGTGGCTCAGTGGTCAAGTGCCCCTGAGTTCAATCCCTGCTACAAAACAACAACAACAACAAAACATTACTTAAATGTAACCATAACTTACTGGTGTTTTTGCTCTATCATTTCTCTTATCCCTTTCTTGAATTTCTTTTTCCTAATTAACATTCTGAATCATTTTATTTCAAAACAATTACATGGCTAAACTTTGAAGTTTTATATGTCCTAAAATGTTTTTCTTTTGCCCTCATTCTTTTTAAACAAAATATTTTCTAGTTATAGAAAGACAGAATGCCTTATTTGTTTATTTTTATGTGGTGCTAAGGATTGAACCCAGTACCTCACACATACTAGGTAAGCTCTCTGACACTGTGCCACAGCCCTGGCCCTTGCCCTCATTCTTGAGTAAAAACTTGGAAGGAAGTAGATTGCTACTAAAGTCATTTTGCTGAAGACTTTGAAAACATCCATATCACAAGTAAGTTTAATGCCAGTGTCTAAAGTAAAGAAGCTACCTGGACATTGCTATGACATTGCAGTGCGGGAAAAAGTTGCAAAGCAGCATTTGTTGTATGCCTTGTTTATCGTATGTTGACATCCAGAGAGAGAGGTGTTTGCCCAAATATTTTAGGTAGTATTCTGGTTATCTATTGCTGTATGATAAACTGCTGCAAAATTTAGTGCTGCAGAATGACAACTATTTTATTATGCTCATGAACTCTGTGGGTCAGAAATTCATATAGGACACAAAAGAGAAGGCTGGACTCTGAAGTAGGAAGGTTGAATGGTTACTTTCATTTCTGATGTCTCAACTGAGAATGGCTGAAGGATATGCTGAAAGTATCATCACCCAATGTACCTATGTGTGGCCTCTTCAGATGGTGGTTTTTTGGTAGCTAGACTTTTTACATGATGATTTAGGGTTCCAGAACAATGTTTTAGTGACGCTCTATTGACCTGTGGAGAATCAAGGGGAAGAGTCACAGACTCCACCTCCAGATGGAAGAGTATCAGAGAATTTAGGTCTGTTTTTTTTTTTTTTTGGTACTGGAGATTGATTGAACTCAGGGGCACTCGACCACTGAGCCACATCCCCAGCCCTATTTTGTGTTTTTATTTAGAGACAGGGTCTCACTGAGTTGCTTAGTGCCTCGCTGTTGCTGAAGCTGGCTTTGAACTCGCGATTCTCCTGTCTCAGCCTCCCTAAGTGCTGGGATTGCTGGGATTACAGGCTTGCGCCACTGCGCCCAGTTTAGGTCTGTGTTTTTTTTTTTTTATATTTTTTTAGTTGTAGATGGACACAATGTCTTTATTTTATTGCTTTGTACGTGGTGCTGAGGATCGAACCCAGGGCCTCGTGCATGCAAGGCAAGCGCTCTACCGCTGAGCTACAATCCCAGCCCCTAGGTCTGTGTTTTAAAGCCACAATGATGTTGGCTAAATGGTGACAGGGATTTTTTTGCTCTCTTCCGTTCTTTGCTAAGCTCTGGAAGAGCACCTGGTGCATAATAGTATTTGGTAAATGTTTGTTGAATGAATGGTCTGGGGTTTCTGCTCACTATATGAATTTAACACTAATATTAAAAAGCACCATCTGAAGAGGCCACACAGTTGTGCAAGGTGACAGTACCTTCAGCATGTCCTTCAGCAGTCCCAGTTGAGGCATCAAACATAGGAATACTACTTTAACTTTCCCATTTGAAGGTCCAGCCATCCTTTCTGTGCTCTGTTTCTTTTCTTTCTTTCTTTCTTTTTTTGATTATTTTTTCAGTTGTAGATGGACACAATACCTTTATTTTATCTACTTATTTTTTAAAAATTTTTTTTAGTTGTAGATGGACACAATGTCTTTATTTTATTGCTTTGTATGTGGTGCTGAGGATCGAACCCAGGGCCTCACACATGCGAGGCAAGCGCTCTACCACTGAGCTATAATCCTAGCCCTTATCTACTTATTTTTGTGTGGTGCTGAAGATCGAACCCAGTGCCTCACACATGCTAGGCAAGCGCTCTACCACTGAGCTACAACCACAGCCTCTCTGTGCTCTGTTTCTAATATGAACTTTTCAACATATATTATCTTTATGAATAGAAATAAAAAACAGATAAAATATATATATTATCTTTTAATTTTTTTTCATGATATGCAGATATTTAAATGATTTCTATGAGTTGGAGCTGCAGCATGGTTCTGGTGTTGTGGGATGGAGCATTCCAGTCACTAAAGGGATTGTGCCTTCTCCAAGAGAATCTCACACAGCTGTTATATATTGCAAAAAAGATTCTGGAAGTCCTAAAATGTATGTTTTTGGTGGAATGTGTGGTGCTCGCCTGGATGACTTGTGGCAGCTTGACTTAGGTAAGCTTAACTTGATTCAGGTACAGGGACTGGTTATGATTATAAGGGCAAATTTTAAACTACCTTGAAAATATTTTTGATTGTAGTATTTATTGAGTTGCACTGAAATTATAGCCTGTACTTGTGGTCTCAGGCACAGCTGAGTGGTCATCAGTCAGGTTAAACAAATGAATTTGATTTATGATAGTAACTCTTCTGTGTTCCATATAAGTAGTCACCAGAGGTCCTGGTTTACCTGGTATGATCCTGCTTTATGCTTACTATTCTATGTAAATATCAATAATACCACTTTCACACTGAAAAGTGTCCAATTGGGGATGATAATTATATATGGCTACCTTATCTATGGGAAATGTAGCATTAGCAGTTAGTCATTAAAAAACCCTTAGGTAGCTCTTTCTAAAGGGACTCTAGGAATGAATGATTGGAGGGCAAGTGTGCCTCTCACCTTTGACTATAAAGTACACAATGTACTTTTACTTGAAATGTTGAAACCCTAATACTGTTCTTAATTCAGAATTGTGTGATACTCTAAGTGCACCTCTCCATTACAAGTGCTAACATTCAAATATAAATAGATTTTTGACTGGCAATTTATGTCAACTGAAAATGTTTTGTTTTAAGATGAAGTTCAGATAACTGCTGTGAAACATTTTTGCTTCATTTTGATAAGTACTTATTTTGTTCTGTTTTTTAAAATTATATAAGTTGAGGTAATTTGCTATTATTAGATCAAGTTGCTAGTATCCTTTTTTTTTTTTACTTTTAGAAACTATGTCATGGTCAAAACCAGAAACTAAGGGGACAGTTCCACTTCCACGAAGCCTTCACACAGCCAGTGTTATAGGAAACAAGTAAGGATTTTTTCGTGTTTTTGCTTTTTTTAAAAAAACCAACTTAGCCGGGCGCGGTGGCTCACGCTTGTAATCCCAGCACTTAGGGAGGCTGAGACAGGAGAATCGCGAGTTCAAAGCCAGCCTCAGCAACGGCGAAGCACTAAGCAACTCAGTGAGACCCTGTCTCTACATAAAACACAAAATAGGGCTGGGGATGTGGCTCAGTGGTTGAGTGCCCCTGAGTTCAATCCCCAGTACCAAAAAAAAAAAAAAAAAAAACCAACTTAAGGGGCTGGGGTTATGGCGCAGTGGTAGCGTGCGCGCCTAGCATGCGTGAGGCACTGTGTTCGATCCTCAGCACCACATAAAAATAAAATAAAGATATTCTGTCCACCTACAACTAAAAAAATAAATAAATATTTAAAAAAAACCAACTTAAGATGTACATAAAAGTGACACTACTAGTTTCTTAGATTACTGAACTTAATGATGTTTGTGCTTTCTGAAGCTAAATAAGTTTTCCTACAGAAGCCAAAATACTTTGTATACCATTTTCCTATCATATTGCCTCTTATACATCTTTACCTTCATCACAATTCCTTGTCCAGAGTAGGTACTACCTGAGCTAAGGCAGGATGTTGTCAACTGATAGATTCTTTGTGGATGGTTTGGCATACCTATCTCACAGTTTCTTTCGACATATTTTAGTACTCCTTGATTTGTATTTAGGCACATAAAGTTTGTGTCTCAGTAGTTGTTTTGGATGGCAGTATGGAGTTAGGGTTAGAATACAGGCTTTGTAACTATATTGCCTAAATTCAAGCCTCAGCTTTGGTACTTGTCCTTTGTGACCTGGGGCAAGGAAACTTAATTCATCTGTACCTCAATTTCCTCAAGCATACAATGCAGATTAAAGTAAAACTTCACAAGGTTTTAATGAGAATTAAGTGTATTAATACATAAAAATGCTTAGAACAGTGCCCATTACATTCAGAGCACTTCATAAATATTAACTGTGCAAGTGTTCCTATTTATGTAACACTGGGCCATGATTAGGAGTACTATTTAAGTAGAACTTAATGAAGTATTTACTAGTATGGGGATTTTACCTTATATGTAATGTTTCAGGACACTACTAGTTGTAATTTAGAACCTCACTAATTCACAGAATTGAAAACTTGGGACTTAATAGGTTAATTGAAAAAACTGGTAAGATGAGTAATTCAGTATTTAGCAAGAGTATTTTTTAAAAAACAGCCAGTACTACACATGCGTGCAATTCCAGAGACCCAGGAGGCTGAGGCAGGAGGATTGCAAGTTTGAGGCCAGAGTGGACAACTTAGTGAGACCCTGTCTCAAAATTTTAAAAAGGGTATGTGACTCAGTGACAGCTCTCTTGGGCTCAAGCCTTAGTATCACAAAAATAAAGAAATAAAAGCTTCAAAGCCAAACAGAATCATCTTCATAGTTAAACAAAATCTTATACAATTCAATCTTCCACTGGAACACCAGCATATAAAATAGATAAAAAGTGGAGTTTCCCCAATTGGCATAAGTTCTCATGATCCCTAAACTCTGCATGATGAGCTTATCTTCTTCAGCAGTGATTAGGCTTTTCTCAAGAACCTCTAGGACTCTGAGGACATAGTTTGAATTTTTTGTTTTTTGTTTTTTTCTAGTATTGGGAATTGAACCCAGGGTCACTTTACTAGTGAGTCACATACCCAGTCCTTTTTATTCTTTTTTTCAATTTTGAGACAGGGTCTTGCTAAGTTGCTGAGGATCTCGTTAAGTTGGTGAGGCTGGCCTCAAACTTGTAATCCTCCTGCCTCAGCTTTTGAGTAGCTGAGATTACAGGTGTGTACCACTGTGCCTAGCAGTCCTGCAACTGAGTCAACAAATAAATCTTAAGTTCATTTTTATCATTCAGATCCAACAAATGAAATTAAATCAACTACTTTCTGTTCTTGATTTTTTTTTTTGATTGTTGTTCAGAATGTACATTTTTGGTGGATGGGTTCCACATAAGGGGGAAAATATTGAGACTTCACCTCATGATTGTGAATGGAGATGTACCAGTTCATTTTCTTACCTAAATCTAGGTGAGTCTTTTAAGAGTTCCTCATTGAAATAAGATTTAATACTAAAAGAATTTGTGAAATTTTGTCATTTAAGAACAATAGATTAGTCATGGATATTCCTATGGTTTTAGATACAGCAGAGTGGACCACTCTGGTATCAGATTCTCAGGAAGATAAAAAAAATTCAAGACCAAGACCAAGAGCTGGACACTGTGCTGTAGCGATTGGCACTCGATTATATTTTTGGAGTGGAAGAGATGGCTACAAAAAAGCACTGAATAGTCAAGTTTGCTGCAAGGATCTTTGGTATCTTGATACTGGTGGGTAAGAGTATTTAGCAAATAAAATCTTTCCTTCAGGTATACTCAAATAAAATGTTTGTCTTTTAAGACAATCTAAATGACCCTACTTGTTTTCTATAATTAACAATGAATGAGAGAAATAATTTGTTGTAGATATTTCCCACATCAGAGGAGTGTGTTAATTCCCTCCTTCTTGAGTGTAGGTTGGACTTAGAGACTTTTTCCCAAAGAATAGAGTATGGAAGAGGAAAATATAGTAGCCTCAGGAGGAAACCTGTAAGCACCACCTTAGTGAAGTGATCAAGGTTAATATCACTATTGACAAGTCATATTGAGATATTTACCTTCCTGGAAATCATGTGATAAGAAAGTGCTTCACCATTGTGGTTCTCTTCCCAAAAATCTATTACCTCAGTCTAACTTTGAAAAATGTCAGATAAATCCAAATGGAGGGTCTAGACATTCTACAGAATATGTGAATAGTAATCTTCAAAAGTTCCAAGATGATGAAAACATGACTAAGAAATAGTCACAGACTGGAGGAGTATGAGGCGATGAGAAGACCAAAGGCAGCATGGTGTTCTGGATTGGATCCAAAAAGCCAAGAGATGTTAAACCATTTTGTCCTCTTGTCCCAGATTTGTGGAATATGTATAAAAACTTACATATAGTTTATAATATGCAACATAATTATATAATAAGGATGTAATTATAATTAACATTAATATTGATAAAATAATATATATAAACTCGAGAGTATGATTTCCAACCTATTTTATAAGGCGCCTATGTCAGTTTTGTTGAAATAGTCACAGAATTGAAAACTTGGACCTAAATGGGTTAATTGAAACACCAGTGAAATCTGAGTAGTCTGAACTTTAGTTAATAGTATTACATTAATGTTAATTTCTTAGTTTTAACAAATGTTGAGGAAAAGGTAGATGGCAACACTGTACTATCTTCTCATCTTTTCTATAGATCTGAAATTACCACATATTAAAGTGGTTTTTTAAAAAAGTATTGGAGTACCAATACTTTTTTAAATGTGAAATTCACATCCATTTTCAATAAATATTTGCTGACGGCTGTGGTGCAAGAATTGTTTTAAGTGCTGAGAATACAGCAGTGAACAAGACTGGTAATGTCCCTACTTGCACAAATTTACATTCTGAGAGAGTGTGAGGGCAGCAGGATAATAAATAGTATGTCAACCAAATGAACAAAATAAGTACCATTTCTGGTAAATGTGGAGACATGAGATAGTGTTGGGAGGTGCTGGGAATAGAGGCTGGTGGCTGCTTCAGAGTGAGTAGTCAAAATAGGCCTCTGAAGAGATGACATACGGAATGTGTTCCAAATGATGAGAAGAAGCTACCCACCTAAAAATCTGGGGAAACTACTGCAGGAAGAGTGAAGAGCAAATTCAAGGGCCCAGAGATGGGAATATTTGGCATACTTGGGAATAGATTTGAGCCAATTAGAGAGAAGAATGTAATAATGGAAGTTAGAGGTCACCATGGGACAGATCATGTAGGGCCTTGAATGCCATAGTAGGTTTTAAATTGTTTCTATTTATTCATTGACTGATCCATTCATTCATTTATTGATTTTTGTGATAATTGGTATTGGACCCATGGCCTTTTGTGTACTTTAAATTGTTTTAAAAGTACAATGGTAAGATATGTTTAAGCTTGAAGGAGAGGTGTGATATGATCTGATGCACATTGGGAATGGACACTGGCAACTATGAAAAATAAATTGTGGTGGGGGCAAAAGCGTACACAGGGAGATAAGAGGCCCTTGCAGTAGCCACAACTGTCTTAGGCTGTAGTGGAGACAATGCAGATGGGGAGGAATGGATAAGCTCAGGATATATTTTGGATTCTTGTTGACATAACTGGCTGATAAATTGGATGTGGCAGGTGACAGAGAAGAATGGAGGATGAAGTTTTTAGCCTGAATAATTTGCTGAGATGGGAACAATTGTGTGAAATAATTGTGTTGAATTTAGACCAGGCTGATATGAAACAAGCAGTTGATGGAATAAACAAATTTAGAGTTCAGTATAGACATATCTGGAGTTGTTTGTAATTTGTGGTGTTACAGGAAAGGAAATTTATAAAACATACTTGTGACTACAATTTTTTTAAATGTGTAAATAAAAAATTAGCAAGTTTACACACTTAAGTATTATTTGATAGGTGAGCTTTGAGAATTTCAGTTTTTCTATGTTATCACTCTTTTGTACAGTAGCATATACTACTTTTGTAATATAAAACAGTTTAATGTTAATATTAAGATAGTTGAAAAAATAATAAGTGGAACAACAAAGCTAGAGACTAAATAATTTCTATGGAAGAAGCCCATCCTAGCAAGCAGGAGAGAAATATGAAAAATCCAACATACTGAGTCATCTCTGAAACTGGGAATTATTAACCAAAATCCAAGGATAAAAAATGTGTACATAATGAATTTCACTGTGTAGGAAATATATATCATTTTAAGCAGCTTCTCTAAGGGATCTGTGACTTTAAAAGTTTATAAACCATTGGATCTGAGTGGCTAACTTTTTATTCAGAGGTTGTAGACACCAATATTTCATCTAAAAGCATGGCTACTGCCATAGGGCAAAATTTGGATTTCGCTTTGCCTTTTGACAAGTTAGCATTTTGGCGGGGCGGGGGAGATAGGGGATATTTATCTTGCCTTTTTTTACTTTTAAACTTTATACATTTGATCACATTCAAATGAGTAATAGAACTCAATAATATGGCTTTTTATGAAAAATAGCAGTACTTACTCCCACTTTCTCCCTATTTTCCTTTTATAAGTATCTGTTTTCAACTCTGTTAAATGATCCTTGGATATTTACTTCCACATCTCTACTATTGCATGCATATATTGTTACTTTGATTTTTTTTTCAGTTTTGGTGTAATATGCCCAATTTCTACTATGAAAGTTAAAGGATTTCTTCTTCTCACAATTCCTCACCTCTCTTCTATAAATTTCCCACTTCCTATGCTTTTAAAATGATTACCCCAAAATTTCATTAGAAGAGTATTCAGTATTTACATTATGACTGTATAAACACTATTTATAGTTGAACTTTCCTTGTACAGTTTTTATTTGCCATGGAGCAAATTGTCAGTTTTGTGCCACCAGTTCAATTCATACTCTGTTATTTGTTAAATATTCTCTCATTATGGTTAGATGCATCAGATATTCTATCAAACTCATCATTTTAAAGAGAGTTCCCCTAGCCGGGTGCGGTGGCGCAAGCCTATATAATCCCAGCACTTAGGGAGGCTGAGACAGGAGAATTGAGAGTTCAAAGCCAGCCTCATCAATGGCGAGGCACTAAGCAACTCAGTGAGATCTTGTCTCTACATAAAACACAAAATAGGGCTGAGGATGTGGCTCAGTGGTCAAGTGCCCCCGAGTTCAATCTCCAGTACCAAAAAAAAAAAAGAAAAAGAGAGTTCCCCTGCCTTACTGTGGGATGGTTGTCCTCTACAAATCCAGAATAGCTATTATCCTGGTCTCCATCATCTTCCTGGAGTTATATTTTACCTCGCATCTGTGCTGGATTCATGTTTCCTGGATCCCACGTTTTCCCTTTTCTTAGGTTACTTCCTCATTTTTTGTGGAACACATCCCAGGAAAAGGTTGCATAGATGATACATTTATTTTTGATCTTGCATTGTTTGAAAATGTGTTCAGTCTTCCTTCCAACTTAATTGGCAGTTTGGATAGAAATCAAATTCTATATTAGAAGTCATTATCCTTCAGAATTTTGAAAGCATTCTTCGATTGTTTCAAGCCACCGGTATTACATTTTGAGAAATCCAAACTACTTCTGATTTTTTATACATTTATCTATTGATTGATTGATTGATTGATTTAGTGCTGAGGATCGAGCCTAGTGCATCACGGATGCTAGGCAAGCACTGTACCAGTAAGCCACAACCCCAACCACCACTTCTGATATTTGATCCTTTTTTTCCTTTTCTTTTCTCTTCTCTTTTCTTCTCTTTTTCCTTCCTTCCTTCCTTCCTCCCTCCCTCCCTCCCTGTCTCTGTGTGCTAGGAATCTACCCCAGGACCTTAGAAATGCTAGGGAAGCACTCTACTGCCACACTATAATACCACCCCAATTTGTCAAGATTCTTGTTAACTTTGGTTTTTTTTTTGGGGGGGAGGGGATGGAGTCTTGCTGTGTTGCCCAGGCTTCCCTCAAACTCCTGGGTTCAAGCAATCCTTCCACCTCAGCTTCCTGAATTGCTAGAAGTGCATACCAACCACTTAGCTGATACTATTGATTGATTGATTGATTGTGGGATTGGTGATTGAATGCCAGGTGTTGTGCATGCTAGGCAAGCACTCTGCAGCTGAACTTTACCTTTAGTCCTGGTCCTTTTTAATGTGACCTTTTTATTCTCCCCTCACTCTGGAAGCTTTTGGAACTTTCCTCTGTCCCCAGTTTTTGAATTTCATAATGCTATTGTGTATATGTTTTTTATCTGTTCTGCTGAGGACTCACTGGGCCCTTTCAATCTGGAAACTCATGTTCTTCGGTTCTGGGAAATTTTCTTTATTTCACTGATTTGCACCCTTTTCTTGTATTTATTCTGTCTTCATGTAGCTTATATTATGTGGTGTAGTGTGCTTTCGGGAATTTTCTTAATGTCTGCTTTTGTTCAAGTATGGGTTGCCTTACTTTAAGAAGCATAAACAAACTGGATTGTTAATAGGACCGTGGAGGAATTTACATGGTAGTAGTTGAAAGAACCAGTTTTAATTGCCCTCTAAAACAGGGCTGTCATTATTATTATTATTATTATTATTATTATTATTATTTTGTAAAGAGTCAGATAGTAAATACTTTAGGCTGTGTAGACCATGCAGTCTTTGTTATAGCTGGTCAACTCTGCTTTTCTGTATCATGAAAATAGTCACAGACAAGCTAAAACAAATGAGCATAGCTGTGTTTCAATAAAACTTTATTTACAAAATAGATATGGGCTGGATCTGACCTATGGGCCATAGTTTTCTGACTCCTACTCCAAAGATACATATTAAAAATGTGATCAATATTAGACTAGATCCATAATTGTAGACATTGCAACTCATTAGAAAAATAAATTTTCTTACATAACTGTCCAAAGATGGAATGTACTGCCTCTGAATTTTGAGTTCCCTGATACGGTAAGTATACAAAGAAAAAGAGAATAAGGATATTGCAGAAATAATCTCAGATTCTTTTTCTAGCTCTTAAGAGTCTATGAGTATTTGTTTTGAAAATGTTAGTGATATTTTATGCCAGTGTTACATGTTTTGGGTAGTTCCCGTCTTGATAAGAGGACATTAACTTCAGAGCGGTTATGTTTTTCAAAAATTTTGTATTTAAGTCATGTCTAATAACTTTAATAGTATCTCTAGCATGTATAGTGAAAATTAGTTCATAAATTTAAAAAGATTAGAACTTCCAAAGAAGGGAAATTAATGTAGCTATAATTATATAATACTTGGTCTCCACCCCTTCTTCTAGGATTAACCCTTTTTTTTATTCTGAATCTGATTACTCGAATAGTTTGGTACTGGATTGTTTCATTTGTAGATTTATTTGTATAAGAAATTAAACAAATAGGGCTGGGGTTGTAGCTCAGTGGTGGAGCACTTGCCTCGCATGTATGAGGCACTGGGTTTGATCCTCAGCACCACATAAAAATAAGTAAATAAAATAAAGGTATTGTGTCCATCTACAACTAAAAATATTTTAAAAAAAGAAATTAAACAAACAGAATCTGAACCTCAGATTACTTTCATTTGACCTATTATAGCTGTGTTCATATGAGTAAATTTTCCCTCTCGGTAAAAAGATGAAATGTTCCTTGCTTTTGTTTTCCAAGCTACAGTCTACATAAACTATGTAGGCAGACTATTGATACTAAATTTGAAACTAAAATGTGTGATATCAATATTGTTCTTTAGAGAAACCACCAGCACCATCACAAGTACAGTTGATCAAAGCTACCACCAACTCTTTCCATGTCAAGTGGGATGAAGTACCTACCGTTGAGGGCTATCTTTTGCAACTGAATACAGACTTGCCTTACCAAGCTGTATCATCAGATTCTTCAGCAGCATTAAATATGCCAGGTAAAATGATAGTCATGCTTATAGGAACCATGTATGCTTGTATGCTTTTTTTAAAGTGTACTGCAGTTGGGCACAGAGGTGCACCCTGTAATCCTAGTGACTGGGAGTCTGAGGCAGGAGGATTGCAAGTTAGAAACCAGCCAGTGAGACTCTGTCTCAAAATTTTGAAAAGGCTGGGGATGTAGCTCAGTGGTAAAGTGCCTCAGGGTTCAGTCCCCAGCACCACACACACACAAAAGTATACTGCAAAGGTATTATTAGCTTGGTTTAGAAATTTTATGATATAATGGTAAGTTTATATGTTGAGTTTCAACTCTGAAACTTAGCTATTGTACCATTATGTTGCAGTAGAACTGATAGATTTATAGAATAGATTTTTTTTCCTGCAATTCCTTTTAATGCACTTTAAAAATGGATGTTTCTTAAGTTCAGGAGATGTTTTTGATCAGCTTTCAAAACTATTTTTCTTTTTTCTTTTCTTTTTTTTTATACTGGGGATTGACCCACTGAGCCAAATCCCCAGCCCTTTTAATTTTTTATTTTGAAACAGGGTCTTACGAAGTTGCTTAGGGCCTTGCTAAGTTGCTGAAGCTGGCCTTGAACTCATGAACCTCCTGCCTCAGCCTCCCAAGTCATTGGGATTACAGATGTGCACTACCGTGCCTGCTATTTCACCTTTTTTAAAATGTATTTTTAACTAGGCACTTGGAAAGTAAAAGCAAATTTAATTTTGCACAGTCTTCCAGAAAGGATTTCATTCAACTGTTAAACTATTAAGAAAACAGATAAACTTCAACAAAGTGTACTACTTTGAAAATCTTTAATATGTAACTTTAAAAAATATTTGAATAATATATTTTACTGACATTCATCAAGAGCATATCAGTCTGAACTTTCTCATTCCCACAGGAGGCAGAATGGACCCTCACAGACAAGGCAGTAATAGCATCCTTTCAAACAGTGTAAGTTAACACATTTATGACGGCAATTGCATGTTTTATTGTTAAAGTCCCAGTTTTTATTAAGATTTTTAGCACATTACTTTAGAATAGGGATCCTCAACACTGGTACACATTAGAATAATCTCTGAGATGCCCAGGCAGCTCTGTTTTTAAAGAAAGCTTCAGAGCTGGAGACAGCTCCTTGATAGAGTACCTGCCTAGCATGTGTGAAGTCCCTGGCTTGTATCCCCCAACACTGCAGAAGAAAAGAAAGCAAGCTTTACAAAGTGTTGTAATAGTAGTCTGAATTGAGAATGCCTTGCTAAGAGAAGGTCATCCTCATAATATATAAAATCAGAGACTATTCATACTTACATATCTATGTTGGAACTTTCCTATATGTCACAAATACACATTTATTTTACATTTCTAAACATGTCCTTTAAATATGTACATAAACATATTTTTTATTGTGTATTTTTTTTACCATAGAATATCAGTTGCTAAATTGAGTGCCTCTGTATGTGAGTTTATTTCTTGATTATAAAGTGCTTCATGGAAGCTAAAGAATAGCTTACTAAAATCCATTCATATTTTGCAAACAGTTATCTACACTCTTCTGTGAAGAGTAGACACTCTTCACAGAAAATGATGTAGGTGTAGACATATTCTGAGCATGACTGAGCACCAGTAATATCCAGAAAATGCTATAGTGTGTCAAGAAGGGAATGTTATAAGTAGAGGTCAAACAGTTTATTTGTGAATAGCCTATTTAAGTAGACATAATATATTTATGGCATACATATACATATATATGCTGATTATGTTATATGTCTATGTGTATCACAAACTTAGATGGTACTGTAAGGTGCATGATGAAGAGCAATGACTGCCTACCCTGTCCTTCTCTGTTCAATTCCTTCTCCATAGAAACAACTACTTTAAACAGTTTTAGCTTTTAGTATCTAAATATGTACTTATAAATAAAATCCTTTATACTGCAATTTCTTGACTTCCTAGTTTTAGATCAGTTGTCTTTAATAATGGAAGATGAAGATGTTGTGATACCTTAAAATATTTTCTAGCCCTTTCCTTTTCCTTTCCTACATCCTTCAGATGTTTTCAGTTGAATTATAACTTGATAATTATGATGGTGACATTCACAGATAAGCCATAAATGTGCTTCGAGTATCGTTCCTTTCTTGAACAGTTGTTTTTCCTGGTGTTAACTGCCTCATCTTTTCATTTGCTTACTTCTTGCCTATCATTAATTCATACTCAAAATCAAGCATATAAGGTTTCTTTTCTTACCTTTTGTATTGGCTTCGATCCCTCCCTCCTGGGTCCTTCTGACTTCATGCCTCAGAGTAAACTGGTTCTTTCCTGGGTCTGCTGTGCAGCTGCCGTCTTAGACCTTCCTTTGGTTTCATATTAGGAATTTCTTGTATCTTTTTCCTGTGTTCGGACCCACACTTTCTGACCTTATTCCTTTTTTCTGGTGTTTTCTCTTTTTGTTGCAATATTCCCTCCAATAATTTCTTGAGAAGGGATTTATGAAAGGTAAACATTGTAAGATCTTGTGTATCCAGAAATGACATTAGTCTCTTCACATTTTGCTGGTAGTTGGGTTGGGCTATGGAATTCTATACTGAAAACTTTTCTCTCAGAAAATTAAAGACATTTCCCTTCTGTATTTTAGCATTCACTGTTGCTGTTACCACCTGGCTTCCTAATCTTTTATATGTGACCTAATTTTTTCCCTTTTATCTTGTTTTCATAAATTTCACCCATGATGCTTTAGGGTATGTGTCTTCATTTGAGATATGCCATGCACTTAGTGGACCCCATTGTTGTAGACACTCAAGGCTTTTATTACTGATTCTTTCCTTTAATGCTCTGTTAATTTTTTAAAACTCCTGCTGAACAATGGGTCCTCTAATTTTATTTTTAATCCCTTTTTCTACTTTCTGAAAAATTTCTTCATTTTATATTTTAAATTCTCTATCCAATTTTTAAATATATTCAACCACATTTTAAATTTCTAAAAGCCTGATCTTATTCTTTATTTCTTTTATAAACCCTTTATTCTTGCTTCATAAATGTAATGCCTTCCTTAATATCTTCAAGAATTATGCTTTTTTAAAAAAATTAGAGTTTTATTCTGCTCTGCAATATTTATTTTTTTTCAAGTTCCTTTATATTTTTAAAATTTAGACTTTCATTAGAGGCTGTCATTAAATGTCTGGTGAGCTTGACTGTCATCTCATGTTCCAAGTGAGGCCTAAGAGAGGAGTTTGGAAGATCTATGCATGCAAGGTGTGGCTTATTGATTAGTAGACCTTAATAAGGTCTACTACGAAGGATAATTGGGTGGGAATTCACAAATATTCTCCAGCTTCTTGCCTGGGGGTTCTAAGTCTGGTCCATCAGTATTTTAGGAGCAAAGTAAGGGAATGGGGCAGTAGGTCTCTGTTCTGCATGTGAACTTACACTTAATTCCCATTTTCAGCATGACTGCTTCACCACCACCCTCATTTGAGGGACACTAGAGCCTCACATTTCAATCTTCCTGCTTACTTCCCCTCTTCAGTTAGAATGAGAGAGAGAAATTCTTCTGGCTTGGTATGCTGAGATAGCAGAGATGGGTCTCCAACACCATGCACACAGGCTACCTTGTGACAGTCCCCCATGTTCCTTCACTGGCTTCTCTCTGTACTTCTGCCTTTGCAGACCTGATGCCTTCCTGGGTCCTGCAGCACAGATGGTTTGCATCGTAATGACTTTTTTCCTTTAGGCTCTTAGTGTCCAGCTTTTTCTACTTTATATCTTACCTTCTATTGTCTCTTTTCCCATACTCTTATTCCTTATGAATTTATACTTTTATACTTCATTTCCTTCTGATTATTTGAATTGGGTTTTTTGGAGGAATATCCTGAAATAAATGTATTTAATCTACCAGATTTAACCAAAACTCTTAGGATATCTTATTTTACATAACTGTAGTTAGACTGTCTGATTTTTAAGTAAAGAGCATATTAGAGACAACAGAGACTTTGGAATTAAATAAACCTAGTTTAAATTCTAGCTGTGCTACTTCTTGGCTCCCTGACTGTAGGTCTCAGATTACATAAATTCTCTGATTTCAGTTTTATTTATACAGTAGAATGTATTATCCAATTTACAAAATTCTTGTGACGATTAAGTGAGATACAGAGTTTATAAATAAGTAACACAATGGCACAACGGTTGTGGTTATCTTCATCGTTTATTAACAAGTGTACCATTATCACCAACTAAGGGCAAGTTCTAGGGATCTTAGAGTCTTAAGAAATTATGGGCATTAATGATAAAGGTATAACAAAAAACATTACTAAAATAGAGCAGCAATACTGGTGTGTTTGAACAAAGCCAAGTTTCTCTTATGGTTTAGTAGACCAATGGGTATTGCTATGTAATTACTGCAAAAGTTTAGATGTGTTCATTATAGTGTATTTAAGAAGGCAAAGACAGGGGCTGGGATTGTAGCTCAGCGGTAGAGCGCTTGCCTCGCATGCATGAGGCCCTGAGTTCGATCCTCAGCACCACATACAAAGCAATAAAATAAAGACATTGTGTTCATCTTCAACTAAAAAAAAAAATCTTTAAAAAAAAAAAAAAAAGAAGGCAAAGAGTGTCATTAGTAAGATTCCTATCTAAAATGCTTAATGGTAAAGAATGATATGTATTAATTATTTATATGGAAAACTCAGTCATAGAGAATAATTTATTTGCTTGAAGTCTCCATATAACAGATTTTTTTTATATATATTTTTTAATTTTTTGGTTATAGATGAACACAACATCTTTATTTTTATGTGGTGCTGAGGATCGAACCCAGGGCCTCACATGTGCGAGGCAAGCACTCTGCCACTGAGCCACAATCCCATCCCCATCCATGTAACAGATTTTACTTTCAAGAGTCATCAGATCTTTAATCTACATGTCTGACCTTTGTTAAAAAAAGATTTAAACAGACTGTTAAACTCAGTAGCTTTCATTTTCTTTTCCTTGTTACAGAAGTATTTATTTGCAGTACTAACGACCACTTTAAAATGTTGGTTTTAAGCTGAGTGTGGTAACACATGTCTATAGCCCCACCTACACTGAAGGTTAGGGCAAGAGGATTGCTTGAACCCAGGAGCTCATGGCCAGCCTGAGCGACATAGTGAGATGAGACCCTGTCTCAAAATAAATAAATAAATAAATAAAAATTTCCCTTAAAATATATCCTCCCTCCCTTTCTCCTTCAAAAACGGTCTGTTGCCGGCACGGTGGTACATGCCTGCAATCCCAGCTACTCTGGAGGCTGAAGCAGATGGATTGCAAGTTCAAGGTTAGTCTCAGCAACTTAAGGAGACACTGTCTTAAAGAAGAAAAAGGGCTGGGGAGGTATAGCTCAGTGTTAGTGTGCCCTGAATTCAGTCCCCATTGCCACAAAAACAAAATCAAAAACTGGTCTTTTGAGCATGGAGATTAAGTGAAAAGAAATTGTTTTCTTAAAAATTTAGAGAATAAGTTTATAGAAATTAATAATATAATTTTTAAATGTTTTATATTTCGATAAACATCTTTTCAAAAGCATTTCCTTACAAATTAATTTGCTTGTTTTTTTACATGTATTTCTTTTCATTGAACATTGCTTGCTACAGTTAACTATTTTATTTCTTGTAGATCAATGATACAGTAAACAGTACAAAAGTGGAACATACAGCCATGAAAGGAACTGCGATGAAAAACAAACCAGATTTCACAACAGATTCTAATGCCATTTTATATTCATCTTTGGCATCTAATGCTTCTAATCATAATAGTTGTATGGCGGATATGCTAAGGAAAAATGAAGGTATAAAGATGACATTTTAAAGAAAACTAAACCTTTTTATAATATAGTAGGGTGTTTTAGAGTTATTGAAAAAAAATGTTATGTGATTTTGAATCATTTTCCTCAAAATAAAATATCTATCATATTGTACCTAGTTAGATAGAGTAAGGTCAGTATACCAGTAGGTACTTACCTGAATAGTAATGACTTGTTATGAGTATATGAAGGTTCTTAGATGATATTTGATGTTGGCTGGTGTGTTCAGTGTTGTTATCTCTTTACTTATTTTAGTTTCTTAGTCCTTTTAATTATATGAAATCATTTATTTTGGGCAGGGATTTTGTCTATCTTATTCACTTGTATTTCTCCAGCACCTAGATCTATGCTTGGTAAATAGTAGTCACTTAGTAAATATTGATTTGGCAAATAACTGGATTATCTTCAGAAAGTTAGTTCAGTTATAAGAAGTATTGATTAACCCATTGTATTCATGAGAGCTTATAACTTGGTGATATTTTTATTTGCATATGTTGATGCCATTTACATTAAGCATTACTTCTGATTTCAATATCTGAAATTATTTTTTAAATCTCATTCTAAAATATTCCTCACATAGGAACATGTGATTTTTTTAATTTGATAAAAAATCTTGAAAGCTAACCTAAATATAATTATTCTTTACTGACTCAAGTTTAACAAGATGAATATTCCTTTTATTTCTGTTTATCTTTATAGGTCCATATTAGATAAAAATATTCAAGAAAGATAATTTCCTATAATTTGTATAAGTTTAAATAGTTTAATTTTTTTTGGGCACAGTGGTGCACACCTGTGTAATCCCAGCACTTTGTGAGGCTGAGACAGGAGAATCACAAGTTCAAAGCCAGCCTCAGCGAGGGAGAGGCGCTAAGCAACTCAGTGAGACCCTGTCTCTACATAACACACAAAATAGGGCTGGGGATGTGGCTCAGTGGTCGAGTGCCCCTGAGTTCAATCCCTGGTACCAAAAAAAACAAAAAAAAAGTTGAATTTTTGGCAAGTGGTGAAACCAGAGTATTTGTGTGACAGTGCCTGACACATTATTTATACTCATATGTGTCACAGAAAGACTCCCCAGTTGATGTTTTCTCTTCAGTTAGAGTAGCTGCTGAAGAGTGTTTCAAAAAGTGAAGAGTGATAGATTCTTTTTATTTTTAAACAACCTCTCTAACCTCACCATTAGGAAGAAATATGGTGGGAAATTGTTAGGAGATTGGGTAGGGCTCTGTCACAACTGGGAGGTACATAGAGACAAAAGCAGTACATGGGATGGAGTTGGAAAATACATCACTGAAGACTTTTAGAAAGTTGTGTTTATTAAACTTGTCAACTGGGTGGATATGACAAAAGTGAGTTGAATATTGAATTGAACATCAGAATAGATAATGCTGCTCTTCGTCAAGGTAGAAAGTATCAGAGCGAGAACAGATGTGGGGAAAGGTTCAACTTTGAACTTACTGTCTTTGAGGAACATGAGGAATATATTGGTGAAGTTTTTTTTTTTTTTTTTTTTTTTTGGTACTAGGGATTGAACTCAGGGGTGCTCGACCACTGAGCCACATCCCCAGCCCTATTTTGTGTTTTATGTAGAGACAGGGTCTCACTGAGTTGCTTAGTGCCTCGCCATTGCTGAGACTGGCTTTGAACTCGCGATTCTCCTGTCTCAGCCTCCTAAGTGCTGGGATTACAGGTTTGAGCCACCGCGCCCGGCTTTGGTGAAGATTTTTAATGGGAAATTGTATACTTAGATCTGAAGTCTAAGAGAAAGTCTTCAGCTGGAAATAATACATTTAGAAGTTAAAGGAGTATCTAAAATATGAGTTCCACAAGAGCAGGGACTTTGTTAACTTGTTCACTACTAGATTCCCAACCACCGGTCCAGTGCCTGGAACATATAGATTTGGGAGAAGAATCACTGATTCATGGTGGTGTTTAGAGCACAGGAAAATATGCAAAGGGAGGAAAAAAAGGCAGCTTAGCAACATGAGAGTATTAGGCATCATTTGAAGAAGAGAAACTAACTGAAGAGATTGAGAAGGGGGCCCTTTTTTTCTTTATAGCAGACATCAGTTTGTGACTCTTTGTATATGAATGTCTACCACATGAGAGAGTTCATGGGGCATGAATCCTGCCTGCTTTGCTTTACTATCATAGAAATAAGCACAATGTCTTATAGATTACAGATCTTCAGTGTTGTGGAATGAATGAATGAATCATAGAAATAGATTTTAAAAGGGGCTGGGTTTGTAGCTCAGTGGTAGAGCACTTGCCTCACATGTGTGAGGCACTAGGTTCGATCCTTAGCACTACATAAAAAGTAAAGATATTTAAAAAAATGAAAGAGATTTTAAAAGGAATATATGGTCAGCATTGTTAACACTACAGAAAGATAAGTAAGTGAATACTGAAAAGTATTCCATAATAATCATTGACATTTGCCAAAATCATTTCATTAGAGTGGTATGCTAGAAACCAAAATTTGGGAAGACCAAGGATGTGGAAATTGCTCTGAAGGAAACTAGTGAGAGGAGATAGCAGCTGGAGGGGATGGTGGGTGAAGGAAGATGGATGTTTGTTTGCTTGAGAAACTTAATGATGTTTATATGTTGAGAACTAAAATCTACTAAAGAAGAATCTGAAAGTCCTAAAAAGATAGGAATAATTGATGAATGAAGATCCCCAGATATGAGGGGAAGGAGTGGAACCAAGAGCACAGGAAGACAGGTTAAACTTCCTTGAGAGAGAGCTCAGCTCATCTTCTAATATGGAAGAGAAGACATGGAGAACGGGCACCATGTCTAGTTTGATGCAGGAGAAGACAATACGTGGATGGAATCCATGCCTGATGACTTGAATTTTTTTTTAGAAAACAAGAGGCAAAACCATTTGATCTATAATTTAATAGAGCATTCAAGAACAGTGTTTTAGTGTTTAGATTGGAAGAGGAAGCTGAGAAATTGAACATCCACTATAGATAGAATGCATTTTTCTTCTAGACATTTTATGTCTAATGGCTAATACATACCGATGTCTTTTGTAGGCTCATGTTTATGATTTTAAAATTGAAAGTACCAGAAAACATGATAAAAATAATAAGACACAGTTATCTTTAGGCACTGTACTAATAATAGATCTTTTCTCTTTAAACTTAGGTCCTCATACTTCAGCAAATGTAGGTGCACTAAGTAGTTGCCTGGACTTAAGAACAGTAACCCCTGAAACTTCGGTGTCCAGTACTGTTTCCAGCGCACAAACTATGGTAACCCAGCAGACCATTAAAACTGAATCATCCAGTACAAATGGGGCAGTTGTTAAAGATGAAACTTCACTAACAACATTCAGTACCAAATCTGAAGGTTTGAAATGTGTTTCACATACTGTATTTTGAACCATTTATGTATATAAATTCATCAGATTTATTTGTCTTATATGAGAATTGCTTTTCATCTTGAATGGAATCATATGTAAGCAGATAAAGCATTTCAGTTAAATGTTATATAAAATAATCTCTACTGCCTTACATAAAATATTAAGATTAACACACCGAGATATAATCAGAATATATATTCCCTACTGTGACTAAACTTTTTTAAAAGTTTGTCAGCAAACTTTTTTCTTTATAAAAAATTAGTTCTAGAACATGGATTAACAATTCTTCCAGCTTGATTGATTTCTAATTTTATAAATTCTTACTCTTTTATAATAGGAATTGTTTCATCTTTGGTAAATATTCTATGGAGTTCCAACTAGTCATCGAATCTTATAAGAATGAACTATATAAATTAATTTGAATAAAAATTCATATTTCTGGGCTGGTGTTGTAGCTCAGTGGTAGAGTGCTTTTTTCACACTTGTGATGCATTGAGTTTGATCCTCAGCACCACATAAACAGACAAACAAATAAATAAAAATATTGTGTCCATCTACAACTGAAAATAAAAAAATAAAAAGAGTTCATATTTCTAATTACCATGATTTTCTCCCTGTAGCTGTTTTTTCCCAGTTTTGTAAATTGAAAAATACACAACATAAAATTTGCCATCTTTACCATTTTTAATTGTACAGTTCTATAGTATTAAATGCTTACCTACTTATATTTTAATATGTCCAATTAATTATATAAACCTTAACTGATTAATTGTTTAATTTTTAGTTGATGAAACATGTGCTCTGCCTGCAACTAAGATTAGCCGAGTAGAGATGCATGCTGTACCCATGCCATTTGCTGTAAGTATATGACCTGGTGACAATGCATGTTTACAGATGATAATTACTGCTTTTTAAATGCTGAGCAACTTCTAAATAAATTCATAAAACGGTCCTCATGTCTCTGTTAGTAATGAATCGATATAAATTTAGAAGTAAGTTGTTAAATAGGATAATGTTTAATGGAAAAAGCTTGCTAAAATGATAGTACATATCCTGTGGTCCCAATTTTAATAAAAAACACATAATATATGAGTTCACATTCTCCCTGTACCTACACCCATGCACACTAAAATGCTAGATGATTGTATTTGTGGGGCCACCATGGATTATTTTTACTTTCTTCTCTTTATGCTTTCTGTATTTTTCTGTGAAGAAACATATTACTTTTATAATTAGAGATACGTGTGTGTTTACACACATATGTATATGTGTGTGTAATCTGTAAATTACATTAATGGTTTAACAATAGTTATGTTATAAAACAAACAGTACTTGGCTCTATTTCTAGGATCGTAATAGGAGCACAATAGAATACTGCAGTGTGGGATTGACATACATGCACGACAACCCAGTAATCTCTGACAAAGGTCAAAGTTAATCTGCATGGCACCAAACTTAAAATTCTAGGAAAATGCCTCACAAGTACACCAAGGTTGCCTTAATTAGATATATATAAGGGTAATACATATATGCATATGTATTTTTTAGTTTTTTATGACCAGTCATTTCAGCTTCATTGTTCTCAGCAAGAGTTTTTATTTGGCATAATGTTTACCTTTTAGAATCTCTCAAGAATTGTGTATAGTTTTAATTTTCTTTCAAATTTTTGGATTGTGATCATATATTTACCTTAATCAGCTTTCACCTTTCCAGTATGTTAAGTCCTAGTGTTCTTAGACTCTTTTCAGGGAAGGATTGTTAAAATGAACTTTTTTCTTTTGAATCTGTTTTGCAATGCATCAGCCAGAATTGTATTGGTTATTTCAGTTGGAGCCAGTTGTTTTATAAAAGTTGTTGAAGAGAATTTTTACAACTTTAAAAAATGAAGACAAGTTTAAAGCTATTCCTTCTTTCCCTAACCTTAAGATTCTTCTAGTTAGTTCACTTTGTCATGTGTGATAGCCTAAATAACAAAAAATGTGAATGATAAGCATGTACCTCTGCTGTTATATATTTAAGACAGAAATAAATAACTGAAGTGCACATTTGTTTTGAGCTTCTGGAAACAGTGTCTCATTTATAAGAAGATGGCTTTAAAAGGTTAGTTCCAGGGATAAGTATAATTCACTTACCACTAAAAGTAGCTTAAGGTAGAGGAAGTTTGTTTTTAAAGCAGGGTAAAACATTTAAAACTGTTAAATCTACTTCTCTGTAGTATATACTAAAGTGTATTCAAATCGCATTTTAGTTTTGAACATTTTTTCTCCTTTTAGGTTTGGAGAATCACAGGTATTTCAAGTGCAAAGATCACTGGATTTTTGCTAGTTGTTTTGAATCTAGAAAAAAGCCAGCTTGGAATGAATTTTTCTTTATTTGCTCCTTTGGGAGCCAGTTGTAATGTTTCACTAGAGGGATTACATTTTATGGAGAGGGTCTCTGAAATGACAATGTTCTATAAAACAGCTGGAATTTTAACATATCACTGATTGTGAAGCATGCTAACTCTAGCGAGGTTGATAGTACAGAGCTACTGACTTTGAGAATGCCTGTCACTCCTGTGTTTTAATTGATGTCCCCTTTTCACTGTCAGTTGACCTAATCTGTTAAGACTTTATTTACTTATAAGCTATTAATGTTGTGGTGTTTACCCGTATACCTACTTGTAGATCACTGCATGGATTTATTAAATCTTGAACTTTCTTGTATGCTCAGTAAGAGTCTTCATAAATCTTTCTTTCTCTAAAATTAGAAAGAGTCTCCTTCAAATCCAATGGCCACAGTGAAAGCAGGAGAACGACAGTGGTGTGATGTGGGAATTTTTAAAAATAATACAGCTTTGGTGAGCCAGTTTTATTTGCTGCCAAAAGGGAAGCAAAACATCTCCAAGGTAACTGTTGATATATTTTCTTATAAATCTTCAAAGTGAGATGATGATGATGATGATGATTTTTGGTACTGGGGATTGAACTCAGGGGCACTCGACCACTGAGCCACATCCCCAGCCCTATTTTGTGTTTTATGTAGAGAGAGGGTCTCACTGAGTTGCTTAGCGCCTCGCCATTGCTGAGGCTGGCTTTGAACTCACAATTTTCCTGTCTCAGCCTCACAAAGTGCTGGGATTATAGGCATGCCTCACTGTGCCTGGCTGAAAGTAAGATTATTTTTATAAACCTTATTCAGGTCACTTGAATAAGTGAAACTGGGATCTGTCTACAATCTATAATTTAGTGTTGTGTAGTGTCATTTAGAAACTCTTATCACTAAACTGTACTTCACATCATAAAAAAATCTATTCTGGCCAGCTAAAAATGAGGATTATTTTGAAATGCCTCCCGTTTTGTTACCCAGTGTGTTTAGAGAATAGAACATTGTTCCAGTGATTCAGAAGGCTGAGGCAGGAGGCTTGCAAGTTTGAGGTCAGCCTCAACAATTTAGTGAGATGCTGTCTCAAAAAATAAAACATACAGGAGTTACAGTTGAGTTGTAATGTACTCCTGGGTTTAGTCTTTAAAAAAAAAAAAGAATGAAACATGGTTTCTTACTGGGGGGTATTTTTATTCCTGATTTTACAATTTAAAAAGTTTAAAAGCCCCTGTATGCTATTGAATAATTTTCCCTTGTGTCTGATCCCCTTAAAGGTACATTAATTGAAACATTAACCTTCTAAGAATTAACTAAATAGATAACAGCTCTAAAGTATATTGGAGTAATTTTTTAAGATGGAGAATTTCTGAGAGGGGATTGTCAAAGAAATAGATATTTATTTTAATTCTTCAGATTTTCCCAAATGGAGACAATAAATTTAAAAATCTGAAATCTCAAATACTCCAAAAGCCAAAACTTTTTGAGTGTCAGCATGATGCCATAAGTGGAATATTCCACACCGGACCTCATGTGATAAGTCACAGTCAAAATGAAGGCATACTAACATTATCTTTAGGTTATTTGTATAAGGCATACATGAAATATAGATGAATTTGTGTTTTGCTTAGGTCTTATCCCCAAGAAATCTCATGTATGCAGATACTCCAGAACCCTAAAAAACCCTGACATCCCAAATGTTTCTTGTTCCAAGCATTTTAGATGAGGGATGCCCAACCTGCATATTATTTACTATATATTATTTTTGTTTGAGTTTATCTAATATTACTCCTGATGTCCTCCCTCTTTTTCACAATGAATTTTTCTAGTATTGACAAGAACATTCTTTAATAATTTGTTAATATTATGCTTCATGAAATTTCTGACTATAGTTGGATGTTATATGTAAGGACATATCCATATCTAAGGGCCTATTAACTTCCTGATTTTTCCTAAAAACATGAAGAGCATAGCCAGGCATGGTGGCACACACCTGCAATCCCAGCAGTTTGGGAGGCTGAGGCAGGAAGATTACAACCTCAAAGCCAGCCTCAGCAACTTAGTGAGGCCTTGTCTCAAAAAAGAGCTGAGGATGTGGTTCAGTGGTTAAGCACCCCTGAGTTCAATCACTGATACCAAAACAAAAAAAAGAAAAGAAAAAGAAATAGCATAAAATTTAGAGCCAGGAAACTTACTCCAGCACTCAGCAGTGTGAACTGGGGCAGGTCACTTATTTAACCTCCTGAGACTCAGCTTCCTCATCTATTATACATTGGCAGGCTCAGCCCACAGTGGTATTGTGAGAGTTTAAGGAGAATATGCAAAAGTTGAAAGTAATAAATGTTATCATCTTACTACTTAGAATATATATCTAATTATTTAATTTAACATTTATTCAATGTCCTGAATATACGTTTTAAAATACACTATACTGTGTGTTCGTTTCTCCTTTTCTGTCAAAGTTGCTTGCCTGTCTATAACGGGCATTATTCTCGGGAAGATGATTATTTTCAGTAAACCTGCTCCAAAATTAAGTTTGCATGGGGGTGGGATAGTTGTTATTTTGTTTTTGTAAAATGGCTGCTAATTTGTTTTATATCTTCATACATTTCATGTGCAGAATACCCTTACTGGAAAAGTACTTGTTCTCTGAATAATAATCACTGATTAATGGACTTGGTTGATTCTGTATTGAAGGGTTTATTCCTTACACGAGAGATGGAAATGTGAACTGGAACCTTAAAAGTTTTATTGTTCAATGAAGATTAAGTAATTAAAAACTTGAAATAATGAATTGTTCCTTTTCTTTGACTGTTGTATATATTACATTTTAGGTAGGAAATGCAGATGTACCTGACTACAGTTTACTTAAGAAACAAGATCTTGTTCCAGGCACTGGATACAGGTTCAGGGTTGCTGCAATCAATGGTTGTGGAATAGGCCCTTTCAGCAAAATCAGTGAATTTAAAACTTGTATTCCTGGTTTTCCTGGAGCTCCTTCTGCAGTCAGAATTTCAAAGGTAAGATGTCAAGTCAGGACTTGTTGATGACATTATTTGAAACTTGTTACATTAAGTAAACTCTTTAGAAATTTTTGTTAGGGATCTAATGAAATCATAGATATCTAAAAGAGGTGGATTAAAAGTTTAAAAAATATTCTTTGCTAATCACTCATGGTATTTTAATTACCAAAATTTCAAGTGCAATTATAAGCATCAGATCATAGAGAAGCAGGGAAATCTGCTTTTATTGTTATGTAGCCCAGTGTTCATGCTGGAGAATTTTAATAGAACACATGAAACTGAATTGTATTGTTGTAAGTCATTCCCTTCCTTAGGGAAGAAAAGGTCTGCATTAGAGAAAAATCCTCTTTTTAGGATATTACAGGTAGATATTTAAGGCTCGTTATGTTTGTTAAAAGTGGGCATGAATTAAACACTGTATATCTCACTAAGGTAGCTTTTTCAGAGTCAACAATATGAGATCTAATATCTAAACAATTGCTTTAGCAAAAATAAGCATTTTGTATTCTGAAGATAGACTTAACGTAATAAATAGTAAAAGAGAAAACTTGAGAACCTTTACCCCACTCCTTTTTTTTTAGAATGTTGAAGGTATCCACCTTTCCTGGGAGCCTCCAACTTCACCCTCTGGAAATATTTTGGAATATTCAGCCTACTTGGCTATCCGCACAGCACAGATACAAGATAATCCAAGCCAGCTTGTGTTCATGAGGATTTATTGTGGTCTTAAAACATCATGTATAGTAACTGCTGGGCAACTTGCAAATGCGCATATTGATTATACATCCAGGCCTGCCATTGTGTTCAGGATATCAGCAAAGAATGAAAAGGGATATGGACCAGCTACACAAGTTCGATGGCTTCAAGGTAACAATAAAAAAGCACCTTTAAGTTGAATTTTTTCTTTTTTTTTTTTTAACTGAAGCTGTTGTGATGTGATTATTTATTAGTAACTGGTTATAAAGATTTGTCATTTAAAAGACTGTATTTCTAGCAGTTATGAATTTGAGTTTGTAAGTTGTTCTTAAAATGTATTTGCTCAATTCTAGATCCAAATAAAAATAGAAAAGAAGCAAAGACTCTCTGAAAATTAGTATATGGATTCTTCCTTACACATATAGCTCTTTTATAAAGAAAAATAATAAAATTAAGATAAAAGATAGAAGGCTTTATTACCCCAATATCTTTTACAAAGGCTATGTAACTCAGTCATCCTAGAATTATTGAGATGATTCTAGTAACTGGCTGTTGTACACTTCACTGTCGTACGTAGTAAATGTTCTCTACATTGTAAATGCCCTATCTTTGAATACTCCCTCTAACTTTATTGTCTATGAGCGGTGGTCCCTCAACAACTATCTTCTATGGATAATATTTGTGATACTAATTTTAGTAGTCATTTGATTCCTTTATTTATAGTTAGCACAGAGCTTAAGAAATTTTAAAAAGAGAGAGAGAAAAGCAAGTTCAGAAATGGCTTTTGAATTTTTATTATTTTTCAAAATCATGGGAAGATAAAAAAAAATGAATAATGGGTATTCTTGATTCATACCAGACCAATGTATTTGCATATACATTTGGCTAAAGCACTTAATTTACCTGGCCCTTCATTTTCTCACTTACAGATGAGAGAGTTCAGAGTTTACCTTCAAGGGCCCTTTCAGCACTAAAATTTTATATTTGCATCAGATGTAGAGTATGTCCCTGAACATTAAACATGTTCATGTGTCTTAATGGTCCTACCTTTGCTTTTTCTGAAATTAAAAGCTTCATAATTTAACATTCAAAATTAAAGTGTATGTCCTCCTACTGCAGAAGTAAGAAGCACCTTAATGGGACACAAGTTTTGAAATAGTGTTTTAAACATTTGTAAGATTTTTGTAAATGCTCTAGATGTTTTATTTTTGCATTGTTTTTTACCTCAAAATTGTATAAACTTTTTTACAAAGAAAATATAAGCATTAGACAGCTAACTCAGGTTCCTTACAACCTTAAAGATGCAGATGAACCTTATGAACACTCTGCTACAGGTAACTGGTTATAAACCTTTTAGGAATTTCATGGCTCCACTGCCTATTCAAATCTGGAATGAATATATACAGAGCAATAATTGCAGAAAAGATATTTCTCACTAAGAGCTACAATAACTGTAAGGGCACCGGTCTATCTTTTTAATACCACATAACCTTATGTCAGTTTAGGTTGACTGAGTAGCAATGTCCTCACACTTTGTGTATAATATCCCCAGCAAAGATGGATTTAATTGTGCAGAATTGATATATATGCGTGTTCCAGTTACTAATTTAAAGTGTATAGAATATTTTAATATATAATTTTTGTAAAGAACTGGGATTTTTATACTACAGTATTTGTAATTCATGTGTCTCACTAAGTTTCTTTTGAAGAAAATATGCAAACTGTTAGACACATAATAAGTGGTTTCTGAACTCTAAAGATAAAATAAATGCACTACTATAGTGTTATTAGAATACCTTTTTTTGTGGCTATATGAATCCTGAATCTTTAAATGTGTATTTTACAATGTTTACAAGGAGCTTCTCTGGTTTGTTGTCCCAGCAGTTCCCTTGGCGAGAGCTTCATTCTACATTTGTTTAATTCATATGCTTTGCTTTTGGCATATACTTGCTTTTTGCACTAGTAGAATTTTAACTTACCTCATTATTATGTTTGTAATCATTTGTATAGCTTCCATAATGTGTCTGATATAGGCTAAAGAAATACTTAACCAAAGTTAAAATGAAAATAAATGGTAAGCAATTTTGCACATATTAAGTGCTAGGGTTTGTTGTGTATGTGTGTGTGCTTAGTTATAATAAGAATGGAAAGTTATAGTACGTGTATGTTTTAAATCCAATTATTTTAATTATCTATTTGCTTTATTAGAAAAATTTTGGCTTTTAACCCATTATTACCTGCATTAACAATTTGCATCTTGAAATGCTTCTTTTAATGACAAGGAATAAGTTGATTTAAAGCAAACAGTAGAATATTTGTTTTAAGTGCGCATGTTAATACCTGTTTGGTATTTAATTTTCTTTACTTTACTGAAATGCCTCTGCTGTTTTAGACCAGGAGGTGAATATGAACCTGTGGTTCTAACATATGACTTACTTCTTAGAGGGAAGGGCAGCCTTTTCATACCAAGAGATTTGTTAAAATAATAAATCTTTTTATTTTGATAATTAGCCCAGTTTTTTTTTTTTTTAATTTGGCATTAGTATACTAAACACCAATCATGTTTCTCTCTCTGATTAGGGATCGGTGACTGAAAGATGCCATTAGAAAATCTCTAATGGTGGGGCTGGAGAAATAGCTCAGTTGGTAGAGTGCTTGCCTAACATGCACAAAGCCCTGGGTTCAATCTTCAGCACCACCCAAAAAAAGAAAGAAAAAAGAAAATCTCTAATGGTTTTTAATATTAAATTAATTAGAGATAGTGGTATGTTCATGAATAGAATAAATAGGGCAAATAATGAGAGGAGTACATTTAGCTTCTTGTGATTTGCGTATTTCTAAGTGAAGATCCCTTTGTATAACAGTGGCTGTATCTTGCAGATATTTTTCTTTGCTCCCCCCTCCCCACACACACCATGCTGGGGATGGAACCCAGGGCCTCACACATGCTAGGCAAGCACTCTATCATTGAGCCACATCCCCAGCCCTGGCAGAGAGTTTTCATAAGATGATTTATTATGAGTTAAATGACTTTCTTTACTCTTCCCAGTTGAGTAAACAACTCAGATGTAACGAGCCTTTGTGTCACAGTCCTCTTTCTGTACTCTGCAACTTTGGTTCCCATAAGTAACAATATTTTTGATGTTGCATGCTCTTAAAATTATGTTTTCAAAAATATTATATTGACTTTAAATTGTTTTGGCAATTTAACTAGAAATAGAGTATATTAGTATATTTGAACTCAATTTTATCTGCATTAAAAAATTGAAATAATCTGATCGCATGTATGATGTACCTCTGCCCCATAACTCGGTTACACAAATATAATTACCTATGGGAGGGTGAAACTATTGATTCATTATTTCAAAGTCTTGTAGACTAGCAAAGATTCGTTGTAATTAGAAATATGATCTATAACTAAAGATACTTTTATTTTAAAAAATAACAGCACTTATGAACACCATTTGTATCATTGGATATGAAGAGATTATTAGTATTTAATAACAATATTAGTATTGTAGTCTTTGGATCACAAGTGAAGTAGATCGCTAAGTAGACCTGGTCTTTGGCCACTTAAGGTGTAACTGTTGTGTTTTCTAAAACTGATTTTAGGCAGTTTTATGTATCGTGTACCAATGATATGTAAAATAAAGCACCTTTTCTACTATAAACACTTACAGATGTTATTTATTTTTAAATACATGAAAGAAAAATGAATGTTGGCAGAGTAGATCTATAGAAATGTTTATATCATTCATTGACTTAATATAGGCAGTCTCTAAATTAAGATGGACTGTGTCTCAAAGTTTGTTTTTAAGTTAGTGGATTGTGTGGTTGGGAGTCATTTTTTAATAGGAACATAAAGTCTATTTAATCCTTATTGTAGCTTAATAGGCTTGGAAGTTAAAAAGTAAATGGTTGCAAGAAATAGCCTAAACTTGTTTTCACCTCTTTTTCGTCTTCTGTTTACTCTTATTTTTTTTTTCTTTTTTCTTTTCACACTTTTTAGTTCACAGCAGCAGGCTTCTGACCTGCCACCCTACTGACATGGTTTTGTCAAAGGTCGGGGGTAAACTCCCATTTCCAAATCTAGTGATCTCTTTCTTCCTACTTAACCTTGTCACCTGAGCTCTTCTTGGCACTTCCACTTTCCATGCCTATGCTGCCATGTTCTGTCTTCCTTTACACACCTCCTCCTCTCTTCAGTCTGCATTTCCACGCCCACCTGTCTGCATGGCTTACTAGCCTGGTGAAGCCTTTCTACAGACTCCACCTCAGGGAGATTTAACTGCTTCTTTTTGTGCTCCATGCTCCTTTGTCTTAGCAGTTTAAAAGCTGTGCCCTTATTTGTTATCATTGTCTCCCTTTCTCTGCTAGATGGTAGGTCTTTTAAAAAAAAATTTAGTTATACATGGACACAATACCTTTATTTTATTTACTTATTTTTATGTGGTGCTGAGGATCGAACCCAGTGCCTCACACGTGCTAGGCACAGCACTTTACCACTGAGCCACAACCCCAGCCCTAGATGATCGGTCTTTAAGCCAGGGACTGGGTGTTTCTATCTTTTTCATATTGCCACTTAGCTGGTAACTAAATATTTTAAAGAATAAGTAAAGAAAATTGCTACTTTTATACCCTTCCATATTCTGACGTTCTACTCTCAAATCAGGGTCGAAATGGGAAGGAAACTTTGAAGGGAAAGAAATTTAGCAGATAAGCCTCTAAAGGAAATTCAGACTCTTCAGCCTTGTTTTACCTATCCTACTTAGATTTCCAGGAGAAATTCTTGGACAAATAAAGGATTTAATAGAGATCTCAAGAGGAGGGCTTCTATCTGAAGAGACTTTTGCATTTAAAGAGACCATGGACATTGGTGGATTATTATTTTTCACACTGTATGATCAAAATGAACTAAAAAGTCTGTCAAAAGTTAGTCTCTTGTCTGACACTAGATAAAACTACCCATTTAAGCACAGGGACCTGGTGGAGGACACATACATCCAGGGTTACAACTGCTTCAGATTCTGTTATATCAAGTCAGGCCCCTGTTGCCACCTTAAGCTTATAGGACAAAAGGTGGTTATTCTCAGGAAAACAAGATGACATTGGTTGTCCTCCCTTCCAAGCCTCCCAGTTACAGTTGTGAGCATCTATGTCTATATATTTTATACTCTAGAGCAGACTTATTTTGATTATGCCTGGAAAAACATAAACTACAACATTCTGGGAACGAAACAGTAAATTCTGTAGACTGAATGAAGAAAAGGCTATAAAAATCTTAGGATGCAGCTTCCTTGTTCAGATAGATTTTTGTCTCTTACTAGTGTCAGTTTTCTTCTACTCTGCCATCTGTAGAACTACATTAACACAATGTCCTCTTGTGTGCCTATTAATCTCAGCAAGGGTCATCTGAAATTGAGCACGAGGTTATCTTATTTTATATATCTTAGATAAATGGAGCAAAGGACTGCTTCTTAAAGGTTGTCAAATTCAAAATCTGACTGCTACTTCTGCCAGTGTCTCAAATTCAAATACAGGATTATGAAGCCCTTGGTCTTGGATAGAAAGAAGGCTAGGGAGTCATAGGTATGAGTCTGGTAAGGCTGAACAGGAGTATTCCTTATTTACTGAGTTTACTGGGTCAGTAGTTCTTTAAAGAGTTTCTGGAGATGTCAGTGTTTACTGACATCCTAAGATAAAAATACAGAATGTAGGAATTGGTAGCATACTGATACGGAAGCTAAAACAAAAGTGGACCCCCATCTTACCCACTCCCTTATGTTCTTCTTACCACCTAGAGACAAGAAGTGAAAAGCTGTATCATTCCTGAGCATGAGAATTGAGGAAGACAGGGGTTGAGTTGTGGCTTAGTGGTAGAATGCTTGCCTAGCACCTGTGAGACCCGGGGTTCGATCCTCAGCACCACATGAAAAGATAAATAAATAAAATATGGTGTCCATCTACAACTAAAAAAAAAATATATATATATATATATAAAAATTAAGGAAGGCACAGGAAGAGCCCTTTGTGTCTGAGTATATACAGGTTCAAAATGAAAGGTGACAGCTGGTATTTGCTTTTGAACAACCCTGTCCATTAGGAAATTGTGATCCAACAAATGTCCATCTCCAGCCAAGAGAATTATTTATTCCTCCTCTTTTTGAGGAGATAGAGTGTAATCTAAGAACTTAAGCATTCCCTCCTAGTTTGTCTTTGATAATAGGAAGAGGACAAGAAGCTGCAGGCATAATACCAGCCCCTAAAACGAAGCATAGCAGATAAGAGTATTTGGGCAGTCCTGAAAATCCAGCTGCTTCAGCCAAAACCATTCTGCTACCAGTTGCAGTTTAGCACCCCCTGGTGGCATTATCCATTCTGGCCTAAATATGGGCAAGATTCCAGGTCTTTTGGCTGCGGAGAAAAACATTTAAAAAAGTAGCTACAGCCAGGCATGAAACTTTCTGGTGAGTGGCAGCCCTGTGTTAGACCCAGCTGGGGAGAACAGTCCTGGAGAAGGCGCTTTCTACTTCCCCACTCCTGAGGCTGGCCACTTGCTGCAGGGCTCAGTCTCTCCCTCATACCAACTCCTTAAACCAAGATTACGTTTGCTTGCCCTGCTTGGGTATAGGGATGGATTAAATGTTTCAAGATCTATTTATTTTAGAACTTCTGAATTAAATACTAGTTTGTAGCTACTCCCTTAAATCAGGAGAAATTGTACCTTAACTGTCTTATTGTAGGTCTGCAAAATGGCACCAATAGTGATGATATTGACACAGACATGATTGCAAAACTGTTGGCATTTATGTGACCAGCAAGGAACCTGTTTTCAATCCTTCTGGAGGAACAGTCAATAGCTGCCATACGCATTCCATATTGTTGGAATACTTAACACATACATGCATTATTAGGAGAATGTGCCAGAGGAAATTTATACTTTTGAGAGTCCAAAGAATGCAGTTTATTTTGGCATTTGCATCACCTATCATTATGTGCTTTATTTTATATAATAACATAATACATATAATTAATTATACTACATGAAAAAAGATCAGTTAGCCAGAGACACACCAGTGATTGAGCCAACTTGGAAGAGCAACACTGTAGTACTATGATCTCATTGGATCTTGACTTTGTGGGAATCTAGTTAAGTTCTGTAAATAACACTCTATCTTGTTTCTTTTTCATATTATCAATTACTTTTTTTTATAATTATCATTGGTGGATTGCATACAAAGCAAGACTAAAGTATCAGATATTTCATCTTTGTCGATGAGACTATGTATTGCATGATTTTGTGTCTTTTTGCCTTAAAAATATTGTGAAATAATACAAAGAAAAGTATACAACTGTGTATGTGTGGTTTAAAGATAAAGTGATCACACATGTATCAGCTTCCAGCTTAAGAACTAGCACATTCTCAGCTACCTACCCATTTGTCCTCCCTCCATTTGCACCACATGAGGTAAATGTTCTTCTGTTATTTTTGGTTGATAATTTGTATGTTTTTATTTGTGGCTCTATCATCTATGTATGTATCCCTAATAAAATGTTGTTTAGATTTACCTGTGTTTGAGCTTGTATGTAAATGGAATCATACTGTATGTATTCTTCTGTGACTTCTTTTTTTCTAGCATTGTTTTGAGATTTCCATCCATGTTTATTGCATGTAACTATTTCATGTTTTCACTGCTGTATAGCCACAATGACTATTTCACAATTTATCTGCTCTTCTATTTCTGGAGATTTGGATTTTTTTACTATTGCAATGCTGCTGTGAATATTCTGGCCAATTACAATGTAAGTTCTGTGTGGGCAGGGTCATGTCTGCTTCATTCTGTGCTGTTTTCTCAGTGTCTGGAACAATGCCTGGCACAGGGCAGATGCTCAATAAATATTTGAGGAATGAATAACTTCTTGTACCTGTCTCCTGTGCACATGTGCAAGAATTGCTTTAGGATGGTTGTTTTCAAAGGGTGGTCCAGGGACCCCTAGGGTCCCTGAGACCCTTTTAGAAGGCCTCTGAGAACAAAGCTACTTTCATATAGTATTAATAAATTGTTTCTCATTTTCACTTTCATTTTTCCCCCAAGTTAAATTATTTTCCAAATGTTTGATAACATCACTGCTCTGATAGCTAATCAAGTATATATTTGTATATTGTGTTTTAAAAAGTCTCCTTTTAAACTTCTTACATGGCAAATATTGATAGAACCCATGTGAACAACAGCTCTTTGAGTTCCTTGATAATTTTTGTTTTTGTTTTCTGGATACCGGGGATTGAACTCAGGGGCACTCGACCACTGAGCCACATCTTCAGTCCTATTTTGTATTTTATTTAGAGACAGGGTCTCACTGAGTTGCATAGTGCTTTGCTTTTGCTGAGGCTGGCTTTGAACTCGCAATCCTCCTGCCTCCGCCTCCCAAGCCCCTGGGATTTCAGGAATGTGCCACGGTGCCTGGCTCCTTGATGATTTTTAAAAATGTGAAGAAGCTGTAAGACCAAACATTGGAGAACTGCTGTTTTTTTTGTTTTGTTTTGTTTGTTTGTTTGGTACCGGGGATTGAACTCAGGGGTACTTAACCTCTGAGCCACATCCCCAGCCCTACTTTTTTGTGTTTTATGCAGAGACAGGGTCTCACTGAGTTGCTTAGCGCCTCGCCGTTGCTGAGGCTGGCTTTGAACTCACAATTTTCCTGTCTCAGCCGCCGAGTGGGTTTTACTTGGTCATGCTGAGTGATTTTCTAAAGTATTTGTACAAGTTTCCACTCCCACTGGCAGTGGTTCAGGCCTCCCAGGGTTCCACATCTCAGCAAACACACGGTCTTGGTTGTCTTAAATATTTGCTAATTGGATGGCTACATGGAACTTACAGTGGGTTTACTTTGCATTTCTCTAATCACTAATGAAACTGATTTTTCATATATAGGTCCTCTTGTGTGAAATACTTATTCCTGTCTTTTGCCCATTTTTCTGTTAGGTAGTGGCTCCCCCCGCCCCCACATTGATTCATGATTTTATATATTCTGGATCCCAGTTTCTTGTCAGTTAAATGTGTTGCACATATTTTTTCCCAATTCACATATTGTCTTTCATAGTTGCATTGACTATATTGATCAACTTGGAGAAAATTTACATCTTTTCAATGTGTCTTCCCAGTCAAAAACAGTTGTGTATCTCTCCATTTATTAGGTTTTCCTTAATGTCTCTCAATAAACAACAATGTTCTCCATAAAGGCCTTTATGTCTTGTCTTAGATTTCTTTATAGTTGTTTATTTTTTATGTATACTATGGTATATTGTATTTTAAAATTCTATTCTGATTGTTGCAGAATATAGAAATGTTGCTATGTATTGATTTTAGACTCAGCAATTTTGCTAAACTTATATTCTAATAAAATATCTAGATATTTTGAGTTGCTTATGTCTTCTGCACATAATGGCAGTTTTCTTCATGATATTTGTACTTTTAAAGAATTTTATGTGTTTCTGCATTGGCTAGGACCTGCAGTGTAATGTTGAAAAGAACTGAATGTGAACATTATCTTAATCCCCAATTTAAAGAAAATGCTTTGGACATTTCACTGTTCAATATTTTTTCCATACGTGGCCTTTATCAAATTAAGGAGTTTTCTTCTATTGTTTGCTAATAGTTTTAATTATGAATGGATATTGAATTGTTTTAAAATTTTTTTTTAGTTGTCGATGGACCTTTATTTTATTTATTTATATGTAGCGCTTAGAATCAAATCCAGTGCCTCATGTGCTAGGAGAGTGCTCTACCACTGTGTTACACCCCCAGCCTGGATGTTGAATTTTAATGAGTTTTTTCCTGAATCTAATTTTAGTGATTATTTTCTTCTTCAATGTTAAAGTTATGATAGTTTACTTAGTATTAAGCTAACCTTTAATTCTTAGCATAAAACCAACCAGGTCATGGTATGTATGTGTACTTTCTTTTTTTTGGTACTGGGGATTGAACTCAGTGGCACTTGACCACTAAGCCACATCCCCAGCCCTATTTTTTTTATGTAGAGACAGGGTCTCACTGAGTTGCTTAGCACTTCGCTTTTGCTGAGGTTGGCTTTGAACTTGTGATTCTCCTGTCTCAGCTTCCCAAACTGCTGGGATTACAGGCGTGTGCCACTGCGCCCAGCATATGTGTACCTTAATACACTGCTGGACACAATTTGCCAATATTTTATTTTAGGACTTTTGATTTGTATTTCTCTTAGCATTGTGCCAGAGAAAATGACCTGTGAGATTTTTTTCTGACTAGCTTTATGTTCTACATTGTGGTCAGTTTCATACATATTTTATGTGTACTGGAAATGTATGTTCCCCAGTAGTAGCTCATAATGTCTTTTTTTTTTGGTACCAGAGATTGAACTCAGAGGCACTTGACCACTGAGCCACATCCCCGGCCCTATATTGTATTTTATTTAGAGAATCTCACTGAGTTGCTTAGCACCTCGCGGTTGCTGAGGCTGGCTTTGAACTCACAATCTGCCTGCCTCAGCCTCCCCAGGTGGTGGGATTACAGGTGTGCACCACCGTGCCTGGCACATAATGTCCTTTAAGTATCCATTAGAACAAACTTGTTAAGCTGTACAGATCTTCTTTATACTGATTTATCTTATACTAGATTTCTTTACTGAAGCTTTAAATTTTCATCATAATGGTGGATTTCTCGACTTTTCTTGAAGTTCATAGTGTTTGCTTTTTCTTTTGGGCTTTATTGTTGCATGCAACATTAATAAGATTGTTCTGCCTTCTTGTTTGTGAACCTGTGATTATGTAGTGACTGTCACTATGAATGTTGCCTTTGCCTTTTTGGTTACTCATTATATAGCAATATTTTGGTTAGTCTTTAGTACATCTTAGAAATTTCTTTGGCCTTATATTTTGAGTTTGCAGATGTGCCTAAAAGATAAAGCCAAAGAATGTCTTTTTACCTGGTGAGTCCATTCATGTCTATTATGATTACACAATTGGATTCATTTCTAGGTCTTCGTCATAAATTGCTTTTTGGTTTGGTACACTCCTTTTTTCATCCTCCTCCATTTTTTTATTTTCAATTATTTTCTTTTTGCTTACAAATCTCATTTTGTGTGCTCTTTTGTTTCTTTCAACATCATTGTTTAATACCAATATTGAGGCTTTGTGGTTGATTCTGTTGTATTTTGTCTTTTACTCATGGTGCCATTTTCCCTCGAGTATGTGGTATCTTAAAACCTATTTTCCTTGGCAAATGATTTGAGTGCTGGGGATGTAGTTCAGTGGTAAAGCGTCTGGCTTGCATGCATGAAGTCCTAGGTTCAATCCTCAGCAGTACAAAAGAAATAAAAAAAGAAAAAATTTGAGACATAGACTGAAATTGAGATCCTGAAAAGAATTTATTTGCTCTGCCAGATATCCAAAAGCTGTCAGTCTGAGACCACTCGAAATGATCAGCTTGATAATTTCAGGTAACAAACTTTTGAGGACCTGTGGTTATGAATTTTCTAGGGTGGTTTATTTCCCTCCACCCACCACCAAAATTTAGATAGGAACATTTCTTGCTGCCCACTTTTCTGTGCTGGCCCTATTAACTGTCTAGCCTAGGTGGGCAAAGTGGCCACACCTATAAACCCAGTGGCTCATGAGGCTGATGTGAGAGTATCACAAGTTTGAGATCCCAAGCAGTTTATTGAGACCTTGTCTCAAAATTTTAAAAAAGGCTGGGGATGTTGCTTAGTAGTAAAGCATCCCTGGGTTTAATCCCCAGTACCAAAAAAAAAAAAAGATAAAAAAGCCTAGCCTAGGTACACACCTTTGCCTAGGCCCCACTACAGCTACTAGTTCAATGTCTGCAGAGTTCAAGAAAACTCAAGGGACAAAGCAAGCTGTGGTGCTGGAGGTGTCCTATTTTCACTTCATTTTTAGAGTTCTGCAAACTCCTTGTTTGCATATCAACTTAAAAGTACATTTAAAAATATTTTGTATGATTTAATTGTTATTCAGCATTTGGGGTTTTTTTAAATGGGGAGTTATGATATCTAAGCTGTTTTACCATTAGAAATGAGGTCTAGATATGCATAATTATAATACACCATAAAAATAAATTTAAAAGGGGGAAAATGAAGTCTAGATTAAAACTAGTTTGCTCTTCGTGTGAGTAGCAAATATGGTCCCTCATAGTATGTACAGAATAATTGGGTGTGTAGTTCTGTTCTGCAAGAGGAGCACTTTTATGGTGGGAGACTGATACTTTCAAAGGTGGAAAACACAGAAACCTTTTTTTTGGTACTGAGGATTTAACCCAGGGACACTTAACCACCGAACCACATCTCGATCTTTTTCATTTTGAGACTGGATCTTGCTAAATGGCTGAGGCTGGCTCTGAACTTGCAAGTCTCCCAAGTTGCTGGGATTATGGGTGTGTGCCACCACACCTGGCTCAAAGAAACTGTTTTTTAAAGATGTACTCTTCCTCCAAAGTAAGAAATGGCTCTGTCGTTTCCTTAAATGGCCTATATATTACTCCTTTGTGTTTAATGATTTACCTTGGTCTGAAAAATTGATTTTTTTTTTTTTTTTTTTGAGATAGAGACTTGCTCTGTTGCTCAGGCTGTCCCCATACTTCTGAGCTCAAGTGATCCTCCTGCCTCAGCCTTCCAAGTAGTTGGGACTACAGGCATGTGTCACCACACCTGGCTGGATGTGGTTTCTTATAAACCTAATAATGGAGGTCATATATGCAAGAATGAGCCTCCTTGGTGTACAGATCTGGGATGGAGGCATTTTCTGTTATGCTTTGTCTTTGCTTAGCAACTTGTTCAACCAACTACGTAGTGTTCAAGGTTCAGTAATGTCTTTCATCCAGATGTACTCTGAAATTAAGACCTGTAAACCAGGTGCAAAACAGGCATAAACATGATATGCTTGCTTTTAGAAAACAATCCGGAAGTCCTAAGTTGTACCTGAAGGGGCAAAAGTTCGTGGCAAGAGTGTCAGAATATATAATTTTAGGACATTTTTGTGGAAGATGGAGGGACTGCCTTTTAACATTTAATGTGCTCTCCTAATCTAGTACATGGCCATTAGGTTGCTGTAGACTATGTGCCTGCACACTGACTTTACTGACCTTATTCTGATTTGGCACACCTGTTGACATTAATTTTGGCAAAGGAGTTCTTAACAATCATTGTCTTGCATAGGTATCTATTTAATAAGCAGTGCAAAAGGAAACAGTCTCTGGAGTAAGGTCAGGGAAAGCTGTAACTACCATTTGGCCAGGAGCCAAAGAAATTAATTCATTCCTATGCCATCCGTGGCCCATGACTTTGAAGGGATTCTGCCTTAGTTTCACAAATCCTAAACCTGCGAACAGAAAGGAATTCTTACAAGAACTATCTAAAGGGGTTAAAACACCTGGTGTGCAATTGTTACACACCTACTAGGTTTTGGGTGATGCTATTTTCTGTATTGGTGACCAGTACAAATGTTTGCATAGCTTTCCTGGTGAAGTTTAAACTGAGACCTGAAGGATGAAATAGGCAGAGGGAAGGATGCAAGTTCAAGGCCGTGGCAGGAGGATGGTGGGAGGCAAAAAATTTAGCACAGGAGCCTAGAGGAGATCAGAGGTGATGGGGCACAGCAAGCAAGGAGTGAAGCTTGGTGAGGTGAACAAAAGTAACATTTCCAGCTCTAAAAGAAACACCAATGATATTTTTCGGACAGTACTGTACAATTCCTGGAAAAACAAAGTTAGGGTTGTTCCATGTTTTACTGATGAGCACACTACATGGCTAAATATGAATTTAAGGTCAACAGAAATTAACTCATATAAATTAAAGTATAAGCACATAAAATAAGTATTGTTTTGCTGCCAAGATAACCTTGTCTAAGAAAAGATAGGTATACACATACATCTATATGTGTTTTTTAAATCTTGCATTGCAAGATTTCATTCTTGTCAAATGGTGGAAACTTTTTTTTTTTCATTTTTCACAACTAATTGCTACTACTATGGAAATCCTCTTAGTTGGGCCCTCATAACTTTGTTCAATTCAAATGGAATTGTTATTAAAGATAACTGGTATTCCTTTAGCTCACCAAGGCAACCTGGAAACAGGCAATAAGGCATGTTTTTAAGGAAAAGGACACTGCACAGACATGACACCAGAGTTGAAAAGAACACATCGTTCAGCACCATGATTCCAAAGTATATTAGGAAGGCAGCATTTTAAAAAATAATCCTTTCTGGATCAAAACATCTCCATTATAATGTGGGCAGTGAGGGGACAGACAGAAGCTACTTAAGTTCCTTTTTCTACCTGTGACTTAATTGCTAAAACCCATTGCTTAGATACCCAAAAAAGCAATATTTACAAAATTACAAAAAATTTAGGGTAGCAGAGATTACATACTTAAGTTCGAGGGGAGATACATGACATTTTAGTTAAATGCAACACAGACCAAGAAAGAAGCCAGCACTGACCCTCACAGGCCAATGTCATGAACCTGACACATGCAGACATCAGTTCTCTCTCCTGTGTGAACAGGAAAGTCATGTAATCCAAAGTTGACCTGGTTTTACCCAAAGTTTTAGTATTACTAGAAAATTAAGTTTGTTTTGGTATATGCTGATTTAAAATTATTAAATTCCTTTTTTAACTTCTTTACCAAACACTCCCCCCCTTTCTTTAAAGGTACTGGGGATTAAACCCATGGCCTTGCTCATGCTGGGCAAGAGCTCACAACTGAGTTACGTCCCCAGCTCAGATACACCCAGTTTAAAAATTTTATAGAGTATAAATGTGATAACCAAAAATGCTTTTGTCAATTATATATAGTGGCTTAATATCTGGGCCAAATGGAAGATATTTCAAAAATGTATCCATATGTAAGCATCAGATGCCTAAACATTTTGCCTGCTACTTCTGCTTTTAAGAATTTATTTCAAGAAAACTCAGGAATGTACACAAGGTTCATTGAAGTGTTTATACTGTAAAAAGATGTCAGTAGTCAAAATGTCCAATGGACAATTAAATAAATTATGATTCAGTCATACAACAGAATAACAAACCAATAAAAATGATGCAGAAGACTATGCATAACCTGGGAAACATGTTTACAATATATTGTTAAGTGAAAAAAGCAGGTTACAAAACAGTATGCACAATATGAGCCCATTTTTATAAAAATATACATATTTAGCAAAGTAAAAGGACAAATGATATTTATCAAAATATTAACATTGCTTATTTCAACACAGTAGGATGATTGTGGACTCTGCTTAACCATCCTCTTCCTTTCATCCTTTCTGAATTTTCTATAATAAAGATTCTTTTTCCGAATGGGGGTAGGAAGCGAGGGAGTTACTGACCTCAGGGATGCTGTTCCCAGAGGTTCCTCCCACAAAGTGAACGTGTCAGCTCAGCCTGTATCTAGGAAACTGCTTCTACCTCAGACACCTGGGTGTCCCTCACATACAATGTCCACCCAAGCTTCCTTCTTGCAAACTATCCAGTAGCCACTTTTGATATTGTAATTTAAAAAACTCTCCGATTAATTATCATCAAAAAGAATAGATGAGAAAGTACAAATCCTCACTTTAAAAAAGCAACAACCCAAGTACATACTACTAAATTATACAAAGTTACATTATCTAAGTTTAGTTTATTGCAAAGATCAAGACAGGCGCAGCCTCTGCTTCACACCATTCACGGCACTCACTCCATTTTGTTCACTCATTTAGGCAAAAGGTCTGTACACACAATGAAGTCCAATGTTCCTTGGTTCCCATAGTAAAACAGGAAACCTGATATTTCAATTAAAAAGGTAAAATGAAGACATTTATCATCAGACTGTAAAATTCTCTTCTGGAAGAGGACACTAATACTTGAAGATACACTTTGGAAAAAAAAAATTAAATACCAAACAAAAGGGGCACCATTTCAGGAGTGCTAGGACTACATTAAACTGAAATGAATTCCAACACTCATAATAACATAAATCAAAAACAAATCTAGTGTTAAACAAAAGCTCTAGTAACTAAAACTACATTAACAGGCACAATGAACAGTGTAAACACTGTTAATGGGCACCAAGTTTAACAGGGCAGACAATATTTGCTTCTGCATTCACACTTAATTATTCAATTACATTTTTTTAAAAAATTGGTGCTGCTTAAGCTATGAATGTTTTACCAAAAAAAAAAAAAATTCAATAAATACAGCAAGTGCTAAAAATCTAGCTAGGTTATCATGCAAGATATTACACAGCTAAGACAAACTCAAATTTATAATAAAGGCAACTTGCATTCAAAATGAACTCTACCCTTGTATTTTATTTAAAGGGCAAACATCATGAATTAACCCAGCTGCTTACTTGAATTACAAAAGTAACATGATTCAATATGAAAATAAGAAACTGTCTACAAATCTCTGACAGTAATAAATTGCAATATACAATGCATACAGGCGTCATACAGAGCAACAAACTCTTGTACAAAACAAAAATATTTTAATACCTTTAAAATCCAAATTTGTCTTTAAAATCATTCATGAAAAAGATTCTCATCTCAAGTCAGAATTAACACCTCAATTAGTCAGGCATCAGGAAGCTACATTACAGCTACTTAATATACAAAGAGACACCGCTTCACCAGTCATTTCCTCTAATGTCTCTGTTCCCGAATCGTACACGCTCACTTCTCTACACTCCCCATTCCGTCATTTCTTCAGATCATGAAAACTGAATTTGTTGAACACCAGAAATCTAAGATTAGAAAATTTAAATTGAGTGGCATTTTAAAAAAGTTTAAAAAGTATCATACATATATAAGCATTCACTGAATAAAAACAATGGACAATGTAAAATAAGTTCACTTGTCCCAGATCTCCAACCTCTACTCCCTCTACCCAAAGAAACTACTTTAATAGTTTTTTTTTTTAATTTTTTTTTTTTAGTTGTTGATGGACCTTTATTTTATTCATTTATTTATATGTGGTGCTGAGAATCAAACCCAGGGCCTCACACATGCAAGGCAAGTGCTCTGCCACTGAGCCACAACCCCAGCCCTACTTTAATAGTTTTTTATGTATCTTCCTTGAAATCTTTTATGTGAATATAAACACAAGTACATCTTTTTTTTAACCATTAAGGGACTACTATATGTTGTTTTATATATTTTGAGAAAATACATTTTTTTTTTTGGTACTAGGGATTGAACTCAGGGGCACTCTACCACTGAGCCACCTCCCCAGCCCTATTTTGTTTTATGTAGAGACAGGGTCTCACTGAGTTGCTTGCTTAGCGCCTCGCCGTTGCTGAGGCTGGCTTTGAACTCGCGATTCTCATGTCTCAGCCTCCCTAAATGCTGGGATTACAGGCTTGCGCCACCGTGCCCGGCTGAGAAAATAAAATTTTTAATAACCTCCTTTATCTTATCCTTAATAATAGCAATAATGTGTTGAATTACTTGTGATTTAAAAAAAAAAAAATCAGAGGATATGATTGACTTTGGTAATAGTTTAGAGCTGGGGTATAGCTCAGTGGTAGAGTTCTTGCCTAGCTTGCCCAAGGTCTTGGGTTTGGTCCCCAGTACCACAAAAATAATAAATAAATAAAATAGTTTAAAATACAAAGAAGGCACTGTACCTGTTGATAGGACGTTGTGTAAACCATAACATTTTGTTGTTGACCATCTGCAGTTATTAAGCCAGCTGGTAACTGGTTAGCTAAAACACACACACACACACACAGTTAAAAAAAAAAAACATGTTAATGAGGGAAAAGAACTGTACCTACTTTCTTGGTATATTTGTTCAATATAGTCATTCTGCCACTTTTCTATGATGTAATCTTAGATAAAATTATAGAAACTCACATTCTCCATTTTAAAAAAATTCCCTAAAAAGCACATTTTTCCTATTGCATTTTTCCATTTTGCACCTTCATATCTTTAAAGTATACATTAGCTAACATGGAGAAATCACAGGAAGACTGAGTTTCTAATCAGATTAGACCTGAGTCTTGGCTGGGAGCAACACACAACTAAGTAGTATATATTTTTTAGGTGAAAAATTTATGTTAAATACAAAAATAGGCATTTTATATGGCAAATATACTCACACTTTTTATTTCACCAGTGAAATAAAATGAAATATAGCAATTCTTGATTTTAAAAAAAGTAATCCTTGAGCTCAAATTTATTTAGATCACCAGATTTTATATTTTGAAGTACAACTGTCTATATTCCTATCTCAAGTGAATCTTCATCAAAAACGAGGGACTATCGAAATCAGAACTTTTTTTTTTAAGTTTGCAAAAAAAGGTTTATTTAATGAATCCATATTACTTGGAAGGAATTTAATCAGAAACTCAATCAACACAGATCATCTAAAATTCAACTAATCATTAGGCCCAAGGAATAGCCTTGTGAGGTTATTAGGTGAGGCCTGAACTTCCTCCAGCTGTACAAAGAATCATTTTAGCTTAAATCAGACCATTAGAGCTGCTTTCTAACTGCATTGAAGAATAGAAGACAGGAAGGCTTCTGAACATGTAGTGACTGTCACCAGGGAAAACCAAATAGACCCCCTGGATAAGTCTCAAGTCAATACTGAATTCTCAGAACTATTCACTCAGTGATGATGAGAATTTGTTCAATATAGCTACAGGTCTGAGATTTCTTGGTCTCTTACAATATCTGGGCACAAGCCTAGGTCAGAGCCCTAGTATTATACTGAGAGAATGAATTTCAAAGGGCAAGGTGCAATCCTGAGAACTGGTGAGAGAGCTTTAGAGAATTTGTATATTTGGAGGAGTTGGGTCCCTTTGAGGCTCTGAGGAGACTGTGAGCTCTGCTGTCTGTGCCTAAGGCCACACATTTACACCTAGGGACAGGTTCTTAATTAACTGGTGATAGAGCAGTTATCAGGAAATCAGAACTTTCAATGAAAGGTTAGAACACCTTCCAGGTTAAAATTTTCTACACTTATCATTCGCTGACTTTAAATAAAAGGGCGTGAATTAATAATTATTCAGGACAGTGCTCTGTCAAAACACTCAGTGCTGATATCCCAAAAATACCACCCCAGACATTTAGCATGAATCACCAACAATCTACACGACTTGTAACATAACACTGCTTACTAAATGCCTCCTCTGTAAGTTCTTCACTTAGTCCATCTGTAGCTGTGACTGCTCCACCAATTCCCTTCTCTCCTTTCATAGCCTAGGGAAGGAGGGGGGGAAGTAGTCACTGGTATGCAAATGAAACTATTCCCCAAATGAGAATGCTTACTTATTTAACTTAAAACTGTTAAACAGAGTATTAACACTTCCAGTTTATATCATTACAAGACAGCATTATTAGTAATGACCTAGAAAACCTAAAGTATATATCGATAAAAATATTCTAACTCCACACCATGAAGAGATGATAGAACTTTATTTACAAATAAAGGCTGCAAAATACCTATAAATAATCAGCTTATAAATCTATGAATGATCTGGGTTATCATATACACAAAGTTCTCAGCCAACTGAGAAGTAGAGAGAAGCAGTGAATTTGATATTCCTAAATAAAAATTACAGTTTGGACCAAATATCTCTGAAGTTCCATTTACTCTAAGGTTCTATGATACTGGAGATTTGGAAAAGTATTGTGAAGAATTTATACATTCTCTTTCTACTTTAATCATTCCATGTAGACATTACTAATTTAATGGGATTCTAACACAAAAAGATATTAAAATATTTTGAAAGCAAAGTTGGAAATAAAAGCAATAAGGTCAACTCATCTATATAAACTTCATACTCAGAGGCACAGATAGCCTAATAGGAAGTGTGGAAGAGGGCAATCAATAATAAAAGAATACAGTTATAACTTTCTGTTTTTATTGTCTAAAAAAACCCAAGCTTAGCAATGTTACCTCTTTTAATTTAAAAACAATAGCAAAGCCGGGCGTGATGGAGCACGCCTGTAATCCCAGCACTTAGGGAGGCTGAGACAGGAGAATCGCGAGTTCAAAGCCAGCCTCAGCAATGGTGAGGCGCTAAGCAACTCAGTGAGACCCCGTCTCTACATAAAACACAAAATAGGGCTGAGGATGTGGCTCAGCGGTCGAGTACCCCTGAGTTCAATCCCCAGTACCAAAAAAAAAAAAAAAATGTTAAGGTAAACATTGCATCTTATTTTCTTAAAAGCATAATGCTCAGGAGACATTTCACGTACCTCTCTGAATTTCTGAAGGTACAATTTCAGAGGTTCTACGTAACTGTCAAAACCTAAGGTAGACATGGCAAAGAGAATGTCCTCTCCATTGATTGTCTTCCGCTTCTCTTGATGGCATCTTTCACTTGCCTCTGAAGTGATAAAGCTTATGAACTCACTCACACACTCCTGCACACATTCTTTGGCATCTTTTGCAATCTGAAGGAAAAAAACCACAGGCAAATTTGCAGCAAACATAACCATCACCTTCCTAACACCTGCAAAAATAAAAGGCTATTCAGAAGAATGCATATTTTAGTTTATGACAGTTGAATATGTGCTAATAACAGAAGTGTGTGCTCTCACAATTCCAACCCTCAGAATCAGAAAAACCCTCAAATACCAGCAAGAGGAGGAACTCTGACAATTATTCAACAACAACAAAAACAGACATAAGGGGCTAGGGATGTAGCTCAGTGGTAAAGCCCTTGCCTAATGTGTGAGGCCCTGGGTTTGATCCAGTACGGTAACAATAACAACAACAAAAAAGCCAGATATAATTTAGATACCAAAGAACAACCACTGGATATGCCTACTACTCCATACGAGATGAAAACTAGGAAAAGCAATCCTATTATATCACACTAAGTACACTGTGGGCTATAGACTTAGGTACCACTTCTCTGCCATAGCATTTCCATGAACAAGGACACACAAAAATACAAACACACATTGAATCCACTTAAGGCTAAGAAAGGAGTGAAATATGACATGGTAACTTTTTTACTACTGAGGATACAAAATATAAGGTATGTGTTTTGAATTTATTAAAAAGCTTACCTAAAGAAACACATGCCTATCATATCATCATAAAAACAATTCTTCCCTTAAGGGTTTGGGGCCTGAAGTAAAAATCTAATGGATTAATCATGCAATTCCAAAGCATTTATAACCGCAATGACTAATTCATTGCTGAAAAGCACTGCTTTTCCCTCCATGCCTATTTTGCATACTGGAGAAAGTGAACAAGAGTTGCATTAATATAGCCAAGTAAAATAATATAACGCAAGCCAAGTACATAATTTTGTATTTTCTAGTAAGCCATGTTAAATAGGATCAAGTAAAATTAATTTTAATATTTTATGTAACCCAATTTATCAAAATTATCATTTAAACATGGAATCAATTTTAAAACGGGACATTTTCATTCTTTTATTCACACTAAATCTTTAAAACCTGGGGTGTTTTAATCTCAACTCAGATGAGCCACATGTCAATAGCTCCAGAGCCACCATGGCTAGTGGCTTTGGTGCAGGACAGAGCATGCCTAGCCTATCTAAGCAACAGTCAGTAATGGCACATTCCCCCCAAAACATAAGGAAGACCTTTCTCAAACTGGAACTTCTAGGCTTAGTGATGTGTGTTAATATCATATTTATTTGTAAACTTTATTACCTTCATAAGTACTTTTTTTTTTTAAATTTTTTTTTTTTTAGTTGTCAGTGGACATTTATTTATTTATTCATATGTGGTGCTGAGGATCGAACCCAGTGCCTCACACATGCTAGGCAAGCGCTCTGCTGCTGAGCCACCACCCCAGCCCCTTAATAAGTACTTCTATAAGCTATAATAAATGATACAAAGGTTACTCTGCAATATAAAATATATAAAATTTGAATTTTAATTCAGACTAAGTAATGAATAGTGATGTTTCTAAAAGCTGTACTAAGACAAAACTACTTTAAAAAACCATCATACAAATTGAAATGTTAACATTTACAATTGTATAAAGAGTTGTTTCCAAATACCAGAATTAAAAAAAAATGTTAGCACATTATATCAGTCTGATCTAACCTAATTTTGCTGAAACATTATACAAGTTACAACTTAATATGAACAAACCTGATACTTCTGATAATGTAATTAATTTTTAAAGATTCTTAATTCTAGTTTATCTGCTTCTAATAAATGGAAGCAGGGGAGCGTTTGGGGAGATGACAGAACTGGAAATTGAATACTGTTCAGTAACTAAGTATGTTGAAACAAGTATTTGATTTGCCGGAAAGCTGAGTAAATAGCCAACTATTGATTTACCTGTGTATTCATGCAGTCTTACGTTTCCCTCGCCAAAAAAACCCAGTTAAATTTCCATGTTACCTTTCCTGTTTGAGGTATAGCATTTTTCATTATCCTTGCCACATTTGCAATTGGAAGATATATATCTTGTTCTCTGAAACTTTCTTTTGAACCATTTGTATCTTCATGATCATTCATGCTGTCCTCAGTATCTAAAGAAATTAAAAAAAAATTAGGTGTAAAGCTTCTCACAATTTTACTTTAAGATAGAAAGGACTATCTGAAATGACCTAGAGTAAAAATCATTGTAGTTCATTTCCTAATTTTTTTTTTTAGGGATTAGCGTAGCAATTCTTTTCACAATTTTCACAAGGTCAGAACTGACCCTATTCATTAATTTCAAACCCACAGCCTAGAATTTAAAAAAAAAAATTTTTTTTTAGACCTTTATTTTATTCATTTATGTGGTGCTCAGACTTAAGTGCCTCACACATGCTGGGCAAGCACTCTACCACTGAGCAACAACCCCAATCCCCCATTGCCTAGAATTCTTTTTTTTATTTTTGGTACTGGAAATTGAACTTTGGTACTGGTACTCGACCACGGAGCCACCTCCCCAGCCCTATTTTGTGTTTTATGTAGAGACAGGGTCTCACTGAGTTGCTTAGCGCCTCGCCGTTGCTGAGGCTGGCTTTGAACTCACGATTCTCCTGTTTCAGCCTCCCTAAGTGCTGGGATTACAGGCCTGCGCCACCGTGCCCGGCTTAGAATTCTTTTATCCTCAACTATACCTTCTAAAATCCTATCTACCCATTTTTCAAAAAGCTAGAATAACATCTCCACAGCACCTTCAAACGTGGCCTTTCCTTTCATAAAATACCCCAAGTACTTCTCTATCACACATCTTCTAAATTTTTTTTTTTCTCATCTCCTCAGCTAAGATCATTGGTACTTGATTCCAAGGATCTATTTTATTGTCCTAGGACTTGGTATAGCACCCTCTCAGAGCAGGTGGTATAGTATTTATTGCCTAATTGAGCTATAAAACTTATAAGTTACAACCTATGGCTCCTGGAATATTGCTAGATTAAGAGGTTATGTGTTTATTCAAGTTTATTTTACATAAACGTATATGTAAAATTTACACTATATAAAACTCTTAAAAGTTGATATAAACTTGTTTATAAGTTTATGTAAAATCCTACACAGAATGGAAAAACTAGACTTGAAGATCACTGACCCAAATGGATCACTGAAGTAGTAACTAGTTTTTGAACAAAACTATTAACAGTGAGTGATTCAATTTTTCTTACAAAAAGGGAATTTCCAAATTATATAGACTTAGATGTAACTGAGGCTTTAATAGTACCAATAACATCCTTTTATGACTAAATACATAAATATAAATACATAAATAAAATAAATATAAACCTCCACTTTTGGACATTACTAAGCAAAGCACTAAAACTGATTCAATTTACATTTTTATGTGTTTAAAACAATATTATCAAAACTAATTTATCTGAATATCTATTTTAGGATGAAATACTAATCTCCTCCAAACTCCTCCTAAAGATGTATGTTAATTTTTCATTTTACAAATCAAAATGCCACAAAAGTAAATTATTTCTGATAGGCCAACATAATACTGCCATTCTAATATTTGACATTGTTCAAAGTTAATACTGAATGAAAATCAAAATTAAGTTTGTACATAAGTACTAGAAATATAATAGCTATCAATTTAACTCCCTGTAAAGAACTATTTTATTTACTGTATCAACTGAATAAGAATTTCTCACTTAATACTTACACAGGAAGTCAGTAATAAATTTTAAAAAGAAACAAGTTTTTTAAAAAAGCAATACTTTTATAGAATTCTTATCTAGGACTCATCACTCTTTTGAAGATTATTTCTAATAAATACCTTTTTAGATCTTCAGTGAACCATGACATGAGACTGCTAATTTTCCTGGAAAGATAAAAGTAACCTAGCATATATTATAATAAAATGTCCACTTTTTTGGGGGGGAGGCAGTTACTGGGGGTTGAACTCAGGGGCACTTGACCACTGAGCCACATACTCAGCCCTTTTTTGTGTTTTATGTAGAGACAGGGTTTCACTGAGTTGCTTAGCGCCTCGCCGTTGCTGAGGCTGGCTTTGGACTTGCAATTCTCCTGTCTCAGCCTCCCAAAGTGCTGGGATTACAGGCGTGCACCACTGCGCCCGGCTAAATGTCCACTTTTAAGTTGTTCCCACGTGTGCATCTGGCTCTAGTTGTGGCTTTCTTACCATCATGAGGCTGTATCACATAATGACTTCCTCCAATGTAGTCTGCAGAGATTCCTAGTTGGGAAGCATCTGTTGTAGTACTGTCACCATCCATCTAGGCAAAAAAAGAAAGACTTTTAACGTTCTTTAGTAAAAGTTATACTAAAACAACCCAATAGATTCAGTGCTCACAAACTCTCAGAGAATGGGTCAACCACATAACCTTAAGCTTACTAAAAGAAAACATTTGTATTTCTTTTTTAAAATATTTTTAGTTGTAGATGGACACAATACCTTTATTTTATTTATTCATTTTTATGTGGTGCTGAGGATCGAACCCAGTGCCTCACACATGCCAGTCAAGTGCTCTACCACTGAGCCGCAACTCCCCCCCATTTATATTTCTTGATTTGGAAACTTTCCAATAATTTGTAGCTATTTAAGATTACCTTGTCCATGTTCATTACCTTGTCCATTATAAGCATAAAACCAATAGGGAAACACAACATGAAAGTGAATCTAAAGCATATGCCCCTTTCTTTGAGTAGCATAATCCTCAGACATAAAATAGGCAAACCTTGACTTACAATCTAATTTATCACTGGAATGCCAATCAAAGCCCAAATCAGCTTTTCAGTCTACTGGAAATCACCTACACCCACGGCTCTGAGTTCTCCCGCTAAAGTCTGTGCGTTCTTTTGCTCCTGCTGCAAACTTACTTTGCTGTCTCACGGAAGTTCCAACATAGACAATGTCTCGGGTTATGCTGCTGCTTGGGTAAGAAGCATGTAGATTCCCTGCACAGTCTATACCCACACCACCCAAAAGCATACCTATATTTTGAGTGAGCCCATCACCTCTGACTCTAGTCAAAGGTTAATTTTCTCTTCTCCCAGGCCCTTAAACTTTTTTATTCTTTTTCCCCCCCTAGTAATACCCATGGGTGTTTTACCACTGAGCTACATCCCCAGCCCTTTTTATTTTGAGACAAGGTTTGGCTAAGCTGTCCAGCCTTGCCTTGAAGTTGAGATTCTCCTGCCTCAGCCACCTGAGTCACCTGGATTACACAACTTTTTGATAAAGGGGGGGGTCAGGAGGAGGGGAAAGAAAAGGTCAGGGATATTGAACATCTATCTGCATGTAAAGATAGGAAATTACAACCGTAGACAAGAGCGAGAGTTAAAAAGACGATTTTTAAAGTCTGTTTAATTAATTTTGCTTAGAGCTCAAAGAATACCAAAAGGGAAAATTTGGAAAAAAGTGCCCTTAAGCTCCATTCCATTTCACCACCAGCAGATTCTGGAAGGCTTTTTGCTTTACAAATATTACTATTCAAAATAAATGGGGACCTGGCTATTTGTGAGTGGAAAAATTAAAAATGCATTATCTGGAAAGTATTGCAAAAATTAAACGTAATTTATACATGCTTTCAGGCCAGAGAGAGAGATACTGATGTTAAATGTTTATTAAGGCCCGAGACCCAGTGCAAACTTAATGTTATTAACTATAATATTTTAGTCCCTTGTATTAAAACAAAACAAAACAAAACAAAACATGTCTTCTCCATCTCCGTTGGATTTTTATCTAATACTAAAGTACTGGGCTAGTTTCCAACTGTTCAATAACGTGGCTTTTTTTCATGCATCTGTTAATTTTGATGTCTAACTAAATTGTAGCTGTAGATATATTTCTATAATTTATGTAGCTTTTTAAGAGAGTAGAAAATAGAATTTGTAGACCTTTGCTAATCTGTGAAAACACAGAACACCTATTTTTTTCACTGACTTTTTGGTGGCTCTTAGGAGAGCCACAAAGTCAGTGAACTTTCTGACCCTTCTGCTGCCCTCTGCAAATAAGCATCCCTGCCAGTTATAGGTATTTCTATACAAAACAGAAACATTAACTGCTCTCCCAATCTTAAACTGATATAAATGCATGTGAAATATTAACCCAATACAAGATACAATTTTGATCCTAAAATGTTAACAAGACAAGACACAGGAAGAGCAGGTTTTTGAAGATGGTCCTTTAGAATGGCTGTGAGTTCACCAGCTTTTACAATGACCTAAGGAAGGTCAAGGTGCAGGTGACAGGCCCCAAGTGGTTGTTTCAAAACCTTTAACTGCAAACAAATCTTTCTGGTCAGCACAGGGAACCAATAACAGAAATTCTTTGATAAATGAATGTACATAGGATACCAGACTCTAAAAATTAGCTGATAAGCAAGATAATGTTCAAATAACAAAGTGGTTCTGGGAGATAAATTAGTTTATAAATATAACACAAAACCATTAAAGGCAAAAAGTTTTAATCATATTATCTTGTCATGCACTAGAACTAACAGCAAGATTATCATCTAGATTAACAGCATTAGCCTTTCAAGACCTCAGTCTTCTATAAGTGAAAATCAAATATTTCCCAGAGTTGTTAGAATAAAGACTAGAACACCACTCAGGACAGTGCCCAGTTTGTACTCCACAGACACTGCGCCCAGCCTCTCTCCTTTGAAGGAGTTGCCCATTTCTGCTTATTATATGTTTTTGGTTCTGGAAGTTTTACATTTCTCTCAAGTCATACCTTCTGTTCCTCTCATCTCTCTACCATTAAAATCCCAACACTGACTTTAATCCAGTGATCCCCATCCTGCTGGAATCCTTTCTAATTTATCTGATTCTGCAGTCAAAAGTCTAATATCGTTCACTTCTTTGAAGCTCTCCAGCACTAAACTCCTTCATTCAACAAATCGGCCTCACCTTTGATTCTTGCGGCATGCTAGCCACTCCAGTATATGGAAGGAATGGTGGAAAAGACTTGTTAGGGTTTTTTCTGGGTCTAAAATCTCCTATAAAAATTTATAAAACAGAATGTAGGTCATAAGTCAGTCAACACGTATTTTCCTAAGTGAGCACTGAGTGTTTGTGGGTCGTGCTATGTATGGCAATGCAGCAGTCAACAACACAGAGAAGGTCTCTGTGCTCATCCTGCAGAGAAAACAAATGTTACATAACCTGGGGCAGGAGGAGGGGCAGAGAGCATAGTCTACTGGTACTTCCAGGACACATGTTCTGGAACTCAGTCACCTAGTTTGAATGCCCTGCTACTCAACTGGCCAGGAGACCTTGAGCAAGTTGGATGAGAACAGGACTTAACCTCACAGGGCTCCTGTACAGGTTAGGAGATAATCCACATAAATACCTAGAGCACGCAGTACAGGCCATCTACAACCACTAACTAATGACAACTAATGGCTGGTGCCAAGTGCGAAGAAAAACAAAGATGTTTTGCCACATGCTATGTGAACTTATTCCAGGGAATAAGCTTTATTCCATTAAAAGTTCCCATGAGTCTGAGAGGTCAAGGAAGTTTGTTAGGAAATAGCATTTAAACTGACTGAAAGATGAATACGAATCACTCAGGGGAAAAAAAAAATGGGAAAACAATATTCCAGACAAACAGACAAAAGCAAATAGGAAAAAAAATTAAGTGGAGTGCAAATCAGATTTTTTTGAAAAATTAATTATTTTGGGGGGTACCAGGGACTGAACCCAGGGGTGTGCAACCACTGAGCCCTTTTTTACTTTAAGACACAGTCTAGCTAAGTTGCTTAGGGCCTCACCAAGTTGCTGAGGCTGGCTTTGAGTTTGCCATCCTCCTGCCTCAGCCTCCTGAGCCCCTGGGATTATAGATGTGAGCCTATAGCACCCAGCTAGATTTCTTTTTTAAAAGATTATTTTAGACAATATAGAAAACCCATCCAATATTAAATAATGACCTGGAGGGGAGCAAGAATAGGGGCAGAAGACTGGTAGGGACTATACTGCTGCCACTAAGGCATGAATTCAGGTAAGCTGGTGATCATCTCAGCATCTGCTCCGAGGCCAGAGCCCTGGAGGAAGCAAAGTAACTAGCAAGAACCAGAAGAACTTGGTGACTGGCCAAGTAAGAGCTCAAGCAAAGACCAAGGATACTGCTGGGCTTCTCCGGGCTACAGAGGCAGGGAAAGGAGAGGGAAGGGGATGCCTGGGCCACACAGGGCCTAGCTGATGCTGGTGACTGTGGATTTACAATGGTACTGATATGTCCTGCTGTGACACTCATAGGCTAGTGTTGGATTTCATCCAGGGAACAAAGGGAGAGGAGCCAGTAGGACAGTGACAAGAACACTGGTAAATGATGAATCACTACAGGGGAGGAACTGATAAATATGGACACAGAGTAGTTAAGTCTCATTATGTTAATTTTAATGACTATATGAATTATTTAGGGGAACTGGTATTATTCTCTAAAATATTATGGGAAATAATCAGCTGACTGATACATTTTTATTCTATTTTTTTGTGTAGCAGTATTTAAACTATGCTAATAATTTGTTGCATAAATACAGTAAATAGTGTCCTCTTTCTGTGTTTATATTTGTTGAACACTTTCTGTGTATCTCACAATGTTCATGATCCCATACATCAGGTAGGAAAACTGAAGTGTCTGAAGCGATCTGTCCAATGTGACACAGGAAGTAGGACTGAAATCTAGAGCCTCAGATGGCAAGTACTTCAGTCTGCCTTCCTGGTAGTTTTCCCTGCAGCATTTAAGCCTGATCCTTAATATTCCTCTTATAAATTCTAGGTCTACCTATTCTATATTGAAAGCATTTAAAGTGCCTTCTCAAGCAAGGGCAATATTTGTGAAATGGCCAAGAACGCCCTCTGGTCTAGGTTTGCAGTGTGGCTCCCTATTTACTAGTTGTGCCTATGAACAAGGTGCCTGCCTTCCCTTGTGTTCCAGTTTCCCCATTTTTAAAATGGGGTTGCTGTGACAAGTTACTGTATAAAAAGCACTTAGCAAAGGGCATTAAACACATAGCAAGAACTCAACAAATGTAACCTGGTGTGATTATTATCTCTTCAAATACAGTTCTTTCCAGGCACAAAGAGTTCTCTCTCACACATATAACTTATCCTTCTAACTGTTCTGTGGATCACATTCCATTTTAGGATAAGAAATAATACAAGGCTTCCTCCTCCTAACGTGTCTTCAGTGCTCCCTACTAGCTTCTTCACTTCTCCTTAAACTTGTCATCTCCCTCTTTACATGTGAAGAAAACCTGAATTCCACCTCACCCCCTGTGAAGCTACCACCGTCACCCTGCCATGCAGCCCTTACATCCCTCTCCGTTCCCCCTTAAGCCCCCAGCCATCTGCTTCTTGACCCTACACTATGCTGAAACCACTTTCCAAGCTGCCAGTGCCCTTGCCTTCATCCTACTTGATGTCGCTGCAGTACGTGCCACTGCTGACTTCCAAAGCAATAACCACGCCTGGTTCTTTCTTTCTTCCCATCCTCTAATTGTTACTTTCCATCCAAGGTTATTATTTTCCTTCTTTCCCTTACTCTCTTAATGAACTCATTAAATATCACCTCTGTGCTCATAAATCTCAAATCTACAACCACTATTTCACCTGTCACATAAACAACCCACAGTATAGAAAGTATCTGATATTCCATCACCACAAACTAAGAGAATGGGAAATGAAACTCACCTCCCCCTCCCGCTACGAGGGCAGGCAAGGAAGATCTGCTTTTCGACTATTGCCATTCTTTGAGGAACAAAACCATCTTCCTCTCTTCCAGGCTAAATATACCATAGTCTTCTCAGGTTGGTCCATCTCCTTTCAAGGATGTAACTCATTGTTACATCTTTTAATATATCTCCTGGATATGCCCTTCCTTTTCTATTTCCACTGGATTACTGCCAACACACTTTAACTGTTGTTTTATGACTAATATACTTACTATACCACTGGTTCCATAGTTCTTGAACCTGTTCTTTAAGGTTTCTAAAGGTTTTCTGCATCAAGTCCAAATCTCCTTTTCACAGCTTTACAAGAGCAGATCCCTCACTTAACCTAACCAAACTTCTTTCCCACTTTATCTTAAGGGCTAATAAAATTTTAGTGCTAGAATGTTCCAGAGTGAGACAACTATGACTCAAAGAAATTGTGATATGCCCGAGGTCACAGATACTATAGCAGAACCAGAACTAAATCTCCAGATGACCAAGTGGTGTCTTCAGTACATAACTGTGAAATTCCCACTGTGTACCCATATCCCTATCCCCTAAGTAAGGGGCTCATTCCTGCCTCCAGGCTTTTGCTTTTGGTCATAATCCTCCACCTATCCAAATCCAACCCATCCTTCAGCCTCAGTTCAGGCCCCCAGGCTCCCTCCATGACATTCCCAACTATCTGCCCATCATACCTCTCCCTTCCACCAGTGCTGAATTGAGAGTCAGCATTTTCCATTCAACATGTCAGTGACAGAGTCAGTACTTAGTTTGACTAAAGTGCTATCAGCTCAACAGCTCCTTAACAAAGCTGGGACAGGCTTCTGCCCAGTAGCCTCAGTAGCACTTAGGGACCCACAGAAACCACTTCACATGTAAGTAACCAAAAATAAGGACAGTGGCAAGGAGCAGAGGGACTATTTGTCTAGACTTGAAAGGCACTCACTGTATCAGGAATCTCCAATGGATTATTTTGTTTCAGCTAATTATTCTTCATACCAAATTAACAACCAAAATAGTAAGACATACTTACTGTCATGAAATACTGTCAGAACCGTGTTGTCAGTGGTGCTCAAGAACACCTGTCTAAAAAGGTATCCAATCTTTGCCCAATTTCAACCTAAAAAAAAAAAAATCTATTAAATTTATAGTGTACAGGTTTTCTTTCTAGTAAAGTTAAAGAGTTTGCATATAGTTTTGTTTACTACTCTCTTAGTCAATGGAGTATGAATAGCAAGCACCCAAAGAACATTTATTTCTGAATTGGAAGATTTTGGAGAACATACAAAAAAAGTGAATTTTATGGAGAAATTGCTTTTCTAACATAACCCTGAATTTAGTCATGCTCATCACAAATATTCATCACAGTTCACCAAACAGGGACCAAATGATATATTAGGTAAGAGACTGAAAATTATACATCTAAATTATTTGAAATATTAACACCCAAGACACAAATACTCCACTTATCAACATAATTTTTTGATCATAGTTTTCTTAATGTTTCAGAGTGAGATTTGGGTGTTTTAAAGCTCAAAGAGGGGGCATTTATCTCAGAATATGCTTTTAAATTAAGTGCCTTAGATTATACTGGGAAAAACATACATGTTGCCCAAAGAACATTACCCCCACCCCAAATAAAACCACACGCAAAATCAAGCCCTTTATTATTTTGAATCATCAACATTTTGGACAAAAATTTCATTCATAGCCTTCAGTCTCATGTCAAGTAATAAATAGCTGAATAAATTAGTACCAATTACAATGTTACCACATTCATTTCTCATTTGTTCTTTACCTTTTTTCAATGAAACAATTAAATGAGTAGGGGGCTTAACAAAACAAAAACACATCCTTCCAGTGTTAATTTTAGAGAGAAAAGAAATACTGATTAGCATTCAGGCATGAAATCTAGTAAATAGCAGAAAAAAATTGTAGCCAGAGTTGAATTTTTTAAATGCCACTAAAGGGTCCAGGCAGTATCAGCAAAGACTGCCTGACATTTTCTATAAACTTAAAAGTAATTTCTAATGTCTTTTCATAGAGTGCCCTCTTTCTAGATCCAAAGCTGCCCGGTACAATTTCTTCCTTGTAGTTTAAAAAAAAGTTTAGGGTGACTTTAAAAAATAATGCTCACAACACCTACAATGTAGGGGATATTATATATATATATGTAGGAGATATATATACACACACACACACACGTGTGTGTGTGTGTGTGTGTGTGTGTGTGTGTGTGTGTGTGTATCTTGCTTAGAATGGGGAGGGCTGGTGAGAGCCCCACCAGTCACTCAAATACTTGATTGAGTATATATTTAGGTTCAGTACATTAAAGAAAAACCATTGCCTCATATGGTATATACTTTCTTAAAGGCAGGTTATGATGTATGTGAAAGCTCAAGGGAATGCATACATCTGTTTAATGTTTGAAGAAATGCAAATTTGTATCCAAGAAAAGCAGTAGTCCCTTCCTCCAACCTCCATTCTTTGGCATCAACAACTAGAGTTTTGCATCAATATGATCTTTAAATTAAGCTACAAGAGCAGTGCAGAAAAGGAATAATTGCCTTTTAAGGAATTCTGGTTAAACTTTCAATACTTTCCCAATAAAACCTCTACTTATTAATGCCACTGTTATTGGTCAGTTTATCTCATCACTTTATGATGCTGATTAGTTTCCATACTAAGCAAGCTGAAGCCACTCCAGTGATTTGTGCCACGAACCGTGGAACTAGGGAGTCCATGCGGATTAGTGGGGTGCCATTTTTTTAAAGGTCGCCGGCTACCTAACCTTGTCTTGTTATAGTACTTTGGGCGCGATTACGATTTGGGGGTGCTCGTAATTCTTTGTTCTCGGAGACTACTTACGGCCCTGCACATCCTCCCGCCTCCCACCACCGATGATTAAAACCCCAGTCCAATCCGAGAGGCTGCCTTCCCACCTTCGGGGCAAGTCCAGGGACCGCAAGCCGCCAGATGGCTGCATTCTTTACGTGCAAACCAGACTGCGGGGAAACCAGAGCCACTCCTTCCGCCCGGGGACCTCGCTGCTCCCCACGCAGGTGCCCGGGGTGGCCCGGGTCCGCCGCCGGGCGCGGCCGACCTGTCAGAGCCGCGTGTGCGGCGCGGGCGCCCCCGGGGCGCATCCCCTGCCGCCCCGCGGCTCCGACCCCGCGCCCAACGCCCGCCCGCCGCGCGGGCACACAAAGCGGCGGGCCCTGCCGTGCCCCCGGGCGGGCGGCGGCCGCGGGACACGCGCGGCGGCCGCGGCCAGGCAGGGTCGCCGGGGCCCGCGCCGTGCCCCCGCCCGCGGTCGCCTCCCGGCACAAAATGGAGCCGGCCCGGGGCGCCGCCGCGAGGGGCCGGCCGTGCCCGGCAGCCTCCCTCGGCCCGGCTCGCGGCAGCGAGCGGGAGGTCGCCTGGCCCGCGTCCCGCCGCTCCAGCGCCCGGCGCACAAAGAGCCTCGCCGCGGCCCGCGCCGCTCCCGGCCCGGCCGGCCCGCAGCGGGAGCGCCTCGCCGGCCCGGCCCGGCCGCGGCCCCGACTCGGCCCGGCGGGCTGCAGGGAGGCGAGTGCCCCCCGGCCGCGGCGGCGTTGGCGGCGGGGACGGCGCCTGGAGGAGACGGACATTTCATTCGAGCTAAAGTGGAGTCGGTTTAGGAGCGATCATTGGCCGAAGCGAGACACAAACCTCCAATGCAGCCCTGGTTGGCTCCCGTCTCCAATCGGCTGTTTGGTTGGACAGAAAATGGCTGCGAAGGAACCAGTCCCAGCGCGGAGCTCCGCTTCCAGGACTCGGCCTCCCCTCCCTCCGCAGCGGGCCGCTTCCCTCCACTCGACACCCTCCCTCCGCACCGCCCGCGCGCCGCGGCCACGCCCAGACCCCGCCTAGGCCCCGCCCTCAGGCCCGCCCCGCGCGCCTGCTGCTGCTGCTTCTGCGGCTGCGGCTGCGGCTGCGGCTGCGGGAGGCCGCCGCGTCGCTGGCCCTGTGGCGGCTGCGCAGGCTTCCCGGGTCTGCACCCTAGCTCTCAGTGGAGGTGCGCACTGGGTGCCTTTTAGTGTCTACCCGGGACCTTGCGAAGCCTGATTTCTCCTGCCTTCCTCTCTTTGTAATCTCCTCCCTCCCTACGAGGGAGAGACTCCCCCGCCTGAGCTCGGCCCGCCGGCGCTTGAATTGGAGCCAAGGGCAGAAACCGCTGCCCAGGGCGACTTCAGCTCGGAGTGGGTTTGAACGGCCGCTACCTCCCGGGACGCCTTCCACACCTCGTGCTTTTCCTTGTCTCTGTTAGTTTTTCCAGGTACACAGCGCTACCCGCATCGGTCGCTGAGCACGGCTGTTAGTTTTTCAGATTTCATCCAAAGACACAATCGCCTACCGTACTTAGGATGTTGAATTTCCTACCCACTTCTTCCCCCGTAGATTGCAATAGTAGTTCCAACCTAACGTGGCTTTTCTCAACCAGATGACGTTGTGGCTGCAAGAATCCACAGCCGTTCTTGCATCTTTGCAGCCAGGCTCCTTGCCTGTCTTAGCCTCACTGCAGTGTGAGTCAAACTTGAACTTCCCAGATAAGCATGCACTCTACCACTGAACTTTATAAAGAAGTTTTAATAACATGGGGAGATGTTTCGAACGCAGTGTTGAGAATAAAACAAACTGTGGGAAGATATATGAGCTCAATTTCGTAAATATATGTGAATAATTACAGAGAAAACCGACATGCCAAAAGTTAGTAGTTTTCTCTAAAATAGAATAGGTGCTCAAAGCATGCTCACTGGTTACAGTTAGGAAATCACCCAAGAAGTTTATTTTTATTGAACATTTACTATGTGTCAGTCAGGACTTAAGGAGGTGGTGGGGAACAAAACCATGTCCCTGCTCTCAATGGAACTTTATTTTTTTCTTTCTTTTGAGGATTAAACCCAGGGATGCTTCACCACTGAGCTACATCCCCAGTGCCTTTTTAATTTTAATCTTAAAATTTTTTACATATTTATTTTTGTACTAGGAATTGAACCCAGGGCTGCTTAACCACTGAACCCCATGCCAGCCCATTTTATTTTTTATTTTGAGACAGATTCTCACTAAGTTGCTGAGGCTAGCTTTGAACTTGCAGTCCTCCTGTCTCAGCCTCCTTGGTCACTGGGATTACATGCATACCATCAGGCCTGGCTGCAACTGATTTCTTGAAGAGGTCTCATGGTGGTTTCTTGTAGTTATCTTACTGTGGTTTAACAGAATACCTGAGGCTGGGTAATTTATAATGAAATTTATTGCCTCATTGTTTTGGTAGCTGGAAAGTCCAAAATCAAGGGACATCTGGTACAGGCCTCCTTTCTGCATCATCCCATGATAGAAGTGTAGAGGGAGGGTGAGAGAGTGCCAGCCCACTGGAGAAGGAGGCCAAACTTACTTTTATAACAGATCCATTCAACAGAAAACCACAGTAAGCCATTCATAAGGTCAGACCCCATGATCTAGTCACATCTTAAAAGTCCCACCTTTTGACAATTTCAGCACCTGAACTTTGGAGGACCCATTTGAGCCCTATCAGTGGTAGCGATGGAGATGGAAAGATAGAGAGTAGTGGATAGACTGGCAATACATTTTAGGGACACAACATTGTGGTACCAAAAGGGAATACTGAAAAAGATAAGGTTTATTCTTAGGAAATTGGCCTGGGTAACTTGAGGGGATGGTAGAATGGGCTCTGGACTAGAGTGTTGGGTTTATAACCCAGGTATAACCAGCTACCAACTGAGTGACCTGGGGGCTAATCTCTGAGCCTTAATTTCTTTACCTGTGAATCAATGACCTTCCTGATCCATTGCAAGTAACAACCTAACCCAGGATGGTTGGAAAGCACGAATTATAATAAAGAGCTGAGAAGAGTGCCTGGTCCTCTGCAAAACAGCCCAAATTGTTAGCCCTTGTTATGGGTATTGTTATTGTTGCAGTTATTGAGATGAGGATGAGGGAAACAGAAACCCAAACTAAGAAGAGCTGTGAGTACTTGGAAAGTGCAACAGTTATTAATATTTTTCTACTCTAGTGGAATGATGCCATCTATTAATGGCTCTCTAGTTTAACCAGTTATAGAAGTAATTTATATACCATGTGGTAATTAACACTGTGGATTAGGGGTGCCCAAGGGAAGGAACAGAAGGGCAATAAATTTTAATAAGGACTCTAGGGAATGGCCATGCGAGGGAGGGGTGCTGAGGCAGGCTAAGCCTGAGGGGAAGTGACTGCAGAAGGAGGTGAAGGGGAGGAAATTGAGGCCACAGACATGCCTCCCCGCTCTGGGATCAAGACAGCTCCTGAGAATGTGAAGTGGTCCTACACCGACGAGACTCTGATGCTGTGTCTCCATTTGGAGTTCAAAATGAAAAGCTCACTTCATTGTAAAATGTGTGGCTGGAATTCCTGCAGAGTTCCAGCTTTCCTCCTGATGGGCACTTTGACATGTTTTTCCATATCAAAGTCTTTTTTAGAAATTTCCCCTCATTTTCGGAGACCTCTGCTTCGCTGACCTCGAAGCGGGTTCTTGGTTTGCATAACAGGTAGTCATCCTGGGCCATTTCTTGCCCCTTGCCATTTGCTTGGCTGACTCTGACAAGTCCTTCAGCATTTAGCTCAGAGTACCTTCTCCAGGAAGGCTTCCTTGATTCCCATGACAGGCCTTTTTTTTGGGGGGGGGTACCAGGGATTGAATTCAGGGGTACTCAATCACTGAGCCACATCCCCAGCCCTATTTTGTAGTTTATTTGGGGACAGGGTCTCACTGAGCCTCGCTCTTGCTGAGACTGGTTTTGAACTTGCAATCTTCCTACCTCAGCCTCCCAAGCTGTTGGCATTACAGGCATGTGCCACCGTGCCTGGCTCGTGACAAGCCTTTAATCACATCCATCTCTCACTAATGCACACCTCTCTTTGAAATGTAAATTTTGCTGATCCAGACCATGTCTAATTTTTTAAATCCCTGCATCTCCCTGTGCCTAGAACAGTGCCCGGCTCAAAGGTGAATGACAATGTACTAAATGAATGAGTGACCTCCGCTCCCTGCCCCCACTTCTTCACCTTCAACGGGCACCTGGACAAAGCCAGCTCTGTATAAGTCCCTCCCCTGTGTCTCCACGGCCCTTGCCACTCCTGCTGATTCAAGGTCAGAGACCATCTCACCAGTATGCCTGACTCAACCCTGATGGAGCTCAATAAGAACCCAGCTGAATGGTAGAAAACCCTCAGCATACACTCCAAGTACATGACTTACTCTGTGAGTGTAGCATGAGGAGTCCCTGAGTTCCCTGCAGTGTGCTAGGATCCTCTGCAAACTGCTGCTCCTAAGTTGGCACACCCCTGCCCTAATTGCCCTCCTGAAATGGGGTCTTCCTGGCTAAAAAGGCTCCTCCCACTTCTGTTTTCCTATAATCTAAGACACGGATTGATCTTGCTTGAAGGCTCCCAGTTCCTACCCAGCCAGTGTGGGTAGGAACTGGTGGCCTTTGTGGGTAGATACTGCTTTGGAGGCAGCATATGAGTTGTTATCTCACTTATGCAAGTTTGGGGGGTGTCATGGTTTGGATGTGAGGTGTCCTCCAAAAGCTCATGTGTAAGACAGCACGAGAAGGTTTAGAGCAGAAATGATTGTGTTATGAGAACCTTCACCCAATCAGTGAGTTAATCCCCTAGTGGGATTAACTGGGCGGTAGCTGAAGGTGGGGCATGTGGCTGGAGGAGGTCGGTTATTGGGAGCGCACGTGCCTTTGGGCTATATAATTTGTATCTGGCGAGTCGAGTCTCTGCTTGCTGATCATCATGTGAGCTGCTTCCCTCTGCTATACTCTTCTGCCATGATATTCAGCCTCATCTTGAGCCCCCAAGTAATAGAGGCTGCTGTCTATGAACTGAGACCTCTAAGTCCCCAAATAATCTTTTCCTCCTCTACAATTGTTCTAGTCGGGTCTTTTTATTAGACACCACAGTAAAAAAGCTGACTGAACAGGGAGAGAAAAGGAATTTAGATGTCTTTTGGGGACCATGGCTTCTTTTATTGCCCCAGGCCCCACCAACTAACTGCCAGCTTTTACCTGGCTATTTCTCATATGTTACCTGGCTGATCTCTGAAGACAGATCTGAGTTTTGGCTACTGCTATCAGCCCAACCTCAATCCATCCCCAAAATGCCTTTCCCCTACCCAGCTGTTGCAGCAGCGAAAGAGGCAGGGAGGTCCTTACCTTCCAAACCCAGTGCCAGCCTTGGACCTCCTCCAGGGAATCCAACTTTGTGTTTCTTACTTTGCTACCGTTTATGCTCAACATCACCAGTGCAAGGACAGTAAACTCTGAGAGGGTCTGGTTGGTTTTTTGTTGTTGTTTGTTTATTTTCATTCAGAACTGGCTTCTCCCCTGCTGTGGTTTGTCCCGCCTGAGATTCTTATGCTAGAGACTTGGTCCCAGTGGGCGGTTAGGGGGGTGGCGGAATCATTAAGAGATGGGGCTTAGTAGACAGTCATTAGGTCATAGGGGCTCCATGCTCACAAATGGCTTAGCATTAACCATGAGCGGATTAATAGGGTCTCACACTGATGAACAGTCTCTTAGAAGTGGGTCAGGCCTAGTAAAAATGCATATGTTCCCATGGGAGTGGGTTGTGATCAAAAGAGTAAGCCTAACCCTCCTTGGTCTCTTGCTTCCTGTTCCTGGCACTGTGATGCCATCTGCCACCCGAGTCACCAGAGGTCCTCACCAGAGCTGAGCAGATGCCAGACCATGCTTTGAATTTTCAGAACCATGAGCTAAATATACCTTTTTTCTTTATGAAGTACCCAGCCTCAGGTATTTTATTATGGCAACACAAAATGAATGAAAACATACCTTCTTCTGAGAAATGTGCCTTCCCCCAGCTCTGATGTCCAAGCTGGGTGGAGCCAGCCTGGTGCCTGGTGCTTGACTCCACCTACCTTGTGGAGAAAGATTACACACAAAGGGATGCAGGAGAGTCTCTGGGGGGGTTCAAGTCTCTGGCTTTGTGTTTGTCTAAGCTAGTACTAGATCGTTTTTGTGTTTTGTCACTTGAAGTTCAAGTCCTGAGCAACACAGCCCTTTGTATGCCCTGTGGAGAACAGATGCAGACATAACAGCCACAAAGGGGAAGTTCATTTCTGTCACTGCGGTGCAGCTTGCCCGGCTCCTTCTACCTGAGTCAGTACATGAGCCACTCTCAGATGATATGCAATGCCAACAACACTAAAACTAAAAAAGCTAGTTAGCTGTAGTTAGGGAGTCAAGGACAAATTATATATTACACATAATAGATATAACTATAATATAAATAAGTAAACATTATAATTAGGAAGCTGAAGAGAAAAAGACTGAAAGAAGGACGCAGCACTGGAACTGCACAATGGGAGGTTCTCACAAGGGAGACACTTGGCAACTGAACTTGATAAGCTCACAAATTTCATTTGAATAAAGGTTTTCTTGCATTTTGTGGCACTAGGTTGAGCTTTTTTTAAATTTTTTTTTTTTTTAGTTGTAGATGGGCACAGTATCTTTATTTTATTTATTTTTATATGGTGCTTGTGAGGCAAGCGCTCTACCTCTGAGCCACAATCCCAGCCCCTAGATGGAGCTTTTTTTTTTTTTTTTTTTTTAATATTTTGTTTAGTTGTAGATGAACACAATATCTTTATTTATTTATTTATTTTTATGTGGTGCTGAGGATCGAACCCAGTGCCTCACGTATGCGAGGCAAGCGCTCCACCACTGAGCCATAACCCCAGCCCCAGATGGAGCTTTTTTTAAAAAATATTTTTTTTAGTTGTAGACAGACACAATGTCTTTATTTTTATTTTTACATGGTGCTGAGAATTGAACCCTGTGCCTCATCCGCGCTAGGTGAGTGCTCTACTGCTGAGCCACAACCCCAGCCCTAGATTGAGCTTTTACAGGTCTGACCCGATCATTTGGGAAACCACTAGGTAGAATCCCCACTGTACACCTTCCTCTAAATTGACTCCAGATGCCCTATTCTTGGTCCTCTTCTCTGACTATGGCACTTACTGTCCCCCACAACCAGAGTAGGAGTCAGTGGCCATGTTTGTCCCAAGATCTCTTGAAGGATCTAGCACTGCAATTTTGGTAGCCACCTGTAAAATGTGCCTTTCCCCCAGCTCTAACCATAAGGTTCTATTGGCGGAATGTCACCATAATTTTATAGATCCTGCCCCTTTGGCCTCTGGTAATTGGTTCAGGATTAGGCTTCTGACTCAAGCTAGGATCTACATAGTCCTCTGCTGCCCCTCTGGACACAGCCATTGACCCGGGCTTGTCCTGTTAACATCACTGATAGAATAGACATCTCCTATGAATATAGCACATCTGTCCCTCCTCCTTTAGAGGATGTCACTCTCCTTTAGTAGTGTGAAAATCATCACAATTAAAACAGAGTCACTTTCTTCAACCCTAACGAAAAAAAAGATAAATGCAACCCAGAGGCTGTGAAGGAAAAGCTCTCCCAGGAACAGGAACAATTGCGGAAGACTGTCAGAACCACAGCCTCACACCAGGCCACTACATCCCCACACAGAAAGCACCTCTCCAAGGACAGCCTCCGGCCATCTGCTCGGCTTTGGGCTGACATCACCCTTGCTATTAACCCTTATGGCTGAGGGTTGTTTCCAATTATCTTATGCAATCCCCCTAATTTGCCTTTTAAACTTTCCCTTGCCTCAGCCTCTTTAACTGTGGCCTGTGTTTCCATGGCTGTGGTATTTCTGCAGAAACTTAGTCAGTCTGCTGAGAACCTCTCCCTATTTGTTATTTGGTTGGACAAGGGCAGTTGCTTCCCCTGCCCCACTTCCCACTCCAACCACACATTCCTAGTGGGGACAGGCCATCGTATTATGTGGGTACAAACTATGCCAATCACAGTACCTCGCTTTCCCAGCCTGGAGATTGCCTCGAGAAGTGGTATGTGACTCACATCAGGCCAAACGGGAGCCTTGCATGGGGTTTTAAAATCTAGATCTAGAGAAAGAAAAAGGCAAAAGTTTTCTTTCCTCTTGAGCAGAGAAGCCAAGATGTGCCCAGAATTATCAACTGACATCTCCCTTGATGTAGAGAAAATACTTGTCCCTTAGGAAAGAGGGTGTAGCTCTGCTGCTCACTGCTTCCCTGAGGTCACATTGTTGAACCTCAATTTTGAGAAGTACTCTAGTCTCCAGCCAATCACTCCCGGGTGTCTTTTTTTCTAGTTTGAATTCAGTTTCTGTTGCTAGCAATCAGAGTCCCAGTGAACACATACATTATCTGGTGTCTGTATTGGATTTGCCTGAGAAGCATTTAGAAAACCCAAATAAAAGCCCTGCAATTTGAGAGCAAAATTTAAGAACCCAACGTTTTCAAGAGGACAAGAGAACAGAGCAAAAGAGTTTTGAGTGTGTTATCCCTTGGACTAAGAATAGGTGTGTAATCTCTGAGTAACATCTCCATTTCATAGGAGAGAAAACTGGCTCAACAAACCAGCTAGTAAGTGACAGGTTTTGAACTCAGATCTTTCTGATTTCAAAGCTTAACCCATTATGTCCCAAGTTTTCAATTCTACAGATATTTCAATGAAATGGATACAAGTACATTAAAATAGGTTGAAAATCATAACCTAGAACTTAGGAGCAAAAATAGACTATTCTATAAAATAGGCCCTGGGACAATATAGTAGCTTTTAAATATATAAGCCATCCTATAAACAGGACATTGGACAACTATGATATCTGGGACTTGGAACAGAATGGATCTTCACATTCCTGGGACTAGAATATGTTCCTAGTTTGAAAGAGAAACATTCTTTTAACCTAACATATCTTCAGGAAAATATTTGAATCAAAATGTTGGAACTGGCAATTCCTACCCCATATCCCTTATTGGGGGTTAATCAGCCATGCGTCCATTCATTCTAAGACATCTACAGAAATGATAGCAGCATCTGCTGACTCATTTGTTCCTGGTACTCTGAAAGAGTCTGGATTGCTGTTTATCAGGAGCCCAACCTGCAAAAACGTCCATTCAAGAACGTATATGTATATATATCTCAAAAGTCTATCTAAAGACAAAATTACGAAATTCTTAAGTGTCTTCAGGCAGGGGTTGGCAAACTGTGGCCTGCAGGCCTCCTGCCTACTCTTGTAAATAAAGTTGTCTTGGAACATGGCCACACCATCCATTTTTGTGCTGTGCATGTGGCTTTCCTGCTACAGCCATAGCAGAGTAGCCATGATGCCAAGTTGAAGATACCATCTGTCCCCTTTAAGAAAGTTTGCTGACCTCTAGTCTAGGGAAATGTTTCGAACAAAAGAAGTTGGGAGTCACTTCTACACCAAAAAAACGCTTCCAAGCAAAATGCACATCAGAGAATATTCTGGCACTCGGTGAGCAAGCTTATCATGATCTAATCAGTGGTACAGCTTGTGCCCCACCGGCCTTTCCTGCTCCTACCCTGCGGCTCATCTTCATTTTTCTTTCATTTTTGGCTTTCCATGTGCATAACCCAGAACATCGATCTCACCTCTGCCCCCGACTCCCTGAAGCACACGTTCACCTCTGCCGGTTCCTATTGCCACTGTTCTCTGCCAGTGGTGGGACTCAAGCCCTATGCTTGAGTTTGGAGGATAGGGACAGGTACCAGCAGGAGATTGAAGATGAGAAGAAAGTGAGGTCAAGGTGCTTGTTTCCCTGGCTCCTTTCTTAGGTTCTGCAACCTTCCATTCGGCAGCACTCCATAAGTTCTGAAATGATTCCCTCCCTCTCCTTCAGAGCTAGGATGCTAATGGTTTCCTGCTGTTGCCTACCAGGCTTAGCAGAGGTAGCCTACACTACCTTCTATGGGTTCTTCTAAACTGTGGTCACATCTTTGCAAAGAGTCCCTATGTCGTTTATCAACTGAGTATAGAGGATTACCACCAAAACATAGTGTCTCAAACAGCAAATGTCTATGTTCACAGGCAGTTCTGAGAGTAGGAATTGGCAACAGCTTTGCAGGAGGTTCTGTCTCCAAGTCTGTCATGAGGCTATGGTCAAGATGTTGGCTGGGATGCAGTTATTTGCTTCCAAGCTGCTGTAGTTTGGTCCCTTAAAGGAACCATGTGTTCAAGGCTTAGTTCCCAAGATGGCGCCATTGAGAGGTGATAGATATTCTAGTGGGAGGTTTTAGATCACTGGGAGCGTGCCCTGGAAGAGGATGGTGGGTCCTGGTCTCTTCCTCTTTCTTTGCTTCCCAGCAGCCATGAGGTGCACAGTTTTGCTCTGCCCAGCGCCCGTGCCATAAATGTGTTCCCCTTTGGTCCCCACCCTCTGCTGACCAGAGGCTTAAAAGTGGTGTGTGCACGCCATTATGGACTTTGATCTCTGAAACTGCAAGCCAAAATAAACCTTGTTCTCATATTAAGTTGATCACTATTGGTTATAGTGACCAAAAAAGCTGCCTAATACACAAGACTGTGCCTGTGGCTATTGGCAAGAGGCCTAAGTAGCTGAACACATGGGTCTCTCTGCTGGGGTGTGTATGACATGGCCTCTGGCACAAGATAAAATGATTGAAATGGGAGCCTCAGTGATTTTTATGGCCTAATCTTGGAAGTGACATTGATAAAGTGAAAAATCAGTTATTCTTACATATGTGAGTTATTTCTGGACTCTGTTTTATTCCATTGTTATATTAGTATCTATCTTTCCACCAATATCCCACTGTCTTGATTAATGTTGCTTTAAAATACATCTTCAAGTCAGGCAATGCCAGTATTCTAACTTTGTTCTTTCCCAAAGTTATCTTGAATAGTCTACGTCCCTGGTATTTCTTTTTCTTTTTTCTTTTTTGGTACTGGAGATTGAAATCAGGGGCACTCGACCACTGAGCCACATCCCCAGCCCTATTTTGTGTTTTATGTAGAGACAGGGTCTCACTGAGTTGCTTAGTGCCTCACCCTTGCTGAGGCTGGCTTTGAACTCCCAATTCTCCTGTCTCAGCCTCCCTAAGTGCTGGGATTACAGGCTTGCACCACCGTGCCCGGCTCGTCCCTGGTATTTCTGTGTGAATTTTAAGAAACATTTCTATTTTATTTCTTGGTATTGGGGATTGAACCCAGGGGTGCTTGCTCTACCACTTAGCTACATTCCCGACCCTTTTTATATTTATTTTGGGACAAAGTCTCACCCAGGCTGGCCTTGAACTTGCGATCCTTCTATCTTAGTCTCCCAAGTAGCTGGGATCACAGATGTGTACCACCAGGCCTGGCTATTTTTTATTGATCATTGGATTTGATTTGCTGAAGTTTTGTTTAGAATTTTGGCATTTACCAATGGGAGAAATTGGTCTGTGGTTTTCTTTGTTTGGTTTCAGTGTCAGGATAAAGTTGGTCCCATGGAATGAGTTAAGAAGTAGTTGCCTCTTTGCTTTTCTGGAAGAGTTGTGTAGAATTGATATCATCTCTTTCTTAAATGTCTAATAGAATTCACCAATGAAGCCATCTGTACATAAGGTTTTTGCTTTTGGTGGGAGGGGGACAGGGAAAGAGTTTTCACTAGAAATTCAATTTCTATATTGATGTAAGGCTATTTGGGCTATGTATGTTCTCTTCAATGAACTTCAGTAGTTTGTACTTTCAAGGAATTTGTCTAGCTTGTCTAAGTTGTTGAATGTGTTGGCATGTTAATGACACTGCCGCACTTCTCCTTTGGATATGGTACAATCTGTAGTGATGTCACCTCTATTCCCCTTACTATTGATCACTTGTCTTCTTTTCTTCTTGATCATTCAGCTAGGGACTTATTAATGCTATCAGTCTTCTCAATGAACTAGCTTTTGTTTCACTGATATTACTCTATGGTTTTTCTGTTTTAGAATTTATCAATTTGGGTTCAGATGTCTATAGTTTTCTTTCTTCTATTTCCATGGGGTTTAATTTACTCTTCTTTTTTTATTTCTTAGGATAAAAACTGAGGTATTGATTTGAAACATTATTTTCTAATATATATATTTATTATTTTATATTTCCTTCTTAGTACTACTTTAGCAGTATTTTACAGACTTTAATATGTTGGATTTTCATTTTCACTCAATTCAAAATACTCTCTTATTTCCCTTTTAATTTATTTTTCAATCCAAGCATTACTTAATGGTGTTTTGTTTGGTTTCCAAACATTGATAGTGATGGCTGCTTTTATTCCATTATATTCAGAGAATTTTTTTTGTAGGACTTGAATACCTTTTTAAATTTGTTGAGACTTGTTTCATGGCCCAAAATAAGGTCTGTCTTGGTAAATGTTCTGTAAGGAGCATATGCCATGGACATGCCTGGACATGCTGGGGACCCACTGGGTTGCTGGCCATAAGGAACAGCAGCCATTGACTTGCTTAGTCATGCCTGCTTGCAATTGATGGGGGCTGCAAGGGGCACCTAACTGTAGGCCTACAATTAATAGGGAGCTCAGCCCATGTACTCAATAAGGGGCAGTAAGGGGCACCTAACAGCAGGCCTACATAATGGATAGGGGGCTCAGCCAGTGCACATGCACAAAGAAAGGCCCAGTTGCAATTACACTATCTCACTGGACATAACCAATGGACATTGGCTTTTACTGGGTGTAACCAATCACCAGCCCACACCACCAACTCAGCCCACACCATCAACTTGGAATTGCTTTTAAACTACTTGCTCTACCACATTTTGGGGCTTGCTCCAAGGACATCAGTGAGACCGGCCACCTTGCTGTCTGTCCCTGGATCAGCTCCACCATTCCCTGACGTCCAGCCATCAGCTGAAGAGAACCACCAGACAAGGACAATGTCTGCTCTTTGGCTAAGAGAAGTCATTTGGCATTGGAGGTACTTTGGGGCTTGTGGTTGCCTTAAAATTGTGTGAATTAATTGTAATGTTTAGTTGCCCTAGGATTGTGTAACTTACCTATTGCAGGTAGTGCTTAGTTGCCCTAGGATAGTGTAACTTATCTATAGTGTTCAATTAGTGTGCACTGAATGCTAGTTGGGGTGCTCCAGCACACCCAATACTTTTTGCATTAATTGATTATATTTGATGATTGTTGTGATTGAACATACACTTGCATTTAAAGACAATCCGTCTCTGAGTAATTATTAATTACGTGCCCCTCGTGACATGTGCTATGCGTACTTGAAAAGAATGTGTATTCTGCTTTCATTGGGTGGAATAGTCTATTAATGTCAATTAGCTGGTTGGTGTTAAGGTTTAGATGTGAAGTGTCCTCCAAAAGTTCATGTGCAAGACAATTCAAGAAGGTTTAAAGGTGAAATGACGGAATTATGACAGTTTAACCCAATCAATGAACTAATCCCCTGATGGGATTAACTGAGTGGTGACAGAAGGCGGGTAGGGTGTGGCTGGAGGAGGTGAGTCACTGTGGCTTGCCTTCAGGGTATATTTTGTATCTGGCAAGCGGAGTCTGTCTGCTCTCTGATCATCATGAGAACTGCTTCCCTCTGTTATGCTCTTCTGCCATGGTATTCTGCTTCACCTCGAGCACCAAAGGATGGAGCTGTCTGTCTATGGACCTGGATCCCCAAAACTGTGAGCCCCAAAAGAAACTTTTCCTCTTCTAAAATCATTCTTGTTGGGTTTTTTAGTTGCAGCAGTGAAAAAGCTGACTAAAGTAGTTGGTAATGCTGTATCAGTAGAGAAAATTAAGCCAGGGGCTGGGGCTATAGTTCAGTGGTAGAGCGCTTGCCTCGCATGCGTGAGTCACTGGGTTCCATCCTCAGCACTATATAAAAATAAATAAATAAAATAAAGATATTGCATCCATCCACAACTAAAAAAAATATTTAAAAAAAAGAAAATTAAGCCGGTGCGTTAGTGCAAACCTGTAATCCCAGCACTTTGGGAGGCTGAGACAGGAGGATCACGAGTTCAAAGCCAGCCTCAGCAATGGTGAGGCGAGGCGCTAAGCAACTCAGTGAGACCCTGTCTCTACAGAAAACACAAAATTGGGCTGGGGATGTGGCTCAGTGGTTGAGTGCCCTGAGTTCAATCTCCAGTACCAAAAAAAAAAAAGAAAGAAAGAAAGAAAGAAAATTAAAGCTGTGTTTAAAAAAAAATACATTGAATTTGGAGAATTTTTTAAAATCCTGATGAAGAAAATAATTTTTGGATATTAGAATTATTTTACACCTTGCGAGTGCAGTGGACATGCCTGTAATCTCTGCTACTCAGGAGGTTGAGGCAGAAAGACCCCAAGTTTGAGGCAACTTAATGAGACCCTATTGCAAAATTTAAAAGTTTGGGCAACTTAATGAGACTCTATTGCAAAATTTAAAATTATGAAAAAGGGTTGGGTGTGTAGCTTGGTGGCGGAGTGCTTGCCTAGCATGCTTGAGGCCCAGAGTTCCATCCCCAATACCACAAGCAAACAAACAAAAACCTACTTTCAATCTCAAGTTGACCTGCACTCGTAGCCTTGTTTACTTCTGTCTTGCCCCCAGGAAGCACAGGAGGACCTACTACCAGCTAAGGTCCTGGGGATGATTTTCAGTTCCAGGTCTTTTGTATTTTCCCAAAGGCCCCCAATAATTCATCTACCTTTCCTCTTTTCTTCTGAACTGATAGAAGGTGGGGAGTAACGCAATCATAAAAGTGAAAACATTTTAAAGATTCCAGAAATCTTACCAAAGTCTCATTGTTTATGACAAATTCCCTTTTGGTTATGTTTAGGAAACATGTTTGCTGCAAGAGACTGAAAAATAGAGAAACACGACATAGTCCTTGCTGTAAAGCAGAGATCATCAAATTTCTTCTATAAAGGGCTAGATAATAAATATTTTAAGATTAATAGTCCATACAGTCTCGACACCGCTGCTGCAGCATGAAAGAAACTATAAACACATAAAGGAATAAGTGTGGCTGTGTTCCAAAACAACCTGATTGAGCTGGGCATGGTGGCGCACATCTCTATAACCCTGCTACTTGGGAGACCAAGGCAGGAAGATCATCTGAGCCCAGGAGTTGAAGGCTAACCTGGGTGACCTAGTAAGACCTCATCTCAGTGCACAAGCTATAGTTTGCTGACCCCCTACTCTACAGGAATGGACTGGTCTGTGGACATTGCAGGCACACACACAGATATTATCTATGTGCTATGGAGATGATACTGAGGGACGAGCCTGTGGGTGTGGATTCTGCCCTCATGAATGGGATCGATGCTCTTGTAAAAGAGACCCTGGCAAGCTGCCTTCATGTTCCACCATGTGAGTACACAGTAAGAAAGTGACATCAATCAGGAAAATGGTCCTTACCAGACACCAAATCTGCCAGCACCTTGATCTTAGACTTACATTTCTCTCTTTTTTTTTTTTTTTTTGGTACCAGGGATTGAACTCAGGGGTACTCGATCACTGAGCCACATCCCCAGCCCTATTTTGTGTTTTATGTAGAGACAGGGTCTCACTGAGTTGCTTAGCGCCTCGCCGTTGCTAAGGCTGGCTTTGAACTCCCAATTCTCCTGTCTCAGCCTCCCAGAGTGCTGGGATTACAGGTGTGCACTACCATGCCCGGCCATCATTTCTGTTATTTTGTAACAGATACATTTTATGGTGTTTTGCGGCAGCAATCCAAACCAACTAAGACACTGTGTTAGCATTTCCTCCTAAATACAGAGCTCGGCACACCTTCTTCCCGCGGTATTCCTCATGTCCCCTTTCTCCCAGACCCCAGTGCAGAAAAGGTTCTAAGATGGGGTCAGAGTTCAGAATTGCAATAAGTAAATGGATAAAGGAATGAATTAAAGACTGGGCCCTTTTCATTTACTGAACTTTCAGCCCTTGAAATCTGTTGATGATATTCAGGATTGGATTGGATATTGTCCTGGGTTGTCCTTTTCCATATGTGCGTGATTTGTCTTTCCAATTAGATTGCTTACTTCTTCCTTTGTCTTCCAGCCTACTGTTAAAAGCTTGTGACAACCTCTCTGGGTCTCAGTTTCTTCATCAGTAAAATGGGTGCAATAGTAATTCGACCTCATGAGGTGGTTGTCACTATGTCGTATTTAGAATGCTTGTACCAAGTAAGCCTTATAGGAATGTTATTTGTTACTGCTAGCTTTTATTCTAATTATTCTTCCAAATCTGGTCTAAAAGAAAAGATGCTTCCTAGCCACTATTCATCCATACATCCATACAACAACCATACACACGAGTGACTTCCTGTGTCTGCAAGCTACTGGAGCAAACATTAATTGAATTCATACTCAGTCTCAAGTTTTTCCCCTCTGTCTCCACCTTGGAATTCACCAAGGCATCCTGGTGGCCATGTTTGTGCTAAGTGATTTTGCTCCTGGCCAGGGCTGCATGTCCATCCCCACCCAGGCCATCATAGAGCTTCAGCAAAACCAAGTGAAGACAGGGAGTCTTTTGGAAGCGGAAGTCCCAGATAGGGCAGGGAGCCATGTGGAGGAAGCCAGTCTGTTGTAGGAAAAAGTGAAACCAGCTGTAGAGAGAGGCCATGATAAAAGCCAGAGAGCCTTCAGACTCCTAGTTCCAGTTGTCTCTACACTCTCTAAGCCCACATTAAAAAGAAAAATAGAACAATTTTAATGAGATAATTCATATCCCATAGAATTCACCCATTTAGTGTACAATTCACCATTAAGTATATGATTAATGTTTTAGCGTGTTCACAAAGTTGTACAATCAGCATCACAATTTTAGAACATTTTTATTACCCTCCAGAGGAAACTCAGTACCCATTAGCAATACATCCTCTTCCTCTCTGTAACCCCAAGCCTTAGGCAACCTTTAATCTATTTCCTGTCTCTGTGGATTTGCCTACTTGAGACATTTCATATAAAAGGAATCATAGAATATGTGGTCTTTTGTGACCAGCTTCTTTCACTTAGCACAATGTTTTTAACATGCGATGCTGTAGCATGTATCACTGCTCATTTACTTATTTATTTTGGTAGTAGGGATTCAGGAACTTTACCACTGAGCCACATCCAGAGACCTTTTTAGTTTTTATTTTGAGACAGGATCTCACTAAATTGCAGAGGCTGACCTCAAACTTGTGATCCTCCTGCCTCAGCCTCCCAAGTTGTGGAGATTATAGGCATGAACCACTGTGTCCAGCACTCATTTATTTTTATTAACAAACTATGCCATCCATTATGGATACACCAAATTTTGTTTGTTAGTCAATAGATATTTAAGTCATCTCTATTTTTTTGGTTTTATAAATAATTTTGTCATGAAAATTAATGTATAAATTTTTGTGTGAACTTATGTGATTTGTGTGGTCATGTTGGGACTCATTTCTCTTGAGAAGATAGTTAGCAGTAGAATTGCTAGGTCATGTGGTAATTCCTATGTTTAACTTTTAAATGAGCTTAACCTATTTGTCTAAGCAGCTACACCATTTTACATTCCTACCAATGTACAAGGTTTCCAATTTCCCTACATCCTTAAGGACACTCGTTATTGTCTGTGTTTTTTTTTTTAATATTTATTTTTTAGTTGTAGGTAGACAGAATATCTTTATTTTATTTTTATGTGGTGCTGAGGATCGAACCCAGTGCCTCCCGCATGCTAGGCCAGCAAGCTACCACTGCGCCATAACTCCAGCCCTGTCTGTGTTTTTTATTATAACCATCCCAGGGGGTATGAAGTGGTATCTTATTGTGGTTTTGATTTGTGTTTCCCTTATGAATAATGATGTAACGTCTCTGCACTGGCCATCTGTATACCTTCCTTTGAGAAATGTCTATACAGATCCTCTGAATGGGTCCAATTTTTATAGTGAGATGGAAGCCTGTGTTAATCAGCTTTTCATCACTGTGACCAAATACCTGACAAGAACAACTCAGAGGAGGAAAGTTTTATTTTGTTTCACAGTTTCAGAGGTCTCAGTTTATGGTTGGTAGACTCCATTGCTCTGGACCTGGGGTGAGGCAGAAACATCCCAGGAGTCCATTTAGCTATCAATAGATTCATCCAGCAAGTAGATTAATCCACTCGAGGTCAGGGTCTCCATAATCCAATCTTTGCCTAAAAGTCTTACCTCTGAACCCTGCTGCACTGGGGACCGTACTTCCAATACAGAAGAAGCTTTGAGGACATTCCAGATCCAAACTGTAACAAAGCCACAGGGGATGTATAAGACTAAGAGGAAGTTTGAGATGTGGCTCCACTACCTTTCCACCACCACTGTGTGACTTCTGGATTTCTTAAACTCTGAGCTGCTTTTTGTTTTTTTGGAGGAGGGTCCCTTGGGATTGAACTCAGGGGCACTCGACACTGAGCCACATCTCCAGCCCTATTTTGTGTTTAATGTAGAGACAGGGTCTCACTGAGTTGCTTAGCACTTCATTTTTGCTGAGGCTGGCTTTGAACTTGCCATCCGCCTGCCTCAGCCTCCTGAGCCACTGGGATTACAGGTGGCACCACCGGATCCGGCTTGGAGCTTCTTTTCATGTGTTCTAAATGGAGAAAATAAGGCCTACCTCATCAGGTCATTATGTGACTGAAATGAGAGAACGTGCGTGTAACACTTAGCAGATTACTTGATACAAACTCACAATAAGTAGGAGTTACGATCCTGCTTTTAAAAAGGTAATAACATAATAAGAACTATAGGCCGGGTGCAGTGGCACATGTCTATAGTCCCAGCTGCTTGGGAGGCTGAGGCAGGAGGATGGCGAGTTTAAAGCCAGCCTCAGCAATTTAGCAAGGCCCTAAGTAACTCAGTGAGACCCTGTCTCTAAATAAAATATTTTGAAAAGGCCTGGGGATGTGGGTCAGTGGTTGAGCACCCCTGGGTTCAATGTTCAGTACCAAAATCAAAACAAAAGCAAAAGAACTAGGTATTCAGGAAGATTAATCTTACCATATTACATTAAACAGATGAAAGAGATTGCAGGGGAAGGGACTGTCCATCTGCCTGCCAGCACATGACTCAGCTAGGCTAACCAGGCAAAGCCACCTGGCCCTCCTAGTCCCCCAGGGTGCACAACACCAGGGGACCACAGCGACCGTACCCTTGTAGTGTGCAACGTGGCGGCTCAGTCTACTTCACACACCCCTATGCCTTGTCCTCATTTGAACTTGTCCCCTGCCACCACCTCCACCCTGCTCCGAAAGCCCTGGCCTAGCACATTCCCGGACCATTCCACGTCACAACTGAAGGAACGTCATTTGTGTACCAACCTTTTTAAAATTTGAACGACCGCAAATAGAAGCGTCAGTGTTCAGAAGCTGAAATGCGGGGCAGCTTCATTTCCCGCAGGCTCTCCCTAGTCGGTGACGCCAAGTTGTGTTTCTGGCTCTGAATGTCAGCTGCCCTGAGCCTTTTGAAAATTTGCCAAACTATGGGGCTGGGGTTGTGGCTCAGTGGCGGAGCGCTTGCCTCACATGTGTGAGGCACTGGGTTTGATCCTCAGCACGGCATAAAAATAAGTAAAACAAAAATAAAGACACTGCGCCCATAAAAAAAAAAAATTGCCAAACTAGATGGGATTACACGGGCCACTTCTTGAATTCCAGAGAGCTCCAAAGACATAGGGGCAGAGCAGGAGCTGATAGAGGTGATTCAAACAACACTTTGTTTACTTGCTAAGGAAGGATGGACATGACTGTATGCTTATTGAGACCACAAAACCCGAACCCTTCAGGCTTGCTACCAGTGAAGTTTTTTTTTTTTTAATATTTTTTTAGACATTGATGGGCCTTTATTTTATTCATTTATTTATATGTGGTGCTGAGAATCGAACCCAATGCCTCACACATGCTAGGCAAGTGCTCTACCACTGAGCCACAACCCCAGCCCCCAGTGAAGATTTTTAAGCACATGTTTTGGAGGAAAAATTGAATTACAAGGTCAAATTTCTGCCCCTTTGATCTTTGAGCCACTCTGTGCTTATCATTGGATTTCTTGGTGCATTTCAGAATTTTCATTAAATCAAGCTTTGAACGCATGCTCGTCCTGTGTTCAAAGTTATCTTTAGAGAGGGCTCGTACCTAGCAGCCCCCCCAACTCGATGAGAGCCCCTTTTCCTTTCCTTCTTCCCAACTGAAAATATTTAGGGCAGGTTAATTCAAGTTAAAAATAATGCAAAAACAGTTTCCAGTGGAAATCAAGAAGGACAAAAGATGACTGAGGGGTGTGAGGGATCCAGGAGTCATATGACCTGCCCAGCCCTGGCCTTGGAGGAATTTATGGTTGGACTTTAGTGGGTCCTTCCATTGTTTCCATTGCTCATTGGCTAACCTCTAGCCTCATCCAGTTGGTCACCACACGGAAAATAGATCCAAGATTCCAATTGGATAAACCTTTTGATAAACATTCAGTGCATAGACAAAGTGGGGGTTAGGAAGAAAGTTTGAGCCTGGTGCTGGTGGTGCATGCTTGTAATCTCAGTGGAGGGAGGCTGAGACAGAAGGATCACAAGTTGGAGGCCAGCCTCAGCAACTTAGCAAGGCCCTAAACAACTTAGTGAGACCCTGTTTCAAAATTTAAAAAATAAAAATAAAAAAAAAGAAGAAGGCTGGGGATGTGGTTCAGTGGTTAAGTGCCCTTGAGTTCAATCTCTAGCACTAAAAAAGAGGAAGAGGAGGAGAGGGAAGAAGGAGGAGGAGGAGGAAGAGGAGAAGGGGAAGGGAAGAAGAAAAGAAAGTTTGAGGTTTGAGGTGGGGACTACCCTGCACATCTCATGTAAATCCACACCTCAGATCCTGTCAATTCTAGCCAGAGCTAATAATTCTAACAGCTAACCTTGTAATTGGAAGATATTGGGAAATCTAAGACACAGTTTCTGTGGGTCTGTTGGCACCAGCCCCTCAAGGGAGAATCAAGGGTCAAAATGGTCAAGATGTGTTGTGAATATACTGAAGGGGTCAGATAGAAACTGCCGGGAGGGATGTTGTGCTAGGGTGCTCCAGAGAAACAGGAACAATGGCATACATAGGGGCATGTCTAAGGAGATGACAGTGGAGATTGGCTCACACCATTATGGAAGCCAAGGAGTCCCAGAATATGCCATTGGCAAGCTGGAGAACCAGACAGCCAATGGTGTGATTCAGTCTGAATCCAAAGGCCCCCAAACCAAGCATTCCACTGCCTAAGGGCAGAAGAAAATGGACATCCTAGACCAAGAAAAGAGCAAGAATTAACCCTCTCCCCCTCCTTTTTGTCCTGTGGAGGCTTCAATTGATTGAATGATGCCCACCCACATTAGTGAGGGCAGATTTTCTTTATTCAGTCTACTATCTCAAAGGCTAATCTCTTCCAGAAACACACAGAAATGATGTTTTGCCAGTTGCCTGAGCATCCCCTAGCCCAGTCAAATTGAAATAAAATTAAGCACTACAGATACTGAAAATTGACCAACTAAAGATGTGCAGGTCATGTCAAGGATCAAAAATTCAGCAAGTTTGGTAAGAGGGCAGAGATGACAAAGATCAGGCTTAAGGATTCCCTGGGAACTCATCTGTTTTCTGCTTTAGGTCCCATGGTACAAGAGGCCCAGGGATTTGTGAAGTATCTGGAGCCTGTCAAAATATTTGAGCCCTTGAATAAAAGTATTGCTTTCGGATACAAAGAAAAAATCGACAGGTATTAAATGTGTAGAAAGCATCACACTGTTATAATAGTCTTCCACTTTATGCTTTGAATACAGCCTTGCTGCTCTGCCCCTGCAATTTGTTTTTTAAATGGACATGTCTCTTTCTCTCTCTGTCCTTCTCCCTAATTCCCTCGACACAATCTGGTGGCAGGGTGGACAGGATTACTTTTTTTTTCTTTTGGTACTGAGAATTGAACTCAGAGGCACTCGACCCCTGAGCCACATCCCCAGGCCTATTTTGTGTCTTATGTAGAGACAGGGTCTCACTGAGTTGCTTAGCACCTCGCCATTGCTGAGGCTGGCTTTGAACTTGCGATTCTCCTGTCTCAGCCTCCCTAAGTGCAGGATTACTTTTCTTCCCCATCCTGGGCAGTGATCTGTCCTTGCACACATATCCACCACAGGAATAAGTAATTCAGACTTGGGGATGGCACCAGAAGGTCTCAGAAATACTATCTCCCAAATTAACAAGTGAATCCCAGTTCTGGACAGAGAATATGTGAAATGTAGCTCTTTAAAACCCCCCTATTCCCCTTGATGGGCAGAATTACAGCCTCTGGGACAGGAGGCCCCTGTGTTTCTCTTTTGCTAGCAAAGTAATAAAATAACATTTTCCTTTTTCTCAAAACTGTGCCCTTGCTATTGAATTTTTATTGGGAATGAAGACTGAGCTTTTGGTAACAAATTGGTGACCCGGATGAGATCCGAGAGCAGCCCCTGCTTCAGCTTCCTTAGGCAGGCCTGGCTTTCCATGGACCCCCACTTCCATGCTGAGGATGCAGGTGCTGGTGAACCTACTGAGAGCCCACTGCAAGAGAGTTCGTAGATGGTGAGTTTGCCTCAGCTGAACGGGAGGAGCTATCCCCGTGAGTAAAGGGAGGGACTTAGGGACCATGCCAGCAGCTGCCTGAGCTCTTTTTGCTTCAGGGACTTCCTGCCTTCTCTTCCTGAATATTAGGGTTGCTCCATCTTGGTCCACTTTGAGAAAAAGGAAACTGAAAGCAGTGAAGTCGTGATCCTGTTGGCCCTCTGGTAAGTCCCCCATTGTGCATGCTGAGACCCTGATTCCACACATTTGGTTCCTCTTCATCGGAACATCTGGTTCATCTTTTTGGACCATCTGGCACCACTGGTGTAAGAGTCACAGTTCATGCAGGACTCGAGAACCTAGGGATGTTTATTCCCTTCTAATCTGTTCTAGGTTCTCATCTGTTTGTTGGCTCTGGGTTTTGGAATTCCCTCTGGTTGTCTGTCTGTGTTCTCATTTGCACCTGTCATTGCCGCTCTTCATACATGGGCAACAACTGCATTGATTCTCTAGGTAGTCTCTTGGGAAAGATCTTGGCTGATCTGTTTTAATGGTTCCCATCTTTCCTTTATGGTTGCAGGGATCCTCTCTGGCCGTCTATCTCTGTGTTTCTTTTCTTTTCTTTTTTTGTACCTGTTACTGGCTCTTTAAGACATAGGCCATACTACCTCAATCTTACAGGTAGTCTCTCGGGAAGAAAGATCCCGGCTGAATGAGCTACATATAGGTATAAGCCTGTCTAAGGGAAAGATGTTTTACTTAACACAATCTGGTCGTTGAGTGGTTTTCTGGATTATTATACAATCTTGCTTTGGTAGTTGTCCTGTCAGAGGTCAAGTATATGGAAGAGAGTCCGCATGTACAGGCATGGATGCTGTTGCATGGTAAGGAGTCTGAACAGTCAGGAGCTAAGCTGAGGGTGCCCAAAGACACTGCCTCTGGTGTTAAAGGATAGCAGGAATCCAGAAGAAAGGGTCGAAAAGATTTAACTAACTCCTTTCAACCCAGTGCTGGCAGTTCCAGCACTTTTTCTCAGCCTGGCCCCAAGCAGCTGTAGACCATCTCACATGGGCCAGGGACACCAGCTCTGGGATGGAAAAAAATCCCAGGAAAGCTGCCTGGGCTGTAGAAAAATGGCCTCTGCCCTGCCTTCCAGTCCCTTTTGCCCCTGGTGGGTGGAGGCTGCTGGTTACAAAGAATGCAGTGGTAGGTTCCAGCACTCTCAGTTTATGACCTGAGGACAGCAATAGTCTCCCCTTTTAAGATCTGACAGAACATCCCTTTTGGCCAGGGGATTTCCATCACTGGGGCGGAGCAGTTCTTGTTAGGACAGTATCTCATCAAACTAAATGCATGCGGAGATTGGGAGGATAAACAACTGCACCCAGAAAAGACAAAGACAGAAACTAAGGCCAGCCCTTGTTTTGTTCAGTCTCTGCAGAAGGATCTTCAAAGAAACCTACAGAAAAGGATGGAAAGGGCCTCCTCCATGAATATCAGTATGTCTAGTGTAAGAAAAAGGCCCAGAGGGAGCCTCTGGGTACAACTGATAGTGAGGAACTCAAAGTTGATGGCATTGTGATGATCATAAGGGAAACAGATCGGTGTCAAAAATATCCTGGGCTCCAACCCCTTGAATGCAACCTGGGAGAAAAAAGATTAAGGCAAAGTTTTTGTATATACCAGATTATCCAACCCTCTCCTGGGATGAAATCGGCTGTGTAAATTAAATACACAGGTAACATTCATAAGGATGTTTCAAAATATGAAACTAGGAAAGAAAATAAATTTATAGGTGTGGAAATATATTTTAATACAGAACATTAGAAGGTAAAGGAAATGTTTCTAGATGAGAAAGTATCTTGTAAGATAAAGTAATACACTTGTGCTAAAGTCCATGATCAAAGAGAAGACAAAACTAAGGATTAAACAAGCTATAGAATGTCTAAGTAAGTTGTAGAAAGTTTACAAAAGATAAATCTCAAAAAAACTGTGTATGTGATTAAATTGACTGCAATTAACACAGTCAGCCAAAGTTGTTCAGATTTTAATGTACAGATAGGAAGCAAAGTCTGAAACATTGATCTGCTCTTATCTATCCAGATAATTTTCTTGTGTCTGTTAGGTTTTATTACTCAGGGAAACTAAGTCTTTTTTTTAAAATATTTTTTTAGTTATCAATGGACCTTTATTTTTATTTATTTATATGTGGTGCTGAGAATGGAACCCAGTGCCTCATACATGCTAGGCAAGCGCTCTACCACTGAGCCACAACCCCAGCCCAGAAACTAAGTCTTAAAGGGATTAGGGTTTGTACATGTTATAAAATCTTTTAAATTATTACTTGTAACTAGTTAAATAAACAACTGTTCAGGTTATTATAATATAGTTGACACCCTAAATATATGTGAGAACTATGTTTGTTTGAGCCTTGTCTGAGTATTATGTAGAAGTTTGTAAAATGAAAGTTTATGTAAGTTTACCAGCAAGGTAACCCATAAGTGCTCTCTTTTGCACATTGTGTCTGATGTAGAAGGGCCACACCATCATTTGAAGACCTGGCTTAGATCTGTTTGCTTTGACTAAGTCTGTTTCTAATCATTAACACTGTTTCCTAGATGTATAAGAGATTTAAGGCTATCCCTTGATTTTTGCTAGTACTTCTAACCTATGCAGACCTGTGTTTATTGGTACCATACACTATGGATTCTAAATTTTACTTTAAGAGTTAAATTTAGTTAACATAGGGACATCTGTGTAATTATGATGCTAACCACTACTGTCATCTTTGTACATTACATGTATTCATGTTCTTCAAGTATACAAGCCTTTTAAAATGTAAAATTTAGGAGAGTACTTTACCAAGTTGGTGTTCTCCAAACTGAAATTGTCTGTAGCAATCGTCTCATTCAGAATTATGTAGATATGACAATTTTGGGGTGTACTTATTTATGTCATTTAATGTCTTTATAACTAGATAAAGGTTGTCAATAAGTTGTATACAAAATTTTTTGTTACTCTTTACACTGGGATGGGAATTTAAAAGGATTTTATGGAAGATAAGGAGAGCCTGATTTGTTCAAAATTTGCAAATATGGAATGTGAAAACATTTTTCCACTTTTTTCAGTAAAAAGTAAGGTAAGAACTCTCTTAGCCTTTCTGTTTGATTCATGTTTCAGATGTAATGTTGTATGATGTTAACTGATACTCAGATAGATTCAGGAGATAATACATGAGAACTTTGTACAATGATACTTTTTTTTTAAAAAGGAGCAAAGCTCAGCTTCAGAAATAAAACATTTCAAGATCTGTCAAGAGGCCAGCCTCACCAGGTTAAGGCCCTGCTTCTCACCCTCTCCATGTTAGGACGGCTCTGAAGTAGCCTAGGATTAAGCTTATTTAAAGCTGTGTTCAAAAGATAGATTTTATTTTTATTTTTATTTTTTAGTACCGGGGATTGAACTGAGGGGCACTCGACCACTGAGCCACATCCCCAGCCCTATTTTGTGATTTATGTAGAGACAGGGTCTCACTGAGCTGCTTAGTGCCTCGCCATTGCTGAGGCTGGCTTTGAACTCGCGATTCTCCTGTCTCAGCCTCCCTCAAAAGATAGATTTTTTTTTTGTAAATATTACTATGATCTCAAAATAAATAGGGGATGGAATGCAAAACTTAAGTAAAAATTTGGGTAAATTATAAAAGGTATTTAGGTTTATAAGAATTTTTTAGAAGTAAAACTAGTATGGAAATGAGTTGATAAATATATAGGCCTTTGTAGAGGCTAAATAGATACCAAAGACATTATGTTCATTTTGTATTTTCCTTGTAGGACTTTGTTGGGCTGGGGTGGTGGCTTGGTGGTAGAGTGCTTGCCTGGCATGTGTGAGGCATTGGGTTCGATCCTCAGCACTGCATAAAAATAAATAAAGGAAAACAAAAAACTTTATACCTGTTGCCTGTTAGAATTTTGCAGAAGTACTACTTCTAACTGAATAACCTGAGCTAATTTAAGCTAATAAGCCATCACCTACAGGATAGATAGGAAATAATGCTGACTTCTAGTACTAATACTGACCCCAATTAAACAGAAGGGGTAACTGGAAAATTATAGACATTGAAGTTATAACTCATTACTCTCACTTCAAGACGAGTGAAACTGACCTTGTGGATGTTTAAAATCAAAACTTGGAGACCACCTGGGGCTATTGCTCAGTGATAAAGCACTTGCCTAGCGTGTGTGAAGCACTAGGTTCGATTCTCAGCACCACCTATAAATAAATAAAAATAAAGGTCCATCAACAACTAAAAAAATATTAAAAAAAGAAAAAAACTTGGAGACGAAAGTCAAGGTAGTAAAAGGGCCAAGGAAAAAGCAGCCGATATTTTTGATCCTTACCCTTCAAGGTCGGTTAGGGCCCAGGGAATAACAGGACCCTTCTAAGGGCCCTGCAGCTACCTCCCAATCAGGGAGATTGAGAGGACCCCAGAGAACAGGAAGTCAAGCGGCACACATTCTACAAAGAGAAATGTCCCTGATGTTTCAAAAGGAAGCTGCGTATGGTCTGCCAGACCCTGACCCACCCTAGCGGATGGTACAACTAGTAGAGGAAGGCTAGAGGAGCCAAAAAGCTTCTCACACTCCCAAGAGCGATCTCTGAGGAATCTCAGCTGACCCCAGTGATAGACAGGAACAAGGTCAATTTTGACCGACTTGATTTTAAACACCTGGTGGGAAAGGATGACCAAAGCACAGTCATACATGGACATTTAAAAGGAAAGATAATTTTTTTTAATGGATTTTAAGATGCATACTCATGTCAGCCTTAGTGAAAGTAAGTAAAGCTGGTCTATAAAGGACGATTCTTGGGTGGGAGTGCCTAATAACAACTGTCACAAAGGACTCTAGAGTCACAGGTTTGTCCTGAGTCAATTTGATCCTGATCTCATAGACCTACAAATCTCCCTAACCTCCTGTATAAACTTGATCTGTTTTTCACTGGTAGGATTTTTAGTCCTGCTACTTATCCCTCAGATTGATCTACAAGATGCAGCGTGCACCCACAAGCCCTAACTAACTTTACCAAGAGTCCTAAATGACACAGTTAAAGGAATCTCTCTACTAAACATAGAGGTAATGCTAATGAGAAAGCTAATTTACGGCAATCAGATGACATTAGATATCTTAACTACGGCCCTAAGGGACACCTGTGCCATTATAAAAACTAAATGCTGTGTCTGTTTCTAACAGCTCTGCTAGTGTTTCTAAAGCCTTAAGTGGCCTCCACTCACAAATCAATGGCATGTTGGAGCCCACCGTAAGTTTTAATGAGTTACTGTTCTCATGGTTTTCAGAGACTGGCTGAAATATGAATTGCTTTTGTGCTAATTGCTTACAAAAACACAATGCTTTGTTGTCTTATTTATTTTCATCTTAGCATGGTCCCTTCCCTATGTATGCCTTGTCCAGTCACCTGCAAACTGCCACCATGGACCTCTGGACTGCTGAGTACCCTTCACTGTCTGTGCCCCACCTGATAGAGAACAAGGACTCTGGGTCACTCCCCTCAACTTTGCCTCTCTCAGCGGGAAGCGTAGCAGAGGTTCACTTGATGCTTTCACTGTAGCCATTGTGGCTTTGAAACTTACATGTTTTTTTCTTTTTCCCAACCTTCTCCCTGATCATCTTCTTTTCCCTAACCTTCTCCTTCCTGATCTCTCCTCCCTAATCTCATTTTCTCTGAATCAACTCTACAAAAGCCCCCTGTTCCTGCTGATGGGCAGAATCACAGCCTTTGGGACAGGAGTCCCCTGTTTCTCCTCTGCTAGCAAAGCAATAAACTGTCTTTTTCCTTTTTTCTCAAAACTGTGTCCTCGTTATTGGATTGGCATCAGGGACAAGGACTGAGGTTTCAGCAACAGAGGCAGCTTGGAGACATGGTTGCTCATTTTATCATCGAAACGGAATGTAGAAATTGATAGTGGGGAGATGTAACGAGGTCCACTTTATGCTTTGGATACAGCCCCTGCTGCTCTGCCGCTGCAATTTAGTTTTGAAATGGACGTGTTTCTTTCTCTTCCCCTCTCCCTCCCTGCTCCTTCCTAGTCTCTCTCGGTCCCTAATCTCAGGGGAAACACGATTACCTTTCTTCTGTATCCTATACAGAGTTACCTGTCCTTGAGCACACACCCACCACAAGAACGAGTAATTCCGACTTGAGGATGGTACCAGAAGATCTCAGAAATGCCTAACTCCCAAATTAACAAGTGAATTACAACTTGGACAGAGAACAAGTGGAATAGAGCCTTTGCCTCACCTCTTTAAAAACCCCTGTTCCCCCTGGGCAGAATCATAGCCTCTGGGCAGGAGTCCCCTAGGTTTCTCCTTTGCTAGCAAAGCAATAAAACCTTTTCCTTTTCTCAAAACTGTGTCCTTGTTATTGAATTGGCATTGGGGACAGGGACTGAGCTTTCAGTAACACTAGGCTAGCTTCATTAATTGTTTAATATAAGGTTCACGAAAGGTCCTCCTGTTAGACAATGTAGATTGTGTAATCGTGTAGAGCATGAACCAGGAAGCCAAACTGCCTGTCTAAACCCTGACTCCTGTCCAAACCCTGACTCCGGTTTACTGTGTGACTTCCGGCAAGCTATTCAATCTCTCTGAGCTTTGGTTTCCTCATCCTTTGCAATCCCATATATTAACTATGGATAACTCTATTACTAACCTCTTAGGCTATTTAAAGGATTAAATGAGCAAAAACACTTAGAACAGTGCTGGCCCATTCTGTATACCAGATGTATACTAATTGTTATTATTTTCTCCTTTGGGAAAAATACCAAAAATTAACAATTTTTTAAGAAATTTTCAACTCTTTTTATTTTTTATTTTGAGACATGTTCTTGCTAAGTTGTTGAGGCTGGCCTCAAACTTGCAATCCTCCTGCCTCAGCCTCCTGAGTCACTGAAATTACAGATTTGTAACAGCACCTGGCTCAAAAATGAACTGATATCTAAGAAATCATAGCTAAATTAAATTAGTTATACTAAATAATCTCAGATGCAAAATTATAAAAACTCTTCAAGGAATTTCTTAAAACATTTTGTATGAAAATTTCAAGCAAATACAGATGTAAGGAAAATAGTTTAATGAATTCCATGTACTTTCTCTCAGCTTCAATAATTATCAGTTTATTGTTATTTTTATTTGATCTACATCCCTACGCACCTGCTTCTTCCTCCTCCAGTCCAGGATCATTTTGAAAACATTCCCAGATAACCTATTGTAAGGACAAAAAAGGACAACGATCTCGGTGGCGGCAAACTGTGCAAGTCATGGGAGGCTTTATTTGGGAGCAGGATTCATCTGTGGAGGCGGTGGACCCATATTCCCGATGGAAAATGAGACCCGTGGAAAATGAGAGAGAGAGAGAGAGCGAACAAAGGAAGGGACTGGGTTTATATAGGCTCTTAAGTTTTGGCGGGCATTTAGGAATGTGGGGTTGTTTGCCAATTAAAATAATCAATTTATCACTTCAGTTCGGTGCCCTCTTCTTCCTGGATTAGCCTCAGGAAGATACTTGTTGGGGGAGGTGTGAGTAGCATCAAAGAGACAGAGCTGGGGAAGGTAAGGGCTGCCAGCATGATTAGCATTAAAAAGACAGTGTTGGGGAGGGTGGGAGCCGCCAGCCTGACCAACATCAGGAAAACAGTGTTGGAGGAAATGAAGGTCCTCAGACTGCATTATTTTCTAATTCCCATATCTATCACCTATTATTTTCTTTGTAAATATTTCAACATTTATTTCTAAAAGGTAAGAACTCTTTAAGAAAAATAACCACAAAACAAAACTGAAAATTAACAATAGAAAATTTAATACCATCAGGGCTGGGGTTGTGGCTTGGTGGTAGAGCGCTTGCCTAGCACGTGTGAGGCACCGGGTTCGATCCTCAGCACCATATATAAATAAATATATTGTGTCTATCTACAACAACAAGAACATGCAGAAGAAATTTAATTCCATCAAGTACCAAGCCAATATTCAAATTTTCATGCTTGTTTATAGGATTGTTTTTACAGTTTGTTTGAATCAGGATCCAGGGAAAGACTACCGTGTTGTAAATAAATATATTTAAGTTCTTTTTAATCTGTAGGTTTCCTCCTCCATCTCTCTCTTCTTATTTACAATTTTTCTTGTTAAATAAACCATGTTGTTAGTCCTGTGGAGTTTACCATAGCTGGGTTTTGCTAATTTGTAGTGACAGTGTTGTGTTTAACATGCCCTTCTTTCCTATTATTTCCTGAGAGTTGGTAGTCTGATCTGTTAGGGTATTGGCCAGCCAGACATGGACACCTCTGCGCAGCCAGGAAATCCTTTATTCAGGGGAGTGGGCGCCCGGGTGAAGGAAAGAGGAAAAAGAGAGAGGGGACACGCAGGAGGGATTTTATAGAGCCCACTGCAAACCGCGTGGCGAGCCAGAGATTGGTCACTTTAAAATCCGCGGGACAGATAAGCAGTAGCAGTCTTCTTTTGATGTGCTAACCTGAGCGGTTAGGCTTTGTTTCCCAGGTGGAAGATTTGGGAGAGGAACCCCCTGGGGCAGGAACTGCCTTGGGCTTTTAGAGAGGGGATGTGAAAATTAATTACAAAAGGGCTGTTTTTTACCTTACATGATCTAGATACTTGATTTAAATTTAGATTTGGAAGCTTCCTTCAGAAGTTCTATGAGGAAGCAAATGGTGTCTTTCTTTTTACAATATTTGCAGGCATTGTTGATTATGGCTTAGATTCATTAATTAGCTCATTGCAATTTGTAAAATGGTGATACTCTAATTTTATCATTCCTTCTTGTAATAGTTGAAATTTTATAATAAATAAACTTCCTTTATCCGTTATTTGGTCACCCTGAAGTACAAAAAAGATAAGTGGTTGGTTCTTTCCTTTTCTTTACTATTTCTCAAAATAATGAGTTGGTTCTCTAGCCTCCTCCCCTGGTGGCGGAGAAGAGTTGTTTGTTGTTATTCTGGTTTTAGTTATTTCTTCTCAAGGTGGTGTGCTGAAAACCGGATAAGTTAACTTTTTTTTCTTTCAGAATTACATATTGTTTTGATCATTTAATTTTATTTTTGGAATTATACAAATCACATGTTCCCAAAGCCAAATCTACAAAACAAGGCATATGCAAAGAAGCCTGGCTTCTGTCTGTTCTTCCCATCAACGGTAAATACACATGCACATTCTCATCCTCCATTTTTTAAACATTGACTTTCATACCTACTTTTCTCCATTTTTACAACCACCAGAAGGGACTGTTTTCATGCGTGCTGCGAGGAATGGGTGCTATTCGAATGTTGTCCATAATTATCAACAAAAGCTCTGCAAAGGCCAAGCCTGCTTCTGTCCTCCCACCCAGACAAAAACCCAGCTCTAAGCCGGGCCAACTGGTGGTGGGTCAAGCGATCGCAGGTGGCTGGCTGGAGGCGGGAAGCTCTCTGAATTGCGAGGAAATGCAGCCCTGGACAGAAGCGGTGCCCCAGAGAAGCCGGGATCGGAGCTGAGCCCCCCCCCCCCCCCCCCGCAGACCACCAGCTTTTCAGGGACCCCTCCACTTCTCGGGCGAGGCGAGGCTCTCCCTAGGTAAACCACGTGGGCTGCTGGGCGCCTTCGAAAAAACCCTTCTTGATCGTTGTGTTGTTTGTGTACACACTCGACAACCCCAAGCAGACCAGGAGCTGGCGCAACCTCGGTCTGGGAGGCAGGTAGTTGCAAGCTCCAGCAGTGGGCGGTCCCAGAGGGAGCAGGGGGAGGGGACAGAGCAGCGGTGGGAGGAGCAGGAAGATGGGTGGGGCCGGGATGGGGCGGGGCTGTCAGTGCCAGGAACCTGGGCAGGAGGGCGCAATCGGGCCTGGGTCCTGCTAGCGGTGCAGCAGTTGAAGGCCAGGGTCAGAGCCCAGAGACCCTCAGTGCAGCCAGGACTCTTCCTGCTCCTCACCAGCTTTCACGGCCCCCATAAGAACATTGGATTGTAGACGCAGGAAGGAAAGAGGGAAGGGCAGGAGGAGGTGCAAGTGGGTAGAATAGTCTGGAATACTCTGCTCTCCGTCTGCACCTCGTCTCGGGCTGCTCCTGTGCGGCCAGGCTCTGGGAGATCTTGTCTTCTACAAAATGTACTCTGTGGTTCCTAAGTCTGATCTCTTTGCTTTAGCTGGGTATTAAGTTGATTTTGGAAACATCAGTGAACGAGAATGTTTGGCTCCTCCAGGAGAAAGGGGTCATGTGCCTTGACAAAGGTACATGGGTACCGTTATCTTAAAAAGCTGCAGAGGCAGCGCAACAGTGGGCATAGTCTGATTGGCACAGACCTATGGTGTTGGGTAAGTCCTCATTCCTAGAAGTGAAACAGATAGGAAGCCTACTCAATTACTACTTGATTGGCATAAGCAGAAAAGTTCTAGGTCAAGAGAACAAAAGTCTAAGCTGAATCATAAAAAGAATGAGTCATGGACCCCAATCAATCAATCAGAGGCAGCTCACAGACCCCGAACCCTTTGAATGAAGGAGAAACTGAGTCCCCTCCAGGAAGGAAAAAGTTACATTGTTGAAAACTTATACTGTTTATCTTTTTCCCAACTTTCTCCAAAGGGACCTATGGCATGTTTCCAGGTTATTTATATAGTATTGTTTGGATAAATGTCCCATGAATGCCCATGTGTTGAAAACTTGCTCACCAACCTGTGGCACTGTTGTGAGGTAGTGGAATCTTTAAGAGGTGGGGCCTAGGTAGGGGCAGTGGAACAGGCCTATAACCCCAGCTGCTCAGGAGACTGAGGCAAAAGGGTTGCACGTTCAAGACCAACCTGAGCAATTTAGCGAGACCCTGACTCAAAATACAAAATGGCTGGGGATGTAGCTCAGTAGTAAAGTGGCCTTAGGTTCAGTTCTAAGCACTCTGGGGGGAAAAGGTGGGGCCTAGTAGGTATAAGTGAGGTTGTCAGGGGTGCTGTGAAGGGGATACTTGGGACCCCAGCTGCTTCCTTTCTCTCTTGCTTCCTGACTACCATGAGGTGAGCGGGCTTCCTCCACCATATGCTCCTGGACACAATGTACCACCTCACCATAGGCCTAAAGCAACAGGGTCAATTAGTCATGGACTAAAACTGTGAGCCAAAATAAACCTTTTGTCCTTATAAGGTGATTCTCTGTGATATTTTGTCACAGTGACAGGAAGCTGACTAATGCTCTGTACATTGAAGAAAAGGATATGATCTACTGGGGACTATAAACACCAGCTCTGAACTGACATTGATTCCAGGAAACCCAAAACATAAATCTGGCTCAATCAGAGTAAGGTTTTATGGAATTCACATGATCCAGGGAGTTTGTGCTCATAGTGGACCCAGTGGATCCCCCAAACCATCCTGCAGATACTTTGCCAGGTCTAGAATACATAATTGGAATTGACATTCTTTCCACAGTGGTTCCTTGACCTGTAGATTGAGGGCTATTACGGTGGGAAAGGCCAAGTGGAAGCCATTAGAACTTCCTCTCTCTGGGAAACTAGTAAACCACATGCCAGACATCCCTGTAGGGATTACAGAGATCAGTGCCTCTGCCAAGAGCTTGACAGACACAAGAGTGGCGATTCCCACCACACCCCCTGCAACTCTCCTACTGGGATTTAGATGAATTTTGGAGAAGGAGAGCGAATTGTTTAACACCAAAACAAATAAAAATATCTGATTTAATTGCCTCTGGTGTACATTCAAAAGGATAAAATCCCTACATTAAAAAATCGTCCCACTTGGGGGATGGGAGAAGGAAAGACATTGCAATCTGACATCTGAGGAAGGTTTTCCAGCAGGTTCTCCCTGAGTCTTTGGGATAGACAAAAAGTACAACATAAATAATCATGGATAGAGACTCATTCCTTAGGGCACATCCCCATCAACCAGTTATGGTCCCTATAGCTGGAGATCTCAGAGGATTTCCTTTAAAGAACAAGTTCCCCAACCAACTTCCTGAATGTGTCATGTGTCCTTACTTAAAACTACTGCTAGCAAAGAGGAAATGAGACTACCAGGATTGGCTTAGAGATAGATCAATCAGGACCATACCCTCAAGCTAGTGCCCACCTCCCCAGAAACACCAGGCTGTAGAGAAGGTGGGAAACTGTAAACAATAATAATAAGAAATAAATCTGAGTTCTTTTAGGAAGAAGGAAGTGGAGGATGAATGTCAGTTAAGTAACCAACAGGGCCTGAGGCAGGAGGGCCCTTTTAATCTACATATTTCTAAATAGGATTTTTAAGAGCATGTATTACTTATGCAATAATAGTTATTGTTTCAGCCAGGGAAGTTAAGAGTGGGACTGGCATTAAAAAGGATAGTATTTTATTCCATCTATGTGATTTATAATCTGTTGCCATGGGAAAGTAAATTAACATCAAGTCTTTATTAATGAAAATTGGAAATGATTCTCAAATTGGGGGGAAAAGTACAGAAAACATTAAAGAAATGTAGGTTTCTTATGTCCTGGGGAACAAATAATTTCCTATATATAGATTCCAAGATGTGTGTTAGATTTTATGACTTTAGGTAATATAATGTGTTAATATTTTGAAGAATTAGAAAAATATGATTATTTCTGCTACTTCTTTGTCAGCCTAGTAAAGAAAGTTACAATGATTTCTTTTTTACAGATAAAATAAATTGCTCTTTTATTTCCTTGCAACTATTTTGTTGGTTGGAATAGAGAGAATAATATGTTTCCCAGTAGGATATGGAATTTGCCTATGAGATTTTGTGGCTGTTTTGGAAAATAACCAGTTTGGTCCTACTTATTCCCATACGATCTTGGTTCTTTTTTTTTTTTTGGTACTGGGGATTGAACCCAGGGGCACTCAATCACTGAGCCACATCCCCAGCATATATATATTAATTTAGAGACAGGGTCTCGCTGAGTTGCTTAGGGCCTTACTAAGTTGCCAAGGCTGGCTTTGAACTCACGATCCTCCTGCCTCAGCCTCCCAAGTCGCTGGGATTACGGGCGTGCCCCAAGCCCATTTCCTCGTCATTTCTTTTCATTGCACCCCAAATAATTGCCTTCACACACTTAACACAGTTTGTGTATTTAACTACGCATACATGGGTTCGTCATCCATCTCCATCAATACCACATATGGAGAGTTTGAAGGCGCAAGGAAGCGTGTCGGTTACACTCCCCGGTTTATACTTAGCATCTAGCACAGGACTTGGCACCTACCAGGAGCCTACTATGCATTCGTTGAGAAGCAAGGGCTGTGGGAGCATCATTTATGCAACAAGTGATTAATGACTTTGTTTCCTGGCAACAGGAATCTTCTGTTCTGAGAGCCGGAGAGCTCTCCTGCTTCCCAAAGGATGATTCACTGGTGGATGATTTGCCAGGGGAGGGCAGTTGTTCCTTGCTTCAAATCGTTGTCTCTCCAAGCCCTTCCTGTTGAAGAAGTTCTTCCTTGAGCCCTTTGCAGGGGCCCATCCCATTGATTGTACCTGGGCTGCCTCTAGACTCCGCGCCTCTTTCTGCAACTCCCCTGGTGGCTGTTGCATCTTGCTAGAATTCCTCCTGGCCATCTCACTGGGCTCCTTGCCAGCATTCTTGCCCAATCCCATCCTACTTTCCCTCAACTGCCAGAGATACTATCGCAAAAATATTTGAAAAGTTATTTCTAGAGTTTAAAGCCTGTCCCGTTCCCCAGAACCCAGAGGCACCATCAAGTTCAAACATTTTTGCAGGAGATTCAAGGTGTTTCATAATCAGATGGTGATCCTCAGAGCTGACTCAAAATTACATGCTCAGGAAGCCTGTCCACCTCCAGTTGTTCATATCTCTCTTAAGACCCTCATCACGGGGCTGGGGTTGTGGCTCAGTGGTAGAGAGCTCCCCTCGCACATATGAAGCACTGGGTTCAATCCTCAGCACCACATAAAAATAAATACATAAAATAAAGGTACTGTGTCCATCTACAACTTAAAAAATTTTAAAAATTAAAACCCTCATCGCATTGTGCCCTAGATCTATAGTCACAGCCCTTGTTGCTGACGTTCTAGCAAACCAGGAGACCTGTTGGAAGAGATGAAGGGGGAAAGAGGGAAAAGAAGGAAGTAAACATTAAAAGAAAAAAGAGATGAAGTCTGTCCCATAGTGGACACCTTGTGCAGGACTTCTTATTTCTTTCTGCTTTCTGTTTCACTGATGATTTTGAAAAGGCTTTTATGAAAGAATGTCTGTTGGGTTTATCTGCCCAACCATTCCTTTTCCCTTCTAGAAATAGTCTCTTCTTCCCTATGGGAAAACTTGTCTTATGTGGCCTGAGTGGGTTTGATCATGTTCACATCCCTGTGGAGCTAGGCACCCCCGGCGTCCAGCAAGGGGCACCGTGCCCTTGAACATACAATGAATGACTCATGACTGGACATGCAATTCAAACAAGGCCATTTAAAATCCTCTCTGACACTTTTCTGCCAAAGGGGTTGGAAATTCGATCTTCCCCAAGGATTCTAAGCTAGAAGATGTACATTGAGGCCCTCAGTAATTGCCATCATGGTGTCTAGTAGAAAAAGCTTGTTTAAGAGAAAGTGTGACCTAGCAGCATCACTTGAGCCCCTGAACCAAGCTGTGCCTGAAGCCTGATGAGTTGTTTTTTCTTGAGCCAATACATTCTGTTTTCACTGATTATAGTTTCTGCCAACTGTGCCTGAGTCCCCAACCACCATACTTTTTTTGTTTTTCTTTTTTTTACCAGGGATTGAACTTAGGGCCACTGAGCCACCGAGCCACCTCCCCAGCCCTATTTTGTATTTTATTTAGAGACTTGGTCTCGCTGAGTTGCTTAGCGCCTCATTATTGCTGAGGCTGGCTTTGAATTCGTGATCCTCCTGCCTCAGCCTCCGAGATGCTGGGATTATAGGCGTGCACTACCACGCCCGGCTACCAACCACCATACTCTTAAGACAAAAAATACTTCATTTTTTATCTCAGATTCACTCAGAGAAGGTCACTCACTAGGTAGGAGAAGAAAGTCCTGCTCTCTGAGCTTGGGAGAGGAGAGAGAGCTGATCCAGGATCTTAAGTGAGGAATCTAGGGATCTCTGTCCTTTTTTAGTCAATTTCTCAAAAGTGGCTTCGTTATTTTTGCTTTATTTGCCTTTTCCTCCTCCTCCTCCTCCTCCTCCTCCTTCTTCTTCTTCCTCCTTTTCCTCTTCTTCCAACTTCATTCTCATCTAGACATGCAGTAAAAATTTCCAGAAATCAGGTAAACCCATTTTAAAATATAAATCCAAAAATGCATGCCTTCGCTTTCGATAAGGTGGTTTTTTTTCTTCAGTTCTCTAGATTATTGACACTACTGCCTACCTTTACTGTTACAGAGCTATTTGAATAACCACTTAAAAAGCCTTGGATTACACTTAGGGAGGCTGAGGCAGGAAAATCCCAAGTTCAAAGCCAGCCTCAGCGATGGCGAGGTGCTAAGCACCTCAGTGAGACTCTGTCTCTACATAAAACACAAAATAGGGTTGGGGATGGGGATCAGTGGTCGAGTGCACCTGAGTTCAATTCCTGGTACCAAAAAAAAAAAAAAGCATTGGATTAGGCTGGGTGCATTGTCACATGCCTGTAATCCTAGAGGTTTGGGAGGCTGAGGCAGGAGGATCAGGAGTTTAAAACCAGCCTTAGCAACTTAGCCAGGCCCTAAGCAACTTAGCGAGACCCTGTCTCTAAAACTATATACATAAACAAGGACTGAGGATGTGGCTCAGTGGTTAAGCATCCCTGGGTTTAATTCATAGTACCAAGAAACAACCAACCAACCAAAAAACCGGTTTGGATCAGTAAACCCAGTGCTCATTTTCAGAAGTGTCAAAAAGTCATGGATGAGTTCATTTTTTCCCCAGTGATTTCAGTGAACCACTGGGTTCATTCTTACTAATGCCCAGAAAAACCTAAAACTTCCTCCTAGACCCTTCCATCAAAACCCATTTTAAGTGCAAAAGGTACTTTGTGGCTATGGAATAGAAATAACATAGACCTAGAGAAGGGCCTCACACTTTCAGTTGATGCTTAAGATAAAAAGAGAGAAGCTCAAGAAATGATGGTACTTTAGAGATCTCCCCATCTACAGGGCTTCAAAAGACTTTTTTTTTTTTTTTAGGAAAAATTCCTCAGAGGTTTTTTTAAAGGCAAAGGAAAATTAGGGGCCATTTTTGGAAAGAGAAACTGAAAAAGAAGCAGATTGACAAGAATAAACCAGTACCAAAGGCTGCTTTTAGATCGTCATTGGCAGTTGCAAGAAGGTCACTGAAGCCCAGGAATGCTGTAGAGAAAGAAGAGTGGGTGAAATGTCTGGGAAAATAAAGTCACTGAGGTCCTCTCACTTTGGAACAGCTTATGTAGAAGGCCCATGAGACCAACGGCATGTCCAGGAAACTCCCTGGCCTTCGGCTTTAGTTTGCATGTTGATTGTCCCCAGAGATCCATGGGTTGAAGGCTTGGTCCCCAGACTGAGGCACTACTGAGAGGTGATAAATCCTTTAGGAGGTGGTGCCTGGTGGGAAGATGCTAGACCACTGAGGGTGTTCCCTTAAAGAGGATTGTAGGAACCTGCCCCTCCCTCTCTTTTCCCTTCCCAATTGCCATGCCAGGAGCTTGCTGGCTCCTCTGTGTGCTCCCACCATGAAAGGCTGCCTTGCCACAAGCCCAAAAGCAATGAGTCTGCCCAACCGTGGACTGAAACCTCCAAAACCATGAGCCAAAAGAAAACTTTCCTCTTTAGGTTGATGATCTCAGGTATTTTGTTACAGTAGCATCAAGCTGACTAATATACCTTTCTTTCTTTTGCTCTGTAGCTCCTGAAGATCATTGTCAAGTCCAAATCCTTCTCTCATTGACTTACTCATTTGAGAAATGTTTGCTCAGCCACTATTGTAGATTAGGCAATGACAAGCAGACTATGTGACACAGAAGCAGCTGGATCCCAGGCCTCTTGTCTCAGCTGTTCCCTCCACACTGGCTCTAGCCTGAACTAATCAACAAATATTTACAATAAGTGCATATTTTGTGCCAGGCACTGTATTGGCCACAGATACAGTCATTCTTACTTTGCAGTAACTAGACAGGGGTTGGACTCATAGGACCCAAAGTGACAGTGTTGCACGAAAAGATATTACAGAGCAACAGGCCATGCACAGGAAGCAGCCAAAAGCTCTGTCACAAAGGGTCTGGAGAGGACAGGGGCAGGCTGTATGTTCCTCTTTCTGCAGAGCTGAATGGATGCACTTTCTCTTTTAGATTAGGAATCAACCATATGGGCCTGAACATCTTGGAATCGAGGTGTCCAAAATGGAGCACAGGCTGGGGCTTCTAAAGCCCTGCAAAGTATGTCACATAGGCATGCTGTTACTATGTAACCTCCCCAGTGGCAGAGCCCACAGGCCTCACTTAGACCAGCTGCAATTGTCCAATCTCACAGCTATCAGCAAACTGCCCTTAAACTTACCTTGGATCCATGTTGCAGAGCAATGCTACTAACCTGTTCTGTGCCTTGACCAGGGGCCATAGGTGTGCAGCCACCTCTCCCTTCAGTTACTCAGCTCAGGCCAGTTTCAGGCCTGCGGGAATTCACCTTGAAATTTCCAATCCATTCTGCACACTTACCCATCAGGGACAAAACATCAACGTGAAAATGTTCCTCTTCTGCTTAATAACCTTCAGAGGTGCCCTGTGCCCTTCAGATAAAATCCGTGTTCCTAGATGCAGCCCACAAAGCCTTGTAGCAGGTGGCCTGCCTCCCTGTCTGAACTTAGCTTCTTCCTAACGCAGGCTCTCCACTCCAGCTGCTCTGAAAACCCGCTTCCAACTCCTGCCCCAACTCTGAAGTGCCATCGCCTTGCCTTGCCTTCCCTGGCCACGTGCTGCATCCGCCCTCTGCCCTGTCTCCTGGTTGAGGACAGGATATGTTCCCCCAGGTTCTCCTGGTCCACTCCATTTTCTTCCTCTGTCCTGCCTGAGAAACACAGAACGAGCTCCTTGACCACTTTGTCACCCAGCCAGCTGCCTGCTTTCCCTACAGGGGACCTTGACCTTTGCTAGGCACTGATGAAGGTGTTCAGAGTGCTGTCAAAAATGCTAGAAGAAATTAGCCCCAGCCCTGAGCCAAATGCCTTTCAATCTTCTTATAAACTTTGTACCCAGACTCTACTGATGTGGCCAAACACGTCCGTAGAAAATTCCTTTCTCTCATTTTCCTTTGTGGGATTGAACAGCACTCTGGAAGTTCCCCTCATAAATGCTTCTTCAGAATCTCCACCAGTCCCACCTTGGGACAGTCCCCTGCTGCTGCTTTTGGTGCCATAGATTCTGCTGGATGGAACACTATGTTTTATTTCTGATTCCTAATTATCTATCACCCAGCCATTTGATAAATTAATGATTCTACTGAATTGATTTCCAGCAAAACGTATGTGGGTACACTGCATACAGGTCAAGGGTGGCATGAAAACCAGCTGCCCATGATATGACTTCCTTGGGACCCAGCTGCAGTCTTGATTTGAAGATCCCTGAGATATATCTACCTCATTTTAATAATTTCTCCATCCCTGTTTTTCCCATAACCACTTTAAGTAGATTTCTGTTATTTGAAACTGAAAATGTCTTCCATAAAGCATTACCTCATGTGCCAGTGGAGCTGGGCCATTATATTGATCTGTGTATTTCCACATGAGGCCTGCACGAGATAATGCATGGAGTTTTGTGTTAGCTTTTTGTTGCTGTGACCAAAATAACTGGCACAAGCAACTTAGAAGAGGAAAGGTTTATTTTGACTTAAGGTTTCAGAGGTTCAATCCATGGTTGACTGGCTACATTGCTCTGGGCCTGAGGTGAGGCAGAACATCATGGCGGAGGGGGTGGCAGAGGAAAGCTGCTCAGTTCTTGGCAGCCAGGAAGCGGAGTGAGGAGAGACAGAGAGACAGGGACGGGGGAGAGAGAGGGACAGGAGAAGAGGAAGGAGAAGGGACTGGGGACATGAAATGCCCTTCCAAGATATGCACCCAGGAACTACTTCCTCCAACCATGCCCACCAGCCTTGATTTTCCACCATCTCCGGTAGTCCATTCAGCTCCCAGTGGATTAATCCACTGATGAGCTCAGAGCCCTCAAGATGGAAGCACTTGGGGCTGGGGTTATGGCGCAGTGGTAGCGTGCTCGCCTAGCACGCGGGAGGCACTGGGTTCGATCCTCAGCACCACATAAAAATAAAATAAAGATGTTCTGTCCACCTACAACTAAAAAAAAAAAAAAAAAAAAAAAGATGGAAGCACTTCCCAAGAGCCCCACTTCTGGACATTGGTGCACCAGGGACCATGCTTTCAACACCTGAGCTACTGGGCGACATCCCAGATCCAAACCATCACAGGACCTGCTTGGAAACGGTGATGGCAACTCCCACTGGGTTAAGGGAAAGTTGGAATGTGCACATCTTGTGCTCGCTATCAGAAAAATGTGAAACGGGCACATTGGCACAGAACCAGGCTCTTGATTCTTAGGCTCCAGCACAAGGGAGGCAGCACGTGGGAATGGAAATCCCAGGCTGACAATGACAAGGGACAAAGGTACACAGCTTTTATGGCGTCCACGGGGCAAGCAGGGTCCAGCCTCGCAATGTCATCCCACAGCAGGTGGAATCTCTACCTGGATGCTTCCTCATCGCACTTTCAAGGCGTGACTCGCACCAGCACCATCTTAAGTCTCCTCCTGGGGTGAGATTTTTACTATGCTAATAAAGGTAATGTCACTGTAGCTACTCTGGTGACTACAGTGACTACGTGTCTTTCCCCTCTTCCCACCTGAAGTTTCTCCTTATCATCTGGGAAAATTCCTAATTGGCTCTTGGAGCAGGGCAGTGGGTTTGATTGTAATGATCTTGTTTTTCTTGGCTCTGACCTCTTGGTATCTCTGCGGACCACATTGTCTCAGAAGGCTGAGCTGACTCCCAACCTCCTGTCTTCTGGTGTGTTATCTTAATTTTTTTTTTTTTTTTGTACCAGAGATCAAACCCAGAGGTACACACCCAGCCACATCCCCAGCCCTCTTTCATATTTTATTAGAGACAGGATCTTGCTGAGTTGCTTAGTTCCTTGCTGTTGCGGAGGCTAGCTTTGAATTTGTGATCCTCCTGCCTCAGCCTCCTGGGTTACTGGGAATACAAGTGTGCACCACTGTGCCAGTGTGTTATCTTAATTTTATAGTCTTAAAAATGGGTCTGGGGCTGGGATTGTGGCTCAGTGGTAGAGCGCTTGCCTTGTATGTGTGAGGCACTGGGTTCGATCCTCAGCACCGCATATAAATAAATGAATAAAATAAAATAAAGGTCCATTAACAACTAAAAAATTAAAAAAAAATGGGTCTGCTTTTTAACTACCAATTTTCTGGCATGTTTGTGAACCCCATTAGACTGAAAGCTAGCTTAGCTGTCTCATGCTGCTCATAGAACTGAAAAATCCAGGGGAAGAACCGTGTGCTGTTTGTTATTGCTGAATTATCACCAATTTAGGAGCTTACAAGGCCCATTTATTACCTCACAGGTCAAGACTGAAATCCCTATGTCACCTGAGACTCTGGGAAAATCTGTTTCTAGATCATTCTTGTTGGCAGAATCCAGTTCCTCCCCCTGTAGGATTGAAGTCCCACCTCCTTTCCAGCTGGACTACTTCCAGTTCCCAGTGTCACCCACTGTCCTTCCCTAGGAGGCCTCCATAGGTGGTTCACAGCATGGATATTATTTCCCTCCATGCAACCAAAAAGTCTGTCTCTCTGTCTTTCTCATCTTGGCCTGTGTGATTAGATCACCTAGAATAATCTCTCAGTTTTATGTTGAACAGATTTGAGGCCCCAATCCTTTCCTAGCCATCTCTAGGTTATCAGTGCTTGATTCAATGAGTAGATGGTGTGTATATCGCCAAACCAGGCCCGGTTTTGCCGGCAGTATGGTATACCAGTCACCAAAGCAATGAATTTTGTAAGAGAGAGAGAGTTTATTTGCAAGGGGATCAAGTATGAGGTAGGTGACCCAAGTCTCAAATTCGCCTCCCTGAGGATAAGCTTGGGGGATATTTCTGGAATAAGGATGTCGTGTTGTCTGAGGCATGGGGAAGGGTGATGTCTGAAAATGACAGTTAGCAGGACCTGAAGGTGGGGATTTTAGTTTCCTGATATCAAAAGACCACTGATCTAATGCCCTTGTAGCCCCAGGTGAAGAACTGGTGATCTCAACAAAAATGGCCCCCAAGTCCCTGAAATGACTCATACACTCAGAATTGTCATCCACAGCAGAGCTGGGGGAGCCTAGTAACATACAGCTCAGCTGTGAGACCTCCAGAATTAGTGACTTTAGGCCAACTAAAAGCAAATAACTAAGGCAGAATATGGGGTCTCAGAAAGAAGTAAGAATACGAGGGGGTGGCTTATGTCTATGAGATTGGCCAGCTGGGTTTTTGGTTGGTAATGATTGAAGTTAGGATTCTGTGTCTGGTAGAGTTTTAGAGACTGAAGTCTTACTATATTGATGGTTATATTCTTGAGAAGAGTTCTCAGGTCTTTGAGAGATGCTTTTGAGCTGTGTTAGTCAGCTTTTTTGTAGCTGTGACTAAAAAGACTTGACATGAACAATTTTAAGGAGGAAAAGTAAGTTTGGGGGCTCACGATTTCAGAGGTCTCAGTCCATAGAGAGCCAGCTCCATTGCTCGGGGCTCAAGGTGAGACAGAACATCATCGTGGAAGAGTGTGGTGGAGGGAGGCAGCTCACGTGATGATCAGAAAGCAGAGAGACTCCACTCACCACATACAAAATACGCACCCCAGAGCCACGCCCCCAAAGACCCACCTCCTCCAGCCACACCCTACCTGCCTTCAGGTACCACTCAGTTAATCCCCAATAGGCGATTAATTCACTGATTGGGTTAAGGCTCTTAGAACACAATTACTTCACCTCTGAATGTTCTTACATTGTCTCACATATGAGCTTTTAGGAGACACCTAATATCTAAACCATAACACCAGCAGATGGTTGTGGCCCATTGAGCAAGGTCTCAGTTTTCTGTATAAGCCATGGACTAAGAATTTAAGGAAAGCCATCATAGAGTTCTTCCTACCACGGGTTGCCTTCAGGTATGGCTAAATCCAGGATCTCAGGTATGCCTCTGAGTGTGTGTGTGTGTGTGTGTGTGTGTGCACATGCACGCTCACATTTGGGCTCACTTAAGACACTTGCTTATTCTCTCAGCAATAGTGTTAGAAAGGCATCCTTCTTCCTGATGACTATTATGGGATTCACTGATTGGGCCAACTTGGGCCTTCTGCTCATCTCTGAACTAATTGCTGCGGTGATGGGGGGTGCACCTGCATTAGCTGACCAGGTCTGGTTTGTGTGTCCTATCTTGAACCAAGGCGTTTGTTTGGCTTCGCATAAACCATATAGATCCATTAAGAAGTGGAGGTGACTTTGAACCTCAGGGGACATTTGGAAATGTCTAATTTTTTTTTTTTGGTATTAGGCATTGAACTCAGGGGTATTTGACCACTGAGCCCCATCCCCAGCCCTATTTTGTGTTGTATGTAGAGACAGGGTCTCACTGAGTTGCTTAGCTCCTCGCTGTTGCTGAGGCTGGCTTTGAACTCGCGATTCTCCTGTCTCAGCCTCCCAAAGTGCTGATTACAGGCATGTGCCACCATGTCTGGCTCTAGAGTAATTTTTGATTGTCACAACTAAGGGACAGGGATGCTACTGGCATCTCTTGGGTAGAGGCTAGGGGTCCTGCTAAACATCCTACAAGGCACAGGACAATCCCTTACTGCAGATCATTACTGGATACCAGATGTCAGTAACACCAAGGTTCAGGAAGCCCACTGCAGACTGAGAAAAGGGGGTGCTTAAGGAAAACCCCAGTGCTGCTCCCAGAAGGGGCCCAGAGGTTGGCAACCTGCAGGGTCCACCACCAGGACCGCTCTTGGCATAGAATCGAGTTTCTGTAGTTTGAATTTCCCTTTCTTCTGTTTTTCCTGACATTTTCTCCCACCATATTCCCGACTCCAACATTTTCACACATGTCCTTTTAGAAGTAAGCCTTCTTCCCCTGGTCACCCAAGATCAGTTACCACAGTCTCCACTTCCCTCCAGCCCTCAGGAGCTTTGTGTCCTGATAAACCATGGGAGGGGGCTTCTTCCCCCGACCCAGGCCACACTCACCTGCCATTCTGAACACACTGCTAGTGTAAGAAGGCCTGTGGTAGTAAATGGGTGGTGTGTCTGTTGGATTTGCACACTCCTCCCACCTCTGTGCACCCAGACCATCAAATACTCTCTCCCCACCCCCAGGACTGGGGATTGAACCCAGGGACTCTCTACCCCTGAGCTGCATTCCCAGCTCTTTGCATTTTTTATTTTGAGACAGGGTCTTGCCCTTGAACTTGCAATCCTACTGCCTCAGCCCCGAGTCTCTGGGGTCACAGGTGTGCGTCGCATGAGCATCATATACGTTCTCTTTTGGCCCAAGTTCCCCACCCCAGATATAAACAGTAACGCCAGATTCATGCCACAGCTGGCCTTCTCTTGCTCATCTCTGTCTCTTCTCACCGTGGTTTTTAAGGTTTTCTTTCTCTTTTCTAGCAGATAATGCATTTAAATGATTCAAAATTCAGAAGCCCAAAGGGATATGAAAAAGTTACTCCCACCTGTCTCCAGCTCCTTAAAACCTCACGGGAAGGAACTATTAGCTTACCAGCAAATCCTTCCAGAGATATTATGATCATTTATAAGCAAGTATATATATGTGTGTGTGTGTGTGTGTGTGTGTGTGTGTTCATTTATAAGTATGTATACAGCCGGGTGTGGTGGCACACGCCTATAATCCCAGCACTTAGGGAGGCAGAGACAGGAGAATCCCGAGTTCAAAGCCAGCGTCAGCAAAAGCGAGGTGCTAAGCAACTCAGTGAGACCCTGTCTCTACATAAAACACAAAATAGGGCTGGGGATGGGGCTCAGTGGTCGAGTGTCCCTGAGTTCAATCCCCGGTAACAACAACAACAACAAAAAGTATGTATTTATATGTACATATAGATAGATAGACAGATTCTTCTCTTTCTTTCCTTTTGTCTTACCTTCTAAATAGAATGTTGGCATCCTATGCACACAGCAATGCACCTTGCTCTAGTTTCTTTTATTTGAAAACTATTGTGGAGTTCAAGCACTTAAGATCTTGCTCATTCTTTCTGGGGGGATTTACCAGTCCATTTTACAGATGTGTCATCTATCTGATCAGTCCCTTCTTGCTGAACATTTAGATTATTTCCAATCTTTTGTTGTTACCAAAAAAAAATACACTATCACTTTGTGCACATGTGAATACATTGACAACCAATTTTTAGAAGTGAAATCAAAGGGCAAACTTTAAGTACATTTGTTGTTGTGATAGCAGTGACTCTTTTTTTTTTTTTTGGTACTGGGGATTGAACCCAGGGGTTCTCTCCACTGAGCCACTGAGCCACATCCCCTGCCCTTTGTATTTTTTGAGACAGGGACTCACTAAGTTGCTTAGAGCCTTGCTAAATTGCTGAGACTGGCTTTTGAGCTTGCGATCCTCCTGCCTCAGTCTCCTGAGTTGCTGGGATTACCGGCGCGCGCCATGGAATCTGGCAGCGTTGACCCTCTTGTGCTGATTCGCTCTCCCACCTGCAGTGTATGCAAGTGGCCCATTTCCACCACCCTAACCCTGGCCTCACGGTTGCCAGTTTCACTCCTAGTGGAATAGTGAAAGTAGAATGGAAAATGGTGTTAGGGGGACATTGGGCAAAAAACAAAGTCATTCTAGCCCTGACGGATCTCTGGGAAGGCGTTTTCAGAGCTGTGAAAGCACCGAATTATAATTGAAAGGGTATTTCACTGTGAGTGGCAAAATGACTAAACAAGACTCCAAAGAAATGATGAAATCATAATGCACCGAGAACTTACTTAAAAACGAAGGTTGTACCAGGCCTGGTGGTGCACACCTGTAATCCCAGGGAGTCGGCAAGGCCAGCCTCAGCAATTTAGTGACAACTTGTCTCAAGATAAAAATAAAAAGGGCTAGGGACATAGCTAAAAACAAAACAAGGGTGGCTCATGGGTCCCTGACCTAAGGAATTCGAAATATGGAAAAAGCTTCCAGCACAATGTTGTTTATCAAACCTAAATGTCTAGTAAAATGGACATGGTTAAGTGCCCCGGAGCATAGCCCTGAGATGGAAGATCACATAGGCATCAAAATCTCAGCTTTCAAAAAAATTTAACAGTGGAGGCTTATCAGCAAGGATCCTTTAGCTGCCAGCAATAGAAACTGACATCGGCCTATTAAGCAAAAGGAAATTGTGGAAATCAAATCAAAGTGAGCTAGAGACCCAGGTCACAAGAGGGCTGGAATAAAAGCAGCTTTAGAGTTCCAACCAGCTGGAGTCTCTTCCACAGTCCCTTCGCAGGAGCTGCCAAGAAGAGGCCCCAAGTGGCAATAACTCACCTGGAACCGTCCCTTCCTCTGCATCAGCTGTCCACAGGATGCCTCTGGCTTGCCCCGAGGCAAGAAGTGGCAGTTCTGGCCCCTCCAGCATTGGGGAAGAAAAACAACAGCACCTGGATTTAGCTTCCAAAGTGATATACTCATGGAGAGGGAGAATTTACAAAAGGAAGATCAAGGTGTTCTTTGGAAGATGATTGATGTGGGGTGATCAAAGGCTGACATTCCTACCAGGCGCAGGAGGCTGAAGCAGGAGGATCATAAGTTCAAGGCCAGCCTCAGCAACTTAGTGAGACCCTGTTTCAAATAAAAAAAGGGCTGGAGATGTAGCTCGGTGGTAGAATGCCCTGGGTTTAAGCCTTAAGCCGTGAGCGCGTGCGCTCACACACACGTAGACATTTGGCTTCTACTGAGGAGATACGTATTATCATGTTAATGGAAAAAGTAGGTAATGCCATTTGATATATGGTACAACTATGTGAAAAAAGGCCTCACTGGAAAAATACTCAAAGGAAAGACACCAAGTTGCTATTAGCACTTATCTTTGGGAGGTGGATTGTGGGGTGCAAGCAAGAAAGAGAACCCTTGCCAGAACTTGGCTGCATTGCACCCTGATCTGGGATTTCCAGCTTCCAGAACTCTGAAAAAAATGAATTAATTTTATTTTTCTTCTGATGTGAGATGATGTGATGCCCATGTGATGAAGTGAGGTAAATGATGTAAACATTATAGCAGTAAAAGCAGGCTTCTCGTCACCTTCTTACTTGAATACAAGCACTGTGATACCATAGCAGCAGCTCTGATAACCAAGATGGCTACTAAGCAACTAAGAGATGGGTAGCATATACAGTGTGGATACACTGCACAAAGGGATGATTCACATCTTGGGTGGGATAGAGTGGGATGGTGAGAGATTTCATCATGCTACTCAGTATGACATGGAATTTAAAACATGCATTGTTTAGTTTTGGAATTTTCCATCTAATCTTTTTGGACCATGACTGACTGTGGATAACTGAAACTGCAGAAAGTGATACCATGGGTTAAGGGGGACTGACTATTGTATTAGCATTTACATGAATGATTTCATTGCATATCTAAAACTCCATGACACAATTTGAATAGGACTTGAGGTTGCCCAGGCTTTAAGGAGCTATAGTGGACTCATGTATGGAGCAGGGGACCCAGAAGATTCTCAGAGGAGTAACACGTAGGATGGAATAGATACATTCATTCCCAGTCTTTTTGAGTACATGGGTCTTACAGAAAAATTTTTTGGTTTTCCTATGGAATAAACCAAAGAAGACTTTAGGGTGTCTAAATAAATAAAAGAGGTTTTTACATTTTATTTACATTATATTATTAGAAAATAAAATATAAAACAAAAAGGAAGGTATGACTATCAAATTTGTATAACACTTCCCCCAGACATCTTTACAAATGTTTAATGAGAAACCAGAGCTTGCTTCAAGGGATCTAACCTTTTTTACATTAGATTTTATGCTTGAAATGACTAGATGTGATTCCTTATGAGAATTTTTAATTCCCTTAACTTTTATATTCTCTTTACATTTTTGATTAATGGTCAGTGAGAATCATTGCCCTCAAAAGAATGTGATCCAAAAAGTTTCAACTGTTGAAACTATATTTAGTCTTTTTTTTTTTTTTTGGTACCAGGACTTGAACTGGTGCTTGACCACTGAGCCACATCCATAGCTCTTTTAATATTTGATTTAAAGACAGGGTCTTCCTAAGTTGCTTAGGGCCTCACTAAGTTGCTGAGGCTGGCTTTGAACTCGCGATGCTCCAGCCTCAGCCTCCGGAGCCTTTGGGATTACAGGCGTGCGCCACTATGCTGGGCTCATAATCTGTTTCTTTTGTTGACAAGTGCAGCGTGGGGACTTCTCATGATTCATGGATTTTTTAATCCAACTGGATTTTCCTTTTTATGTCAAGAGTTTCCAATAACAATGAAGCTCTAATTTACAGTAGGTACATGCATAATTAGTGCTACCTGGGTTTCACCACGAGGGGGCACTGGCTCCACATGGACAGAAGTATCTGCCACAGGAGGCAGAGATTTGGGGTTGCAGCCTAGAACTGCATGAGCCAGAAGCCTCTGCCCCAACCAGAGTTTAAATCCTTGCCCTCCACCCTCACCTGCTGCACCTTGACCTCTGCCCTGCTCCTTGAGGTCCTAGAGCACCAAACAAAATTTACCATTTGAGGGACTAGTGCCAGAGCATTTGCCTAGCAAAAAACATGTTTTAAAAATTTACTATTCTGACCATTTTGAAGCATACAGTTCAGTAGCAGTAAATGCATTCATACTGCTAGGCAACCATCACCACCATCCACCCATGGACCATCTATCCTGCACACCTGAGTCTCTGCACCCACTAAACACTAACTTCCCCATTCTCTTCTCCCCCAACACATGGAACCGCCATTCTATTTTCTGTCTATGAATGTGACTACTTTAAGTACCTAATACAAGTGGAATCATATGGCACATCCTTTGGTGACCGGCTTATTTATCTGGTCATAATGTCCTCTAAGTTCACGCATGTTGTTGCATGTGTCAGAATTTCCTTCCTTTTTCAGACTGCATAATATTCCATTGTGTGGACATACCGCATTTCGTGGATCCATTTGTTCATTGATGGGCACTTGGGCTGCTTCTACCTTTCAGCTCCTGTAAATAATGCTGTTATGAACATGGTGGAGAGTCTCTACCTATTATCAGCAGTTCACTAAGAGAAATGGAAGACTTTATTCAAGAATCCTGAGCCTGGAGAGGTGCAGCCATGTCCGGGGAAGATCCCAGTTTGAGGTCTCCAACTCTGCCACGCGTCAACCACATGCTCTTGGGCAGGTCACTTTACCTCTCTCAACTCACAGGGTTTCTGAGAGACTCAAGTGAAAGAACTATCACTAAATGGCTGGAAATACAGATAAAGAGGAAGTCAGAAATAACAACTGGTAGATGCTCGACTCCTTTCCCCATCTCCTGGCCTGAGGGAAGCCTGAAGTATCAGAAGCTCTCAATAAATACCTGTTGAATAAATGACACCTGAGTCGCTTGGTATAGCAGATTCATACCTTAAATTCTGTTCTTTGTAAGAACATCATTAAATTGAGGAGACAGTGAGGTCTCATCTTCTCTTTTTATTACTGTGTAGATAAAGATTCCTCAGGACAATATTTTAAGAGAGCACACAATATGGTTTTCATAGAGAATCTAGTCAGATGGTTCTAGGACCATCTTTACACTGGACACCTGGGTCCAAACACTCAGCACTGAGAGGCTCTCTTAATGGAATAAAACTCCAATCTGTCCCAAGATGGTTGGCCTGAAATCGTCCTTAGTCCTTAGTGTTCCTTTAGGCTAATCTTATTTTTCCCTCCACAGTTGACTGATTTTGTGATACTGTTGACACTAATTCCTTATATCCCTTGCATGGGACAGGGTCCTAATTCTCATCTTAAAGCTGCTCCTTGATTGTAAATGCAAAGATCCTCTCTGAAAGGATCCATAAGAACCTGTTAATAAGCTGGGCGAGGTGGCATACACCTGTACTCCCAGTGGCTCAGGAGGCTGAGGTTGGAGGATCCTGAGTTCAAAGCCAGCCTTAGCAACTTAGCGAGGACTTAAGCAACTCAACAGGATACTGTCTCTAAATGAAATATATATAGGCTGGGATGTGTGGCTCACTGGTTAAGTGCCCCTGGGTTCATTCCCTCGTGCCAAAAAAAAAAAAAAAAAAAAAAAGATAACAAAAACCTGTTAACAGTACTTGCCTCTAATCAGGGGGATTTAGAACCTGGGGTCAGGCGAGAGAAAGACTTATTTCAGTGTATAATCATTTGTGTTTTTTGGGAAAACATTTTCTTACTTTGTGCATGTATTATTTTTTCTTTTAAATCCCACTATCCTTGAACAAAAATAAGTACTAACCATGTGTTTAACCAACTCTGAGTCACTGAAGGAAAAAAGATTCCAATGGCAGAGGAAATGGTTTTTGCATCAGGCACCAAAGCCAGCCCTAAGAAAATCACAACCCAGATGAAGCTGCTTTAGAGACAATGGTATGTAGGATTGTCAACAGAGTGGGAGTCAGACAATGTGGGGAGAGAAATCTCCTTTTGCCATTTTTTGCTCTTTTTGTAGAGAGAGAAATGTGTAGAGAATAAATCAACCAAGCAGCGTGGAACCCTTTTTTGGAAGTAAAAAAATCTCACCACATTTTAGGCTTGAAGGGCCAGCTTCCTCATTTGCAAAAAGAGGATAATAGCATCCATCTGTTATTACCAATGCTGGGAAGGTACTTGGTGTTTTCTCAGGGGGACTTTGACGCACACAACCACCAGAGAAGGTGGGAAGCATTCATGTCCTCAGCGTCTCCTGGGAGCCAAGCTGCGTGTTTGATTTTTAAGCAATCACGTTAAGTAGGTATTATAAGAGTTCTCATTTTATAGAGAAGGTAGAGGCTCAGAGAAGGTCAGTAACTTGTGAGGACCAGAAACAGGATTCAAATTAGGGCTATCTGATAACAAAGCCTGGCTCTGCACCCTGGGGTTTCAGTCCCCAGGACAGGATCTAGGAGCCAATCTCATCCCAGAATGCATCAGGAGGGGCAGCCCCTTGGGATCTGCTCCCCAGGATCTGCCAGAGGTGACAGACACAGCAACTGTGGTAAAGGAGGTCAGCATTTAGCTCCTTTTTTGTCTTGCCTAGCAGCTTTGGTTCATTGGGGTGAAGAGACTACAAAGGGTTCTACAAACAGGTGGCCCTGTGTTATTTAGCATCTTTAAAAAGTAACATGGAGAGCCAGACCACATGCCTGTAATCCCAGTGACTCAGGAGGCTGAGACAGGAGGATTGCAAGTTTGAGGCCAGCCTTAGTAACTTAGTGAGGGCTTAATCAAGTTAGGGAGACCCTGTCTCAAAATAAAAAATAAAAGGGCTTGGGGATGTGGCTCAGTGGTTCAATCCCTGGCACCAAAATAAAAGTAACATCAAGTTTGTGTACAACTCAAGCAAAAAGTTATATTAGCGGAATTTTATTTTAGGAAAATGACCTTAACATTTAAATTTGGGGGCAAAACTTAACCAGAAAGTCCAAATAACCAGAATGTTTTAAAATGTATGATGGATGATTGATGTTCTGCTCCAGGTTGTTCACATTAATTCTCGTAGGCACTGAGCCAGGTGCTGGGGACCCAAGTGAATTAGGTACAGACCAGCCCTTAACAAGTTTTTGCGCTCTTCAGTGATATACTAGGACTCACCCAGCTTCAAGTTCTTTTTTTTTTTTTTTTTTTTTTTTTTTTTAAATATTTTTTAGTTGTCAATGGATCTTTATTTTATTCATTTACTTATATGTGGTGCTGAGAATCGAACCCAGTGCCTCACGCATGCTAGGCAAGTGCTCTACCACTGAGCCACATCCCAGCCCTTCAAGTTCTTTTCCCATCTTATTTCTGCCCCTTGAAGTCTTCTGTCAGAGGCCTTCCAGAGCTTCTCTGTTGAGGTGTCTCCAGCGCAGCCCAAATGCAACGTGTAAGGAGCATCTGCCATAGACATGCCTGGACACGCCGGGACTCACTAAGTTGCTGGCCATAAGGAACAGCAGCCATTGACGTGCTCAGTCATGTCTGCTTACAATCGGTAAGGGGCTGTGAGGGGCACTAGCCATAGGCCTGCTTAGCAATGACTGGGTACAATTGATAGGGAGCACAGCTCCATGCACATGTGCAAAGAAAATGCCCAGTTACAATTATACTATCTTGCTGGACATAACCAATGGACATTGACTTTCACTGGGTGTAACCAGTCACCAGCCCACACCACCAACTTGGAACTGCATTTAAACTGCTTGTCCTGCCACATTGGGGGCTTTGCTCCAAGGACCTCAGTGAGACTGGCCACCTTGCTGTCCATCCCTGGACCAACTCCACCATTCCCTGATGTCCAGCTGTCGGCTGAAGAAAACCACCAGACAAGGACAACGTCTGCTCTTTGGCTAAAAGAAGTTGCATGGCACCGGAGGTATTTTGGTGCTCGTGGCTGCCCTAGGATTGTGTGAATTACTGGTAATGTTTAGTTGCCCTAGGAGAGTGTGACTTACCTATAGTGTTTAATTAGTGCGCATTGAATGCTGGTTGGGGTGCTCCAGCACACCCAGCACTTTTTGCATTAATTGTTTATATTTGATGATTGGTGTGATTGAACATTTAAAGACAATCCGCCTGCGAGTCATTAATAATTGCACTGCTCACGACGCAACGATAGGAGGAGGGTGGAATATTCTGGAAGCATTTGACCCAGTATACAGTGCTGAAAGAGGAGCAGAGGTAAGCCACCAGGAACGGGAGGCCCACAGGGGATGTGGCTTCTGTGCACCTCACTCTGGGGAAGCAGCGAGAGATGCAGATGGACAGGGAGCCACCTCTCCTGCGTGTCAAGGAATTTGCTGCTGGTCTGCGGTGCTCTCTCCTCCCTTCCGACTCACTGGGATGGTGGGAAGCGTGCGTGGCTTTCTCCTGCAGAGTCCTGCCTCCTGTCACAGTGACTTGTCGGCCTGTAGCAGGTGTCAAATGTGCGGGCTGAATGAGGGCAGGCTGGGAGCCCACAAGGCCGTGTGTCCCAGGAGGACCCCGGGCAGCCACGCAGAGGAAGGGTGGGAGGGTAGCAGACTGAAGGAGGGGAAGACACTGGACCCCAGGGCCGCCCCGGAGGGGATAGTCGGGGAAGGCTGGGAGCAGAAAGGGAATCGAGAGAGAGTTAGGGGACAGAACAAGCAGGACATGGTGGGCAGGTTTCACCTCTGGCCAGGGATGATGGTACCAGAGCCCATGGGGAGGGTGATCTGTAGAAGGCCACCAGAGTGGACAGGAGCAGGGTGCTCCTCAGTCCTGTATAAACAGAAATGCACTGAGCCCGATGTCAGCACTGAGAGTGAGCTCACCACATAACCGGGATTCCACTTGTACTGTGACATTTGGCTTTGTTCCTGAACTTCAGGTGCAGAGCGATCCTTGGTACTTGGGATTAAACCCAGGGGCGTTTTACCACTGAGCTATATCCCCAGCCCTTCCTTGCTTTTTAAAATTTATTTGTTATAATTTTGAGACAGGATCTGGCTAAGTTGCTGAGGCTGGCCTCAAAATTGCAATCCTCCTGTCTTAACCTCTTGAGATGCTGGGGTTACAGGCATGTGCCACTGTGCCTGGCTCTGGTCCCCCCCCCCTTTTTTTTTCTGGTATTGGAGATAGAACCCAGGGACACTCAACCACTGAGCCACATCCCCAGCACTGTTTTAAAACTTTTTATTTTGAGACAGGGTCTCACTAAGTTGCTAAGGGCCTCACTAAACTGTGGAGGCTGGCTTTGAATTTGCCATCCTCCTGCCCCAGCCTCCCAAGCTGTTGGGATTACAGGCATGCCCCTCCGGGCTCAGCACTGCTGGCTGATTTTCAATGAGATTTTCTGAATCTGGGTTGACAGCAACTTTTACATAAATCATCCCAGACCGAAAATCACAAATATGAGAGTGGTGTTTGGGGGACTCCTATAAACTCTTGTCCTGTGGTAACTAGAATACAGCAAGGGCTCCATAAGTGTATTTTGATTCAATGAATGAATGCTGCTACAAGATCACCAACTTTTTTTTTTATTTAGGCTTACATGTTAACAGTGTAAATTGATTCATTGTACATAGATAGAGGATAACATATCAATTCTCTAGTTGTAAGTTGTATAGAATCACAACATATATGCAGTCATACATAAAGTTAGGGTTATTATGACCATCATATTTCATCACCCTTGCTGTCCCCATGCCCCCTCCCCCCTTACACCCCTGTGAACAGAGATCCACCATTGTTCCCATGTCCTTCCCCACATTACGGATCAGCATCCACTTATCAATGAATACATTCGGCATTTGGTTTTCTGAGATTGGCTTACTTCACTTAGCATGATATTCTCCAACTCCATCCATTTACCTGCAAATGCCATAATTTTATTCTCTCTTATTGCTGAGTAATATTCCATTGGATCACCAACTTTTAATCAGGCTGAACTTCCTTCCTTCCTTCCTTCTTTTATTCCTTCCTTCCTTCAGCAGATATTAGTGATCGCCTGCTGGTGCCTGGTGCTGTTCTGGGTGCTGGTGATTAAGTAGCAAATGTGACAGGCATAAATTCCTGCCATGGCAAGCTTCCATTCTCTTGGGAGAGGCTGATCATGACCAAAATGGCCAAGTAGAATGCATAGAGCATATGGTATGATCCACATATGTTATAGATTAACCTGTATCATTATCATCCTGTCATATGATTTAGATGGTGATAACTTCTAAAGGGAAACTTAGAAAATCATCCTGGGATGGATGATTAGAAGGGTGTTGGAATGAGAACAGAACCAAGGAATTTATGCTTTTAGACCAAGTCGCCAGGGATATCCTGACTGAGTGAGCCATGTGGACACACCAGGAAAGAGCAGGAACAGCCTGGGCACAGGCCTGAGATGGGAGTGTGCTTGGTGGCTGTCAAAGAAGGCTGGTGTGGCTGGAAGGAGTGATCAGCGTGCTGCAGGACAGGAGGCATGGGGTGTGGGCTGGCAGTGCATCACACTGTTCCATGTGGAGATGAGGAGTTGTCTGGGTCCATTTTGTGCTGCTATAACAGAATACCAGAGACTGGGTAATTTATGAAGAACTGAGATTTATTTCCTATAGTCCTGGAGGCTGGGAACTCCAAGATCCAGGAGCTCATATCTGGGGAGGGCCTTCTTGCTACATTATCCCATGGCAGGAGGTGGCAAGGGAGTGTGGGGCAGACTCTGGCTCTTCTCGGGACCCCACTCGTGGAATTAGTGGAATAATCCACTAATCCACTCGTGAGGGCAAAGACCTCACGCCCTAACCACCCCTCGGCACTCTGGCATTGCTGATTATGCTCCAAAACGTGAACCATACAGGAACCATGGAAGTTTCCAAGCAGAGGTGCCACGAGGATTTAACAGCATCCCTCAGGATGCTGAGTGGGATGAGGAGGCCGGGAGAATGGGGTAGGGGGTATGGCAGACAGGGAGGCCATTAGGAGAGCCTTGCAGTAAGCCACTGGAGCGATGACGGGCACCATAGAGATGGCCAGAGGGGATCTTTATACATATACATACAGCTTTTAAAAAGCCTTTTATTTTGAGCTGGGCGCAATGGCGCACTCCTGTAATCCTAGCACTTAGGGAGGCTGAGACAGGAAAATGATGAGTTCAAAGCCAGCCTCAGCAACGGTGAGGAGCTAAGCAACTCAGTGAGACCCTGTCTCTACATAAAACACAAAATAGGGCTGGGGATGTGGCTCAGTGGTCAAGTGCCCCTGAGTTCAATCCCCGGTACCCAAAAAAAGCTTTATTTTGGAAAATTTCAAGCATACAAATGTGAAGTGAATCCCACGTATCCATTAGCCAGCTTTGACAATCCCACTTGGCCAATCTTTATTTCATCTATATCTCTATCCAATAGGTTAGTTTTTTTTTTAGTACTGGTGATTGAACCTAGGGCTTCAAGCATACCAGGCAAGCAGTCTGTCAGTGAGCTACATCCCTAGACCTTTTCATTTTGAGGCAGGGTATTGCTAAGTTGCCCAGGCTGGCCTTAAAAGTGCAATCCTCCTGCCTCAGGCTCCCAAGCGACTAGGATTACAGAGGTGTGTCACTGTGCTGAACAAACAATCTATGGTGTGTATAATACTGGGGATGGAACCCAGGGCCTCACATGCCAGCAAGCACTCTACCACGGAGCTACATCCCCAGGCCAGGAGTAGATTAGATTTAAAGAAAATTTTAAATATATAACTTTGTAAATATTTCAGAATGTATTTCTAAAAGATAAGAACTTTCTATCAATTACTACAATAAAAGAATGGCAATTAAGACATTGACAATCTACAAATATCCAACTCATATGTAAAATTTTTTTATATATACTATGTTTGTTTGTTTTTGGTACTGGGGATTGAACTCAGGGGCACTCGACCACTGAGCCACATCCCCAGCCCTATTTGGTGTTATATGTAGAGACAGGGTCTCACTGAGTTGCTTAGCACCTCGCCGTTGCTGAGGCTGGCTTTGAACTCGTGATTCTCTTGTATTAGCCTCCCAAAGTGCTGGGATTACAGGCGTGCGCCACTGCGCCTGGGTTATATATACTATATTTTTACAGTTGATTTCTTCAATTGATGTATTGATTTGTTCTAATCAGGACCCAAAGTCCAAGCATTGCATTGCATTTATGGATGTCCTAAAACTCTCTCCTTTTAAAATTTGCTGTAGTAAAACATACACGAGACGTCACCATTTTCAGCATCTTAAAGTGCGTGGTTCAGTGGCATGAAGTATATGCAGGTTCTTGTGTGGCCATCACCCATCTCTCTCTACAACTTTTTCATCTTCCCAAACAGACTTCATGTGCACTAATAACTCCCCGCTTCCCTTCCCCACCCCCAAGCAACCACCATTCTGTTTTCCATCTTTAGGCAGTTGACAATTCAAGAATCTTAGTCCTCTTTGTGTTGCCATAACAAAACACCTGAGTCTGGATCCTTTATAAAGAAAAGATCAGTTTCAGAGACTGAAAACCCCATCTGTTGGGCCTCTGGTGAAGGCTATTGTTACACGACAGTAGAAGAATATTCTAAAGAGCGATGTCACAGGGTGAGATAGGAAGCAAGAGAATGCAGAGACCTGGTCCTCTCCCCAGAAACAGCATGAATCCATTCACAAGGGCAGAGGCACATAATCTAATCACCTTTCATGGGGCCCCACATGAACTTTTGGGGGACAAACATCCATATGCTGGAGCTCCCACTTCTCCCTTCTTCCCTCCCATTCTGTAGATGGAATGGGCACCTCCTGGACTCTGCTGACCACAGCCCATGGTGTTACCTTGTGCCTTCAGCCTGTTTCCTATAACGTGCATGTGGAGATTTTGTTGTTGTTTTAAAATATCACTTGAAGGTCGAGTGGGCAGGATTTTGACAAATTGAATGTGGTCTTTGAAAGAGTAGGGTCAAAGATGACTCCAAGAGTTTTGGCCTGAGCAACTGAACAAATGGAGTTGCCATTTTCTGAGTCGAGGAAGACAGTGGGGGAGCGGGTTTGGAGAGGAGATGGTTTGGACACTTTAGGTCTGAGATGTTTATTAAGCTCTCAGGTGGAGGTGCCCCGTGCCAGTTGGCTATGTGAGCCTGGAACACAAGAGGTATAAATTCATCACTTTGCACTGGATGGATGGCATTTAAAGCTTGGAGACTGGATGGGTTCCCTGAAAGTGCAAATGCATATTTTTTATTCTATTTCTATTTTATTTTTTCCTCAGCGAGGGAAAAAGCTCAGGTGCTGAGCCTTAGGGCTCTTCCATATTAAATGGCAAGGAGATTGGGGAAGAACCTGCAAAGGAGCCTGGGAAGGGGCACCCAGCCTGGTAGGAGGAAATCTGGGAGCGCCAGCACTCTGGAAGCCACTCGTTGACAGGAGATGACGACACCTGGGTCAATTGCTGCAGACAGGCCAAGTAAAATGAGGGCTGAGAATTAATTATTTGGTGGAATATGGATGTTCTCTTTTGTGATGCTCTTTAAACAAGTCATGTATAATTAAATTAAAACTCGAATTTTCCAGGGAAGTGATTTTCGTGTGTAGGATTACTAAACTGCAATGTCATAGTGATTAGAGAGGTTAATGGTTAAGAACAGAAGCTGGTAAGTCAGGCAACTTGAATTTAAATATCAAGCTATGTCATTCTGGGCAATTAATGAACCCAGTGAGCATCAGACTTCTCAGATGTTCACTGTAAAACAGGACTGAGCAGGGTGCCTGCCTTGTCTAAGGTGCCCAAGAAACTGCTGGCTGTTCCACATGTGACAGGCTGACATGGACAGGCACGTGACTCTGATACTTTTGCCTGGGTATTTAAAACAATAGAAAAGCCATCATGTGGAGTTGAGGTTGTGGCTCAGTGGCAGAGTGCTTGCCTTGCACATGTGAGGCACTGGGTTCGACCCTCAGCACCACATAAAAATAAGTAAACAAAATAAAGACACTGTGTCCATGTATAACTAAAAAACATTAAAAAAAAAGCCATCATGTTAGTTAAGTGTGTGCTTTAGAGAAAAAGTCACCCACAATTGGAATTTTGCTGATAAAATGGTAATCTTAGCATAAATTGATCAACATGTTACCAAAATATTTCTGAAACAATCATTCCAATGGAATAAATGAAATGGAGACCCAGCTCACAGAGAAGGAAATTTTGCCTTTAAAAGTCTCTGGCTTAGTTATGCTAGTTACTATCTTAATAGACACCAAGCACCCGGATGAGGTTATTAGTAAGATTTACTTTGGCTTTGTGCACTGTTTTTAAAAAGCTTTGGTTCCACTTTTATTTGTTTTATGTATCTGAGCAAATAAATGACCTTGTGTTTTTCAAAAGCATTTTGACCCTGGGATTCTCCTGGGGAAAGCAGGATATAAGCTTGCCTGCAAACCCAAATCAAAACAAAAGGCCACCATTGCCACACATCTGGTGACCAGACAAGTTCACTAAGTCTCAGCTGGCTTAGAAGTTCCTTAAAAGCAAGGAGCTTGTGTTAGGTATCTTGTAACCCTAGAACAAAGCGAAGCCTGAGCCAATGCTCAATGTATGTTAGTTGAAAGAAGGAAAAACAGCTCCTTTGTGCCTGATGGGGCACAGTATGGTTTTGGTGTTAAATCATTCTCATTCATTCCTGATAGGAAGACAAATGGGGACCACCCTTCTGGAAAAACAACTTGGCAAAGTGTAAGGAGACTCTTCTTTAAAGATCTAAACACAAAGATGTTCACTGTAATCTTAATAGTTTTTATAAGAAACAATCTAAGCATTTAACAATAGAATACAGGTAGAGTTGAGTGTGGGGTAAGTTCGAAAAAGGATGGTCATTTTGCTGTGTACTTAAAACCACTCTACAAAATCAAGCCTATTTTTAAGAATAAAATGACCAAGGAAAGCGTCATCCCTTGGAAGAGAGGCAAAGACTGGAGTGAGAGAGAAAGCCAAAAGTGTGACAGTAGAAAATGCTAGTATTCAGTGAAAAGCTAGGTGCAAAGGTCCACACGCAATAGAGTGCAGAAAAAAATGAAATAGTAAATGCAGCAACGGTAGCATAAAGGATAAGATTTGGAATGATGCTTTTATTCTTTTCTTCCCACTTCCGCATCTTTAGCAAGCATTTTAAAAATGTTTTCAAAAAATCCACTAGCCGTGTGCAGTGGTGCGCGCCTGTAATCCCAGCGGCTCTGGAGGCTGAGGCAGGAGGATTGCAAATTCAAGTCCAGCCTCAGCCATTGAGCGAGGTCCTCAACAACTTAGCAGGGCCCTGTCTCCAAAAAAAAAGAGGGGGCGGGGGAGCTGGGAATGTGACTCAGTAGTTAAGCACCTCCGGGTTAAACCCCCAGTATCCCCACCAAAAAAAATCCACTAACTTGGCGGGGCCTTCTGGACACCATCTCACGCCCCGCCCACCTAGACCACGCCCACCTAGACCACGCCCACACCGCCTCCTTCCCGCGACCGGCAGGGGGCGCGCGGGCCCCGCGCGCTTCCACAGGGCCTTGGGTGCCATGGGCTGCGCCCGGAGCTGCGAGACGGGGACGGCCGAGGGCGAGAGTGACCCGGGAGGCCGTTCGTCAGGTACGACCGAGGGCTAGGGCGCGGGCCTCCTAGCGAGGGCCGGGGTAAAACGCCGCAGCCCTCGGCCTGGTCACCCTCGCCGACGTCGCAGGACCCACTTCCCCGCGCTCGGCGAGAGGACCTGGCCTCGGGCGGCCCGCGAGCCCGTAGCGTTCAGGAGGTAGGAGTGGACGCAGGAACGGCCGGCCGGAGGACCTGCGGAAGACGTTCAGAAACCAAACCCGAGCACCGAGCAGCCCCGTCGGCCGCGCCGTCCAGGGCCCTGGGCACGCGCCCGGTCTCCAGGGAAACGTTGGGGGCGGGGCCGCGCGCATGCGCCCGAGAGCGCGCCCGCTGCCGTGCACTCCACCCTGCGCCCGGAGCAGACCCTTCGGTCTTCCCAGCCCCCGGGCCCTGTCAATCTTTGAACACGTCGCGACACCACCCTCCCCCGGTATCCCTTACTTTGCCCTTTGAGATGAGAAAGCCGCTGTATTTTCTCCACTTTGCAGATAATGATGATCATGGCTAATTAAGCATCCCCCACCCCAGGTGTTGGGGTTGGAACCCGGGGCCTCCGCAGGCTAAGCAAGCCTCTACCACTCTCTGAGCCACCTCCCCAGCCTTGCTGGGCTTGTTTTAAACACATCACACGCATCGTCTTGTTTCATCCTTCCGTCGAAACAGATTTACCAAAACCCCCATTTTACAGGTGAGGAAATTGAAGCACATAAAGGTTCATGAAAGTGCCCAAGATTACACAACTAGTTAAGTGGTAGCGCTAGGATACAAGTGGAGGCGATTTGACTTCAAAGCTCTGGTTATTAACATAACTGAAACTCTAAAGGATGCCTTGCCCAGTTCCTGGAATTACTCCATGCTGTAGGATCAACCTCTTTCACGAGCTTACAAGGGAGTTACCTTTTCATCTTCTTAGGATAAAGGGCTAAGAGGAATGGTGAGTGGGAAGGCAGCTCCCTTAGATGTGCTAAGGTTTGAGGGGGAAGGACATTCTTGCTGGGGGAGCAGCCTGGAGGACCATCCTGAGGATATGTATCCCCCTGGAGTTGAAGATGTGGGTTCGGGAAGGGGAAGATGGGAAGAAAGGGTAGAAGAGTTCCTGCTCAAGGTCAGGTAGGAAATTTATGACCATCACTTGAGTTTCTTCTCATCAGTACAGTGAAGGGGTTCGAGTAGGTGTGCCCCAAATTTGCCTTTTGTGAACCATCTTCAGCCTTCTCCTGGTACCTATGTGTTGCCATTCATTCACTAATTATCTTTAACTACACTTACTTTTATTTATTGGGGTAAAAAACACAATTACTATCAATCAGTTTTAAATGTGCAGTTTGGTAGTGTTAAGTGTGTTCACATGGTTGTGAAATAGATCTCCAGAGCCTTTGCATCTTGCAAATATGAAACTCCATTGCCAATTGGACAACTCCCCGCTTTCCTCCTTTCTCTAGCCCCTGCCTGGTAACACCATTCTACTTTCTGTTTCTATGAATTTGACCACTTTTATGTTCTTCATATCATTAGAATCCTTCAGTATTTGTCTTTTGGGACTGGCTTATTTCATTTAACAAAATGTCTTCAAGTTTTATCTAGGTTGTAGCATGTGACAGGCTTACCTTCCTTTTTAAGTCTAATATCCATTGTATATATGACATTTTGTTTATTTAGTACATTCACTTTTTTAAAAAATAGTTTTTTAGTTGTTGATGGGCCTTTATTTATTTATATTCAGTGCTGAGAATTGAACCCAGTGCCTCGCACATGCTAGGCAAGCACTGTACCACTGAGCTATGACCCCAGCCCTAGTACATTCACTTTTAAAAATACATTTTAATTCAAGTATGCTGTTAGATTCAGAAAAGCGTGTTCATAATACAGCTTGCTAAATTTACACAAACTCAACATACTACACAACCAGCACCAGCTCAGGAAACAGAACATGGTCAGTACCCCAGGAGCCCCCTAATGTCTCGCACCCCATGCCCAGGGCAACCATTACTCTGATTCCTAACAGCATAGAAGAGTTTCACCTGTTTTATATTTTGAAAGAACTTTAGTTTCATTTTAATCATTATTCTCTGAAAGCACAGCTTTGTTCTAGACATTTTGCCATATATATATACACAATCGTTGACATTAGATGTGATCTTTCATGTATCACCTATAGACATTCTTCAAGAAGCCATCTTCCATGAGTACCACCAATAATTCACATACCACATTTAGTGAGATGCTGCACCACATAGTCTTTCCCAAGATAAAATTATGTGGCTAGGTTTCAAGAAATTGATTTCTTAAATAACAGCCAGAATCTAAAGTGGGGCTGCTCACAGTCTGGTCCAAGTTGCTAATGAGGAAGAATGTCTTGGTTGAATGACTTTGCAACCAAATATTCATTATTTATCCAGCACAGGGGGCTCAGAGGTCAACATAGCATGATCTTGGCCCTTGAACATACAGTCTAGAGGAGAAAATGCAACATCATACTGTGTAATCATAAATGTGGGTGGGTATGAGATAATTCAGAGTGGCGGAGGGAGGTAGCACTGGTGCTTAGCATTTAGTATATATTTCTGCTACAACACGTTCCATTTTGTTTTAATTAGCTTGTAAACATTTTTCCTGCCTGGGTTTGGAGGCTCAGGAATGTGTCTTGTTTGTTACTGTATTATTTCAATCCTTGGCACACTGCCAGTTCAGATCAGTAAATGTGTCCATATGCGCCACATGGCAAAGGGCAATTTTTTATAAGGAATCTTCCAAAAGTTGGTGCTATTAACACTGATTAGCTTCTCTAGTGAGGAGAGGAAACAGTCTCAAAATGTAGTACTAAGACTATTAAAGAGAATTAATTAATGCAGGCTGGGGTTGTGTAAGTTAAAAACTCATTTTCCTGGTCTTCATCCCAACCTACTCAGTCTCAGGCGATCTGTCCAGTGAATGCCATTTAGGTGCCTCAGGTGATTCTATTTGAATCAAGATCCATGAACACCACAGTGAGGTGTTTGAGCCTATTTCTGAGCAGAGTGTACTGTCCTGAACAGTGGGATTAAGGCTGAGGTGGAGGTAGCTTCTGCAGGCCACCAAGGCTGATGAAGTGAGTCAAAGGTAGAAAGACACAACTGAAAGCTGTGAGACAAAGATCCTTCAGACTGTCATGCTGGAAATCTGCAATCAGAAGTCAGTATTGCACAATTTAGTGGATAATCGTAAAACAACAAATGAAAACTTGCTTTTTGCCCTTTTCGATGAAGTAATTCAAACAGAAGTCTTTTTTCACTGTGTATTAATATGCATTATTTAGAGCTTTTATATACTTAGTTTTTAAAGTGCATTTTAGAAGTACAGTTGGATCAAATCTTTGAAAAAAGGAATTAATAAACTATGTGGATTGGGCATGGTGGAGCATGCTTATAATCCCAGCAATTTAGAAAACTGAAGCAAGAGGATTACAAGTTTGAGGCCAGTCTAAGCAATTTGGCAAGATCCTGTCTCAAAAAAAAAAAAAAAAAATTTAAAGGGCTGGGGATGTAGTTCAGTGGTAGAGCACTTCTGGGTTCAATCCTTAGTACCAAACAGCAACAAAAAAAAGTCTGTATGGCTTTTTTTACCTTCATAGAATATAATGGAATATTTAATGAGCATTAATAAGCATTTGGTTCTGATTTCCAGCTTTGGTTCTTGTTGGTAGAAACCAGTCTACATCTATAAATCACTAACACAGATCACTATTTGATGTTAAAAATGAACTACTTATTACCTGTCGGTTTAAGTGAGTTTCAGCTTTCAACTTTCAGGTGTGTTCAGCATGCCTTATTAGTGTGCTGTCAACCTTGACCAATATGTAAAAGGTATTTTTGCCTCAAGTGTGTGGGAGTGTATATAAGGTGTATATACATATACATTTCAGATATCAGTGTCTGTTAAAAAAAAATTGAGGGGCTGGGGTTATGGCGCAGTGGTAGCGTGCTCGCCTAGCACGCGGGAGGCACTGGGTTCGATCCTCAGCACCACATAAAAAAAATAAAATAAAGATATTGTGTCCACCTACAACTAAAAAATAAATATTTAAAAAAAAAAAAAAAAAAAAAAAAAATTGAGCTAAGCAGGTGGTGGGAAGTGGCATTCCGAGAAATAACTTAAGAGAAGAATTAAGAGGTCATAGGTGGGGCTGGGATTGTAGCTCAGCAGTAGAGCGCTTGCCTCGCATGCGTGGGGCCCTGGGTTCAATCCTCAGCACCACATACAAAGCAATAAAAAAATAAAGCTATTGTGTCCATCTACAACTAAAAAAATATTTTTTTAAAAAAAAGAGGGGCTGGGATTGTAGCTCAGTGGTAGAGCACTTGCCTCGCATGCGTGAGGCCCTGGGTTCGATCCTCAGCACCACATACAAAGCAATAAAATAAAGACATTGTGTCCATCTACAACTAAAAAAAATTTAAAAAAAAAAGAGGTCATAGGTGAGGGTTGAAACTGAAATAGCTACAGGGTCAGGCAGATGGTAAACAATAGGGAATGGTGGAGACTGGGGTCAGTGAGCAAATGCTCTACAGGAGCAGCCTCTACTTGGCTTCCCTTCCATTAGGTGAGAAGGTGAGTCAGTGTTTCCAGACCTTCTGACCTTTCAAGAAAAAAAATAGAAATGCATTTTAATATTTATTTTATGATTTATTCTAGTTTGAAATTGTCAGCAATAATTCAATTAAATAAAACACTGAGGATCAAACAAGATGTTGCTACAGATAAATATGACTTGTGAATGTGTAAAAAAATATCATGCTGGTACAAAAAAGAGTTTTTAAGTGCCTTTTCAATGTATAGGAGTGGCCAAAACAGAAAACAGTTCATCCTGGAGAGCAACACAGGGCAGGGAAGTGACTGAGTGGGCAACATGACAACTGCTGTCAAAGCACGTTTTTTCAAAATGTTAAAATAAAATACTGAACTCGTCATTAAAATGAAGGAACCAATAAGAGGAAAGTCAATTTAAAGGCGAATGCAAGGACTAGAGACTTACATAATCAAAGAAATGCAGAATTGCATTTGCTAGCAGTTACAAAGCTGGTTAATGTCCTACAGGGCAATAAAATGTAACCTTTGGGATTATTGGATAGAATTGTCTGAGTCAACATGAAACGTCAACATCTAGTCTCTATAAAAGTAATAAACAGCAAAGCCAAGTGCAGCCCACACTGTTAGAGTAGATGGTCTGAGGGAGCTGGGTGAGCTTGGTGGGCTGGTTAAACATGCCCCAGTATGGCATCGAAAGGACATTCAGTCAACTTCTTCCTGTATTTTCCAAGTTTGGTATACTTTCCTTAAGATTGTGGATATTAGCCGGGCGCGGTGGCTCACGCTTGTAATCCCAGCACTTAGGGAGGCTGAGACAGGAGAATCGCGAGTTCAAAGCCAGCGTCAGCAATGGCGAGGCACTAAGCAAGCAACTCAGTGAGACCCTGTCTCTACATAAAACACAAAATAGGGCTGGGGATGTGGCTCAGTAGTCGAGTGCCCCTGAGTTCAATCCCCAGTACCAAAAAAAAAAAAAAAAAAGATTGTGGATATTATTACACTGTAGCTATGATTACTTTGGAGTTACTGTTCACTTATTAGTGATATTTTAAGTGCTTAATTTCTTCAAATGTCTCTACCAGAATTCTACTTTTTTAGGTATGTTCAGCAACTTGCTGAAGGGTTAAATCCACTGTGAGCATTTGAAATCGTGCTCCCCTGGGCACGTGCTTAGTGATTGTTTGAGTACTTTACTGCAAAGATTTGTTTAGAAGTAGGCACCGTGCTTTTGATCACCAAGGTTTTTTAATGCTTACAGAAGTAACCTTATCTATTGGAGCAATAGCTAGATTTCATTCTTTTATGTACAGAGTCAAATCAAAGAAGAGGAGTAAAAGAACTAGAACTTAGCAGCTCTCCACACCCAGGTCAAGTTTGTCAGAAATATAATACTGGACTCCCTTCGTAGGGAGAGCAGGAAGCAGAGTTTCATTGTGCCATTCTTCTAGCAGGTTTCGGTGGAATCTTGCTGCATGATGCTTAATAGGCTAGAATGATAATAGAATTCCCTGGACTTGGCCAGCTGCTGGGGAAGAGGGGGCATCCATCTAGGCGAAGCTAGGGAAAGGAAGGCTGAACTAGGCCTTAACCTTCAAACAAGCACAGGGAATAAGTGTAAAAGTCCCTCTCAGATTACTGAGGCAGCTGAATGTGGGGATTGGAGGGGAGCCTGAGCCAGCCTGGGTCTGGCAGCTAGGTTCAGGATACAGTAGCTGCAGCAGGCCTGCTAAGGAGTATTAATAGTGTTTATTACAATAACCGTCAAGGCAAATCAATTTCTCTGGCCCTGGGTGTGGGCCAGGCAGTATGTATATGTGCATGAGGGTAGATTTTAAAGGAGATTGTATATAAGATTGTTTCTTAGCCAGGTGCGGTGGCTCAAGCCTGTAATCCCAGCACTTAGGTAGGCTGAGACAGGAGAATCGTAAGTTCAAAGCCAACCTCAGCAATGGCGAGGCGCTAAGCAAGTCAGTGAGACCCTGTCTCTGCATAAAACACAAAATAGGGCTGGGGATGTGGCTCAGTGGTTGAGTGCCCCTGAGTTCAATCCCTGGTACCAAAAAAAAAAAAGATTGTTTCTTTTTGCATCAGCACTGATTAATAATCATTCATACTAGATTAAATAAAGCTGTAACTTCTGTTGAACTTTCTTCTAAGATCAAAGGACCTCTGACAGGCTTAGTTCTTCCTTTAGGCCATACTTTCTTACACCTATTTTTTTTTTTCCCCAACTCCCTGAACCTCCAGCCTCTTTCACTTATGTTTTTAGATGTTTTGGTCTTGTCTGCTTAAAATACCTTTTTCTCCTCTTTGCTGAGCAAGTTTTCACCCAGGGAGACCCAGTCTAAATGATAGTTTTGTAATTCCCTAAGTAGCATTGGTTTTGCCCTTTGTGAACACCTGTGGCTCTTCCTGTTTCTGTTACAGGACATAGGTGGTATTGTATAGCATATTCTTCTAGACTGAGCTCTCTTGAACTTCCCATTTGGGGTAGTGCATGGCCTGTAGTAGATGCACAGTAAATGGATGCAGTGAGTCAAGATGTTCCCTCCAGTCTGATATTCTCTCCCACCGTGGTTAATGGAAGAGTATCTCTCTTTCCCTCTTGGAAACTTCTTTTAGCTACCTCTCTTGCCTCTGACACTTTGAAATGCTACAAATGGAACATCTCACAGATAAAATTGCCATTATTATGCAAGTAAGAGCATGGAGACCTTTATAGGTATTTTCAATGTCTGGTGTATGGGATGTATGTCTCAGTACTTCAGTTTTTATGACAGGGTAAGTCCTAAGGTAGATTTGTAAGTTAGGTTACATTTACTTTACTCAACATATACTAATCATTTTTTATTTGTCAGGTATTGTAGGTACTGGAGACACATAAGTAAAGATATCCTTAGGGAACTATTTTCTAGAGTGATATGTAACTTCCGAAACTTCTTATGAAAAGTAGCAGTAATTATTGAATGCTTGTCATGACCAGGCACTGTGCCGAATGCTTTGCATGTTCTAACTCAGTGTAACAAGCAAATGAAGAGCACGAGGCCCAAAGAGATAAAGGGCTACAGCTGGTAGGTAGCGGAGCTGCAATTCTCACCAGGAAGCTGATGTTCCTAACCACTGTGCTGTCTGCCTTAATAGAGTGGTTGCACACATCTAATCTAATGAGAACCTGGATTCCTCCACCTCCTCAAAAACCTTGAAAATAAAGCATCATTTCCCATGGGAACACACAGTTGAATTAAAGTGAAACTTTTTTTGGAGGATTGCCAGAACTTGGAAACAAAACAAAATAAAACAGCATATTTAGGACAGTGTAACTGAATATTTAGGCTGTCATAGAGATGTGAAGACAGCCAAAAATTGCATAGATCATGAATGCTGAGTGCACTGGGCTCACTGACCTTTGCCTTTGAAGCAGAGTAGAATCCCTTTATCACTTAGTATTCACAAGTTCACCAGTGCCCTGGAATATAACCTTGAACTGGAAAAGTCTGATATAAAACAACTTAGCTTCTAAATTTGGTCCCTTACGATAGGACCATCTTTGTAGAAGTCTACATTATGTTTGAGGGCTGCTTATTTAGTTTCATTATAGTAATCTAACTATAGTTCCATAATCTAACTTTCCATGGAATAGAAAGAGAATTAGTTACAAGAAGAGAGTTTCAGTTATATCATCAAATAGTTGTGTGATCTTAGACAAGTTTTAGAGCAACTCTGTGCCTTAAGTTTCATTATTTGCAAAATAAAGTGAATGGATGAAAATTAAATCCTTTCAAGTTCTAAAATTATCTAGATCAGCTGGGCGCACTGGCACATGCCTGTAATCCCAGTGACTCAGGAAGGTGAGACAGGAGGATCTCAAGTTCAAGGCCAGACTCAGCAACCTAGTGAGACCCTTCTCAAAATAAAAAATAAAAAAGACTGAGGATGTGGCTTAGTAGTAACGTGTCCCTGGGTTAATCCCCAGTACCAAAAATAGATAAATACATGCATGCATACATACATACGTACACTAGATCTGACTCAGAAAATTGAACATTAGGCGCCTACATGAATAAGAAATATAATAATCCCAAATAAAAATTCCTAGCATTTTATGGGATTCCATAATACACAAGGTAATTTCACATATATTATCTAAGACATGTCTTTTTTCCGGACCTGGCTGCTGAAATGCATGCCTGAGTAACTACTAAGGTTTTAACTCAGTCACTTCATTTTATGTGGTAAGTCAGTCACTCAAAATAGCAAGGAACAACTCATTTTAAAGTAATAAATACACTGAAATCCAAAACACTGTCAATTGCTGCTTTAAGAAAAATATTTGGGTGGAAGAATTTGTATAAATTCAAGTATATACCTGGAATGAGTTCTCTGAAAGGTGTAATCCTTAAATCCATGTTCCTCATCTGTTTGTAAGATTGCTATTGCAGTTTCAGTTCTTATTTTAATACAGCTTCTCAATAAATGAATATCTGTTGGAGTATCTCTTTTAATTTTATTTTTTGTAATAACATACAAGTAGAATCAATTTTTTGGATGTCAGTTTTCTGAATTTTAGCACATGTAGCCACAATCAAGAAACATACAGTTTCATAATCTCCACAATTCTCTCTCATGCTATCTCTTGGTTACAACCTCCTTCACCCCTCATCCCTGACAACTTCTGATCTGTTCTTCATTGATATAGTTTGGTATTTTGAGGGATGTCATATATGTGAAACCACACAATGTGTAACATTTTGAGATTGGCCTCTGACACATAGCATAATGCTGTTGAGATTCATCTAATTTGTTGTATTTACAGTTTATTGTATTCTATTGCTGAGTGGCAGTGCATTATATGAATATAATGATTTATCCTGTACACTGAAGGTTATTTGGATAATTTCCATTTGATGACTATAAAGTTGCTATAAACATCTATGTACAGGTTTTTTAAAACTTGAGATATAATGCATAAAATTTAAAAGTAAATCCCTACTCCTCTCCCCCTGCCCCACACACCTTGGTAATTTCTAATCTACTTTGAGTCTTACAGATTTGCCTATTCTGGACATTTCCTGTACAGAGAATCATATAATATATGGTCTTTGTGACAGCATATGTTCTTTCACTTAGCATATGTTTCCAAGATTTATCCATGTTGTAGCATGTATCAGTGTTTCATTTTGTTATTGAACACAATTGGTCTCCACATCCTTGTATCCCATGTCCATGGATTCAACCAACTTTGGATAAAAAAAAATTCCAAAAAAATACATCTGTACTGAACATGTACAAACTTTTTTCTTGTCATTATTTTCCAAACAATACAGTATACCAGCTATTTACACAGCATTACATTGTATTTGGTATTATAAGCAACCGAGAGATGATTTTTTTTTTTTTTTTTTGGTACTGGGGACTGAACTCAAGGGCACTCGACCACTGAGCCACATCCCCAGCCCTATTTTGTGTTTTATGTAGAGACAGGGTCTCACTGACTTGCTTAGTGCCTCGCCATTGCTGAGGCTGGCTTTGAACTCGTGATTCTCCTGTCTCAGCCTACCTAAGTGCTGGGATTACAGGCTTGAGCCACCGCGCCCGGCTAGAGATGATTTAGAGTATATGGGGAGATGGGAGGACGGGAGCGGGTGTGTAGGTTATGTGACAAATACTACACCATTTTATATAAGGGACTTGAGATTTTATGTATTTATTTTTTGGTACCAAGAATTGAACTTAACCACGGAGCCACATCCCCAGTCCATTTTATTTATTTATTTTGAGACAGGGTTTCACTAAGTTGCTCAGGGACTCGCTAAGTTGCGGAGGCTGGCTTTGAACTCACATTCCTCCTCCTTCTGTCTCTCAAGTTTCTGGAATTACAGGCATGTGCCACCACGCCTGGCTTTATATAAGGGACTTGAGCAACCACAGATTTTGTTATCTCAAGGGGTCCTAGAACAAGTCCCCCACTGATTCTGAGGAGCAGCTCTAATATTCTATTGTATAGTTATACCACAATTTATTTATTTGTTATTGGATATATGGTTTATTTCTTCTTTTTGGCTGTTTTGAATAATGCTGCTATTAACATTTATGTACAATTTTTCATTTCTCTTGAGTATATTCTTGGCATAGAATTGCCAGGTCATGAGGGTAACTATAATTTTTAAGAGACTGCTAAACTTCCCCAAAGACTCTGTACCATTTTATATTCCCATCAGCGGCGTAGGAGGGTCCCAGTTTTTCCACATCCTTGTCAATACTTGCCTGTCCTTGTATTGCAGCCATCCTAGTGGATGAAACCTGCAGTCTCATTGTGGTTTTGATTTGCATTTCTCTGGTGGCTGATAACATTGAGCACTTTTTCATGTGCTTACTCTTTGTATATCTTCTTTGGAGAAATGTCTGGTCAAAACATTTTCCCATATGATAATGTGGTGATTTGTCTTTTTATTCTTGAGTTGTGAGAGTGCTTTATACATTCTATACAAGCTCTTTATCAGATATATAATTTGCAAATATATTTTCCAAATATTTTCTGTAGGTTATTCTTTTACTTGATGGCATCCTTTGAAGGCATAAACTTCCAATTTTGGATTAAGTCTAATTAATCTATTATTTTCTTTTGTTGCCAGTACTTTTGGTATTATATCTAAGAAACTGTTGTCTCATCAAGGTCACAGAGATTTACTCCTGTTTTTTTTCTTTCCCCCTACAAATTTCATAGTTTCAATTCTTATATTTAGGGCTGTAATCCATTGTGAATTAATTTTGTATTTGATATGGAAAAAAAGGGGTTCCAGCTTCATTATTTGGTATGTGGATAACCAGTTGCCTTAGCGCCATTTGTTGAAAAGACTCTTTTTTCCCCCATTAAATTGTCTTAACATCCTTGTCAAAAATTAATGTAAGGATTTATTTCTGGCATTTCAATTCTCTTGCACAGATCTATGTGACTGTCCATAGGCTAGTACCTTGCTATCTTGAATACTGTTGCTTTGTAGTAAGTTTTGAAATTAGAAAGTGTGAGTTCTCCTACTTTGTGCTTTTCAAGTTATTTCAGAAATTCTGAGTTCCTTGAAATTCCATAGTTTAGGACTGGCTTGTCTGTTTTTGTAAAAAAGATAGCTAGGATTTTGATAGGGGTCTTGTTGAATCCATAGATCAATTTGGGGAGCATTGCCATCTTAACAATATTAAGTCTTCCAGTCACTGAACTTACAATGCCTTTCCATTTATTTATGTTTTCTTTGACGTACTTCAGCTATGTTTTGTAGTTTTCAATCCCTAGCAAACCCCTCCCTGGCAAATGATGTTAACTGTAGGGTTTTCATAGATGGCCTTATTAAGTTTCTTTCTAGTCCTAGATTATCTTATATTTATTTATTTATTTTTGTGGTAATGAGGATTGAATGTGAGGGCAGTCTACCCCTGAGCCACTCTCCCCCAACTTTATATTTTTTAGTTTTTGTTCTTTTTGAACAGGGACTCACTAAGTTGCCCAGGCCAGCCTCAAACTTCTGAACCTCCTGTGTCAGCCCCCTCAAGTCTCTGGGATTATAGATGTGTGCCATGGCACTTGACGTATTAAATATTTTTTTTATCATAAAAGGTTATTAGGGGGCTGGGGTTGTGGCTCAAGGGTAGAGTGCTTGCCTAGCAAGGGTGAGGCACTGAGTTTGATCCTCAGCACTACATAAAAATAACAATAAAGGTATTGTGTCTGCCTACAACTAAAAAAAATTAAAAAAAAAAAAGATTATTAGGTTTTGTCAAGTGTTTTTTTCTGTACCTATTGAGATGCCCAGGTGGTTTTTGTCCTTTATTCATATGTTCTATCAACCTGTGCAAACTTTATCCTGAGATAAATTCTGCTTGGTCATGATGTAGTACTTTTTTTTTTTTTTGTACCCGGGATTGAGCTCAGCCCGACCACTGAGCCACATCCCCAGCCCTATTTTGTGTTTTATGTAGAGACAGGGTCTCACTGAGTTGCTTAGTGCCTCACCGTTGCTGAGGCTGGCTTTGAACTCGCAATTCTCCTGTCTTAGCCTCCCAAAGTGCTGAGATTGCAGGTGTGTGCCACCGCGACCAGCTATGATGTATAACTTTTTTGATGGGGAGCGGGTACTGGAGATTGAACTCAGGGGCACTTGACCACTGAGCCACATCCCCAGCCCTATTTTGTATTTTATATAGAGACAGGGTCTCACTGAGTTGCTTAGGGCCTTAATAAATTGCTGAGGCTGGCTTTGAATTTGCCATCCTCCTGCCTCAGCCTTACCAGCCCTTGGGATTATAGGCGGGCGCCACCGCGGCCAGCATGATGTGTAACTTTTGATAGTTGTTGATTTAGTTTGTTAGTGCTTTGTGAAGAATTTTTGTGACTATATTTACAAGAGGTATTGGTCTGTAGTTCTCATGTGATGTCTTTGGTTTTGGTATGAGGTCTCATGGAATGCATTGGGAAGTTACTCCTCCTGCTTTTGGTAGTAATTCTGTTCTAAATATTTGGTAGAATTCACCAATGAAGTCATTTGAGCCTAGGTTTTTCTTTGTGGGAAGATTTTTGATTACTAATTTAATCTCTTATTGTAAGTTTTTAAATATTGTTTCTTTTATTCATATTTAGAAAAATATTTAGAAAAATATTTCATGACATGGGAAATACTTATAAGATTGAGTGAAAGATGAGTAGGAAATGTATAAATGTATATAATATGGTCACAAATTCTAATGGAAAAAAGATAAATTAGAATATTCACAGTTATGATCTTTGTTTTTTCTCTTGAGACACTGTGGGTAGTAGTGACTTTCTAGAAGTATGCATTGTTAGGTCTGGTCAGGGTCTAAGATGCCCAATTAAGGAAACTGGTCAGCCGAGCTGCAAGCCAGACGTCACTAGTGGACACGCCTCCTGTCAATCAGCAAGTTTTCCTGACCCATCAGGAAGGACTCTGGCCTTCTCTTCCTGTTCCCAAGCCGTCCCCTTCCTGACTGGGTTTTCTTGCAATTCTCTATGCACGGAATCTCTGTCGCCATTTCTCCCCACACGCTCTGATGGACGGGGGATTTGGTCCCAGAGCGTGCATTCCAATAAAGCCTTGCCGAGTGGCTTAATTCATCTTCTCCTGGTCGTGTAATCTTTACATGCATATGTAGTATCTAATTTGTTGGCTTATAATTGGTTAGTTTTTAGGTTCAATATAGTAGATTATATTGACTTTTTATTGGAAAAAAATTATATTTTGGAAAAACTCACTACATAAGGTGACAGAATTCCAAAATCAAATCACATGAAAATATAGATTGCAATTTCTCTGTACAATAGGTAAGAAAAATATCTGGTATTAAAGAAATAAAGAAAGAAATATGAAGGATTAAGGAGAAGGGTATGAGGGCAAATAACATTCCTAATAGCAAACCAAGAAGTAGGAAGTGTATGGTGGTGGCTGGGGATATAGCGCAGTTGGTAAGAGTAGTTCCTGGCATGCACAAGGCCCTGGGTTCAATTCCCAGCACCAAAAAAAAAAAGAGCTTGTAGTTGTGCATGCTTTATTTAATATTGATTGATTTTTGAATATTGAACCAGACTTGCATTCCAAGGATGAACCCCATTAGTGTATGGAATATTATTCTTTTTTTAAAAAATTTAATTATTTTATTTAAATGCATTTCAAGTCATAGTACATAAACAGAGCTCGGTTTTTCCATTTCTCTGGTTGCAAATCAGATAGAGTCACATTATTTGTGTCTTCATACATGCACCAGAGAGGGGCACACATGCATCGAGAGGGGCAGTAATGACCCTCTCGATCAACCATCATTACTATACTCATTTCCCTTTCTTTTGGAATATTATTCTTTTCATATATATAGCTGGATTAAATTTGCCCTTATTTTGTTGAGGAATTGTGCATCTTTGTTTATGAGGGATATGTTTTTTTTTCCTTGTGCTGTCTTTATCTAGTTTATGTATTAGGGTAATACTGGCCTCCTAAAAATCTTTGGAACTAGTCCCTTCCTTTGTATTTTCTGGAAGAGATTGTGTAGGTTACTAGGGTATCTTTTCATGAAATATTTGTTTTCTTCATGGTATTTTGTGGTGTGTGTGTGTGTGTGTGTGTGTGTGAGAAAGAAAAGAGAGAGAGAACCAGACAGAGAATGTTGCTGAGTCGATGGGATTCTAAATATCACTGCTGTTTGTAGTTTTTTCTTAAGCTTTGGAATTAAAAAAAAATCAAATATGATATAAGCTTATCTCTTATATCTAAGTCTTTTGTAAGAGAACAGCAAAGATTGAGAGTTTCACACCCATTATTAGTCACATTGACTATTTCATGTGCTGTGATTATCCCGTTTACTACCTTTTCTTAACACTCAATAGATAACAATAGGAAAAATGCAAAATGTTTTCAATATTTATATAAAAGATGTGCTTAGTGAAAGTTTGAGAGTTATTGGTCTGGTGTTGGTGAGACAACTTATTTTTTGCTACTTGGTAACTGGTATTTAGCAATGTGTATATATGAGGGATTAGTTTAGTAATTTCCCACAGGTTCCCTTTATATTTTAATGACTGTAATTCTGATTTTATAATCAGAGGTGACACCTATATTTTCTTTCATGTGTATGTATTATGTCCAGAAAAGACATGTGTGCAGAAGTTTTGTATGCAACTAACTAGATTAACTCTTACATCACAAATGAAGAAATGGAATCCCCGGGGCCAAGGATATATATGTCACAGAAAAATCTGATTTCTTATGTCATTTTTAAAAGAAGAATTTTATTTTTGTGTAATATCTTTTGTGTTTTATACTTTTGATTTTTACAAAGTTCTGTAGTATTGCCTTTAAAACAAGTTTATTATAAACTGCATCAATATTAAATTTAACAGCCAGGTGAAAGGAAGTTGGATTTTTTTCTTCTTCCGTTTGGTTCTTCAGTAACCCTTTCCTTCCAGGTTCCCTGGGATAGACCCTAACCCTGACAGGATAACCTTTGGACTGAGTAGTTCAGTAAACCACGATGAACCTCTCCCTACTCTCTCTCTCTCATTCACACACACACACACACACACACACACACACACACGTGCGTGTGCGCACATACACAGTCTTCTTCCAGTGACAACATGAACTTGTGGCATGGCTTCTCACATTATAAACCATTTCACAAACCAGTTCTTTGGAGGAAGAGATGGTTCTTTTTGAATGGGTATCTCAGGCCCAGGTGGCTGTTGAATCCTGGACATAACCTGTGGTCATATTAGAATCTGGCTGTGGAGTGAGACAAGTGGGAAATTCATTGTAGGCAAGGACCCCCCCACAACCCAAGTTCAAGCTGCACTTTCTAATAAGACTCCTTTGAAGGAGGTACAAGACAAGAGCTGTCACCAGGGTTCCATAGTACTTACTACAGCAGCTTGCTTCTAACCTAATTAGTACTTCATGTGACACATCGTTTCTGAGACCAAAAGCCCTTCTAAGCCTAAAGAGGCTTCCAGGTTTTTTCCAATTAACAAACAAAGGGTATGAAAAGCAAAGATACATTTAGTATTTCAGCATCAGAAATTGGTCATCGTGTCCTGTTCAGGAGTCTCTTGTCTTCCCCCTTGTGTTGCCACAAATACTTCTGTTTCATTTTCCAGCATGTCTCATACCCTGCAGACTTTAAAAAACACATAATTATCTTTTCTTCACTTTATGCATCATGTCATGCTTACCCATTTAAGCTTAGGTCTTTTATGGAATAACTTCTTACTTGATGGTGTCTTATTAGACCAAAGTGTAGTAATAATCTGTGTGTCATCTGGGATGAATAAAGCGCTATTAAAAATGATCACTTTATTAAAAGGAATCTCCTGAGAACAGCGATGTGTCTGTACAACTCTTTGCCATGGAACCAAATAAGTCTTGTGAAGAGACATGGGATCCACAGAAATCCTGATTTCTTCTGACTTCTTTCTTCCACATGCTTTTCACTGTAAGCAACAGAGTCAAACTACGCACGTGACAAACTACACACCAGAAGCATGATGGCAGCAGGCAGCGTGGGGTGCTGTGAGAGTTTCACGCTCACATTGGAGGTGATCATATTACTTGTTAATGGCAAAGATTCAGGTTCTAACAAGTGGCAGTTCCAGCCAGCACTCAGGCTTGCCACTGTGCTTTCTTTAGCTAGGCTCTCTGCTTTCCTCCTGGTGTGAGGCTTTGAAGTTGATCTTTCATTCATTGAGTAGCATGAGCCTCTTGACCTTGACCTTATCCTCTGAAAGTCTAATCAGCCAATTCTAAAAATGGTTGTCTACAGGGCTTCCCCCCACTCCACTCACAAAACAGAAACACCAGCCCTTGAGCCTCTCGTGCTGTGGGAAAAGATCAACAAAGGAAATGTTTTTAAAAAATTTAAAAATTAGGAATAAATAAATAAAAGAAAGGAGGAAATGTTGATGAATCTATACCTTAGGTAGGACTCAGCCTACATCTTCTTTTTTCTACATTAGTTCTGAATGACCTGGAATTAGAAATCCCAACAGTAAAAACAATTTCTTTTTAAAGAGGACTAGACTAAGAGACCGCCCTTTTTGGATTAGTTTTTAGAGATCAGAAGTCAACCTGTGTTCACTTCAGTTAGTTCCATAAGAATTTTTGTGTGTAGGGGACTGGGATTGTAGCTCAGTGGTAGAGCGCTTGCCTCGCATGAGTGAGGTCCTGGGTTGGATCCTCAGCACTACATACAAAGCAATAAAATAAAGACATTGTGTCCATCCACAACTAAAAAAATATTTAAAAAAAAAAAAGAATTTTTGTGTGTTGGGGTGGGGGCAATCCTAGATATATTTTAGCTCCTATTAAAACCGATTTTTCAGCCAGGCATGTTGGCGCACACCTGTAATCCCAGCACTTAGGGAGGCTGAGACAGGAGAATCGCGAGTTCAAAGCCAGCCTCAGCAACAGTGAGGCACTAAGCAACTCAGTGAGACCCTGTCTCTACATAAAACACAAAATAAGGCTGGGGATGTGGCTCAGTGGTTGAGTGCCCCTGAGTTCAATCCCCAGTACCAAAAAATAAAAAAACCGACTTTTCACATATTCTTCTTTCTTTCTAAGTTTTCAAAATGTCAGAGGTGGTGGTTTTCTCACTTATGATCTCAGGACCCCTTTACTCTTCAGCATTATTATAAATCTCAGTAGTGAAACGCAGATAAAATCTTCTTATGATAGTAGTTTTGGCGTTAGGCACCAAAAAGGCCTACCACCTCTTTGGGGCTAGGGTCTAGGATGTTGTTTTTACTGATGTGTGTTTTGTGTCAGAGATGTCATTGAGATTCTGCCTGCACCAAGAAAATCAAGATGGCAGTCCAGAGACTCCTTATTAGCTACAGGTTGATGTGCACAGAGTTGGCTGACTTCCAGCTTCCTGAGTTTTTCCTATTCAAATGAGCTGGGATGCAGGGGTGTGGCTAGAGGGGAAGGAAGGAAGCCGAATGGCCAGGCTTTCCCACGGATCTGCACAGGAGCATACTGTTGTGGGCTCTATGGAAAAATTCTGAGTTACGGCCCTGGAAATTCTAGCAATTCACTCAGTTAACAGAAAAGTTGAAAGACTAATCCAATACACACAGTGTTCCCTTCACCAAGATTCATATTTCGCTATATTTTCTTTATTTTCCTTCCTTGTGCCCCTTCTTTCTTTTCCCTCTCTCTCTTTCCCTTTCTCCTGACCTCTCCTCTCTATGTATGTAAGGTTTGCTACGAACTGGACACAACACTCTCCATATAACCAAGGGATCTTTATTCATGAGGGTCAGTGCAGGAGGATGCTGGAGGGCGGAGGGGCATGGGATATATAGGGCCTGCGGTAAACGCTTCGTGGACTGTGGATTGGTCATTTCAGGCTGGTGTGTCGGGTAAGGATTGGTGGTCTGGCTGTGATGCCCCTGAGGTCGCCTCTAGGAGTTAAAAGTTAACTCAGGCGGTTAGGGTTTGTTAACTTGGGTGGGAAATTGCCCAGGGCAGGGACTGCATGGGCTTTAGAGAAGGGAGGGCCGAAACTGGATATGGGAGGGCTGTTTCTACCTTACAATGTACACAAACCTTTTTTCCTGAACCATTTGAAATAAGTTCAAGACATCATGACCCTCACTTCTGAACATTTTGACATGTGTCTTCTAAGAACGATGTTCTTCTACATAAACCCAATATCATCCAATATAATCCATACTAAAATTTACTCAGTTGTCCTCCACCTTTTTTTTTTGATCCAATATCTAATTAAGAATCTCATGTGGCAGTTTGTGACCAGTTAATACAGTTTGCAGGATTATGTAGTAAGACCCCCTCAGAGAAGATGGTGGTTCAAAGGAGGCCCCTTCCTATGTTATGATCACTCTCCTGAGGCACCCTGGGTGCCTTTAGCCTGCAGGGAGTCAGCTATGCTGATGCCAAATCTTCCTGTCAGTCTGATTACATGTTTTGGTCCAGTTCATCCTAGTTTGCTGTGAAGCATCACTTGGGATGATTCAACTTGGAAGGTGCCATGATGTTTCTGTGTTGCCAAGCTGCTTCCTTCCTACAAGAGATGACTGAGGTTTCTCTGGAGCACTTGTATAACTAAGTGAGGTATAAGCCCTGTGACTGCGATCCATGCAGAGGGTGATGTTACACTGCCTGGCTCTCTAGGCTTTCAGGTGGTGGTACTCATGGGTGGTAGACAGTTTAGCAAGTAAAAACGATTGGTATTGATAGGAACCTCAACCAGGCCCAGTGGCACATGCTTCTAATCCCAGCAGCTTGGGAGGCTGAGGCAGGAAGATCCTGAGTTCAAAGCCAGCCTCAGCAGCAAGGACCTAGGAAACTCAGCAACACCTTGTTTCTAAATCAAATATAAAAAAGGGCTGGGAATGTGGCTCAGTGGTTGAGTGCCTCTCAATCTGCGGTACCAAAAAAAAACAAAGGAAACTTTTCCTTGAATAGGAGTATTGGAATATTCAGGCCTTGAAGCACAGTTCAAAGATCTTGCTTCATCTTGCTATAAACATAAAGATCTAAAAAAATTTTTTTTTTTTAGTTGTAGATGGACCTATCTTTATTTTATTTACTTTTATGTGGTGCCGAGGATCAAACCCAGTGCCTCACGCATGCGAGGCCGGCGCTCTACCACTGAGCCGCAATCCCAGCCCCCAAACATAAAGATTTAAATTAATTTATCTGATTACTGAAATCAAAGAGAACTTTGCTGGCACTTAGGTACAACTATAATAGGATAGTGTTCAGCTTTAATATTTATAACTTAAAATTTTTTTTACAAAAGTTATAGAAATGCAGGAAGTCCTGTATAAATAACCCTGTCATGCCAGTATAACGAATATGACAATTTTGCACATACTTTTCCAGAAGTCCCATGTGCAGAGTTTTACATAGTTATAAAACCATGGGACATAGGATCTGGCATTTTGTTTCTTTTCAATTAACATTATGTTGAACTATTTCTGTTTTTAAAAAACCTTGGATTGTATGCAGCCATTAATATTATAGAAGAACATGAGAGCTACTAGAATCTAGTCATTCCCCTGATGGTGGACGTTGTTTCTTTTTTTTTTAATATTTTTTTTTAGTTGTAGATGGACACAATGTCTTTATTATATTGCCTTGTATGTGGTGCTGAGGATCAAACCCAGGGCCTCACGCATGCGAGGCAAGCGCTCTACCACTGAGCTACAATCCCAGCCCGTTGTTTCTAATTTTTAATAACCACCAATGAAATAATGAAATTGTTGGTAATAATTAGGTAAAAAGAAGGGATTGAGGACTAGAAATACAGAGGGGTGAAGTAGGACGGAGAGCAGGGACAGAAGTTCTTTGGAACTTAATCCTGGGAGGGAGAAAAGCTGCAGAGGCCGGTGTAAGGTTGTCCCTGTATCTAGAAAGGTAATGAGCATGTTCAGGAGATAAGGAGTTAAAAGGGAGCAAGTGTGGTGGCACATGCCTGTAATCCCAGCACTTTGGGAGGCTGAGACAGGAGGATCGCACGTTCAAAGCCAGCCTCAGCAATAGCGAGGCACTAAGCAACACAGTGAGACTCTGTCTCTACATAAAACACAAAATAGGGCTGGGGATGTGGCTCGATGGTTGAGTGCCCCTGAGTTCAATCCCTAGTATCAAAAAAAAAAAAAAAAAAAAAGTTAAAAGGGAAGATTTTTATCCATACTTTCAAATTATTTTCTAAAAAATAGTATTAACTTATATACTCATGTCCATGGACTCACTCCAACTTTAGAAGTTTTCATTTGTCATTTTCAATTTGAATTTTGAATCTACACATATGAAATAAGAATAGACCCTTTTGTCCAGTTTCTTTTTTTTTTTTTTAAATATTTATTTTTTAGTTGTAGGTGGACACAATATCTTTATTTTATTTTTATGTGGTGCTGAGGATCGAACCCAGTGCCTCCTGCGTGCTAGGCGAGCACGCTACCACTGCGCCACAATCCCAGCCCCTTGTCCAGTTTCATGATTGACTTTCTAATGAATTTGCTGTTCTTTTTCCTTATTCATTTTATCATCTATGGCCCTATTGTTTTCTTACTAATTTGCTTAAGTATTTTTATTGTTATTTTTTTCTGTAAATATTTTTCTTATATTGCTATTCTTTGGTCTTAAAAAATTATTTTGCAGTACAATCTGTTGCCCCCTTTTTTTTCTTTTTTTAGTACCAGAGATGGAACCCAGGGTAACTTAACCACTGAGTCACATCCCTAGCCCTTTGTATTTTTTATTTTGAGACAGAGTCTCCCTAAGTTGCTTAGCCCCTCACTAAGTTGCTAAGGCAACTTAAACTTGAGATCCTCCTGCATCAGCCTCCTGAGCTGCTGGGATTACAGGCGTGCACCACCATACCCAGTATGACTCTTTTCTTTTGTATTTACTTCTAAGTTTAGAAAGTTATTGCCTCTAAAGTTTTATCTATAAAAGTTTTATATAATATACCTTGTTACTGAAGATCTAGAACAGGTTTCATATGCTTTTTCTATAGTAAAAGATAAGCAAAACAACTTTTTTTTCAAATTATCATTGCCATACAATTTAAAATGCATTTTCCATTGGTGTGTGATGGATTTTTATCAGATTATTCTGTATTTGTTTCTTTTGGGTGACCCAATCTCTTCTACTGATCTCTAGATTTGCAAATATAAGCACAGAGTGAGCCTGTTTTATTATTATTACCTTTTAGTATAAATTTTTACAACTGGACAATGGTACAGCATGGATCCAAATATTAGAAATTGATCAAAAAAGAGAAAAAATAAAACTGGTCATTATGTCTTTGTGAGAATAGCAGTTTATTGTACGTAGGGAAAAAATGTTGGAGTAAAATAGAAGAAACTCATAAATTACCATTTTATCTGAGCTTTTCTGACCACTTGGTTCTATGCATATTTCTTTGAATACTGCTTAAAATTTTATTTCAGAATTGAGGGAGAAATTTTTAAAAACAAACAAACTTATAGACAAAATTTTATTTGCTTTTTTGTAAGAGGCAGAATTTAAGGAAAAAATCTTAATGATTTTGATTAGTTGGGTACTGTCTTGCTATTTATCTATCCATCTGTTTGTATTTTTAAATTTTTTGGTAAATAGGGCTGGGGACTTGGCTCAGTAGTAGATCAGTTGCCTAGCATGTGCAAGGCCTTGGGTTCAATCCCTAATACCAGCGCCCGCCCCCAACACAAACTGGTGGATAGTCTCTCCCCAGTAAGATTATAGCTTTTCTTTTTCTTTTTCTTTTCTTTTTTTTAAAATTTTTTCTGAGGGTTTGGGGATCAAACCAAAGGTCTTGAACATGCCAAGCAAGTGCTCTGCCATTGAGCCATATCCCCAACTCAAATTGTAGCTTTTCCTGTTGATAGATGATACTCCTTTCTCAATAGTGTCCTTCATGATGAGGTAATGGTGGATCTCTAGCTTAATAGTTGGGTGGTACCCTTGGTGTAGATGTTATGTAAGGAATTGTCACCTTCTTTTAGAGTTAGTCATCCCCTGAAGTTGAAGGAGTCAGTAAGTCATAATGGAATTAGGAGCTTGTATGACAGTCCTGACTCTGACACCAATTCGTTACCTGTGTTGACCTTGGTTTCTTCATTAGGAGAATGAATAGGTTGACCTAGTGACTCGGAAAGTCTCTACCAAGCTGACATTCTGTGATTCCCTTTTCATGAGATATTGTCACTTGGAATGCTTATTCCTACATTGTTTTTTTAATTGAACAAATAATTTAATGAGATTGAGATAGAATTTTCCCTACATACAATAAACTGCTATTCCCACAAAGACATGATGACCAGTTTTATTTTTTCTTTTAAATTTTTTCTCCACATTTTTAATTGGTGCATTATAATTATACATAATGGGATTCATTGTTACATATTCATACATTCATTCAATATAACAATATAATTTTTTTTTTTGGTACTGGGGATTGAACTCAGGGGTACTTGACCACTGAGCCACATCCCCAGCCCTATTTTGTGTTTTATGTAGAGACAGAGTGGGAAGCTGAGGCAGGAGAATTGTGAATTGGTGGCCAGCTTTGGCAATACAGTGAGATCCTGTCTCAAAAAACAAAACAGTAACAACAATAACAACAATTTAAAAAATTGCTCTCTTGGGATCCTGTAATTAAGTGGCACAGGCTTTAGTTTTTCCTTAAGAAGAAGTCATTTCTTATTGTCTTATTGTTTCGGGTTGCTAACAAGATACTGTAAACTGATGACTTGTAAATAAAAGACATTTATGCCTCACAGTTCTGGAGGCTAGGAAGTCTAAGAACAACGTCCCAACAGATTCTGTGTCTGGTGAGGGCGCATGTTCTTCTTTGTCCTCAGATGGTGGAATGGACAAGGGGCTCTGAGAAGTCTCTTTTATCATTGCACTAATGCCCTTGATGAGGCTCCTAAACACCTCCCAGAGGCCCTGCCTCCTAAAAACACTTTTGAAGTTAAGATTTCAATATATGAATGGGGGAGGGACCACAAACATTTATACCAGAGCACCCATATCTCAGCATTAAAAGAACTTTTGTGTCCCTTTTCACTTTCCTACTTATATTTTAGGTATTAGTAACATTTGAATATCCGGTTTATAAAAAATTAGCATCTTAATTGTTGACATTGTCTTGCTTGACATTGTATAATAGAGTTTTAAAATTTTTAATTAACTACCTTTTTAAAAACCATTTTTATAGCGCTGGGGCTGTAGCTGAGTGGCAGAGTGCTTGCCTAGTATGTGTGAGGCACTGGTTTTGATTCTTAGCACCACATAAACAAATAAAATAAAGGTATATTGTCCATGCACAGCTACAAAAATTTTTTTCCCAAAAAAACACTTTTATAAAAGTAATGTATTCATGGCATGAAAACACACAGTACAAAAAGGCATATGATGGAAAGTGAAAGGCCAGCTTACTAGAGGAAACAATTGAAGTGTATTTTGTGCTCACCAGATTTTGTCAGCACTTTGTTTAAATATCAGTCTAGGTGCAATGACAGTGGAACATACTGGTTAAAAGTGTCGGCTCTAGAGTCTGGCATGATGACACACACCTGTAGTCCCAGCAGCGTGGCAGGCTGAGGCAGGAGGATGGGGAGTTTGAGGCCAGCCTGAATAAATTAGCAAGGCCCTATCTCAAAATAAAAGTTAGAAAGGGCTAGGGTTATGGCTCAGTGACAGAGTGCCCCCGGCTTCAATTCCTGGTGCTATAAAAAAAAAAATGTAGGTTTGGTTATATTTATGGCCAACTTATTTTTAAACAGGGTAGCAAGACATATCAATAGGAAAAGAAGAGTTTTTAACAAATGATGAAGAGGCATCTGATTATCCACATGAAAAAGAATGAAGTTGGATCCCTTCCTCACACCAAATCAATTAATTCAAGATAGGTCATAGACTGAACTGTAAGAACCAAAACTATGAAATTCATAGAAAAAACATAAGCATTTAAGCTAATCCTGGATTAGACAATGATTTCTTAGATATGAAACAAAAAATAATAGATTAGATTTCATCAAAATTAAAAATTTATGTGTTTCAAAAGACAGCATCAAGTGAAAAAATAACCTACAGAATGGGAGAAAATATTTGGAAACTATATATCTGATAAGGAACTTGTATCCAGAATATATAAAGAACTCTCACAACTCAAGAATAAAACAATAAATCACCTCATTATAGTATGGAGGAAAAGTTTGAACAGACATTTCTCTAAAAAAGGTATACAGATAATAAGCACATGAAAAGTTACTTAATATTATTAGCTGTCAGGGAAATGCAAATCAAAACCACAACGAGACTCCACTATATAAGCACTAGGAGGACTAGAATCAAAAAGACAAAAAGAGTTAGCAAGGATGTGGCAAGAACTGGGATCTTCATACATTGTTGGTGGAAATATAAAATTGTATAGCTAGGGCTCAGTGTGGTCACATATACCTGTAGTCCCAGCCTTTTGGGAGGCTGAGGCTGGAGTATCACTTGAGTGCATTCGTTGGAGAAAAGCCTGGACAAGTAAGATTCTAAAAAACAAACAAACAAACAAAAAATGTATAGCTTTAGAAAATAGCATGTCAGTTCCTCAAACAGTTTAACAGAATCATCATGATTCAACTATTCCATTCCCAGGAATTTGTTCAAAAGAATTGAAAACAGGTGTTCAAACAGAAACTTGTTTGTAGCAGCTCTGTGTTCAATAGCCAAAAAGTGGAAACAACCCCAAAGTGTAATAACTGATGAATAAATATATAAACTGTGGCTTATCCAGACAATAGAATATTATTCAGCAATGAAAAGGTGAAACCCTGACACATACTACAGCATGGGGGGACCTTAAAAACTATGCTAAGTGGAAGAAGCCAGTCACAAAAGACAAGATCTAATTCCAGAAAGAAGATCAGTAATAGCCTGGAGGGTGGAGGGTGTGGGTGGGAAGGGAGAGTGACTTCTAATGAGTGAGGAGTTTTGGGGTGTTGATGAAACTGTCCTAGAATTGGTTGTGATGCTTATACAACTATGAACGTACTAAAAACTATACAATTGTACGCTTGAAACTGGTGAATTCTGTGGTACATGCATCATGTCAATGACATTTTTTTTAAACTCATATTTTAGAGAACGATAACCTAGATTTGAACACTAGCTCCACTGCTTACTGTGAGCTGTGTGACCTGGGGGAAGTTGCTTAATTCCTCTATTTCCTTGTTTATAAAATGGGGCTTATGGATCCACTCATGGTTTTGCCGTAAGTTTTGAATGAGGTGTTACAAACATAACCCCATGTCTATTTCTGGGTAAATAAATTATCGGCTGTGATAATGATGAGAAGACAGAAGAAGGGATCAGATTATAGAAATGAGAGGAGACCACTTGAGGAGCAAGGGATGCAGGTAGGGTTGAGCTTGTTTGGATGGCAGCTCCTGAAGAAGATAGCTAGTTGACATGTTTTACAAGCCTGAGATAGCAATCTGTTGGTGGTTTTGGCTGGTGACGATGCCCAGGGTTGCAGCGCTGTCACATGAGAACATACCTATACGCTGAATCATGTTCACTCTGATGCTTTATTGGGCCTGAGAAAAATCTGAGGCGGAAATAGAGAATCTGAAGATATTTTTTGAAATCTTGCTGCGTCTGTGGCCTGAAGATCCCGCATCTGCTTATCTGGGAGTTATTTGGAGGAAAAAAGTGTCGGCCTTGGTTTGGGTTGTCCTGTGCTCTGTGCAGGTTGTGTGAGAAGGGACTTGATGTCTGTATCTTGACCTCCGCTGGAAACCACAGGTGGGAGTGTAGATGGGGTAGTGTGGCCCTGGGTGTGCAGGACCTGTTACCCATGCTCCTCCCAGGGACAGTTCAGAGGGTGCCTGGAGATTATCAGGATCCCCCGAGGACCATTCCTGAGTGTGACTATCCAAGCTGAGAATATTGAGTGGGTGGCCAGAGGTCTCCAGTCAGATGACAGAGCGGCACTGTATGGTCCATGCTTGAGTCTTTCCTCAGATCCCTTACTTTGGCCTTGGGCTAAATTGTATGGCTTTCAAAGTGAGCCTAATATTAGAAAATGCATCATCAAGTTTCCTTTCTGATAATTACCATCTTTGCTCCTACTACTTCTAGCTAGGGATCCTCGCCCTGTTCACACTTCGCTAGAAAGCCCTGCAGGACCAGCCGGCTCAGCCCTCGCAGACTCCAGAGTCCAGCTGCAGGCCTATGTGCACAGTAACCCCGTGGCCGCCTTTAGGAAGTCCAGGTGCCAGCACTACACTGAGGTAAGTCCTTCGCCATGAGGCGTGAGGAAGAATTGTTGACTAATAGGCATTTGAAAGACTTTGAACTCAAGAGCCAAAAATTGGATTTTACCTTAGAAAAAGTGTGTATAGGTGTAATTTGCTTCCAAGTAATTGGATAATGTTTATTTGAGAATAAAATATTGCTTGAATAATCTTGGTTTAAGGTCATCAAGGTCAGGGAACATTCATGTGAGGGTGGACTTGCTGCTCTTTTGGACTGTCTCTAGGAAGTACTTTGTAAGGCAGTGTTATTTAAGGTGCTTTCCAATTTTGATTAATATATCTTCATGTTTTGGTTACTTGTGGGGAAAATGACTTTCTAAAGAAAAAACTGTGTTTCCTACTTGGTTCTTAATATTGGATAATCTGAGAGAAAAGGTCAGTGATCATTGCCATGGCACAGATTAATCCACCCTGAATTATCCAGAGTGAAGGCGCAAGTCCAAAGACAAACCTGATCTGGCTTAGGGGAAGGTCAGGGCACTGAGGTGGCACTGAAGCTTAACTTTAAATTACACTCAGCCTGGCTCCCAGCAGAAGGATCCATGACCTTGGGTTTTCTCTCAGCTTCTCTCTCCCTTGACTTATTTTCTAGATGTACAAAAGGGTAAATTCAGACACGTTTTATTCTGGAAGCTTTTCACAGAGGGACTTTGTGCGTGTGCGCGCACGTGCTCTTTCCAGTACAGAGGAAGGGAAGGTGGACGAGCAGTGAGACACCTGGAGGGGAAGGAGTTTTCATCTTTGTCGCTCACCTGCACGTGCCTGTCCCTGCCCCCTTAGCTTCACCCTGTCAGTGTGACACTGCTGCCCTGTGTGGGTGTCACACTGGGAGAGGTGTTGCAGAGGTGGAAGACCAGGATCCCTTCCTAGGGGCTTTAGTCAAACGGGGAGGCAGAACGTGGCTTAAAAAGAACAGTGGGCTCGGTGGCCCATGCCAAGTTCTGAGTGGTGGGCACAGACAGGGACCTCACTGGAGTTCAGGAGAGGGCGGGTATTAGAACCTGCTGTGTGACTCTTGGCATTGGGGCGTTGATTTTCTGTCTGCCTTTGAGCTTCCCCACTTTTTGTTTAATCTTTAAAATGAAGGGCCTGGACTAGTTGAGTACTGGGGCTTATTTTTGCTCTGTAATTATGTGACTTTCCCATCTTTTTTTTATTATCAAATAAGAGTTAAGAGCTTGTCCTCTGAAGTCAGAGTTTGAATCTCGACCCTGTGACTTGTTGTTAGCCATATGACCTTGGTTTACCTGTTGTGCCTCAGTTTCCTCATTTGTAAAACATGTATAATAATAGTACTTATGTCATGAGTATGTTGTGAGGGTTAAATTTGTTAGTATTTATAGGCATGGAACATGGCCTGGCTCTTAGTAAATGCCATGTAAGTGTTTGTTTGAAAATAAACAATGGTTGCTCTTCCTGCTTTCTTATCAGGATAACATCTTGGATCATAGTCTTCCTTCTCTAAGTACTAAGGCTCAGTGAAATGGCAGTCAGCTTCATTCCAAGTTCATCCTACCAGTGATTAATAGCTACCATTTCAGTGCCTACTATGTGCTAAGCATTATTTGGTGACTCTACTTATATTTTTTCAACCCCACCCTGGTTTTTTTTTTGTTTGTTTGTGGTGCTGGGGGTTGAACCCAGGGCCTTATGCATACAAGGCAAACACTTACCAACTGAGACCAACTGAGCTATATCCCCAGCCCTCTGCCCTATTTTTGCAATTAGAGTTGGGCTGGTGGCCAAGTTTGCTAGTAGTGTTAGGTAGGTTAAATTTGAGTGTGTTCCTTAAAGTTAGAGATCTTTGACGGTGATTGGTCTTATCCTTACTAGGAATACTAGCATAGTAGGGATTGGACCCAGAGGCGCTTTATACCTGAGCTGTATCCCCAGCCCTTTATTTATTTATTTATATAACATTTTTTTGTCTGTTTGTTTGTACTTTTATTTTATTTATTTTTATGTGGTGCTGAAGATCGAACCCAGTGCCTTACACATGCTAGGCAAGTGCTCTACCACTGAGCCATGACTCCAGCCCCAGCCCTTTATTTTTTAGGACAGGGTCTCACAAAGTTGCTTAGGGCCTTACATGTTGCTAAGACTAGCCTTAACTTGCGATCCTTCTGCCTCAGCCTCCTGAGCTGTGGGATTACAGGTGTGCACCACCGAGCACAGTTCTTCCCCAGCTCTCATCCCTGTGTTTATTCTAAGTCCCTCATTTCACAGTTCTCTTGCTCACTGAAGCTTTGCCCTTTTATCACCTCAGTTTGAGTTAATTAAATCTACTCTGGGAATGAAGAACTTTTCTTAAAATTTGTGTTGGTTATTACTTATTTAAAAATAAAGTTTTTCTGACAATTTTAGTTAATATCATTATCTAAATAATTCCTGGATATACCAGGTCTTCTGGACAAATAGCCTCTGGTCTTACTTTGGCAAATACCAGTTTTTAAGCTTGCCCAAACATACATGTGTTTTTCAGATTGGTGCCAATTAAAATGAAAATTCATTTTAATGTCTATGGCCATGAAAGATGATTAAGTGCCTCCCCTTTAAAAACAGTGAATTTCTTCTGCAGGATACAACTTAGGCATTTAGCTGTTCACATTAATTGGTTGAAAAATCACCTGAGCCAAATGTGATGGCGCACACCTGCAGTCTCAGCTACCAGGGAGGTCCAGGCAGGAGGACTTATTTGAGGCCAGCCAGGCAACGTGGTGAGACACTGTCTTAAAAAAAAAAAAAAAAAAAAGCTATGCTACTCAGTGAGATTCTGTCTCTAAATACAAAAACACAAAATAGGGCTGAGGATGTGGCTCAGTGGTTGAGTACCCTGAGTTCAATCCCCAGTACTTAAAAAAGCATTACGTTGAAGTAGAATTTCCCCAGATTATTTCCTTCTTTTAATCTGGGGAAATTCATCATCTCATTCATCATCACATTCTCATTGTGATCTGAGTAAGAAAAGAGAAACTTCCTTCTTATATTTCTATGGGTCTGATTAATGTATCCTTCTTTCTGGGTTGAGTAATATAGTTTGCATTAATTCAAACCGGGAGGTGTGCACAGGGAAGTGAGCTGCTCCACACAGCTGATCTCCCACTTGCTGCACATAGCACATTACCTTTTATGTTTTGAATACATCCTACAATGAAGAGGGGGTTTTAACGTGCAAAGAAAACCTCTCCCTATGTTCAGAAAATGTGATGCTTATTTTTATAGCTATTTGAGTGGAAAGTCAGAAGTGTGCAGTTGGAACTAATATATAGTGATATATTGCAGCCTATCTTTTGCTAGATCTCTAGATTCATTGCCATTTCCCAACAGTTTGCTTATTTTACAGGCCAAATTTACCATCTCTACTTTTGTCAGTGAGAACATTCGAGAAAATAACACTGCTGTAATTTAATACAGATCTTTAATTTTGTATTATGGAACTATGCTAAAGTTCACTCAGAATTAAAAATATTGTACAAAATAACAGTTTCTTGAAGTGGGATTATGTATGCTCTAGAATCTCAAGTTCACATATTATCAAATTTTGATTATGAGCTGGGCACAGTTGATGCAGGCCTGTAATCCCAGTAACTGGAGAGACTGAGGCAGGAGGATAGTGAGTTCAAAGCCAGCCTTAGCAACTTAATGAGGTGCTAAGCAACTCAGTGAGACCCTCCCTGTCTCTAAATAAAATATAAAAAAGGGCTGGAGATGTGGCTCGGTGGTAAAGTGCCCCTGGGTTCAATCCCCAAACCAAAACAAAAAACAAAAAAGCAAACAAAAAAAAAACCCACTTTTTTTAGATAATGACTTTAACTGCTTTTAGAATTTACTCTCTAAACCTGGAAAACTTGCTTTTTAGTAACAAACTATAAATGTTTTTTATTTGCAAGAGCAAGTGACTAAGGAAGTCACAAGAGTCTGATTTTACATGTATGTGAACTTTTTTTATTTTTTGTCTTAGAAAACTAGCACTGGACTATGGATTGATTTTTGTCCAGGGGCTTCCCCATTATAGTTTTCCGTGTTTGTCCTTTAACGCTCTTTACTTACCTCATCATTCTGAAAGACTTCCTCTTTCAATGTATGTTGCAGGGGAGCTGAATTCAGACTGAGATTTAGGTGGTATCCAAGGGAGTATAAGAGGAAGACCTCTGAGGTGGTGTGAATGAGCGTGTTCTCATTTTGACAACATTTATCAAAATGTTGTCTCTGGTCCTATAGAAATCTTTCAGTGTATTTCTGTATGAGAAGTCTGCTGTTAGCTGGGTGCAGTGGCGCACATCTGTAATCTCAGCACTTTGGGAGGCTGAGACAGGAGAGTCGCAAATTCAAAGCCAGCCTCAGCAATGGCAAGGCACTAAGCAACTCAGTGAGACCCTGTCTCTACATAAAACACAAAATAGGGCTGGGGATGTGGCTCGGTAATCAAGTACCCCTGAGTTTAATCTCCGGTACCAAAAGTCTGCTGTTGCAGTAGTTTAATTTAGAATGGGGCAAGGTACATTTTCTTGATTGATGATTTCTCAGAACTTCAGGCTACTCTGGCCTTTTAAGTGTTTTATTGTATGAGTTAAAGGAATGTGGTTCTAAAGTCTCCTGAAGTATTGACAGAGTAGTTGTGTCTTGTAAGTAAAAGTCTTCTTTATCAGTAATTCACATGCTATTAAATGGCATACATTTGGCAAATGTACTTTTTGTCCTTCAAGTAAAATTTTGGTTTTCACCTGTATGAGTTGCTTAGCTTAGCACCCCACTAACTTGCTGAGACTGGCTTTGAACTTGAGATTCTCCTGCCTCAGTCTTCTGAGCCGCTGAGATTACCTGCGTGTGCCACTGCGCCCAGCTGTTTGTATAATCTTGAGCATATGATTTTTTAAAAAAATGGCTACTGAAGACTGAATCCAGGGGCACTTTAACACTGAGTTACAGCTCCAACTCTTTTTCTATTTATTTTGAGACAGGGCCTCACTAAATTGCTGAGATTGGCCTCAAACTTGTGACCCTTTTGCCTCAGCCTCCCAAGTCACAAGTGTGCGCCACCATGCCTGGCTAGCACATGATTTTTTAAGATGATCTGTTGATTGAAGATTACTTGGCAAAAAAGTAAATAAGTAAATATTTTACTTATTATAAGGATATTCCCTCCTACTCAGGATGGCCACATGATGTTTTAACAATATTAAGTATTACAGTGCTTTTTAAAAAGTGGCTATTATTAGGCCCATTTCATGATTGGGTAGATTGAGTAACCAAACATGTAAAATGTATTTTATGAAGCTATACAGGTGAATCATTGACAATAGAATGGAATCAACAAACTTCAAATGTTCTTTTAAATATCATTAGTGTCAACAGGGAGAATCTTGTGGGTTACACAAAATGAACTGGACAGCTTTTAGCCAAAGCTGGTTGAGGAGGAAGATAGCAAAGCTGGACAAGACACTCTCCTGGTTGTTATGACCTCTCGTTTCTCATTAGGGGTATTTTTTGCTAGAACTTGATCAAGCAGGTGAGATTTCAATACATAAATTATAACTGCTGACTGTGCCTTTTATTTAATCTGTTCTATCTAGTTTTTATTTTTCTTCCTGAGGTTTTTATTACTTAGCGAGCTCTCACTGGTTGATTCTTCTTTGTGGCTGTTTAAACAGGGCACTCCCCTGAGACTAATCTTTAGCCCTTACCTAGTTTACAGCCTTGGTATAATTTGGAGTTTCCTGTTGTTGAAATCATTCTTCCTCTTAATCCTGAGCTTAGTTATAAGTACAGTATAACTTATATGGTGACTTTATTTAAAGTTTTTGCAAATTTGTCTCCTTGCTGGCAAGTAATTCCAAATAGTATGCATAAGCCCCATTCAGATGTTCTGTCAGTAAAGATCATTAAAGCTAAAGATCCATGAAAGGAGCCATGGGACATAACTGCCTGGGCCTGGAAATCCTAGGGAAGGAACAGTTGGTGGAATGAAATGGAAAGCATCCTCCTAGGTCCATGGTGTTGATGGTTTTTGTTTGTGGGTCAAAAGATTTCAAGGACAACATCAAGGGCAAATATCAGGAATCTGAACCAGTGCCCAGAACCATCACTTGTATTAGGAAGAATGGACCCTCCAGATCAGGAAGCAGAGGTAGCCTGCATGCCTAGTAGCTTTGGGGAAGCGGAGTCCTGAGCATTTCCAGTCTCTGACCAGTCTCCATGAGAATCGAGCAACAGAGAGGAGATTGAACTAGAGAGAAAAAGGTATATGGGAATTGGAATATAGGAGCAATGGGATATGAAGTTCATTTCTAGGGTCGGGAAGAAAAAGGTAGTTGTATAACAGAAAACTATTTTCTTTTCTTTTCTTTTCTTTTTTTTTTTTTGGTACCGGGGATTGAACTCAGGGGCACTCGACCACTGAGCCACATCCCCAGCCCTATTTTGTGTTTTATGTAGAGACAGGGTCTCACTGAGTTGCTTAGCGCCTCGCCGTTGCTGAGGCTGGCTTTGAACTCGCGATTCTCCTGTCTCAGCCTCCCTAAGTGCTGGGATTACAAGCGTGAGCC